>CM054391.1:7635989-8367414 GCA_028858755.1 Ara ararauna | reverse complement strand
CATCCCGCATCCCTGCCCTGCAGGAAGCTGTTTTGTTAAGCACCCCATAAAAGTCCCTGTTGAATATTTAAAAGAGGAAGAGCAATAAATACGCTGCTCTGTTATCACAATGATCATGGGCCCTTAATAATTGATCCCTGTAACTGTGAGACGTGCTGTGGCCAGCGCTGCCTTCCTGCCGTGTCACAGCACTGGGCAGGCATAAGCAGGGGCCGGTGCTGGGGGGTGATGGAGGCTCGGCTGGGGTATAGGGACCTATGGGGGCATAGGCACACGTTCAGCCCCTGCTTGCCGTTCCCCACTAATCGGGAAGCGGTTAAGCCTCTTGGACAAGCACTGGTAAACTGCTTTGCCAGATGGCCTCGACCCCACACTGGGGCCACCGGCTGCCGGGGATCCCACGGGCCAGTGCTAAGGTGGGCTGGAAGCGCCAGCATCCCACCGCGGCACGCGGGGATTGGATTTCGTGGCTGTAATGGAGCCTCCGGGGGGAGCGCGGGGCCGGGAGCGGGGCCAGCCCTAAATAATTCAGGGGGAAGGCGTTAACGGCAGCAGAGCAACCCCGGCAAGAAGCGCGAAAGCCAACGCCAGAGCCGCAGCGGGGCCGATGCAGTGGGCACCAAGCAGGAGCTGTGGTTGGGCTGGGGCTGGGCTGCGGGCCATGGGGGGTCAATCCCCCCTCCACTCCCAGGTGCTGGGGCTGAGCTGACACACCAGGGGAAGGGGATTAAGAGCCGGGGCTGGGGCTGGGGAGGCTGTGGTGGTGCTGGTGAGTGCCATGGGAATATAGGGCCCCTGCAATGGACTGCCTGGTGGGAAGGGGGGGGCTGACATCGTGGACCCCAGGGACAGAAGGGTCCTGAGCCCCAGTTCACCTCTTGCACACTTGGGACCCTGTGGATGTTGGGGAGCCGCCTGCCCCCCTTGCATCTGCATCCTTTCAGTCTGCTGGGCATGGTGTGGGGCAGCAGCGTGCCCCCCGGGGCTGGGGGTTACTTCTAGCGGCCTCTGCCCACCGCAGCAAATCGGACTGGGAGCCACCTAATCCCCGCCGTTGCCCCGCGGCCAGGCTTGGCACGCTGTGCCCGGGGGGCTGCTGTGCCGCGTACCCGGGGGGCACCGTCGGGAGGCGAAGAGGGGAGGACGATTCACGCCCAGCGATGCCCGCGGCACCGGGCGGGCGGAAAGGTCGGCTCCGGCTCGGGGAGCGGCCTCCCCCCGGCGGGCAGCCCAATCCATTTACATAACGCGCGGACAAAGGCGGCTGTGTTATCGCCCCGAGCCAGCAGCACCGCGGCCGGCAGCAGTATTTCTGCCAGCGCTCACCGCTCTCCTCCTCGCCCTTTCTCTCAGGGCCATAAAGAAGGTGAGGCTGGCTGCCTGCGCTGATAAGGCTGCGTTGCCCTTGGAGCTGCGTGATGCGGGTGGCTGCGCTGTTTGTCCCCGGGGCTGGCTCCATGCCCGGCGGCCGGAGGGAGGGATGGGGCAGCAGTGGGGATCCGCACCCCTGCTAGCCCCTCTCTGCTGGCAGCGGGGACCGTTACCTGGGGCAGTGTCCCAAGAGGAGTCGCAGGGAAGGGAAATCCCCTTTGGCCGCGGCGTAGTGGACGGGCAGCGCTCCCGTGTTGGTGGCTGCTGTGGGGTCGCTGCCTCCGAAGCGGAGGAGCCACTCGATCACCTCGTGGTGACCGAAGCGGGCTGCCAGGTGTAGGATGGTGGCACCGGAGTTGTCTGTATCCTACGGGAGGAAGTGGGGGGGCTTTTGGCACCCGAGACCTGAGCCCCCTCGGCAAGGCAGCGTGTGAGGGGCCGCTGGGCATCACCCAGAGGAGCTGGCCCCAGCAGGGTGGGCTGGCTGCGGTGGAGATCCTGGCCACGCGGGGACAGGACCATCGGAAGGACCATGGGGTGAGCATGGTGGCTGTCCAGTGGGGCCTGCACCTGCAACCAGCAAGTGCTGGACAAAGCCCCCTTGTTCCGCCGGTGTGGGGCAGCCCCGACCCGTGGGAGCTCCGCAGAACCCCGTTGCGTCGCCGACCGGAGCCTGTCCAAGCGTGCTGACCCCGTCCTTCCCGCTTAATCCCCGGCCCCTCTGCCACCTCCTCTTCCTCCAGCCCGTCACATGTCCTTAGCTCCCGGCCGGCCCTGGGCAAGCCGCTTACCGCCCCGGTCCCGCCGTTGTGTAACCCCGGCAGGGAGGGTCTGTGCGCCCCTCGGGGCTCAGCCCCGCAGCGGCACCGGAGGCTCTCCGGGCCCTGCGCTGGCCGTGACCCCCCCTCCGCCCCGCCCAGGCGGGGCCGGGGGAAGTCGTCCCGGTTCCCCTCGCCGCCGGTGTCCCCCCGCCGCCCCCCCCGCGCCCCGCTCGCACCTGCACGCCGCAGCCCCCCTGCGTGAGCAGCCACTGCAGACAGGCCAGGTTGCCGGTGGCGGCGGCGTCGTGGGCCGGTGTGGCCCCGTTGCGCGCCCTCGCGTCCCCGCGCAGGGCGGCCTCGGCAGCCAGGAAGCGGAGGCAGGCGAGGCGGCCGGCGCGGGCGGCGTGGTGCGCGGGGGAGGCGCCCAGCGCGTCCCGCAGCCCCGGCCGCAGCAGCCCGGCCGCCCGCAGCCCCCGTAGCGCCTCCACGTCGCCCTGACGCGCCGCCAGCAGCGCCCGCTCCAGCGCCATCCCGGCCCCGACGGCACCGGCCCGGGCCCCGCCGGCCCCGGCCGCCGCTTGGCACTGCGCGGCGCCTTCAGCCCCGCCGCCCCCCGGCCCCGCCGGCTCCACCTCCTCCTCCTCCTCGCCCGGGGCCGCCCCTCCGCCCGCCCCGCCCGACGGCTGCCCGCTGCCCAGGACGGTCGCGTTTTGCCGCGCTGCAGCCGGGACCGGGACCGGGACCGGCCCCGGGGAATCTCAAGAGCGGCTCGTGCCCTGTTGCTGCCGCTGCCCTCCACGGCCCTGGGGAACTGCTCCCCTCTTGCCCCGCGAGTGTCTCCATCCGCTCCCCGACGGGTGCCTGCTGTCCCGGCTGCACTGGGGGGAGCGGAAGGATGGTGGCCGGGATGACCCGCCTCGTCCTGCCGCGGGGGAGCGGGCACCGCGGGAACCGACGACGGGCAGCGCGGGCGGGCTGGGACAGCCCCGCATCAGCACCGCGGACAGCGGCGGCGCCGCGCGTTCAGCACCGCGGACAGAGACGAGGCCGCCCCTCCCGTCCCGCCCCGCCGGCCCATAAAGGCGGCACCGGAACCGGTACCGGGGCGGTGGCGGAGCGCTGTGTCCCCGTCGGGCGCTGCCGTTGCCCCCTTCCATAAAGTGAGAGCTCCGGGACGCCCCTTTCCCCCCGGGACCTCCCGGCCCCTCCGTCCCCGCCAGCCCGCTCCGTCCATCCCCATCCATGCCCCGGGGCCCCCCCCCGGGACACCCCCCGACCGTTCACCACCGGAGCCCCGCCCCGCGCCGCTCCCGCTGGCCCCGCCCACCCTGCCTGCTCGGGGGGGCGTGGCCAGGAGCTGCTGGCCAATGGGGCGCCGCGGTGGGCGTGTCCCCGGCGGGGCGGGGCGCTGCCGGGCGCGGTGCTGCCGCAGCGCTGTTGCGGGCGGGGCGCCGGTGCCGCCATGTCGGAGCGGGGGGCCGCGGGCCCGGGCCCGGCCGCCATCCAGGTGTCCAGGTACCGCCCCGGGCAGGGGGGGGTCGGGCAGCGCGGGGGGGCCGCGGCTGGGGACAGCCTCTGTAACCGGGATGCTGCCGGCGGTGCTGCCTGCATCCGGCCTGCGCTGGTCACGCTGCCAGCACCGGCGTCGCTGCCTGCGCTAGTCACGCTGCCAGCACCGGCGTCGCTGCCTGTGCTGATCCGCGCTGCCTGCACCGGCGTCGCTGCCTGTGCGGGCGATGCTGCCTGCGCCGGGCGCAGCGAAGCAGCGCTGCTGTCTCGCCCCATTGCGTGCGAGCAGGGCAGGGTGTGTCCCCGGTTTTCCTGCCTTTTCCTGCTGCAGCTCCGTCTTGCCAAAGAGTGGGTCCTCTCCAGGCTCACATGCAGCCATTGCCCCGTGTCTCTCCTTTCCTCCTTTGGTTGGTTATTTGATGCTGGCAAAAGCTGCTGCCGCTGGGATGCTGTTGTCCTGGCCGAGCCGGCTGCCCCTGGCACAGGAGCGATGCTTCCTTCCACTCCCAGCGGTAATTTAGGGCAGTTTCCGCTGCCGCTCGCAGGAAGCCACATGCAGGCAGTGCCGGTGACGTTGCTGGCATCAGCGTGGTGAGATGGCCCAGCAGCTCATCCGGTAGGGCCATGGTGGTGCCTACGGGTGGCTGAACCTGGCCAGGGGCATGGCAGAGGGGTGTGAGCTCCCATGTCTCTCCCCTGGCAGGATCATGCGACCAGATGATGCCAACTTCGCTGGGAATGTCCATGGGGGAATCATCCTGAAGATGATTGAGGAGGCAGGAGCCATCATCAGCACCCGCCACTGCAACTCCCAGGACGGGGTGAGTTGGTGCCGGGCTCTGGCTTGGTGACTCTCTAACCCCCCTTGCAGTGCCTCAGGGGCCTGGGGACCTTCCCGTTTGTCCCCCTGCACTGGAAGCACTTGCTCCTGAGTGCAGACCACGGCTGCTGCTGGAGCATGGCCCTGGTTTCCAGGATCATCCCACTGACATTGTTTTACAAGCAGAAACGATGCTGCTGGTAATACTTTAACCGCCGTGAAGGGCAAGTCGGAAGCAGCCCTGGTGTCAGTTATGGGTGGGGAAGGAAACATGGCCATGGGCTGATAAGGCAGAGGTTGAAACGCCGGAGCCACATGTGGCGCGGGCCGGCCCCAGCGGCACGGCTGCGGTCCTACCCTCGCTGTCCCACGTCCCCAGGAGCCCTGCGTGGCCGCGCTGGCGCGGGTGGAGCGGACGGACTTCCTCTCCCCGGTGTGCATCGGCGAGGTGGCCAATGTCAGTGCCGAGATCACCTACACCTCCCGGCACTCGGTGGAGGTCCAGGTCAACGTCATGTCCGAAAACATTTTAACAGGTGAGTGGCTGCCGGGAGCTCTGGCCCAAAGCTCCGGGAATAACGGTGATGAGCCCAGAGCTCGCGGTGGTGATCCCGTCCTCTGGCAGCATCGGGCAGAGGGAGATGGTGTGTGCTTATTGAGAGGGCTGTGGGCAGGCAGGGAAGGGGCAGCCAGGTCGGTCCCTGGGGACTGCGGCTCCACTGATGGCTTTTAGGGAAGAACAGTGAATCCCTGTGGGCTCCTCCTGCCTGATTTGCAGCTCATGGAGGCCTTTGGTCTGAACACGGCCCTTTTCCTGCTGTTGCTGTGGCAACCGGCTCAAATTGCCAGGACGTCTTCCCAAAAGCGCATTGTCACATCCGCTCGGAGCCAGAGCCCAGCAGGGCAGGGGCCTGCCCAGTGCCAGTAGCATCACCAGGGTATGGCCAGCCCTGTACCGTGGCAGTGCTGGTGGTAGAAGCGCTGCTGGTGTTGGCACAGTCACCCTTTGCCACCTCTCCTCCAGGGGCAAAGAAGGTGACAAACAAGGCGACGCTGTGGTATGTGCCGCTGTCCCTGAAGAATGTGAACAAGGTCGTTGAGGTTCCCCCCATCCAGGTAGGACAGCTTGTGCTGGTCACTGAAAACCAGAGCTAACCTGGCCCCATCGGCACTCTCAGCAGCGCCGGTGGCTTTTCCAACCCCAGGATGTGAGTTCTTACTAGCTTTTCCTTCCAGTATGCAAGAAAGGAGCAGGAGGAGGAGGGGAAGAAGCGTTATGAGGAGCAAAAGCTGGATCGGCTGGAAACTAAGCAGAGAAATGGAGATGTGATCTTCCCCATCATCAATCCAGGTACCACAGGCGGTGCATGGCCTGTGCTGGGAGGATGAACTGGTCCCTGAGGCAAGTCCATCCATCCCTGGGCACAGTGTGGCTGTGAGTGTGCTCTGGAACAGTGCATCAAGGATGGGAGTTTGGAGGCAGAGCTGGGTGGGCTGTGACCCTGCTGGGCTGGTGGGTGGGATGCCCTCTTCCGGAGCACGGATCCTTGGGCAGAGGTGGAGAGGTGGCATGTGGGGATCATCGGTGGGGGTGATGTGGGATGAAAGTTGCTCAAATGCTTTTTCCCCTCTGTTCTCCCTGCTCACAGACAGGCAGACAAAAGGTAAGGCCCCGCGGGCGCCGCTGGTTTTCCTGCACTAAGCACCTGCAGCATCTCTCGCTAGACAGAAGATGCAGGCACTGAGAGCAGTTTTCCTCTGCCGGCAGTCAGTGTGATTTCTGTCGGATGGATTTAGTGGCAAGTCAGATGTCACCCGCTTGTGCCAGGCTGGGGGGCTATGCCAAGGGGGAAATGTGGCTCTTTGGAGATGCCACTAAGCGGCAGGTTTGGGGAGGAGGGAAAGCGTACAGCTGCGGGCTCTTTGAAAGAAGAAACAAGCTGAGCTGCAATAAGATTGGTGGGTGGGCATTGGAGGGAGGTGGCAGCCCATCAGATGGTGAACAGTCTGCTCTTGGAACTTGACAGCACCCATTTAAACGCTGGTTTAAACGTGCTTCCGCTTTGCTCAAGCTAGCTCCACGTTTTCTTCTTTCAGACGGTTTAAGATGGGGGCATACGGGTGCTGACCAAGCAGCTCTGACCTCTGCTTTGCTCTCTTTCCCCACCCAGAGCCGCACACTGTTGGCTACAGCCAGTCCAGCCTGATCCATCTGGTGGGACCATCCGACTGCACGCTGCTGGGCTTCGTGCATGGAGGTGAGTGAGTGCTGCTCCCTCCAATGGCTGCCCTTGCTTCTCCCTGAGCGAAGCATGGTCCGAGAGTGACTTTGTTGTCTCTGTGTTTTTGGGAGGCGGGAAGGCACTTCCACCGTCTGTAAAGTTCAGCTTTGCTTCAGCTGAGACAAAAGCTTTGTCTTTTTCAATGCTTAAAAAAGACCCTGAAAATGGATGCTCAGACCATAAATCCCACAGTTTTGTCACCGTCTCTTAAGTTACAAATCTGGGACTACGAACACCCGTGCACAGTGACTGCGATTTGATGGAGCCATTTCCTCTTGGCTGGCACTGCCCAGTTTCCTCTTGGCTGGCAGCACCCATGGCCTGGGCAGGGTGTGTGGTGGGAGCCAGGGAGAGGTGCATTTGCCTAGGGCTGGGATGATGCTGGATGCTGCTCTGCATCTAACTGTGTGCTTTCAGAAGCAAACAAACAACATCTGGGAGCTTTTTCCAAGCAGGAAGTTTGTGTGACTGCCCTTGCCTTGGAAAGATGAGGTTTCCTCAAAGAAACCATCGGCTTCCCTGAGATAGAACCCTCTGTTGCCCCAGGTGTCACCATGAAGCTCATGGACGAGGTCGCCGGGATTGTGGCCGCTCGTCACTGCAAGACCAACATTGTCACCGCCTCCGTGGATGCCATCAACTTCCATGAGAAGATCAAGAAAGGTACCAGGGTGGCGGTGGGCACTTTGCTCTCCTGCAGTGCCACATCCCGGCTCCCTTGGGTGCTCACGCTGGCAGAGACATTATTCCCTGTTAGACTTGTCCTTCTGCTGAGAAGCTCAGCTCGAGGCTTAAGCATAAAGCACATGGGCCCCCTTGCTCCCTTCCCCTGAGCAGACGCAGGGCCTGCCTGCCTGACCATCCCCTCTGTGCTTCGCAGGCAGCGTCATCACCATTTCGGGGCGCATGACCTTCACGAGCAATAAATCCATGGAAATCGAGGTCTTTGTGGATGCGGACCCGTTCGTGGATGAGGCTCGGGAGCGGTACCGAGCCGTCAGCGCCTTCTTCACCTACGTCTCCTTGAGCAAGGAGGGGAAGCCCCTGCCCGTCCCGCAGCTGCTGGTAAGAGCTCTCTGCACCGGGCTGCGAGCCAGTGGGGCCAGCCCTGCTCCTGCTGCTCCGGGGCAGAGCCCAGCTGGTTCTGCCCAACAAATCCTCTTCCCTTGAATTATTCAGCGGAAAAACATGCGAGGAAGAGCCTTAGGGTTGGTTGGGTTTGCTTTTGTTATTTTTACACCCATTTCCATTGAAACTTGCCAGGTTTTTTCCTTTCCCGTGGGCGAGGACAGGCACCGTGCAGGCTCTGCAGCTTCCCATGCCGCACACGGGAGGGGACCCTGCGCAGCAATGGGGTTCCTCTCCCCGTGGTGTCCCCACTCCAGCCTATTTTTAGCTCTCCCCAGCACAGCTTTGACATGGCACTGGGGGCTGCTCATTAATATTTCACCCCGTGCAGGTCTCCTCCTGCTCTGTGTAGGAGTGCGTTACCTGTCACAACAGGCGCTGTGCAGAGCATGGGGTTTCCTTCCCGTTTCCTCTGCGGAGAGAGTGGGATTGCCGCGTGGCCACGGGGCAGCTCACAGCGGTGCCTTTGCTCTCCTTCTGTCACCCTCAGACGGAGACGGAGGACGAGAAGCGGCGCTTCGAGGAAGGGAAGGGCAGGTACCTGCAGACCAAGGCCAAGCGGCAGGCGCAGCTGCAGCAGGCTGCCCTGCAGTGACCCATCCCGCCCCGCGCGCCGCAGCCAAGGTTCCTGTTCGTGTCGTGTCCGCGCCGGGCCTCGCGCCCTTCGCCTGCTGCCGGAGCCGCCGCGGCCGTGCCACTGCTTCGCCGCTCATGGGTTTAGCGCCATAGACCTTGTGCTTTAGGTGGCTTCAGCGCGCCCCGGGAGCCTTTCCCATCGCTCGCCATTCGCCTCTGGAGCTGTTCCCACTGTTTAATCCCAGCAGAGAAGGTCCCTTTTCCCCGTGCCAGAGGGAGATGGAGGCGCGTGGTGGCACGAAGGAGGTGCGAGGCCACGAGTCCGTGTGATGCTGTGTCAAACGTGCTGGTACATCCTGAACCAAAGCTTACCACGTACGATACTTGGGATGAGGAACGCGCCCCAGGGTCGTATGGAATGTCTGGGACCGTTTCGTTGACATCTCTAGGTAGCTTCTCTGTGCACATCTAACTTATTTAAGGAATCCTGTGGCATAAATAAAGTCTGTTGTTGCTGACTGGAATCAAAGGGGTGTTCCTTTGGGTTTTTTGGGTTGAGAAGCAACAATTGGGTTTAGGAGCTTTATTCCAAAGCATTGTGCTGCTTCCCCGGGTGTCCCTAAGCTGGCTCCTCATGGACCAGGAGGAAATCTGCCTGTTTTAATGGGAATCATAGAAGAGACACCGCAGCACTGCAACCCCCGGGGATGCTCTGATCCCGGTGATGCTCTGGGACCAGGGCTCGGGTCCAGCACTGCAGCACTGCAGCCACCCGGGGATGCGCGGATCCCGGTGATGCTTTGGGACCAGAGCTCGGGTCCAGCACTGCAGCCACCTGGGGATGCTCGGATCCCGGTGATGCTTCGGGACCAGGGGTCGGGTCCAGCACCGCAGCACTGCAACCACCCGGGGATGCTCGGATCCCGGTGATGCTCTGGGACCAGGGCTCGGGTCCAGCACCGCGGCACTGCAGCCACCCGGGGATGCGCGGATCCCGGTGATGCTCTGGGACCAGGGCTCGGGTCCAGCACCGCAGCACTGCAGCCACCCGGGGATGCGCGGATCCCGGTGATGCTTCGGGACCAGGGGTCGGGTCCAGCACCGCAGCACTGCAACCACCCGGGGATGCTCGGATCCCGGTGATGCTCCGGGACCAGGGCTCGGGTCCATCGCCGCTCCTCTGGGCTGCTCCCGCAGCGATCCCGGCGCGGGCAGCCCCTGCCCGGTGCCAACGAGCGGCCGAGCCCCAGCGCGCCCACTCCCGTACGGAACCGCGCTCCGGTCCCCGGTGCCGCCCCCCTCCGGCTGCCGCTGCCCCTGCGCGGGGCGGGGCTCCGTTTCCCCGGCGACGCGGGGCGGAGCGGGAGCCGCCACGATGGCGGCGGCGGGGTGGCGGGGCCGGTGGTGCCGGGAGGCCCGCGCCAGCCTGGCCGCCTTCCTGCTGGGCGCCTCGGTGTCGGCGCTGCCCGCGGCGCTGGGGTCCCCGTCCGCGCTGCTGGGCTCGCCGGGGCTCCGCGGCCGCACGGCCATAGCGCTGCACGCCGCGGGCGTCAACGCCGCGCTGCTGCTGCTCTACCCGCGGCCGCTCTATAAGGTGCGCGGGGAGCGGGACGGGGCGGGACGGGGGGGGCAGCGGGGAAGGCTTTCCCTCGGTCTCGTTCTCCCTTCTCCTTCCCTGTGCCCGCAGATCGCCGTCCGGGCCTGCTTCCTGGGCTTCGCCTTCGGCTGCGGGCTGCTGCTGAGCGCCGGCCGCTCCGCCTGGCGGCACTTCGGATGGTAAGGGGCGGGCGGAGCAGCGGCGGGGCCCGGCGCGGCCGCGCGGGGCCCGGCACAGCGCTCCGTCCTTGCTCGCCGCAGGTACATGTGCTCCCTGTCCCTGTTCCACTACTCCGAGTACCTGGTGACGGCCATCAACAACCCGCGCAGCCTCTCGCTGGACTCCTTCCTGCTCAACCACAGCTTCGAGTACAACCTGGCCGCGCTCTCCTCCTGGGTGGAGTTCACGCTGGAGAAGATCCTGTTCCCAGGTCGGTCGCTGTGTCCCTGCCACCCACCCTCCTGCCTGGCACGGACCCGTGTGCCCGGCAGCAACGTGAGCCCTGCTTAGCTGGGGCAGGGACTTGCTGCAGCTTTGATCTCTCTGTGCTTAAAGCCAGTTTTGGTCCTGGGGGGCAAAGGGAGCACCCCCTTTGCTCTCACATGTAAGGCTGTCTTTGCCGTGTAGCGGGGTTTCCATCCTTTTCCACCTGCGCGCTTCGAGCTGCTTCAGTGGTACAAAGAACGATGCTCCAGTTATATCTGGGTGTCTTCTTTTGACCTGGAATAAATTCAGATCAACAATACCTGTTGCTGCTTGGTCAATCTGCGGTGCTTCCTTTTGCCCAGGAGAGGGGAGATGCTCTCCTTTCATGCTTCGTAACAGCTGTAGAGCTCCCTGTATCCAGATTGAGCACATCTTGACTCCACACCGTGCTCCCTTTGGGTCGTACAGACTCTGTGTTGGGGTGACTGTGTGTCAGAAGCTGCTATTTCTATTTGCTTTGGCGTTGGGATGGCAGCACGTGGAACACCGGCTGCGTGCTTTGGGATTTGGGGAAGAGCCCTCCCAGCCCCGTGCATCATGACCATGATCAGTGCAGCCCCGCTGTGACCCGTCCTTGTTGCCTTGCAGAGCTGAAGCAGATCACCTGGCTGAGCACTGTGGGGCTGCTGATGGTGATCTTTGGGGACTGCCTGAGGAAAGCAGCCATGCTTACGGCCGGCTCCAACTTCAACCACATTGTGCAGAACGAGAAGTCAGATACTCATACTCTGGTGACCAGCGGGGTCTACGGGTGGTTTCGGCACCCGTCCTATGTGGGATGGTTTTACTGGAGTATTGGAACACAGGTACTGTATGCAGCGCACTCAGATACTTTAATCTTAAAACCTGAGTTTTCCTTCTTAATGCTGCCACATACCTCTAATGGGATGCAAACCGCTGGTGGTCAGCAGCAGGGGTGATCTGTGTCCCACCAGCACGTAGCAGTGATCTTTGGGAAGACCCCATCACCTTAATTTTAGGTGTGGAATATGCAGGGGTGGTAAGGCCAGTGTTTGAGGCAGAACACCCTTGGAAGCTCAGGGTGTGAGCTTCTGCTTGCCTGTAGCTGGTGTCTGGAGTTCCCTTGCACCCCTAGGGCCAAAATGCCTCCTGTGAGCAGTGAGGCTCAACCGTATCCCCCCCAAACACTATTCCTATTCTGGACAGCAAAGAAAACTCCATCTAAGAGTCCTGGCCAGAGGGTGAGCTGATCAGCGTGTGGGGACAGGGGCAGCCCTGGTTTCTGTGGCGGTGACAACGGTGCTGTCTGTTGGCAGGTGCTGCTTTGCAACCCCATCTGCGTGGTGGGCTATGCGCTGGCCTCCTGGCGCTTCTTCAGGGAGCGGATCGAGGAGGAGGAGATCACCCTCATTCACTTCTTCGGAGAAGAGTACCTGGAGTACAAAAGGAAGGTGCCGTCGGGTCTCCCTTTTATTAAAGGAGTCAAAGTGGAGCTGTAACGCAGGTGAAAACCAGCCTGGCGGGGCGGATGCCCTGCTCCAGGCGCCGCTGGGCGAGGGACGACGCGTGGCACCGGCACTGGGAGCAGCCTGATGGCAAATCCCGGCTGCCCAGGAGGAGCTGGCGAGGGGCTGCGGGTCAATACATGATCACAAGCTCCTTTGTTCTCCTCGAGATAAGTCCTTTGTTGCACTTTCAGGGATCTTCCAGATAACTTAGCCTGTAGCGACCCGAAAGAGAGCGGAGCCCGCCTGCCCGCTGAATTGTACTGGAGCACCTCCGGGCACAGCTCTGCCCTCCCCATGCAGGAGAGGCGTCGGGCAGCCGGTCCTTCCTGCGGCATAATCCCATTTTAAAGCTTTCTGACCTTGCGAGCCGGTGGCACAGCGTTAATCTCTATAGGCCCCATTCCGCAAGCTGTTGCTGGGGTGAGCGCAGGAGCTGGCTCTGGCTCCTTGGGCACAGGGACCTGCCCTCTGCCTGCTGGGGACCTGGCACCGCGGCACCGGCCAGTTCCATCCCAGGCATCAGCGTTCCCAGGGAGAACCCTTCCAGGCACTTCCGAAACATGGCAGGAAATTGGGTCCCGCTCCCTCCTCCCTCGGCTGCTGCTGCGGGATTCGGGAGCCACTGTTCCAACCGCCTCTGTTCCCGCTTCCAAATCGCGCTGCTTCCTCTCCTGCCGGGCTGCCGCCCTCCTGCAGGGATCCCAGGGTTTTGGGTGGGGAAAGGACGGCGGCTGCTGGGCTTACCCAGGGCTTTAGAGCTCGAGATCCTTGCCTGCTTTTACGGGCCATAGCTGGGATGTCGGCGCCGGCAGGAGCTGCTTCTAGGGGAATTCTCCAAAGGGGGATAAAGTCTGGCTAGCTAATGCTATTTTAGACATTACCATTTTGGAAATGGTTCCTACTCGAGCTTTGTGGTATAACTTACTCTGTTGTTATATACCAAAGAGGATCACTGTTTTCTTGAGTTTTACGTTACTTCTTCCTAGCTGGAATGGAAACGAGCTGCTCATCAGTTCGTGCTTGGGGCTTGCAGGGTGCCTTGGTGGAGATGCTGTGGAATGGCTCAGGAAAGGGGGGTGCTGATGGAAATGGCTTTGGTTTGATTTTGGTTTCTTTTTATATAAAAAACAAGAGAAAATATTGCCGAGCTCTGTCTGGTGGTTATTTGGGGTTCTCTGGAGGTGCTGGTGGCCATCAGACCTGGAGCCCTTACTGGCTTATACCCCAGTGGGTTTGCAGAACACGTTAAGGTGAAGCTCAGGAGCTCCCCAGGGACGGTGGCCAAGGCTACAGGACAAGCTGCAGTAAGAGATCACCTCCTACACCTGTGCCGTTGGGATGCTTTCAGTAGCACTGATGCACAGAGCGCAGGATTGTTTTGCTCCGGTGCTGGGTGGCAGGATGCTCCCAAGCCTGGGCCAAGCTCCTGCCTCTGTCCTGCACCAGGGGTTGGGGTTTTTCCCTTCCCGTGGTTGCATGGCAGCCCCAAGCTGTGCCCAGAGCCGCAGAACCACGCAGACACTGCGCTTCGCGCCCTTTTATTTCCCTTGTAACGCACAAGAGGGACAGCACAAAGACATTGATGCTTTCAGACCAACAAAGTCCCCCCAGCGCGGGGTCCTGGTGCGCTGCAGACGCTGTGCCCGGGCTGCGCTCCCCTTGCTCATGGCACAAAGCAGCTCCATGCACTCAGTGCTGGGCTCTATGGCGCAGGCTCTGTCCGGGCACCGCTCTCAGCCCCGCTTTTCTGCTGGCCCCTGTGGCAGTCTTTGCTTTGTGGGGAGCCCCCCTCGGCGCTGGGCGAGGGGTCCCTGTGGAGGGGAAGGCGCCTCGGCAGGGTCTGGCTGGGAAAGGGATGGGGGGGATTCAACACCCGAGCACCTCCGGTCACCCACCTTGGTGCTGCTTCGCTGTCATCGCAGATCTTGAGCAGCATCTGTGCTGTTTCCTCCTTGGGCTCCCAGGGCTCCTGCAGCCTGCAGTGGGAGGGGTGTGAGCCATGTGTGTGTCCATCCCCTGGCCCCGCAATGCCCCCCGTGCCCCTCACCTGGGCTCCAGGCGCTCCTTCACCTTGGCGATGGAGCGGACGTAGGGCGCGATCTGCTTGGTGATGGTGGTCAGGCAGCTGTTCTCCTGCCGCAGCTGCAGCAGGTCATGGAGCTGGGCTGGGGCGAGAGGAGCTGCTGTGGCCACGGCCTCAACCCAGAGAGGGCACGAGGGGTGCAGAGCCAGGGGAGCAGCATCACTGGTACCTTCATAGATCTCCTGCTCGTTGGCCACCCGTTGGTACGTCTCCTCCCAGACCTGGAGGGCAGAGGGAGCCGGGTAGAGCGCCGTGGTACAGCACAGAGGGACCCTGCTCCGGGATGCGCCGGCTGTACCTCCTCGAAGACGCTGCGCATCATCTCCACAGCGGAGTAGTGAGCGGCGATCTGCACGTCCATCTGCAGCGACTTCTGCAGGATCTCGCTCATGATCTCCGTCTTGATGAGCGAGTGGTGCTTGGTGAGGTCCCGGTGCAGCTCCTGAACCTGGTCCTTCAGGCCCTGGATCTCCGTCTGCAGCATCTGCAGGGCAGGCATCACCACGACATCACCGGCACCGTCCCGCCCCACTGCGACGCGCCCGCCCCGCGCTCCGTACCCGGTAGGTGTTCTCGTAGTTGCGGCAGTGCTCGGCAAAGGGGGTCTCGCGCCCCTCGGCCAGCAGGACCTTGGTGCTGATGTACCGGTGCATCGTGGGCTTCCGCACCAGGGGGCCCGTGGACATCTTATCGCCGTCAGGGGGGCAGCCGGGTACCATGAGGGTCTTGGAGCATTGGCTGCCGGGGAGCCTGCACGGAGAGGGTGGCAGTGGGGCACTGCAGGCAAGCAGCAGCCAGGGCAAGGCACAAGGGGCTGTATCACCAGCTCAGCCCGTAGCCCCTTGCCCCCAGTGTGCCTGGGGACACAGCAGCCCCACACATCCCTCCCCGAGCACACAGGGTCGCCTTGTACCACCCTAAAAGTCAGCTTCCCGTGGGCTGCTCTCCCAGTGCCCACGGCTTCAGGACCAGAAGGCAGCAGAGCTCGGCACGCTCTGCTTTCTAAAGGGAAGGATGCAGCTCGCTCTGTCGTATCGGTATCTCCTGGCTCCTGCCTCTCCCCTCATTCCACAGCCTCCCAATGCTCCCACCGCCCCACCTCTGCTGCCCCACACCACCGCTCCTACCGTGCAGCCCCCAAGAGCTCAGCCACCCCACGACGCCGAGCCCGGCCGAGGGCAAGGAGCGGTCCCCATGGGGTGCCAGCGCCTGTTTGTCCCCTCGAGCCGGTTGCGCCTGGCAGCGCCGGTGCTGCCGTGACATCAATGGGCCTAAATATATACCCCGGGTGAGGAACGGGCGGGCGCTTCCCTGGAATTCTGATTAAAAATAGTGGCGGGCACAGAGGCTGCGGCGCCGCGGGAGCAGCTCCCGGCCCCCCACTTCCCAGAAGTGTCACTTGAAGCCCCCACGCCTGCCGTTCGTCAGCGCAGCTGCGGTGCGCGGTGTCCCCATCGCACCGAGGTGACCGGCTCAAGGGCAAGCGTGGCATGGGGGGGCGCGCCGCAGGATGCGCTCCCAGCGCCTCACATGTTCGTGCCGGCGATGCCGGGGCCGATGCCGCTGGCGCTGCCCACCACGGAGCGGCGAGGGCTGAGCATCAGCAGCGGCTCCAGGCAGCGGGCGAACTCTGCGCGGTACTCGCTGTTGATCTGGGGGTGAGATGGGGTGAGCGTGGCTGCGGTGCCCACGGGCAGGGGCTCGGCCGTGGCAGGGCTCTACCTTGCTGGTCTGTGCCGGCCGCAGGCGATGCGGCAGCTTCACGATCCTCTGCAGCCTCTCCATCAGTTGCTGAAAGGCAGCGCTGCATGAGCCCGGCACTGCCATAGGGTGCTCCGTCCGCCCCATGGCGATGCCACCACTCACATAGCCCAGGTCCAGGAACTCGGCTTTGTTGGCGGAGCTCAGGAATGCAGAGCAGGTCACCAGATGGACCTGTGCAAAGGGAGGTGTGATCACAGTGATCCATGGGGCAGGGGCCTCCCTGCCCACCCCAGGCCCTACCTGCAGGGTGGGCAGCAGCGAGGCGAGGTGGGCGAGCTGCTCCTTGAACGCCTTCTCCTTCTCCTCGTGCTGGCTGCATCAGAGCAGGGCATGGCCCAGCCTTTATGGGGGATCAGGGAGCATCCGGCCCCAGGGCACCCCAACACACGCTGGGGGTGAGGGACGCCCCTAGGAGGATGCTCAGCCCATGGCCCCTCACCTCTGCACAGCTTTCAGGAGCGTCTTTTTCCTCTCAGAGAGCTGCTCCTGCAAATGGCACGGACACCCCACGTCCCATGGACACCCCACGTCCCATGGATACCCCTTGTCCCATGGATAAACCATGTCCCATGGACACCCCATGTCCCATGGATACCCCGTGTCCCGCCGCTGCTCCACCATGCCCACGTGCATTGGGCACCCATGGGTGCATGGCCCCGCACCTGCATGCGGCCAAAGAGGGAGTTGATGGCCGCCTCCTCCTCGCTGGCGCTGTTGCGCACCTCCTCGATCATGGCCTTGAGGAGGACGATGGCCTCGCGCGTGGATGTCTGCAGCTCCTTCACGGCCTGTCGGGGGGCAATGGGGTGTCTATGCCACTGCAGGCAGCACTGTGCCCCCATGTTCCAGCCCCCGGACCCGCTGGCACTGCCCACCATCACTGCCTGGTCCAGGCGCTGGCAGCCCTGCATGTACGCCGTCTCGATGTCGATGCAGTGCGCACGACTCTCCCTGTGGGCACAGGAGTCAGGATACGGACCAGGATGGGGCACAGGGCTGGGCATGGGGCCAGGGCTGCTCACCCCTGCATGTCCCTGAAGCAGTTGATGCAGAGCATGGACTTCTTCTCAGTGGAGAACATGATGTAGGGCTCCTCGTGCAGCGCTGCAAGGGATGGGGCTGTTGGGCAGCACGGCATGGCACGGTGCCGCACAGCGCAGCCTGGCACGGCACGGCGCAGCATGGCACAGTGTGGCGCGGCACTCACGGCACTTCTTGTGGATGTCTTTGGTGCGCTTGGAGAGGGAGACGATCTCATGGCGAGCGAACATCTTGGCACGATGCGTGTCCTCGCGGCACGGGGCACACAGGGGCTGCCCGCACGTGTTGCAGAAGTACATGGTGTCCAGCTCCTGTATGAGGGGATGCTGCTGGCACGCACAGCCCCATCGGGGGTCCCCTGCCCACCCTGCCCGCCCCGCCGTCCTCACCGCCTTGGCGCAGCGCCGGTCGCAGTTGGCACATTGTGCATCCTCCTCTCCATCGGCAGAGCTGTCCACCAGGAACTGCAGGAGCCGGTCCACGGGGGGCAGCCCCGTGCCCCCCCTCACCACCGAGGGGTGCCTGTGGGGATGGGGATTGGGATGGGGACACCCGCACAGGGCAGGGGCAGCGATGGGGGGCCTGGGTCCCCATGTGGCAGGGTCCATCCCGTACCCGCAGAGGGGGCAGCGCAGGCGGCCGTCGCTGGCGCGGCCCCGCAGGCAGCTGGCGCAGAAGTTGTGGTAGCAGTCGAGCAGGCAGGGGTGCTGGTAGGGCTCGTGGCACAGCAGGCAGACCAGCGGGTGGCAATTGGCCTTCTCCAGCTCCGAGCAGCTCCCCAGTGGGGAGAAAATGCCTCCGGACATCTGTGGGGCAGAAAGAGGCCCCCGTGTCACCCCCTGAGCCCCACACAGCACCGCGGCAAAGGCAAATCCTTCCCTGCAGGGCCTGTGAGCTGATGCCTATTTTTAGGTTATGAGCTGCATGGCACGAGGCTGCCCCGAACGCGCCCATTGCCCCAGCACCATGGGTGAGGTGGTCCATGCAGTGGGGTGGCCCCAGCATGGGTGTCCCCATGCGAGGAGCATCCCCTGGGATGGGGTGACCCCTAGAATCGGGTGTCCCCATGTGAGGAGCATCCCCTGGGATGGGGTGACCCCATGTGAGGAGCATCCCCTGGGATGGGGTGCCCCCAGGAGGGAGCATCCCCTGCAGTGGGGCATCCCCTGCCCTGGCAGCCCAGCCCCGCCCATTCGGGAGCCCCTATCCCGGCACTGGGGCACCGTGGCTGGGCAAAGGCTTTACCTCTCCCCGTCTGCAGCCGGGGGATCGGCCGTGCTGCTGCTCCCCGTGCTCCGGCTGGAATGAGAGCGCTGCCCTCCCCGTGACGTGGGGCCCCTGGCACCGCCACCGCGCCACGGCCCAAAAATAGCCCCTGTGCGCTCCTGGGTGCCTGCAGCAGCGACCGTCGGTGGGGCGCAGGGATGGGGGACGTGGGACCGCGCGGCACCAGGGCTGGGGGACACGGGCACCTATGGACACACCGGCACCCACGCGGCCCGGTGAGGACTCCGAGCGGGGAGCGCGCTTTGCGGGGCGGGCAGCACCCGCTCGGGGGGGTTTGGGGCGCCCCACGGGCAGTGCCGGCGCTCAGCGCCCTGCTCCCCGCAGGCTGAGGGGGTCCCCCCGGTGCACCCCATGCTCCGCTGGGGCCCCGACCCCTCGGCGCCCGCCGGGCTGAGCCCCGCGGAAAGCGGCGCGCCACCCGCAAGCCCCGCCCACCACCAGTGACGCACCAGAACAAGACACGCCCATTTCCACAGGCCACGCCCCTTCTCCGCAAACCCCGCCCACACTCCGTGACGCGCGCACACAGGACACGCCCCCTTCTCCCCGAAGCCCCTCCCGCGGCGCAGCCCCCTCCCCCCCCGCTCAGGCATCACTAGCTGCTCACCGGCGCAGCGGAGCGGTGGAAGCGCCATCGACGCTCCCGGCGCTCGGCCGGGGGCCTCGGCGCGCGGCCCGGGCTCGGCGGCGCGTGCGCCCTCCGTGCCCCGCGGGTGCTTCCGCGCGTGCGCGCGGCGCGGCGCTCCCTTTCTGCCCCTGCGCTGCAGCCGCCATGGCGCCCGTGGTGAGAGCCCGCGGCCAACGCGCGCCCGACCCGGGGCCACCGGGACCCAACGGGACCCCCCCGATCCCCCCCGGACCCCCCCCGGACCCACCGGGACCCCCTCGAGCCCACCGAGACCCCCCGGGACCCCCCTGGATCCACCGGGACCCCCCCGGGACCCGCCGAGACCCAACGGGACCCATCGGGACCCACCGGGACCCCCCCGGGACCCATCGGGACCCCCCGGAACCCATCGGGACCCACCGGGACTCTCCGTGACCCTCCCCACTCCGCCCGCCCGCAGCTCGGCGCGTTCCCGCCGGCCCCTCGGTGCCATTTCCGTACCCCTCGGCCCCGTTCCCGCTGTCTCCATCCCGGGCCCGTTGCTACCAACCCGGAGCTCGGCCTGGCCCCGCTGCCCCCAGTCCGGCCCTCGGCCCGGTCCTGTTTGCCCCTGCCTGCGCCTGTGTCCCCCAGCCCGGCCCCTTGCCCGTCCTCATTGTCCTCTGTTCCCGGTGCCTCCTGCCATCGCTCACGGCTCTCTCCTTCCCCCGCTGTAGAAAAAGCCCGCAGCGAAAGGTGGCAAAAAAAAGAAGCAGGTGCTGAAGTTCACGCTGGACTGCACCCACCCGGTGGAGGACGGCATCATGGACGCCGCCAACTTCGTGAGTGTGGGGCTCGCTCCCATCCGTGTGCTGCCAGCGCAGCCCTCCCTGCTCTGCTTGTGCCACTCGCCACGGTGCAGCGTAAAAGCCTGTGCCCCTGGGAAGCACCCTGCGGGGCGAGGGGCTGCGGGTCCGCTGTTGTGTTTCAACACTTCGGGGTTAAAACGCCAATGCCTTCCCTACCTGCGGCGCAGCAGTGCTGCTTGTCCCTCGTGGGGCCAGTGTTCCCTTACACCGTGGGGAGCGGTGAGGCTGCTTCAGCCTGATTTCATTCAGGCTGTGGCCAAGGTGTCCTCGGAGGATCCGAGCCCAGCTGCTGCTCGGCTGGCTCTCCCCTTGTAAGGCGGGAAATACGTCCCTGCCCTGCTCATCTGGTGCATTCAGACTTGAGAACCTCATGGGCTGAATGAGATGGCTGGGTTAGGTGTGGGGGGCACTGGTGGGCTCGCAGCTTCCTGGCCTGCGGGAAGGCAGCTTTCCTTTGCTTCCCCTGGGCATAACGTGGGTCTCTTCCCCAGCTCTAAGAAAAAGCTAAAGCTCAGGCACGAGGCAGCAGGGGAGGCCTTGTCCGGTGGGAGCTGGTGGCCCTGGCTCAGTGGCGCGTGCCTCTTGCAGGAGCAGTTCCTGCAGGAAAGGATCAAGGTGAATGGCAAAGCAGGGAACCTGGGTGGAGGCGTGGTGACCATCGAGAGGAGCAAGAGCAAGATCACGGTCACGTCAGAGGTTCCGTTCTCAAAGAGGTGAGGTGATGGGGCTGCCCCTCGTCCTGGCTCTGCCAGTGTGGAGAGGGGAGCCTGGCTGGCAGCAGGACTTGTAGGGAAGAGGCGTTTTGGTGCGGGAGTCATGCCAGGCCTCCTCGTTAAGTGCTGCGTGACGCTCGGTTTGGTGGCTGCTCTTTGCGGGGATGAGACTGGCAGCGGTGCAGTGGAAAGGTGAAGGGTTTGGGGTTCGGGTTGATCTGCAGCTGAGCTCTTCATTCCCGTGTCAGTGCCCTCTTTGGGCTCCTGCCCTCCATCAGCTTCTCATCACTGCCATTCCTTTGGTTGGCCTTGGCAGACGTGGGTTTTGCTGCGTCCGTGCAGGCACGGCGAGGCAGCCGGAGCTCTGTAAGCATCCATGTTTCACACGTCATTGTTGCACGTCGGTGCCGCACGCGGTGTGTCCTGGCACCCCCCCGCTGTGATCCACTGCGGCACGTGGAGCTGGTGGGGTTGGGGTATGGCACCGTGGATACAGCCTATGAGGGCTGAGGCTACGTATGGCAGAGGCACGGTTACCTGTGTTGTCTCCCTTGCTGTGCCCAGTGGGACACATTGCTCCAGTGGAGGCCCACGGGAGAAGGGATTGGTGTTCTTAAAGCGGTGGTGGTGGGAAGCACCCCCAAAACCGGGTGCTTTGTGGAGGTGGTGGTCACGCAGCAGTGTGCATCCTCCCATCTCCCCGCAGGTACCTGAAATACCTGACCAAGAAGTACCTGAAGAAGAACAACCTCCGTGACTGGCTGCGCGTGGTGGCCAACAGCAAGGAGAGCTACGAGCTACGCTATTTCCAGATCAACCAGGACGAGGAGGAAGAGGAGGAGGAAGATTGAGCCGCGTTGCGGCCCTTTTTGTACAGTTACAGCTTGCCCGCAATAAACGGCGGGGGGCGATGTCGCTGCCCGCGGTCGGCGGCGGCCCCGGCGCCTCATTCGGGTTTCCTCGGCGCCGTTCGGGGCTCTTCGGAGACGGGAGGGGCTGGGGGGGGGCGTGGCCGTGGGGGGGTGCGTCACGGGGAGGGCGTGGCGCGGCGCAGCCATTTTGGCGCGGAGGGGCCGCGGGGCCGGTGCCGCCTCCCGCCATGCGGGGCCCCGCGCCCGGGCGGGAGCTGCCGGAGGACGCGGAGAACGACGACGATGTCTCCGGTAAGGCGGTGCCCGGGGGGGGGGGTCCGGGCCGGGGCGCTTCCCCTCTCTGGTTTAGCCCTGCGGTGGTCGCGGTGCGTTCCGCTGCCAGGGCGGCTCCGGCCGCTGCGGCTTCCCCTCGGGGGGTGGTGTGGGTCCTCCGTGGCGCCGGTTCCCTTCCAAAGGCGCTTCTCCGGATGGAGCCCCACTGGCGTGGTTTGGAGCTGAAGAAGGGAGAAGAGACGTCTGCGAGCACCTGCGGGTGTTGCTCACGTAGAAGGGTAGAAATGCCCGATAGAAGCATCGGTGTTTTCATTGCAGACAGGCATGGGTGGTGGGGAATGGGCAAACTGGGTTTGGAGGTGGTGGGAGCACGCATTGGAATGGGCACCTCTGCCCTGGCTGTGTGCCCGTGGTGCGCCCTGAGCCTGGAGCCACAGCGGACCAGTGTGGGGCCGTGGCCGCACCTCCCATGTGAGGTCTTCCTCTGCTCCATTCACCTCCCGTTGCATCCACTTAAATGGGCTTGGAGACCTGAAAGGTAAAAGCCCAGCACTGGGTCAGCTCCTGGTGTGAGGGTCTCCAGGAGAGGCTGTGGAGCTCCGTGTCATGGCCTGAAGCCGCTGTCCCAGGGTGAAGATGAACACGGTGTCCCCATGCAGTCCAGCCGTGTGAGCTGTCCCTTTTGTCCCCAGAAGAAGATGATGGGGTGCTGGAAGGACTGGAGGAGTTCTTTGCAGAAGAGCAAGTCGTGCAGAAGAAAAAGAAACCCAAGAAGCTGAAGGATGGCAAAGCTGCCAAAATCAAGCGGCGGAAGAAGGAGGTAACGCTGCATCGGGGAGCTCCCCTGGCTGGGGGGTGGAGGCAGGCTGCTCCATGAGTGATGGTACCATCCATCCCTGTATGTTGAGGCCCTTGGGCACGTGCTGCAGTGGCACCTCCTTGCTGTCATCTCTGGGGATGGGCAGTCAATCTTTCTGGCACATCCTGTGTGCCTGGGTCCGGTGTTTTAAAGAGGTGGGATGCAAACCACATCACTGAGGGTGCAGCTGACGCGGGGACTGGAGGCTTCTGCAGATGTTGGTGTTGGCCACGCTCATCCAGGGCGTTCTGCAAGTGAGGCGGAGTAGGGGCTTCTAGGATTTGGCATGTGGAAGGGTTCTTGGGTCTTCCATGGGAAAACGAAGCTGAGGTGGTGTGTCCTGGAGCATCCTCCCTGCGGCTGTGCAGAGTTCACTGGTTGGAAGGCTGGGATCAGTGTGGTCCCGGTGCAGGGCTGCCTGCTGCTCTGCTGAGTTAGTGTGGGGAGGAAGGTCCCTCAGCCCCTTTCCTTCCCTGTGATGCTGTGCTTGGGGAGAAGTTGCTCATCACACAAGAGGTGCCCCCACCCTTCCCTTGCTAAAGCAGGGCTCAGTGATGCTGATCTCCAGCCGCTCCCCAAGGGATCTGTGGAAACAGATTGATTGGATGAGGCAGTGCCTTGAGGTGCTTTTGCTGCTGTCATTCTGCCTGCGTGGCGTTACCTGCATCCGCTTCCAGGAGTCCTGGCCCTGAGGAGGCTTTTTTCCCCTGGTGGCCATGGTGATGGGTGCTGATGTTCTCTTTCTGCAGAGAGCACACAAAGCTGGCTCAGGCCCTCTGCCTCCCTGTGCTGCGTCCATCGTTGGATGCATTTTTCTATGCTGCTTTTCTGCAAGGTGGGGGAAATAAAATACCCCCCCCCCATCCGGTAATTTCCCCTCTGTTCATTTTCTGCCAGTGCCAGCCTGCCTGAGCCCTGCGGCTCATGCAGAGTGCGACTGCCGCCTTATTGGGGTGGGGAGGAACCAACAGGCTCAATGTTGAGTGTGCTTTAATTGCCTTTTGTGGGCAGCATTAACTGACCTGTGGGAGACTGTTCCCTTGTCCAGCAAAGCAGTTAGGAGGCACCCAGCAGCACCCGGGCTGCGGTTTGGACGAGGCCATAAAAGGTCGGGGGACCTCGAATGGGGCTTCCTTTACCTGAGCTCCTCAGGGGGTTTGTGGGGTCCATGGACTTGCCCCGCGCTAGAGGAGGGTGGGAGTGAGGCACAAGCTGCGATGCAGTGCCAGTGCCTGCACCACGACGGGCTGATGCCCTGTGTTCCGTGCAGCGTGGCCATTGGAGCGAGGGGCAGGAGTGGGAATTCCTCTGCGCCTGCTGCAGTGGGACTCGCTCAGTTCGCGGTGCTGGCGGGAGCACCGGAGCGGGACCCGGTGCTAACACCGCAGTGAAACCTGCGTGAAGCTGCGGTTTGAACCTCGGCGTGGGGAGAAGAGGGAGCGGAGAGGGGGGGATTTCAGCCCGTACTGCAGCAGTTACCATGGCAACCAATTACTCTGCCAAATTACAACCGTGCCGAGCCCGGGGCTCGGGCTCTGCCCAACCGAGGGGCGCGGGCGGCGGGGGCTGTCCGCGGTGCTGAGCGGGCGCTGTCCATGGTCCCGCCCCGGCTCTGTCGCTGCCTGTGCCCGGTCCCTCCTGTCTGCGGGCAGCAGAAGCACCCACCCGGCTTCCAGCATCTTCTCACCCTCCTGCTGAGGCTGCTGTGGCTGAGTCTCACTCTCACTGGAGACGGGAGATTCCCCATGGCCTCCTGTCAACTTACTCTGCTTTAGTACCCATTTCCAGCCTCTCTGTGCATCCACCACAGCTGTTTGGCTCATGTGGCAGCTGGAATCCTCCTGTGGTCACGTAGTTCTGCTGCAGCATGGAGTGTCCAGCTGGCAGGGGAAGCAAAACAGCAGCAAAACAAAACCTGAGCACCACACCTGGCTGGGAGCTGACAGATTACACGTGAGCAAAGGGACCCTCTCTTCCTGGCCTTTAGTTTCTCACCCTTTCACACTGCGCTTGAAGTCTGCAACCTTATTCACATGAAGCTATAAGAAAACACAGGATGGAACATTGTATGTTACCTCTGTTATATCAATCGAAAGTGTTGCCAAAGTATTGCCTACCTGACTATTTAGGATCTTTTAGCAGGGCAGTTCACTGCCTCAGAGGCGTTGCTCTTTGGTTGACTACACAGCTATTTTTAACACGCACATCCTCTTCCTTGGCCTGCTGTCCTCTGGTTTTCTCTCCATGTGGCCACTCAGCAGAGCAGTACTGGGACCCTATGGTATCGCAGTGGCTGAGCACTTCCAGAGGAGCATGGTGCAATGTGGAGGCAGAGCTGGCATCCAGCAGCATGGCTGTGACTCAGCATTGCTTTTCTTGTCCCCCTCAGTGGACAAGTCTTGAGGCAAAAGCATAAAGGCTCCATTCCCATATACCTTGGCTTAGATGAGCTTTTCCACAACACGGTTATATCTGTGTGGCATGACTTTCTCTTCTTGTTCCCGGTGCTTCCTTAAGGCATAGCTTTCCTGGTGTGAGCAGACGTGCTTATAGTGCTCCTAGGATGGAGAGTGGGAATGTGGCTCTATTTGCAGGTGGGGACCTGGGGCAGAGGATGAGGCTTCACACAATGGCCGTGGAGAAATGGTTCCAGATGATCCACAGTTTTCCTTATGTCTGTATCTCCCATGGGCAGGTGCTTCTTCCCTGTTCCCAAACCTGATTTTTGTGCTGGTTTGCCCAGTGTAATGGCAGGGTTATTTGAGGGAGCATTGGCTTTGGCTGGTGACAGCACTTGCCTTGTGCTAGTTGGGAGGGTCATTGGAGGAGAGTGGAGGGGGGGACAGGGCCTGCTCTTTCTCCACTGTCACTTTCCTTTTTAGGGGAGCAATGATGAAATGTCGGACAATGAAGAGGAGATTGAGGAGAAATCCGAGAGTGAAGGGAGTGATTATTCCCCCAACAAAAAGAAGAAGAAAAAACTGAAGGACAAGAAGGAGAAAAAGCCAAAACGGAAGAAGAAGGATGAGGAGGAAGATGATGAGGATGGAAGCCTAAAGGTACCTTTCCCCCAAGCTGGTGCTAGAGTGTGAGACCTCAGGGTGCAGCCAGATCCCTGCGAGTGACCTGGCTCAGAGCCCAGCCGTCTTTTCTGTCCAGTCCCCCTGTGCTGGTGGATAAGTTCTCTTGGCATAAAGCATGGCCCTGGTGGGTTTGCCCTGGGTTTGGCAAGTCGTTACATCACAGAAACAAATCCCTGCGTGTGACTGACTAGGGAGAGCGTTTGATACGCAGTATGTGACGGACCCGGCCTCATGTTGCTCATCTGCAGAGCTGCAGTCATTTAGTTAATGGTCTTCTCTAAATCTGCAGGAGCCCAAGAGCTCAGCTCAGCTGATGGAAGAATGGGGCCTCGACGATGTAGATTACATGTTCTCAGAAGATGATTACCATACCCTGACGAACTACAAGGCTTTCAGCCAGTTCCTCAGGTAGGGAACCATCGGTCCAGATGGGGCCTCGTGTGTCCCAGTTGAGGTTTGGGTGTTGCTCAGCCAAGAGGGTGAGGTTGCAAACTCAGTTCTGCACTACAAGCTTCTTGTTGCTTCTCCCCACCTGACTCAGTCCTCGGGGTCCCATTTTAGTTGCAGGATTGACTGGAAAACAACTGAAATATTTGTCTCTCCCTTTCTCCAAACCCCTTTTTTTCTTGTGTGTGCCTGTTTGAAAAGTTTAATAAGAAAACCATTATGATAATTCATCAGTGATGAATTTCTGTGGGGACAGTGAACTCTTCAAACCACCACGGGTATTTTGGGGTCTCTGAAGAAGTTGAGGTGTGCCCCCTTTTGTGTATGTGCTCTGGTTTCTGCTGCTCCCACTGGGCTGCATCAATGTGCTCCGTGAACCTGCTGGGGTCTTGGGCTGCAGCACCAGCACACAACAAACAGGAGCGGACACGCCGCGAAGCGTTTCTGTTACCGCACGGTTCTCCCTCTGCCCTTCAGGCCTCTGATAGCCAAGAAGAACCCCAAGATCCCCATGTCCAAGATGATGACCGTGCTGGGTGCCAAGTGGCGAGAGTTCAGCGCCAACAACCCGTTCAAGGGCAGCTCAGCGGCTGCAGCAGCCGCGGCCATTGCTGCGGCAGTGGAGACCGTCACCGTGGCCCCACCGCCCGCTGCCAGCCCCCCACCAGCCTTGCCGCCCGTCATCAGGAAGGCAAAGACCAAGGAGGGCAAGGGTAGGTGCCAGCCATGGGGGGCAGGTTGGGGTGGGGGTGATCTGGAGGTTTGCAGGGTACCAAATGAGTCTTCTGCTTCTCCAGGTCCAGGCGTGAAGAAGAAAATCAAAGGCTCCAAAGATGGAAAGAAAAAGGGGAAGGGGAAAAAGATATCAGGCTTGAAATTCCGGTTTGGAGGAATCCCCAGCAAAAGGAAAAAGGGCTCCTCTGTAAGTGTGCGGGGTCCTAGGGGTGGGGATGTGGCAGGGGTATTGCAGCACCTTTGTTCTCGCCTTTGTGGGGAGCTGTGTTCAGGCTCGGATCTGTATAGATGTTGTGTCCAGGCACAATTTCTGCTAAACCCAATCACCACATTTACTTCCAGCGGTGCCACCACTTCAGACCTGGTTTGCAAGAGGATTCTTCAGGGCTTGCACTCCAGCTGAACCCCCTATCAGGGAATTATCAGATGCTTTAATCACCTGAGTGAAGCTGCCTCTGGGCATCTGCTGTCCCACAACACAGCCCAGGGCTGCCAGCTCTTCCAAGTGGGAGCACAGCAACAGCCTGTGCTGCAGTTTGGGTGCTGTGCTCCTGTCAGCACACCACTATCGGGTGCTTTTTAAATAGCAGAGCTTTTTAAGGAATAAATCTCAGCAATAACTATTGACGAGGGGTGGGACTCTTGTAGGTCTTGATAATGCTATTGATCAAAACCCCATTAGCTCATAGTTATTGGAGATCACTGGGTTTATAGCTGCATTTCATGTAGCAATCTGTAAGTCCCTTTGTGCGTCAGAGGCTGCAGAGAGAGGAGCAATAAGAAGCAGCTGCTTGCTACTGCAGGTGTTCAGTCACACAGCATGGGAGGTTCATCCTGTCGCTGGGTACACTCTTGATCAGTGCATTTGCCTTGCTGAGAGTTACAAGGAGCTGGGCTTGCTCCTGCAGCTGGAGCACTAGGTGCCCAATTAACAGTGTGCAGATCAGGGATTTGCATGCCTGAGTCTCCAGAGTAAGAATTCAGATGTGGCGTTGTGTTCTGATGCTGTTGGATGCTGGGCCTGCCTAACAACTTCCACATCAGAAGGAAGCTCGAGCGTGAATCCCCTTGTGCACGTGCACAAACAGGCTGACACAAGCTGAAATGAGTGTTGAGAGAGGGAGAGAAGTTCTACCCTGACTGTGCAAGGCTGGGAGTAGGGGTTGTTCCCCCCCATGCCCGTTTTGGGTGTCTGCCCCCAGCACAATGTGGTCGCAGCAGAGCGTTCTTGCACCGCAGCAATGCCTGGGAGATGCTGAGCCTTTCCCGACGTGCCTGACTGGCCGCACCGTGTGAGTGGGGAGGATGGGCTGCAGGAAACCCAGAGCCCACCTCTTGTCAGGTGGTCTGAGCAGGGACTTGGCACGTTGATATATGTATTTTAAATGTGCTTTGAGTGATCCCGCCTTGATGGTGCTGTGAACTGCATGAGCTGTCCCTGTGCTGTGCCTTCGGGCTGTAGAGATAGTCCAGACCTCTGTTTATTGACTGCCTGTCTGGGATCTAACGGAGGAGCTTTCCCTGCTTCCTGATGCCTCATGGACCATTCCTATGACCCCAGCCTGTCGGGGTGGCACTTACCCTGCCACCACCCTGCTGCTCTGGCTGGTCTATTCCTGAGGAAGAGAGGGTGCTGCAAGGGGGTCATCCACTGGTCGGTGATCCCATGGGGTTTATGTGGGGGCTGGGGAGCAGTGCTCCTGGGATGCACTTGGACTGCCTGTGCTTTGATTTTCCCTTCTGCAGAGTGAAGAGGAGGAACGGGAGGAATCCGACTTCGACAGTGCCAGCATCAACAGCTCCTCAGTGCGCTCCGAGTGCTCGGCTGGCCTGGGGAAGAAAGGGAAGAGGAGGAGAAAGAAAAAGAGGAGTAGGCTATCCTTTGTACTCTGTTCTTTCTGTTTGGACCTCCCTCTTCAGCTGGTGCTTTCCTGGCCTCTGCAGCCCTGGGCTGTCTGGCACTGGCTCGATGTGCTTGTGCTTGTCTCTGTGTGCAGTGTCTGAGACGCTTTCCTGGTGTCAGTGGGCTTGTGCCTGCCCGGAGGCAGTGAGCGGATCCTGCCATGGGGTGCTGGCTCTCCCTGCAGTGCTGATGGTGGCAGGGCTTTTCCACTGATTCGGTCAGCTTTCCCTCTGGAAAAGATCCGCTGCCCTGCCTCGTGTTGCTGCCTGCTCGCAGCTTAGTCCCCTGCCTGCGCTCTGGGCACCAGGGATGCCTCACAGGCAGCGGGTACCTACCTGCATGTGTGATCCCACCAGGATTTGTTCTCCAGCAGTGGTTTATAGGGCTTCCAGGGAAGTGATGTGAGGAGCAGCCCCTGGAGGGACATGGTTTGTGGCAAGCTCCCGGTGGAGCAGGGCAGGCTGTGGGAGAAGAAGGGTTCAGACAGGGGACTTCTTGTCTGTGTGAGATGTGCAGGAGGCTTTGGTGGACCTGTGGTGGTGATGTAGGAATAGGGAGGCACATGAGCAGTGGTGGAAAGCATCTGTCGGGTCTCGCAGTGGCTGTGTGGCCACATTTGTGTCCGTCTTCCTTCCTCCCTTCCCTTGGGAAGGCTGCGGATGGATTCTGTGCCCTGGCACCTCCATCCCTGTGCTGCTGCTGAGAGCAGCTCCCCTGTGCCTTGCTGCCCTGAGCCCTGCTCCGAGTTCTGCCAGGCCCGGTGCTGTGTTTCCTGGCTCCCAATGGTGTCTGCCTCCTGTGCTGCAGGACATGCGCTGCCTTTCTGCCTTGTGTCCTTGTTCGGGATGAGGTGCTTCATATCCAGGCGCATCCTGTGGCCTCTTAGCTTTGCCGATGGGTTTTTGTTTCTGGAAGTGGAAAGGCAGCTTCTGGGCTGGTGGATGGTCAGGGTGTGATGCTGGCCGGTGTCCCCATCAGGTGGTGAGGCCAGGCTGGCTCCATGGCTCGTATGAAGAGCATTGCTGCTTCTCCTTCTGGCTTGTTGCCCTTGTGCCGGAGCCCGGCAGCTCCCGCTGCGTGTTGATGGAGCGGAAGGTTGGAGGTCCGTGCTGGGAGTTTGTGTCAGAGCGGGGATTAAGATGAGCTTTTCTGGCACTGCAAGGCCTTGTTCCCCCCTTTTGCCCTCCGTGCTGAGTTGAGAGAGCTCCTGCCTCTGGCAGTGAGCACCGAGGAAGAGCAGAGTAGTCCCTGGAGAGGAGTCGTCCTCCTCGGCCGTGTCACCCTTGCATGGTGCGTTTGCAGCTGGTGGCGCTGGTACCTGGGGAGGTTTCTCTGACTGGCCTCCCTTGCAACCTCTCCAGGTTCTGGCATTCTCCATTGAGAGCCTGAAGGAACCAAAGGATGATACAGTGTGGAGAGAGAGAAAGAGAGACAGAGGTGAGATGATGCTGTGTGCAAAGGTGAACTGTGGTGCTGAGGGACAGAGAGGTAGGGGGACGTAACAGGAGGGGTCCGAGGCAAAGCGCTTTCTTTATTTCCTTGCCTGTATTATAGAGGAGCAAGTGTCCCATTCCCTCTGGGAGAGCCGGCAGCTCCCGATCCCCCTGACCATGTGCTTGTCCTTGCTTGCAGTGGAAGAAGGGGACGGCTATGAGACAGACCACCAGGACTACTGCGAGGTGTGCCAGCAGGGAGGGGAGATCATCCTGTGCGACACGTGTCCCCGTGCCTACCACCTCGTGTGCCTCGACCCTGAGCTGGAGAAGGCCCCCGAGGGCAAGTGGAGCTGCCCCCATTGTGTGAGTGGGGTTGGGTCCATGGGTACGGGCGGGTGGGTTGTGGGAGCCCTCAGCATTACGCTGCTTGTGCTCCCCCAGGAGAAGGAGGGCATCCAGTGGGAGCCGAAGGAGGAGGAGGAGGAGGAAGAGGAAGGTGGTGAGGAGGAGGAGGATGACCACATGGAGTTCTGCCGGGTGTGTAAGGATGGAGGGGAGCTGCTGTGCTGCGATACCTGCCCGTCCTCCTACCACCTCCACTGCCTGAACCCGCCGCTGCCGGAGATACCCAACGGTGAATGGCTCTGCCCGCGCTGCACAGTGAGTGTCACAGCATTCCCGCTCCATCCCTGCTCCCGCACCCCCCCAGCCACCGCTGCCCCTTGCACCAGGGACTCACCTCAAACCGTGCTCTTGCCCCTTTGCTTTCTCTATCCCCAGTGCCCTCCCTTGAAGGGCAAAGTCCAGCGCATCCTGCACTGGGCCTGGAAAGAGCCGCCGGCCGTGCCACTGCCGCCCGTGCTGCCCGCCCCGGGCACGGAGCTGCCTCTGCCCATGCCAAAGGTGCTGGGGGGGATCCCGGAGCGCGAGTTCTTTGTGAAGTGGGCAGGACTCTCCTATTGGCACTGCTCCTGGGTCAAGGAGCTGCAGGTGAGTGTGTCGGTGTCACCGTGGTGGCCCTGCCCTGCTCGCTGCCCTGTGGGCTGAGCGCGGCTCCCTCCTTCTGCAGCTGGAGCTGTACCACACCGTGATGTACCGCAACTACCAACGGAAGAACGACATGGACGAGCCGCCGGCTTTCGACTACGGCTCTGGGGACGAGGACAGCCAGAGGGAGAAGCGGAAGAACAAAGACCCCCATTACGCCAAGATGGAGGAGCGGTTCTACCGCTACGGCATCAAGCCCGAGTGGATGATGATCCACCGCATCCTGAACCACAGGTGAGGGACTGTGTGCAGGGGGACACGTGGATGGGCCATGGGAAGGTGTGCGCCAGAGCCCCTGGTAGCACTGGCACTCGGTGATGCTGTTGCAAGCCAGGAGGGAGACCTCAACGGCGAGCGCCTACAGTCGTGCAGATGAAGCTTGGAGCAGCGTGTTTGTCCTCTCTGTGGGTTTCTCTTCATTCTCAGCGCTCGCACTGATGGTTTGCATGGGTAGCTGAGCCTTTGGGACTGCCTGCTGCAGGGTTTCTGTTCTCCCCTGGGGCTGGGGAGTCCATATTCTCCTTCTCCAAAGCCAAAAGCTCAGGCTGGTGGAATTTCAGCTGCTGGCGTGTTTTAAAGTCTCTGTTGCCTCAGAGGTTTGTTCCCAAGGAGAAGCCAAGGCCAGAAGTGGATCAATGCCTGCCTATTTTCACTTCTGCTATGTTGCATGTTGCAAAATACAGTGAATTATCCCAAAGGTGGATGCACGGAGTCGTTCCACTCTTCCCGGGTTATTGAGTTCCTGTTACAGCTCAATCACTCTGTAACTTTCTGCTGCAGCCCGGTGATGGGTTTGGCTTCCATCAGTCGTGCCCTGTGGCTGCCGCCGCTCACTGACCCTGCTTTGGAGCAGCAGCCTGATTCCCTGTGGGTGATTTGTTCCTCTCGGAAGCCACGCAGCTCCTCTACACTCACATCAAGGATGAGGGATTTGGGTACAACACTTCCCAGAAAGGAACATTATTCCCACTTCTCCCCCGATAGTGCTCAGGATGGTGGCTGGGGAAAGGAGCTTGAGCATGTGCCTGACTCCCTTATGGAGCCGTGGCATTTGCATTTCTTTTCTGTGGAAGGAATTTCCTGCATGTGAAATGTGCCGTGCAGATGGTTTGGTTTTACACTGAGCAGCCAGAGACACCTTTTTGTTGGATTTCTCCATTTCAAGTGGCAACTTGAAATTTCAAGCGACTCAAAGGCAGCTTGGCAGAGAATAAAGAAAGCTGCTGGGTAACGTTCATGTGAGCTTTGCATTGCCTGCTCAGCGCTCAAAAGGCTTTTTTCCCTGTGGGCATATAGTCAGACTTGGCTGTGTGTTTATTCACAGAGGAAAACTTCACATAGCAGTGAATGCTGCAGGAAGAAGAGAGGGAGAGCAGGTGTCCATCCAGTCCTGGGAAAGCAGGAACACGGGGTTGGTCAGTGGAAGGGATGAGCAGCCTTTAAAGCTCAATGGTTAACATCTGCAGCAGATTAACAGGCGTTTCTGACGGAAAGGTGGATACTTTCTTCGTGTGTTCTTGCCTGTGCTTGGATGTCATGGTCTGCAGACGGAGGCAGAGGAGTTCTGTGGCAGCAGGCTATGGAGAGCTGCTTCCCGGGGCTCTCAGTTCACTGGGGGGCTTCCATGCCGTGTGTTACAGCTTCGATAAAAAGGGAGATGTCCATTACCTGATCAAGTGGAAAGACCTTCCCTATGACCAGTGCACATGGGAGATCGATGAGATAGACATCCCCTACTATGAGAACCTCAAACACCTCTACTGGAACCACAGGTACTGGGGTGGATCCACAGCCTGGGTGAGCCGGGCAGAGCCAGGGCAGCCTGTGAGGTGTGTGGGATGGTTTGGAACGCGCTGGCATTGCTCACAGGGACCCCTCTGCAGTGGCCAAGTGCTTTTGGGAAGCCAGTCCTCCTGGAAGGCCTTTCCAGGGCTGCTGCTCTCCAGCCTGTGCTCCCCATGGTCTCACTGCACTTGAGAGCAGCTCCAAGGTGCTACTGCCTCTCTGGTTTGGGGGAAAACCACAGTAATCCGATGAAATTGCTGTTCTTCATTTTGGATCATGTTGCAAGGGGAAGGACTACATGCAGTGTGTGCCTGTGCTAACTGGGCCAGGAAAGCTCCTGTGGGGAGAGGGGCAGTGGAGTTTGAGGCATTTCTATCCCTCTGTTTGGGAACTGGGAGAGGAAACGTGCCTGCCTCTTCCTGTTGCAGGGAGCTGATGCTGGGGGAGGACATGCGCCCTCTGAAGAAGCTGAACAAGAAAGGGAAAAAGCTGAAAGAGGAGAAGCTGGAAAAGCCTCCAGAAACACCTCTTGTGGATGTGAGTGACAATGGCAAGGGGCAGCATAGCGGCATGAGAGAGGGAGGTCAGCCTGGGCCCTATCCTGTTCCATTGGTCTCCTCTAGTCCCTGGTTTCTTTCATCCAAAGCTCTGGGGTAGCTTTGCTGTGTGAGCAGCCCGAGGGCTGTGCTGTGCTGGGGACCATATCTGCATCTCTTCTGGGGCTGTCACAAGGCTGAAGAGGGATGCGTCTGGCCACTGAGAAAGGAGGGAGAGCTGGTTCTCACTGCTTCGTGTTGTGTCTTGTCCTTTCCAGCCTACAGTGAAGTTCGACAAGCAGCCGTGGTACATTGACACCACGGGTGGCACACTCCATCCTTACCAGCTGGAAGGGCTGAACTGGCTGAGGTTTTCCTGGGCCCAAGGGACAGATACAATCCTGGCTGATGAGATGGGGCTGGGGAAGACTGTGCAGACCATTGTGTTCTTGTACTCCCTGTACAAGGAGGTGAGTGGAGCATCAAATGGGTCCCCAAGGAGGCTGAGAGCTGCTTCGTATGGGGAGAACAGCTTGGACTTTGTGTTCCCGAGCAGGGCCACTCCAAAGGGCCATATCTGGTCAGTGCCCCTCTCTCCACCATCATCAACTGGGAGCGTGAGTTTGAGATGTGGGCGCCTGACTTCTACGTTGTGACTTACACTGGGGACAAGGAAAGCCGGTCGGTCATCCGGGAGAATGAGTTTTCCTTTGAAGACAATGCCATCCGCAGTGGGAAGAAGGTCTTCCGGATGAAGGTGGGAGCCAAGTCTGTGCGCTACCCAGCTGCTTTAGCCAGCAGTAAGAAGGGGATGGAGTGGAATTAGACCCAGAGAGGGAGGCTGGTTAGGTCCTGACCCAGCCCTTTCTCAAAGAGGGGAAGCTGGTGCTGTTACACATGCAGATCTGAGATGAGCTGTACAGATTCTGACCCTTCTTTGTGCCTGTAGGTCCCTCCTCGGTTCTAATGTTCGGATGGGTGTTGGTTTTCTGCTGGCACAGCTCGTGCCTTGACCTGTTTCTCCTTGGATCCCATGCAGTGAAGATGGAGGCTATCTCATTCCCTCCTCACTTATCCTGGCTTTTCTCTCCCTCTGCTCCTCCAGAAGGAAGCGCAGATCAAGTTCCATGTCCTGCTCACCTCCTACGAGCTGATCACTATTGACCAGGCGGTGCTGGGCTCCATAGAGTGGGCCTGTCTAGTGGTGGATGAAGCACACAGGCTGAAGAACAACCAGTCCAAAGTGGGTAACAGGCATTTGGAGCTGCATTTTGGTGGATTTGCTCCCTTTGACATCCCCTGGCATTAAATGTCCTTCAGCTGAGAAGGGGCAGCAGCCTGGGTGTCTGCCTGCCAGGGCTTTGGTGGGCTGTCATGGAAGGGAATTGATCCTTCACCTTCCTTTCCCCTTTACCTGGGGTTAACGCAGTCTCCAGCCCCTGGGACCATCACACAGTCCCCGGTGTAGGAGGCAGACGGGGTGATCAGGGACATTCAGGATTGCTGCCTGTGCTCTCTGAGGATGGCTTGGAGCAGGACATGGGAGCTGTGCTCTGGCTCCGTGTGTCAGAGAGCACTGCTGAGTCTCTGTGTGCACAGTCTGCAGAGTCCCCACATGAGTAAGCAGCTCCTCAGAGCTCCCTTCACCTCCTCTCTTTTCCCAGTTCTTCAGAGTATTAAATAGCTACAAGATCGATTACAAGCTGCTGCTCACCGGGACTCCGCTCCAGAACAACTTGGAAGAGCTCTTCCATCTGCTCAATTTCCTGACTCCCGAGAGGTTTAAGTGAGTTGCTTTAGTTCCTGCTCCAAAGAGGGGGAGTGGTGGGACCCGGTCTCCTGTCAGGGTGGCTCAGCAGAGGTTTCCCAGGACTCCTGTTTGGGAAAGGGGAGCTGGATCTTGTTCCTGATGCTCCCACCCTGCGCTGACAGGCAGGGGGCAAAGCTGCTGCTGCACACACTTAATGTGACCCCAAAGTTATTCCTATGGACTTCTGCTTTTGGGTTCTGTTGGTGGCTATTGCCTTACCGTCGGTCAGGAGGTTTGTGGGTGAGGAGCTAAACCCTGCCTTTTCTGAACAGGCAGGGGTGCTTTGGGGAACTTCTCAGGCCTCATATTAGCGCATTTAGTGTGACTTTCCCCTCAGCCAGCAGCGCAGCTCCTTGGTTTGGCTTTTGCCCTGCTTGGATACAGTCACGGGAGTGTTCTTCGCCATGAGAGCTCTGCCCTTGTTTCTAAGTCATGAAGAGGTGTCTTTGCTCTCACGTGTCCCGTTGTCACTCAGCACTGCGGTTCTGGCTGCTTTCACAGTAACCTGGAGGGCTTCCTGGAGGAGTTCGCAGACATCTCCAAGGAGGACCAGATCAAAAAGCTCCACGACCTGCTGGGTCCCCACATGCTGCGGCGGCTCAAGGCAGACGTGTTCAAGAACATGCCGGCCAAGACGGAGCTGATCGTGAGAGTGGAGCTGAGCCAGATGCAGAAGTGAGTAACCCCGGTGCAGCTCCTGGGGGGCTGCTGAATTGAATGAGGTGCTGCGAGGGCTGGAGCAGCTCTGCTCTGGAGCCAGGCTGAGAGAGCTGGGCTGGGGCAGCCTGGAGAAGAGAAGGCTCCTGAAGGGGAGACCTTAGAGCAGCTCCAGTGCCTAAAGGGGCTGCAGGAAACCTGGAGAGGGGCTTTGGACAAGGGCCTGTAGGGACAGGACAAGGGGAATGGCTTTAACCTGCCAGAGGGGAGACTGAGATGAGCTCTTAGGCAGAAGCTGTTCCCTGGGAGGGTGCTGAGGCGCTGGCACAGGGTGCCCAGAGAAGCTGTGGCTGCCCCATCCCTGGCAGCACTCAAGGCCAGGTTGGACACAGGGGCTTGGAGCACCCTGCTCCAGTGGATTTTTACGTGGTGCTGCCCAGTTTATGCCAGTCCCAGGCCTGGCTGGATTACAGGGGTGTCCCTCCCCTCCCTGTTCCTGCAGGAAGTACTACAAATTCATCCTGACGAGGAATTTTGAAGCCCTGAATTCTAAGGGTGGTGGGAACCAGGTCTCGCTGCTCAACATCATGATGGACCTGAAGAAGTGCTGTAATCACCCCTACCTCTTCCCTGTGGCAGCAGTGGTACGTCAGCTCTGTGTGCATCCTGGATGTGGTTCTGAGCTTTGTGCGTTGGGGGCTGTGTCCATGATCTTGCTTTGGTTAATGGTGTGGGTCTTCAAGCCCAGGGTTTTGTCTTTGGAATGCACATGAATTTCTCTGAGTGTTGTCCTTTGGGAGGCTGACCAGGATGCCTTTTAGGAAGCCCCGGTTCTGCCCAATGGATCCTACGATGGGAATTCTTTGGTCAAATCTTCTGGCAAACTGATGCTGCTCCAGAAGATGCTGAAGAAGTTACGGGACGGGGGTCACAGAGTCCTGATCTTCTCCCAGGTGAGCGTAGGGAAAGAGTAACCATAAATACGTTTTTAAAGGGCTTTTCTTGTACTGTAGGAGAATTTGGAGTGGATAGAGATAGTGGGAAGAGCTGGTGGCAACAGTGACGTTTCCAACCCCTGTCACCTCTCGATCAAGAGGAGATAACAGTAACAGTGCCGCCTTTTGGGAGGGCAGTTCAGACCCAGTTCCCTCATGCTGGCAAAGCTGCCTGTAAAGGATGAGACACGAGTGTCACTCCATGGGCAGTTTCCTGGTGGCCGTACGCCGTTGGTGGTGGTGCCACCATCACGTCGGGCTGCCGGGGGTGGCAGGGAGCCAGGCCGCATGGAGCTGCTCATGCCGGGGTCTCCTTGCCCTGCAGATGACGAAGATGCTGGACCTGCTGGAGGATTTCCTGGAGTACGAAGGCTACAAGTACGAGCGGATCGACGGGGGCATCACCGGCGGCCTGCGCCAGGAGGCCATAGACAGGTTTAATGGTACTTGTGCTTCTGCCTGTCTGAGGGGAGGATGTGGGGTGGGTTCGCAGCACGTGGGGGAGCCACGGGGTCACTCCTTGCCTCCCCTCACCAATGGTTCCATCCCCAAAGCACAGTTCTGCACCTTGCCACGCACACCACGCTCCTTTCTGTCTCACCCGTTGCCACCTGTGGGTTTGTCTTTCCCAGCTCCTGGTGCTCAGCAGTTCTGCTTTCTCCTCTCTACCCGTGCTGGTGGTCTGGGCATTAACCTTGCTACGGCCGACACAGTCATTATTTACGATTCTGACTGGAATCCCCACAATGACATCCAGGTTTCTGACTTTTCCTTTTCCTTCCCATACAGTAAGTACCTCTGGGGCTCTGCTCTATTCACAGGGCAGTCGATCTCTTCCCTTGAGAGCTCTGTTTGGGGGGCATGTTTCTGCTCAGCAGCCCCAGTCTTGCCCCCATGTCATGGGCTGGGAGAGAACTGGCACTAAACCCGGCTCTCTTCCAAGGGCTCCTTGCTTTCTCCTGCTGGTTATTCCCAACCAGGTGCCCCTCTTTGTTTGGGGAGCTTCCACTTGTGTTTCCCAAAGCCTGGCTAAGGATTGAATGTCAGCAGGAGTGGGCAAGCAGCCAATGCCTCCACAAGTCATAGGAAAGCAAAGGGCAATGTGTATCCCTGCCCTGCCCTCCCGTGCAGCCCAGTGGGGTGAGACCTGCGGCCCCTCAGCAGCTCCGTGCTCTGCCTGCAGGCGTTCAGCCGCGCTCACCGCATCGGGCAGAACAAGAAGGTGATGATCTACCGCTTCGTGACCAGAGCCTCCGTTGAGGAGCGCATCACGCAGGTGGCCAAGAGGAAGATGATGCTCACCCACCTGGTTGTCCGCCCCGGGCTCGGCTCCAAGTCCGGCTCCATGACCAAGCAGGAGCTGGATGACATCCTCAAGTTTGGGACAGAAGAGCTCTTCAAGGATGATGTGGAAGGTGAGGTCGGGAAGGAGTGGGGATGCTCTGCACGCGGCAGGGCCTGGGGCTCACTGTCTTACCCCACAGGAGTGGTGTCGCAGGGACAGCGCATCGCCATGCCGGACGCTGTCCCCCCTTTCTCCGACACACTGTCAACCAAAGGGGGTGCAGTGGCTCCTGGCATGAAGAAGAAGCACGGTGGCACCCCACCAGGTCTGTAACCCCCTGGGTTTGGGTGGCCCATCCCCTCCTTGGCCCGTACCTGAGCTGTCTCCACACGGTGATCTGAGCTTCCATTGCCTTGGCTTTGCTTTCCAGGTGACAATAAGGATGTGGATGACAGCAGCGTGATCCACTACGACGATGCTGCCATCTCGAAGCTGCTGGACCGAAATCAGGATGCAACTGATGACACAGAGCTGCAGAACATGAACGAGTATCTCAGCTCCTTTAAAGTGGCCCAGTATGTTGTGAGAGAAGAGGACGGTGTGGTAATGTGACTAGTATCATGTCTTACAATCGCACCTCTTTGTACATCCCTCTGTGTTCCGTTCCCTTTCCCTCCTTATGAGCGTTCCAGCGTGGGGCAGGGCTCCTTCTGCTTTGCCTGTGACTGCTGTTGATTGTTCCAGACCTGGGGTCCTGGTGCTGATGAGGCCACCGCAGTGAGGAAGCACAGTTGTCTTGGTCCTGTGCAACCCATGGTGCAAGCCAGGCTCCGTCCCTGTTGGCACATGGTGCTGCTTATGTACTGTGCTGCTGTCAGTTGTTTTCCTGCTTTATTTCCTTCATCTGTTGTGGGAGCTGATGGCAGGCTGATGCTTGGGGAGGTCTCTGCAGATGTATGGTTTCTCCCTTGATGTGAGTGTGAACACTGCAGGGTGGGATGGGTGGCAGAGTTTGGAGGAGCTCTTTCTGGCTGGGGACTTCTCCCAGCCCTTTGAGAGCCTTGCACTGAGGTCAGTGCATATGGGCGAAGCCAAATTCCAGGCAGGGGTTTGGAGCCTTTCCCCTTCTTTCCCTGCAGTGCTGTTAGAGGATGGGGCAGTGGGGTGATGCTGCAGGTCTGCGGCTGCCCCTTCTCAAGCCTCTTGGCTCTTGCTTTGCAGGAGGAGGTGGAACGTGAGATCATCAAGCAAGAGGAGAATGTGGACCCCGACTACTGGGAGAAGCTGCTGCGGCACCACTATGAGCAGCAGCAGGAGGATCTGGCCAGGAACCTGGGGAAAGGGAAGAGAATCCGCAAGCAGGTCAACTACAACGACACCTCGCAGGAGGACCAAGGTACAGCCACTGCTCTGCTCCGGGTGCCCAAGGGACTTAGTGGCCGAGTCGTTGTTGCCTAGGGGTGTCCCTCCCAGGCAGGGACCTGCTGCCTGCGCCATCTCCTACCCTGTCTTCCCTTGGCATCTGCAGAGTGGCAGGACGAGCTCTCTGACAACCAGTCGGAGTATTCCATCGGTTCTGAGGATGAGGATGAAGACTTCGAAGACAGGCCAGAAGGTCAGAGTGAGTCAATGCGTTTATAGTCCATGGGGTTTTGCTCTGCGGGAAGCTGCTGGTGCCTGGGTGCAGCAGAAACTCTGGGTTGGAGGGAATGTTATGCTTCTGGGCCTCCATACAGGGGAGGTGGTCCGATGTGCTGCCAGGTGAGGACATTCCCATGGCAGGGAAGGAGATGGGCTGTTTCCTTCGCTGGCTGCTGCAGGACCATGGTCTGGTCCTTATGTGGATCAATGGGGAGCACTGGGGGCCAGCGGGGTGGGTGGAGGGGACTGGAAGCTTTGGGATTGGAGCAGATGCAGGAAGTTAGGCCATCCTTCCTTGCTGCCTGGCCTCGTCCATCACTGGGGCTGCTTGGCTGTAGGTGGCAGGAGACAATCCCGGAGACAGCTGAAGAGTGACCGGGACAAGCCTCTCCCTCCTTTGCTGGCAAGAGTTGGGGGCAACATCGAGGTGAGTGTTGGCCTCAACCAGAGCATGACCAACACAGTCACGGGGCTGCCCTGGAGTGCTTTGTGCTGAGCCTCTGGCACATTAGTCCTGGTCCAGCCTTTCTGTAGCAGCCACGAGGCTCTGAGGTGCCCCATGCCACCGAGGCCATGCTGTGATCCCAGTGACGCCTCTGCCCCTGCAGGTTCTTGGCTTCAACGCCCGCCAGCGCAAGGCTTTCCTGAATGCCATCATGCGCTGGGGGATGCCGCCCCAGGACGCCTTCAACTCCCACTGGCTGGTGCGGGACCTGCGAGGGAAGAGCGAGAAGGAGTTCAGGTACCGGAGACCCCGGGCAGGCCGATGAGCTCTGTCCTGGCTCCGGCTCTTGTCCTGCTGTGTCACCAGCTCTGCTGTGATCCCCAGGCTGGGCTCAGGTCTGGCTTTCCTTCCGCAGGGCATACGTCTCCCTCTTCATGAGGCATTTGTGTGAACCCGGGGCGGACGGTGCCGAAACCTTTGCGGATGGCGTTCCCAGGGAAGGGCTGTCGCGCCAGCACGTGCTCACTCGGATCGGGGTCATGTCACTCGTAAGGAAGAAGGTGGGTGAGTAGGGTTTGAAGTGTGTTGGTTCAGGTATGTCCTGGAGACCTGTGAGGTTCATTGGCTGCTGAAAGCCGCTCCTCAGGGGTCCCATACTGAGTGTCCAGGCTTGGAGCACATCCAGCTTTGTCAGTGTGTGGGGGTAATGCAAACTGGCTTTCAAACCTGCTGCTTCCCTCCTGCAAGGGGCACAGCATCAGCGGGTGTTTAATGGTCTGGCTGGCAAAACAGAGGAACCACACCGGGGACCTGCTGGGTCTTGGAGCTGGGGTGTGAAGTGTCTCTGATGGTAGCGATGCTGCTGCTCCATCAGTTGCGATGTCCCTGCTGGGTTTGACTTGATGGTGTGTGCCTGCCCCAGGTCCAGGAGTTTGAGCATGTCAATGGCAAATACAGCACCCCAGATCTGATTCTCGATGGCCCGGACAGCAAGAAGTCCAGTGAGATTGTGTCTTCAGATCCCAACACCCCCATCCCGGCCAGCCCGGCACACATGGGACCCATCTCCTTCACTGGTAGATGTTCCTGTGGGCTTCTGGGGGGTTGTGGCTTCGGGTTGGCTTGGGAAGGGGGGTGGATGAGGCAGAGCCCTCTGCAGCCTGTTCAGGATCTTCCTCGCTTTGCTGTTGCTGCAGACAAAATAGAAACACAACTCGGGTTCCAGGAGGAAAGGGAGCAAGTGGAGCAGAAGTGCAGGAAGGTGTCTGAGAGCCAGGTGGGGTGGCTTCCTTCAGTGTTTACCCTGGGAGACCCTATCGCGGTCTATGGGGAAGGTCAGAGCTCCCCAGGGAGGGGGCAAGGCTGGGCTGACCTGGGTGAGTGCTTGACGTTAAGGTGCCTGTGAGTGCTGAGAAGGTGGAAGGTGAAGAGCACCCAGAAAGCTGCGACAGCAATGAGAAACCAAGGGATGAGAAGCAAGAGGAGAGTGAAAGGGCTGCGCCTTCTCCTGAGCCCCTGGTGAAAGGTGAGTCTCTGGGGCTAGGATGAAACTGTCTTCTCTCGGCCATGGCCTGGGCTTCTGCGGGGCTGTGGCACCCTGCACTGATGTGTGCTGGAGCAGTTCTTGAACACACAGACAATATAATCACCCTCCCCTAAAGGTGAGTTGTTCCCAGAAAAGCGTCTTCCACGCTGTGCTTTTCTCATAGTCCTGTTCCCTTCTGCAGATGAGGGGATGCAAGAGAAAGAGAAGCCTTTGGAGAAGCCGGAGTTAAACAGCAGCCCAGGGAAAGGGGAAGACAAAGAAGTCAAAGCAGGTGAGGTGCGAGGAGGCTTTGGGGCAAGAAGTGGCTTTCCCAACAGTGATGTTAGCGAGGAGTTCCTGGGGAAAGGAGGACCCTGGTCGGTTTTTCAGTGGGGTTTGATCAGACAGCACCATTTCTTGTGTTTGCCAAGCAGAGGACCCCAAGGCGGAGGAGAAGGAGCAAGGTGAGGCTCAGCAAAACGGTGACAAAGAGGAAGAGGAGGACGGGAAGAAGGATGACAGAAATGTGAACTTCCGATTCATGTTCAACATCGCCGATGGTGGCTTTACAGGTGAGAGCAGGAGGATCAGAAAGGCCAGAAGGAATGTGAAGGGGGTGCAGTGGGATGATGCTGGCTCACGGCTCGATGTCCCCCCGGGCAATGCCATTGCTCTCCCTGCCTGCAGCACGATGCAGCCCCGCTGCCTGACCCTGCTGTTCTGCTTCCACAGAGCTGCACACGCTGTGGCAGAATGAGGAGAGAGCTGCCATCTCCTCCGGCAAGATCTACGACATCTGGCACCGCAGGCATGACTACTGGCTGTTGGCAGGAATCGTCACGTACCCTTTGACGTGGTGGGACCGTGCCTCCTGCCGACGGGTGGCAGGGAGGGCAGGGGCGTCTCTGCGGGGTTCAGGGATGAGCAGGGAGGTGTTGGTGGAGAGGTGGGGATGCTGTTTGCTGGCCAGTTCTCCCCTTGACGCTCCCTCGGCACCAGTCACGGCTATGCCCGCTGGCAGGACATCCAGAACGACCCGCGCTACGTGATCCTGAATGAGCCCTTCAAGTCAGAGATGCACAAGGGGAACTACCTTGAGATGAAGAACAAGTTCCTTGCTCGGCGGTTCAAGGCGAGTTGCAGGTCCAGGGCTGGTGAGTCCTTACCAATGGGGGGGGACCAGAGCGGTGCCGCAGAGCCAGGGGGAGCCCATCAGTGCTGGCTGGGACCAGGCTTTGCCAGGGGCTCGTGGCTGCCAGAGCAGAGCCGGGTTTGGTCCCAGGGAGCTCATGCGCACCGTGGGGCTTGGGCTGGGGATGGCTGCCATGGGCTCGTCTCTGTGAATGGGCCAGCGCTTTGCCCGGGTGGTGCTGTGGAATGCTGCCCACATCCCTTTCTGGGATGCTCAGTGTCTGAATAGAATGAGAAAACATAAGGGCTCAGCCTGTTCCACCTTTTGGGAGCAAGGCCAGCATGGAGCACCTCAGGGCAGAGGCAGCCTAGAGCCTGCAGGGCAGCACTGATACGCATTGGAGCGGGGTCTGAGCCTGAATCTTCCCCTCCTGTGCCTCCCAGTTGCTGGAGCAGGCCCTGGTGATCGAGGAGCAGCTACGGAGGGCAGCGTACCTCAACATGACCCAAGACCCCAATCACCCGGCCATGGCCTTGAACGCCCGTCTGGCTGAAGTGGAGTGCCTTGCCGAGAGCCACCAGCACCTCTCTAAAGAGTCCCTGGCTGGGAACAAGCCCGCCAACGCCGTCCTGCACAAGGGTATGTGCGGGCAGAGCAGGGTGGGAAGGGGAAATCCAGCCGGGAGGTTGTCCCCATCTCCTGTCTCCCAGCTGCTGGAGCTGGCTGGGATACAAGGTGTCTGCGTCGGGTGGGTGCCCCCATGGCCTGACCCTGGCTCGCTGTGCTCGCAGTGCTGAACCAGCTCGAGGAGCTGCTGAGCGACATGAAGGCCGATGTAACGCGCCTGCCCTCCATGCTGTCCCGCATCCCGCCCGTGGCCGCCCGCCTGCAGATGTCGGAGCGGAGCATCCTGAGCCGCTTGGCCACGCGCGGCGGGGAGCCCCCCGTGCAGCAGGTCTGTGGGATGGGGATGGGCTGGAGCCCCTCGGTGGGGGGCAGCAGTGGGGCCAGGGCTGCAGGACAGCATCTCTCCTCTCTGCCTCCACAGGGCTCCTTTGGCTCCTCCCAGATCTACAACAGCAGCTTCGGGCCGAATTTCCGAGGTCCCGGGCCGGGTGGGATTGTCAACTACAGCCAGATGCCTCTGGGACCTTACGTGACTGGTAGGTCCGGGTTTTGAGCAGATGCTTCCTGGCAGAGAAATCCAGGGGTGGATTTGAGGGCCAGGAGCATCGCTGAAGGATGCCATACAAGCAGGCTCTTTCCCCTTCTCTCCGCAGATATTTAGGTGTTCCCAGGATTTTGCCCCCAGCTCCTGTTTCCAGCTGAGGTAAGATGTGTTCCTGCTCCGTGTTCCATTCGCCAGGGTCTGTGGGACATAAGAGAAGCTGTGGCTGCCCCATCCCTGGCATTGTTCAAGGCCAGGTTGGACACAGGGGCTTGGAGCAAGCTGCACCAGTGGAAGGTGTCCCTGCCCGTGGCAGGGGTTGGAGCTGGAGGAGCTTTAAGGTCGCTCCAACCCAAACCATTCCATGACTCTTATGATCCTATGATGTGTGCAGACACACAATGGGGTGGGGCTGTACTGGTGTCCCCCCAGGTGCTGGTGTCCAAGTCTGGCTCAAGTGGGTACCAGCACTGGAGGCAGCAGGATCCTTTTGGAAGCCCTTGGGCTGCCTGCTGCTGCCCAGGGGGGTCACACACTCCCCCTGCCCTTTGTTCAGCACAAGGGGGGGTCTGGACCCACCGGACGGGCAGCTCTCCCTCCCCTCTCCTTGCAGCAGCCCCGGAGGAAGGGCAGGGGAAGGCAGTGTTGCCTGCGTGAGGATGAGCTGCTGCCGGGTGCTCCCGCTTCAAGTGTGCTTCAAGTGCTGTGGCCCCCCTGTGCCGCCGGGACCGGGGTTCATTTCGTGTACTTTCTCTTGCACTTTCTTATTGAAGACTTGAAGAGTTTGTGTGGGCACGGCGGGCTGAGCGAGGGGAGCTGGCACCACCGTGTCCGGGTTTGGCGGCGCGCGTGTGTGAGAGGGGAGGCCAGATAGCCCATGGGATAGTCCATAGGCTAAGGCACCCATTTGAGCTGGCTCCAGCTCCCAAGATTCCCCATCAGGTCCATTTCTACGTCCTCGTGTGTTTGAGCAAGTGCATGCCTGCTGCCAGCCCCATGGCCGGAGCCCAACCAGCCCAGTGAGAGCATTGGTGCATCCACGGGGAGGCCCAGCCCCGGGGGCCACGTGAGCCAGGCCTGGGGCATGTGGATGGAGGAGACACGGGTGGAAGGGAGGAGATGGCTGCCATTGGGATGGGGCCACCCGTGAGCGTGGTGACGCCAATGCCCGAGGCTGGCAGCAGCTGTGAGCGATGCCCCCGCGTTCCCTTTGTGCTCTGTGTCCTGGTTTCTGTTCTCTGTGTTTTAATAAATCCCTTGGGAAGGACGCAGCGGGAGCCTCGTTGGGGCGAGTGGTTGGGGGGGTCCTGCTGTGGGGTGAGGGGGGTTCCAGATGTGGTCCCAGCCCCCGCATCATCCTGCGCACACACGTGTACATGTGCAGGGTCCATGGGCAGCCAGTGGAGCTGTCCTCTCCCAGTCCTGGCTCTTCCATGTGTGTTTTCTGCATGGGCAACATAAATGTGTGTATGCATAGATCTGTTGATATCACAGTTTTACATATAAATAGGTATTGATGTGTAGGTATAGCTAAAGGTGTAGATATTCAGGTACAGCTATAGCTATAGATGTATATGTACACACATTGTGTATTTTTATACATGTGTGTAGATAATGTATTTGTAATTTTAATACCTATGTGTTCATGTGTCTATATGTGCTCATGTATATAGGTAAGTCAGTATATGAGGTGTGTATATAGGTATGGGTAGAAAGGCATATATATATGTAGCTATGGGTGTATAAATCTGTCTTTACATCAGTGTACATATACATATCTGAATCTGTGTATATATACACATGTAAATTATATGTATATACACATATACATATATAGATATATCTGTATCTATGGATATACAGGTGTATCTATCTGTGTATGTGCACAGACACATCCGTATTTGCAATTTTTATATGTTTATACATAAGAGTAGATATAAATACAGTTAAAGGTGTATAGGTGTAGCTACACATATATAGTGCAAGATGTGTGTAGACAGATACATGTATCTCTCTATATACATACATATGAGCATATATATGTTTATATATGCATACAAACATCTGTAGTTGTATATGAAGGTCCATAGGTATAGATACAGAGCAAGCAACATATGTAAGGGGGGGATGTGCCTGTGTGTGTGTTTGTCTACACCGACCCCCAAACACGTGTTTTAATGTCTTACTTGTGCGTGTGTACACATAACCCCCTGTACTTCTATATATACACACACAGAAACACACCTTTAGGGTAAGGGTATTAACACACCCAGCCCTATAAGCCCTAAATCACAACTATGTTTATGTCCATGTGTATGTAGTCATGTATCTATATACAGGTGTAGAAATAAGCAGACAGTACATATCTAGCTATTGCTATAGATATATCTGCACATGTAGCTCTATACACACATTTCCTTATTTATCTATTCATTATTTCTGTATCTGTGTGCATATATATCCGTACAAATCAATATATTCACAGGGATATGTACACATCTCTCCATATGGATATATACATACAGCTGTAGAGATTGATACGTCTGTGTATACATGAAGACACATGCTACATTTGTATGTTGGTATATGTGTTGTATGTGATTTTCACTGATGCGTGCATCTACCCTTGCATACATCTACGTCTACGTATGAATAGGCATTGAGGCCTGTATAAAGACTGGGGTAACTATAGGGATGTAGGGAGAGATCACTACACCTCTGAGTGTGCACACACGTGTAATCATAGCTACGTGTGCACATACATCTGTGGGAATGTGGCTGCAGGTACCGTAGGCAGTGCTGCACCTACACACGTGTACCTGTGCACACACTGCAGATACACGTGTGTCCCTGCATGTATACATGTGTCTGGGTACCCACATGCTCGCACTCTTGCCCACCCAGCCCTGTGCTCACCTGGGGCACCCTGGCTCGCTCGTCGGGTGCCTGTGCCCATTGGGGTACCCGTCATCCCCCATCCCACCCCTGCCCCGGGAGGAGCAGCTCTTCCCATGGGATATACCACGCGAAGGGCTGGGGAACAGCTTCGTGTTGTCGGCCTCAGCCGGGCGTACAGCACCCGCTCGCACAGCCGCGACCACCGATGGCAGCGACGCATGCAACGGGTCCCCGCGGCGGCTCCGGCCCCGGTGCGCGCCCCACCAGCGCTGTCCCCGCGCTCCAGAGCCCCGCCGGGCGCAGCGGTGCGATGGTCTGGGGCAGCGCGGCGGGCTCGTGGCGCGAGCCACGCTCTCCACTTTGCTCCCACAAAGCGTAAGCAAGCGATGGGGCGGCGAGGGCTGCGCGGCGGGCGCTTAGGAGCGGTAGTCCTTCTTGCTGTAGGGTTTGTTGCCCAGGATGCTATCGATCTCGTGGACAATGGAAGACGACAGCTTTGGTAGGACCTGTGGGGGACGGTGTTGGGAGTCGGGATCGTGCCATGGGAGCAGGCGGGAGGATGCAGCCGCGCTCACCGCCTCCATCCTGTGACCTCGATGCTACAAGCCCCAGCTCTCCCGATGAGCGACCCAGTTAAAGGAGCCTGGGTCGAGCTCAGCCCAGCAAAGCCTCATCTCTTCCGCTCAGCTTCAGATGAAGCAAACCCTGTTCTCTTTGTTTGGAGCCAGGTTTGCAGCCTCTTTTCCCTGCACGCTGCGCTGCAGGAGCGTGCGTTGCAGCACTGCAGCAGGAGTGCTGCCCCATTGTGCCCCATGAGCAAAGCCCTCCCTGGTCCATGCCGTCAGTGAGCACTGACCTGTATTGCTCCAATGTTCTCCATCAGCTGGTCAGCGTTGGAGGCTCCCAGCAAGACGGAGCTGACGCCCTCGTTGCGCAGGCACCAGGCTGGGGCAGGAGGGAGAGCAGAGCCTGAGCGGGGCTGTCCCTGGTGTCCCCCCCTGTCCCTGTGTCCCCCTGTCCCCTTACCGATGGCGAGCTGTGGCAAGGTGCAGCCCAGGCGCTCGGCGATTGCCTGCAGCTCCTTCAGCTTCGCCTGCTGCCGCCGGCCCTCCTCGCTCAGGATCTTGTCCTTCAGCCACTGGTATCCCTGGGGAGCAGGAGGGGGTGTTATGGTGGGGTTGGGGGTACCGAGCCCTCGCGTGAGCACAGCATCCCCACACTCCATGGGTCATGGTTGTGCTCCCATGGCTCTGCTTGTCCTGATGTGACCCCTGGTCCAGGCTCACCTTCAGTGAGGCTCGGGAATAGGGGGGGATCCCCCCATCGTACTTCCCCGACACGATGCCACAGGCCAGCGGGGACCAGGTCATGGCTCCGACACCTAAGAACAAATCAGAGTGAGGGTGATGCTGCCGCCCCCGGGCACTGCAGCATGGGGGCTGCCCACCCCCATGGAGAGCCCAGCCTGGGTTTTGGGGAGCACCGTGCTTTGGGGAGCTAAGGCAGGACCCCTGCTGCAGTACCTATCTTATGGAAGAGCTCGGGCAGCTGCACCTCCACCTTCTCCCGCTGGAACATGTGGTACTCAGCCTGCTCGCAGATGGGGGGGATCAGGTTGAACTGCCGGGCCACCGAGTATGCTTCCTGCCGAAGAGCCAGGACCCTCAGCACCCCCACTGGGCTCCTCAGTCCCCCCCAGCCGAGCCCCAAGCAGCCATCCAGAGAATAATTAAGGCTTAAGCGCATCTGCAAGCGCCTGATTCCCGACAGCTGCTGCCCAATTAAATCAGCATCACTGGGGCTGCTCCGCTGCGGCCCCCTGGGCCCCTACCATGATCTCCATGGAGCTCCAGCGCGAGGTCCCCCAGTACATGGCCATCCCCTGGTTGATGACGTGGGTCATGGCTCGCACCGTCTCTGCCGGGAGGGAAGGGGAGAGCGGCAGGCGGGGTTAGGGGGGTGCTGCACACGTGAGCATCCCGCTCCCCATGCCGAGGAGGGAGCTGGGCTGTGTCCGGAGGATGCTTTCAAAGGAGCAGGACAGGGACTGAGGGAGCAGCCGCTCAGGATGTGCCAGGGACCACAGCTGACCCTGGCATGCCGCTGGTGATGCCGGGGCTCTCCCACCATGGAGGCTGCCGGCACCGGCCCCGCAGGGTGCCAGCACCGACCTGGTGCAGGGGCCTGAAGCATCACCCGTGGCGTGGGAGGGAGACCTGGACCCCATGCAAGGGGGGCTCTGGGGGCAGCCGGCCCTGAGCCATGCGGGCTGGGGCCAAGCCAAGGCGCGCTCCTGCAGCCAAAGGCGGGGAGAGCGGGCACATGGCATGCTCAGAGCCACCCGGCGAGGAGGGACCCGCTGCGGTCCTGGCACGGTGGCAAAGGGCGCCCCGTGGCAAGGACCCTGGGGAGGCGGGGAGCTGCTCTGCTTCTGTCCTGGGGGTGGTCTGAAGGGCAGCGGGTGTTCTGGTTGTGCTGATGCTGCCTGTGCGTTTTAGGCTGGGGTTTGCTGGGGGACAGGGATGGAAATCAAGAGGAATGGGGGTTCTGCCCCAGGAAGTGCCGCTGGGACGCAGGCAGCGGCCGGCGGGCAGGGAGTACCTTCTACGATGAAAGTCCTGGACTTGGAGGAACTAAATGGGTCCCCTGGTGATAAAAGAGAGATTTAGAAAGAGCGGAGGCGGCCGCTGCCGGGCCGGGGGCAGCAGCCTGTGCCGCGCCACCAACCCGTCCCCATCGCTGCCCTGGCACCGGGCTGGGGGTGGCAGAGGTTTCACCATAGCTCAGGCTGACCGTGGCGGCGGAGGAGCGGATTCTGCTTGGGAAGGGAAAATGCCTTTGAAACAAAAGCCTGGCGCAAACCAACCACGATGGCAACGGAAGGCAGCGGGGAGCGGCGCGGCACCCACCTTCCATCGGCGTGTTGGGGTCGGGCCGGTTGGCGAACACCACATCCACGTACTCCAGCTGCAGCCGCTCCAGGGATGCCTTCAGACCTGAGGCATGGATGGGACCATCAGGCACACCAGGCCCTGTGCCATAGGCTGCTGAGGCAACCAGTGCAGCACAGCCCGGTGCCAGGGCCAGCAGCACCCACGAGCATCCCTACCTTCTATGATGTGTTTTCGGGACAGGCCCCTCTCCGTCTCAGCCCTGGAAAAGGAAAGGTGGTGAGAGCCTGGCGCTCCCTGGCTTCATTGCTGCGGGGCGGGTGCGTTACCTACTTTCCTCCCCAGAAGATTTTGGTGGTGATGACCAGGCTGGACCGTCTGCAGGGAGAAAGAAGAGTCACCGACTGCTCCACCAGCTTTCCCAGCCCATTGGCACCACGGTGATGGCTTGGCCACAGAGGGATGAAGTCCACCTTACCTCCACCCTTTCTTCTTAATGATGTTCCCCAGCACCACCTCGGCCCTGCAAGGGAAGGGGATGTCAGTGCATGCGGGGGCTGCGGGGCACTGTTTCCCCTCCGGCTGCAGCACCCGGAGCTGTGCTGCTCCCCACACGTGAGCTGCTATTTTTAAGCGGGTGTGTGGGCTCACTGCGATGCTCCAGGCCACCGCGCTCCGAGCGCAGCCACTACACGGGGAGGGTGCATGGCTATACCCACATGGCCATACCCACATGGCACAGGCGGTGTGGGACCACAGGAGCCAAGCATCCCCTGTGACCAAACACAGCCCCATCCTGGCAGCCGCTTTGGTGCTGGTAAACCCAGCACCGCCACAGTCTGGAGGTGCTGGGGTGCAGAGTGAGGCTCTGCGTGCCACTATCAAAGCGTGGTACTTACTTGCCGGCGGCGTAGACTTCTGCCGTGTCGAAGAGATTAATGCCGTTGTCATAGGCTAAAGTCATCAGCTGCTCCGCCATCTGTGGGGGAGAGCAGGAGCATCAGCTGAGGGGGATGCTGATTACCAGCACCGGGGCTGTGCCGGTCCTATCCATTCCCTGCTTCACTTGGGAAGGGATGGGGTGCAGGAGCACAATCCTTACCTCGTCTGTGATCTGCCCTCCGAATGTCACCCATGTTCCTGTGGAGGAGAGAGGGTGCACACAGGGTGAATACGGTCAGCATGGTGAGCACAGCGAACGTGGTGATGATGGTGAGCGTGGTGAGCATCGCCTGCCACTACCTCCAGCCCCATCCACCCACCCCGGCTCCCGCAGCTCAGCCCCGGCGTGCAGTGACCACAGTTGGCCCCGCCACGTGCAGCACGGCGCTCTCAGCATCGCCCAGTCACTTCCCATCATGTCAGAGGAGGAGAAGAGGAAAGAACTTGACAAGTTCTGGGCCGCCTCTCAAGACCGCCGCGGGGCCAGAGGAAAACCCTTTCCTTCCCTCCGCCAAGCAGTGCCGGCAGCAGGCATGGGACCAAGGGGATGCTGAGGGGCTGCGGCAACCCCTGGCACTTACCCAGGCCCAGGCAGGACACGCGCAGCCCAGACTTCCCGAGGTTCCTGGAAGGCAGAAACCCATTAGGAAAACCACCAGAAAGCCCCAAAGTGCCATCTCATGCATCCGCGTGTCACCGAGTGTGCCCTCCGCATGGGGCTTGGGGGTGATGTTCCCTGGTCCCCATCCCAGTTCCCACCTCAGATGGTCCCACAGTGATGGTCTCCCCACAGCTGATTAATGAGCCACACCAGGACGAGCACGCCATGGGACATGGGGAGATGATCATGCCTGGAGCATCCCGCACGTGCCCTGAGCTGTGCCCGTTCTCTGCAAGAACAGGGATTGTGCAGGGCTCGATGCTCGGGTGTCCTGGAGAAGTGGAGCATCCCTGAATCCCAGCTCTGGGAAGGGGGCCGGGCTGGCAGCCGCCTGCGCCCGGCGCTGGGGAACCAGCTCCTCGCTGGGAATGACAAAGGCTCCAGAAACGAGCGTTAAAATAAATAAAGTGTAGGTGAGCCGCGGCAGCTCGCCCGCGGGTGTCGCATAGCAACTGGGGAGGCACCGCCACCGCCGCCACCGCCGCCACCGGGGTACCCAGCAGACCCGGTCCGACGGTGGCAAACCGCGGGTCAGGGCATCTTCCATCCGCGCCACCGCGTTATTGCTCAACATCTGGATGTGCAGGAGCTCCCCCCAGCCCTGAGTTGGTTTTAGTGTTTTGGTGCCTCAAGTCCCTGTGATGGGAATCACAGTGGGGATGGCACCAGCCCCATCCCGGCCATTCCAGCATTGCCGGGGTCTTCCTGGGCTGGTGATGGGCACTTTCCTGCTCAAGTTTGCCGCTCAAGAGAGATCTTGGGGGAGCCAAGCATCCCCCAGCACTGTGCTAGGACTTCCCTATGCTATCCCTTTGCATGGAGCAGGCCCCCCATGCCACTGTCCTCTGAAGCTGCCAGTCACCCACTGCCTGCTAAAGGGTGGCCTTGGTGTGCTCCTTGGGATGGGGACATGACCACGGGGCAGGAGAACTGAGCTGAATGATGCCACCGCACATAGCCCCACCGCTGCCGCCGCAGGGGTTTGGTGTTCCTGCCCGCCCCGGCGCCCGTGCGAGGGGACTCGACTGATGTGGATGGTGGTGGTGGTGACGCTGCCTTCATCCCAGGCACTTTGTGCCTTGTGCTGGTCACATCTGAGGTGCAGCAGGGCAGCTGGACCGTGGCGTGAAGCTGACCCGAGGGGGGAGTCCCCCCATGCTCTGCTCCAGTGCCGGGGACATGGAGCACATTAACCCAATGCATGCTGGCTGGGGGGCACAATGCACAGAAGCTGCTCTTCCCTTCCAGACCTGGACACCGATCCAGGCTTATGGCTCCACACATGCTTTGCAGGGCAGCAAGTCTCCGGTAGCGTGGTAATGATGCCATAGCATCCACGGATTAACGCACACCAGGGCGCTCAGACCCCCCCTGGCTCGGCAGGCACTGGGATGCTCCTAATCCTACCCCAGTTTCAGGGCTGCCCACCTCCATCCCACCGGCTCAAAGCCGGAGAGGGGACAGGAGCAAACAGCGAGGAAAGCGAGAGGCGCACGGTCAGCACTTTTAGCACCAAGAGAACACAAACCAGGGCTTAGGGGAGCACGGCACAACCCGGTCCCCCCCCCCCACACCCCCCAACCACCCCATATCTCATCGAGGACCAGCAGAAGCAGCCCGAGTCCTACCGGTACTTCATCCCCGGCTGCTTGACGCTGGACTCGCTGGAGGAGGGAGCGTTCTGCACCGAGAGCTGCCCCAGGCTGCGGGCCACCATGGCCACTGCCCGGAACTTGCCGCGGGTGCCGAGGCTGGGGCTGCCGGCATTCTGCCTGTTCAAGCGGTCCTCGGCGCTCCGGCTCTTGATGCTGTGCTCGGAGCACACAAAGGAGACCTGCATGCTGCTCCGGCGGACAGCCGCGCCAGATGCCTAAATTTAGCCGGCGCCCCGGGTGAGGCGGGAGCTCCTCCCGCGCGCCGACGCTCCGCCAACGTGACGGCGGGGGGCTGCGGGCACCGAGCGGCTCCGGCAACCCTCCTGCCCTCAATATTTGATGAGCTCGGGAGGAGGGGGAGCGGCGCACGGGCTCCGGGGGGTGCAGGAAGGGGAGCGCCGTGGGGGTACCAGCGGCACGGCAAAACCCCTGCGCCACATTGGGCATCCCCTGCGGGCAGCGTTTGCAGCCCAGTGTGGTTTGGGGTGCAGTGTGGGGCTGAGGCTTGGGGTGAGGGGCTCCCTCTGGCCACAGCATCCCTCCTGCAAGACCGAAACGCAATCTGCCGTCAGGAGCGCTTGCACGGCGCCGAACACACAAGAGCGCAGGCAGAGATGATGCCACCGGCTCCTCTGGGTTACAGCCATGGGTTTGCCAAAGCCGGACCGGTTGCCCCCCCCCCCGGGCTGCAGCCACAGCAGCGCATCCCCCCTATTTCACCCAGCATCAGTGAAGAGGATTGAGGCAAAACCCAGCCCAGCATCTCCCGCTGAAGGAGCGACGCGGGTTCAGCCCTGACCTAACGAGGAATCTTGTAATCTCCTCCGCTTCCCCCTGCCGCAAAGCTCCTTAGCTGGGTAATCCCACCAGTGCCAGCTCTGGCACCGCTGCGGGGGGACCTGGCACCAACCAGCAGCTCCCCATAGCAGGAACAACCACAGAGATTTGAGGGGCACAAGCCCGAAGGTGCACCTTTAGGGGTGCTGTGCCAGCCTCTCCCCATCGATAAATAATGAGCCCATCAATATTAGATGGGCTCATTGCCACTGTGTAAATGTTACCTCTGTCATTGCGAGCAGAGGGGAACCTGGCCTGTGGCACAACACAGCCCAGCACGGCAGAGCCACAGGGCCGCTGCATTTTCACAGGGGAATCAGCCTCTGTCCCCAGCCCAAACCCGAATGGAGTTACTGGGGGCACCCATCCCTGCACCCCATCTACGACAGGGAGAGCGGATAGGGTGTGCCGGGCATAACAGCCACGTACCCTCATTGGAACCACGTGCCCAGCTGCCCAGTGCATCCTCCCTGCCCCAGCGGTGACGAGAAGGACAAAAGTCAGCTGAAACCCTGATACACCTCGTGCTGCACCCGGATCCCGCATGCAAAATGAACGGCGCACCGGCTCCGCCAGGGAATGCTCCTCATGCTCCTCAGGCTGGTGGAGCATTTCTGGAGCTGTTTGCTCCACCTGCCTGCTCTTCACAGGCGCGGGGGGTGTTTGCACTTGCAAACTTCCCAGCAGCGAAAGGGAATGTCAAGTGAGAAGCTGAAAGATCATCGAGCAAGCAAGAGGTAACGGCGCTGACCTGCCTCTCCCACACACACCATGGAGATCAGCCACGACGCCATCGCCTGTCCCAGTCTCAGCACGGCACTGGGAGACTGATAGAAGCCGGATGCGAAACCAGCGCTAAGCTCCATCCCATGTCACACGTGCTCGGCCCCGGTGCTGCCTTACCTGTACTTCATGCCGGTGGCGCGCGCGGTGCTGTCAGCCAGGGACAGCCCATGCATCCGCAGGAACTCCTCCAGCGTCTTGGCCCGTGCCGCTGCCCGCACGTCCCGCAGCCGCCGCAGCTCCAGCCCGTCGGCCGGCCGGGGCGCCGGGGGCAGCCCCCACTCCAGGGGGTGCCGGCTGGCCACGCTGCGCAGGCTCTCGCTGTACGTCATAGACAGCATCCCGCTGCCGCGGCGCGGGCTCCGTGTGCCGGGCACGCTGCCGACTGCTCGGTGATGCTATGGAGAGAGCTGGAGAGCGCCCGCCACGGCACTGGGGTCCAGTGATGCTCGGGGCAAAGCGCTGCCTTGCGCCATGATGCTGGGGCAGGGACCCTTACAAAGCCAGGCGCTTCAGCAGAGTAAAGCCTTGGCAGGAAGACGAAGCGCAAAGGGAGAGTGTGGCAGCATGGCAAGGAAGGGATGTGGTGATGGGCAGCTGGAGCTGCAGCGGGTGCCCACCATGGCTGTGCCAGCCTGGTGAGCTGCTGCAGTCTGGTACGCGCCCTGGTTGCGCAGCCTCCCGATCACACCACTTGGGTTGCCATTGAGAGCTGGTAGAGGTGGGGTGAGAATCTGGTGAGAATCTCACTGGTGAGAATGCAGCCCTGAGTCCCGGCAGGCGGGAGAGGTCATGATGGAAAAGGGTCTCCCATGGAAGGTGGGCATCTGCAGAGGGGCTGTGGCTCACCGATGGCTGCCATGCCTGTGGCACAGTGCCGCAACTTGTGCCACCATCCAGCGCCTTCCCCACAGCCGCGGCAGCGACCTCCCAGCCGGTGCGGGCTGCCGAAAATAGGCTGCCGCAGAGTGGGCTCCTCGCACCCGAGGTGCTCGCCGCCGCTCTGGCTGGGATCTCACCAGCATCCATTTCCCTCCCAGTCAGTGTCTGAGAGGAGCGGGGACCGGAGCCAAAGCTGCGGCGCTGGTGCTGAAGTGGTGGCTGGGAGCTGGGAGTGCATGGAGCCGGAGCTGCGCTGGCATCAGGCTCCAGCCGGGCTCCCACCGGGGGTGTTTTCTTTCCCTGTGAAGCTCAGGTTTACAGCACCAGGAGCTGAAAGCAAAGTGCTCTCTGCCATTGAGGAGTGACCGCAAGAGAAGAAGAAAACCCAGAAGATAAAAGGCAAAGGGAGACCAAACCCCTTGGGAGCTCCTGCAACACCAGTGCTGCTGCTCCACAGCCAGGGCTTGGGAATGTGGGGAACACAGGGAAAAAGGACCCATCTCCTGCAGCAAAGCCAAGCAGAACCCTGGCCACCTCTTCTTGCTATGCCACAAAGCTGAGCTCAGAGCTGGCACTGCCGGCACCAGCCCTTCTCTGTGGCTGCTGGTTTCAACTGGGGCAGCACCGGTGGCTCCTGCTGAGCATGGGGGCAGCATCCAGCTCCAGTGGGATCCCTTTCCTTGACAGCGGCCACGAAAAGGGTGGGCCAGCTGCACGGCTGCTCTAGAGCTTCAATGAAATGGCTGCAGCGGGGAGAGCCAGGTTTGGTCTGGGCTGCTTTGAGGAATGGGGCAGGATCAGCCTTATTTCGACACCTCTCTGGTTTTCATCTGAGCCATGTTATGGGGCGATGGAGAGAGTGTGGAGGCAGCGGGTACATCCATGTTCGTTAGCAGAAATCCTGGCACTGCCTGAGGGATGAGAAGCAGGAGCTGCCGCAGCCCAAGCAGGAAAGGAGCAGGGATGGGAACAGGACACCGCCTCCGTGCCGTAACGGAACCATTAGCGCGCATCAGGGGCACAAGTGGATGCACAGGGAAGCTGCTCAGAGAGGCTCTAACCAAGCTGGGAATCTATCGGCAACCAACAGCCTGCCTAAAACCAAAGAGACCCCAAGCCCCAAAACCACCCCAAGCCAACACATCGCCCGTGCAGACCACCCTCCCTGCCGCCCGCATAGGCAGTGCCCATCCCCGTGCCACCAGCCCTGACTCACCGCACACCAGGGCTGCTGCTCACCAACAGCACCGCTGTGGGCAGCCCCGGGCAGCTTTAAGAGCCGGGTGTTTTTGCATTAGGGGAGTGTCGGCGCTCAGCGCCCAAAGCAATTGGCGGCTGCGCCGGGCCCCCCGCGCCCAGCTTTCTCGCTGCGCTCCATTAGCCCTGTTAGGGGACTTTCCTCCCTGCGAAGGGGAGCTAAATTATTCATGGCCTCTTCGCTAAAAGCCGGGCCCTGCCGCTGCTCTCTCAACATTGGCATCGCCGCCTCCACCCTCAGCCGACCCTCGCCCTGTGGTGACAGCTCCCGCACCACCGGCACCCGGGTCGGTGGGGATGGATGGGTCCTTGCGCAGCAGAGCCGGTCCCTCCTTGGTCCCCATGGCGCAGTGGTTCAGTGCTGGTCTGCAGCAGCCAAAACACTCCAGTGGCTGGGCAGTGCTGGGACAGGCGCACTCACAATGCCACCAAGCCACCCTGGTGAGGGCCAGCCTCTCCTTTTGCCACATGAGGAGATGGAGCAGGGAGGCTGCAGCAACACTGGGGGGCAGCCCCCCATCTCCTGCCCTATTACAACCAGGCTGGGTCCGGCACTGGGCTGGTCCTGGGGCTGCTGCAGCCCCAGCAACACTGAGGCTGCTGCTGGCACAGGGTGCAGGGAAAAGTGCCGCCTTTGTTTCAGACAGTAAAAGGGTGGAGAGGGCAGGAAAGTGTTGCTGTGTACTGCTTAATGATGCTTCTCTTAATGGAAGGAGCAGCGGAGCAGCTGGCCAGGTTCCTGGAGCTGCCCTTGGGAAAAGCCAGCAGGCTCTTCCAGGAGCAGCATCAGTGCAGGATGCTCCGGAGCTGAACCGAGCCCCACATCCCTGTGGCGGCTGACCCCCGGTAGCCCTCCAGCCACGCTCCATGGCTTGGGGAGCTGGTGAAGGCAGCTCCAACCCACCCAGACACACACAGAGTCCCCACATCGCAGTGTCAAACCCAGGAGCAGACAAAGACACGGTGATGCCCACCCTGTGCTGGTGATGCTGGTGACGCTCACCCTGTGCCAGCAGTGCCCTGGGCACAGGCAGGGCTTTGGTCATGTCTGCTTACTGGGGGGGTATTTTAGGGGGGGAAAGGGGCTGGGTTACCTGTAGAACTGGAGCTGGCGCTTGGGGCTCCCGTACCTCGCGCTTCCGACAGCAAAGAGGAGAAAGAAGAAAGATGCCACAAACCCCGTTAGAGAGGTGGAGCGGGACCGAGCGGCCGCGGGAAGGGTCGGTGGCACCCACCCGTGCTGCATCCATGCAGCGGGCACTGGCACGCTCCCCGAAAGAACCCACTCGTCCCATGGCACCCAGACCCGCCGCTGCTGCCGTGTGGGGTTCTGCAGTCCAGGAGGTTTTGGTATGAGGTGCTTTTGGGGGGCCGTGGCCCCGGGTTTGGAGCCCCAGCGCCGCCCCATATCCTTACCTGTAAATCATCCCTGGGGAGCCCGTCTGCCGCAGCGAGAGTCGCGCCGGGGAGTCAGTGGTGGATTCGGGATACATGGAGCCAGCCTGGGCTCCCCGGAGCCGCTCGCTGCCTCACCCCTGCCACAGGGCAAAGAGAAAATGAGGAAGAAATGGGGGTTTTTGGGGCACGCGCATGACGGCGCTTCCTGTTGCAGAAGCTCGGGGCCGGATGGGCAGCCGGTGCAGGCAGCGGCACGCAGGGTAGGGCAGCCCTGCCTGCTCCAGACCCCCACGGATCCCAAACCCATCCCAGGCAGGAGCCTGGAGGGACATGGCTCAGTGCAGGGGGAGTTTAGTGCAGGGATATCCCCATCCCCATGCCCAGGATAATCCAGCATGACTCCCTAGGGAGCTGTGGTCCTGCTCCTGCTCTCCATCCTGCAACACCATCTGCAGTTTCCGGTATCCCAGAAATCCCCAACAGTTCCCTGCACAAATGGGGCAAATTGTTCAATTTAAGCCACCTTTCTTCAGGCTCATCTTTACACCTCAGGTCATCAGCAGCTTTCTGGGGGGACTGAGAGACCTCCAGCTCCTTCCCCAGCTGGACATAGCGGGAGCATGGCACAGCACAGCGTGCTCATGTCCTGGCATGCATCCTGCCTGCATCCTGGCACAGCATGCCTGCATCCTGTATCTCTCCCACATCCTGCATCCTGGCACAGTGTGCCAGCATCCTGCATCCCTCCCGCATCCCAGCACTGCGTGCCTGCATATCACATCCTGCCCGCATCCCAAGAGGGCATGCCTGAATCCCGCATCCCTCCCGCATCCCGCATCCCGGCCGGGCATGCCTGCATCCCGGTGCAGCCCCTGCAGCCCACGCGGCCCAATGGCAGCGGCTGCGGCAGCCGAGCCCGTCCCCGCGGAGCCACCCGCCCGCCCACCGCAGCCCCGGCTCCGGCTCCCTCCTCCCTTTGGCGGCAGCCACGGGATGGGGACCAGGCAGGCTCGGGGAAGCGAGGCCTCTCTCTGCTCCTCTGCGCTGCCCGCTGTGAGCCACGGCAACCTGCCTGCTCCTCCTGGCTGCTGCAAGTGTCACCTTCACGGGTCCCCGTGTCCCTGCCTCCAACAGCGCAGCTGCCGGCCCTGGCACTGTCTGCACGCTCCTGCAAGCCCCCCAGCTCCATGCAGTGTCACTGTGTCAGTGGCAGCGCAATGAAGCTGGAGCGGGCGGGGGGACCCCCCCATGCCCCAGGCACAAGGTGCAGCCGTGCTGCTTCCTTCCTGCCACAAACTGACTGCAACTTCTTGTGTGGCTCAGGGAGTGCATACGGGGGATGTGAGTGTGATGAGCTTGGCCATGGGCTCAGCACTGCCATGGGTTTGGCTCTGCCACGGGCTCAGCACTGCCATGGGCTCAGCTCTCCCCAGTTTTCAGCAGGATCAGTGCCCCACATCCACTACCTCAGGGCTATGGGGGGGGGGGGGGGGGGGGCTGAGTGCTCTGTCTGGCGAGTCTGGGGTGCATTGGAGGAACTTTGTCGGGAAGCACCATGGGACCACCGGCACACAGGGCTGGGCTCAGCACCCTGAGGAGCCGGAGAATCCCTTTGTGCAGCAGTTTGGTGCTTCCTCAGTCACCACTCCTGCACCTTCAGCTTCCTCACAGCAAAACTCAGCCACGAGTCCACAGTCGCAGGAGTTTCTGTGGGGTGATGGAGATGGAAGAAAAGTGTTTTCTTCTGCGGGACCCAGACGGAGCGTGCCCCAAGAGCCTGTGCTCCCCTGGGCTCCGTCCCCATACCCAGCAGCACAATGGGGTGCAAGTGTGGGTGCTGACACACAGGAGGGATTTCGCCTGGGTAGCATCCCAACCATGCTGCTGTCAGAGCAAGAGGAGGTCAAACTGCACGTGGAGTTAAACTGAACACAGGGATGAAGCTCTGATGAACCCCTGTGGGTGAGGCACCAGTGAGCAGCAGAACCCCTGCGCTTGGTACCCCCGTGTCCTTCCCCACTGCTGAGCGGAGGACGGTGCTGAGCATCTCCCCGCTGTGGGTATCCATCCCTGTATTTCTATCCCGGTTTCACAAGGTTTCCAACCAGCAGCCTCAGCACATGCACCCCCCCAGCACGCCGCGGGAAAGGTGACTTTGGCAGTTACCGTGCCCGGTGCTGCGTGGTGCCGTGAGCCCCCCGGTGCTCCCAGCCCCATGCCCGCAGCACCGGAGCCGCAGGATCCGCAGCGCAGCAGCCCTGCCCTTTCCCTCTGCCCGGGCAAGCCTGTGCTGCAGAGCAGCCTTTTCCCTCCCCTCCTCACGCCTTGCTCTGGCCGTGCCCGGTGGGCTCAGGTGTGTTTAGAGCTGGTCATCAGGACAACGCTCAGCGCCGGCGATCGAGCTGCGACACGTAAGGTCGCCCGCGATGGTGCTGTGTGTGCCGGAGCGCAGGCTCCCGAGTGGATGACACAGCCCAAAAGCACACGCGACACGTCGGGCGGGTTATTCCTGCATGGCCGTCACGTACCACCAGCACCAACGTAACGGGGTCCATCAGGGTCCCCGACGTGCGGCACCCGCCAGCGCCTGCCCCTTCCCCAGCGCGCCGGAGGGCAGGAGCCCACAGTGCCCATGGCTGCCGGCCAGGCACGGCCGAGCCCCCGCTGCGGCACCGCACGTACCTGGCTCCGGTGCTCGAATGGAGATGCGCGGTCAGGAGGCAAAAACAACAATGGGATAAAAGCGGAGCTGGCGGCTCTGCGGGTTTGGGAAGCGGAGCCGGTGCGGAGCAGCTGCGGCAGCCGGAGGCAAACACAGCGGGTGACGGTTCCTACCCCATTCCCGCTCTGTCCCTGGGAAGAGGCATCCGGCGCCGGAGGGGAAAGCCGAGCCCTCCGCACCTCGGGATGCGGCAGCACCCAGGGATGCTGCAGAGCCGTTCCTGCTGCTCTCACATCCTGACTCGGCAAGTTTGGCTGCCGGTGGCGTGCAGCCCGGCTCCCGGATCCTACCGGTGCCTTAACCGTGTCGGCGCCGCAGCCCGGCACTGGCAGCACCACGCGTGGGCAGTGAGTGGCTGCCACCCGCTGCTGGCTGACCCTGCGCAGCTCTGGTGGGAGGCTCGTCTCCCATAGGGAGCCTGGGGCAGGACGTTTCCATGCTATAAATCACTGAGTGTTTGTCTTACCAACTCAGACAGAGGTGTCCATGGGCAATGCTGCCTCCCAGCCCAGGCACTGCATCCTGCTGGACACCCTCTGCTTGTGCCAATCACAGCTTTTCAGTGGCTTTTGCTTTCTAGCCACCTTGGGCAAAAAACCCACCGTGGAGCGCATGGTTTGGAGGCACCCTGGTGATGGGAGCACACCGGTCCCCAGCAGTAGTGTGGCACTGGGATCCTGCAGTGATAACACCACTGGTGCAGTGGTGGCACAAAAAACAGAGGCCGAGGCAGTCAAAAGGGGTCAGTTTCGGGAGCGCACAGCAGCGCTTGGTCATTTAGGAATCAGGAAAACACAGTCCTTTGCCATGAGCTGAGTCCTGCTCAGCTTCACAGCAGCATCCTGCCAGTGATGGGGCCAGTAGGCACGCTGCCTGCTCTGAACCACGCCACCACTGACCGGGACCCGCTTGGCACTGCCCATGTGGGTGATCCCAGTAGGTTTCCTGCTTTCCATGCTGCAGCAGCTCAATGGTGGCAGCAGGCCATAACCCTGTCCCAATGGGAGAGCGCTCTCTGGCATCAGCATTACACTCCAGTGATGGTGGAAGCCGGCACCAAGTAATTCTGCTCTCGCTCCAAGATGAGAGCACCAAGAGTGGGGAAGCAACGTCCTGTCCTCTGCCTTCCTCGTTACAATAATAATAATTACAACTAATAAGAAAAGTGGCTCTTGCACACCTTCCATGAGCAGCTACAAGCAGAGGCATCTCTCATTAGGCAGCCCCAACATCACTTGCCTATATGCAACACGCCTATCTATAGGCAATATACACTGGATAGACATTGCCCAGCTCTGGCACTCACAAAGTTCCCAGTGATGCTTTTGGAGGGAACCTGTGGTTTCCGGAAGGTTTGCTGGGTGCCCTTCCCCTGTAAAGCCAGTTGGGATGCGGTCTCAATTCCCAGTGGCGCGGAGCATGGCTCCGCTCTTCTGCCAAGAGATTCACTGGGATGAAGGCCCGACGCTTCCAGGATGCCTGTGTTAGCTACAACAGCCTGGTGTCCCGTCTAAATGGGTATGGGGCTCACAGGACTCCCCATCACAGGGGAACCAGCCCTAAATGGTACAGGCTGGAGGGCGATCATGAGCCAAAGCCCGAGTATTGGGGATGGTTGAAGGAAAGCTTGCTGGGTGGCCTGGCAGCGGGTGGGCCGGGGAGGACACGGAATGGGGGCACCATGGGGGATCTGCTGGGGAATCTGTGGGTCAATGGAGGGGGCAGCGGGGTCGCCCCTTTCCAACGACCCCCGGAGCGAACCCAGTAACTCCTACAGCAAAACGCGACGGTTCGGTCCCCGCCACGAGCGAATCGTCCCCGATCACGCAACGGGGGGGGGGTGCGATGCCGCGGGCGCCCCCCGCTCGCGCTCTCCCGCCGGCGCGTCGCGGTGCCGGCGCTCCCGCCTGCCTCCCCCGGCGCGGCGCAGCGCAGCGCAGGCCGCGGCCCCCCCCGGCTCCAGCACCCCCCTCCCCGCCAATGCCATCGCCCCCCGCCCCATCCGCGCCGTCCCCCCGCTCCCTCCCGCCCGCTCCCGGTCCCGCTCCCGCTCCCGCTCCCGGCCCCACCTGCCCGCTCCGCCGCTCCCACCGCTCCGCCGCGGCGCCCTCGTGGGGGGCACGCCCCGCCCCTCCCCGCCCCGCCCGGCGCTGATTGGCTGAGCCGGACGCCGCTCGCGCCGCATGCAAATGACGGAGGCTCAGAGCCGCTCCCATTGGCTGCGGCGCGGGCCGGGCCCACCGGCGAGGCCACGCCCCCCGCGGTGCGGCACCATCGCCCTAGTAACCCGATGCTGAGTCGGGCGCGACCACCCGCGCGCGGGGGGGGGGGGGGGGGGACGGCCCGCGCTGCCGCCGCCGTTCCGCCGCTGCCGCCGCGCTCCGCGTAGCTCCGCCGTCACACCGCTGCTGTTCCTCTCCGGTGCGCAGCGGCGAAGGGGCGAGGGAGCACGGGTGGCGGGGTAGCGAGCGGCGGTGACCCCTCTGATTCCCCCCCCTGGGCGGGCGCGGCGTTGGTCGGGCCTGAGAAGATGGCGTCGGGGAGCGGTGAGTGCGGTGGGCCCGATCCCGCGGGTGGTGCGATGCGGTGCGGTGCGGAGCGGAGCGGAGCGGACCGGACCGGACCGGACCGGACCGGAGGTGTTCGCTCCGCTCCGTTCTCATTCGCGGTGTGCCACTGCCCGGTCCCTGCTGGGTCGCGGTGCCCCGGTTTCGCGCGGGTGTGAAGGTGTGCCCGGCCCCGCACGTGGCCGTGCGGAGCGCCGTTGGGTTGCGGTGCTCCCGCGTTCCCGCAGCTCTCGGTTCCTTTCCCCTTCCCTTGCCCAGGCGCGGCCCCGAGGACGCCGGCCGGGACGGGGGCCCCGCGGTGCAGCGAGTGGGAGCGAGTGTTCCGGCAGAGCCGCGCGCTGCCGCCGCACGGCCGGCGCAGGAGGGTGCCTCCGGCGCACCCCGCCGCCTTCTGCTGTGTCCTGAAGCACCTCGAAGGGGCCGCCCTTAACCAGGTACGTGTGAGCCTTCAGTAATTGCCTTTCATTATAACCTTGGTTGCGCAGAGAAGCTGTGGCTGCCCCATCCCTGCCTGTGTTCAAGGCCGGGCTGGACACAAGCTGCTCTGGTGGAAGGTGTCCCTGCCCGTAGCAGGGGTTGGAGCTGGATGAGCTTTAAGGCCCCTTCAACGCAAACTTGTCTTAGTTTTAAGCTGAAACCTCTGTATAACACTTTAAAAGTGATTTTTTTGTTCCCCCCCTTACCAAAGTGTGTTCTGCAGATTGGGGGTGCTGAGATGGGTGTTCTGCAGTGGGGCTGATCCTGTCCTGTCCTGTCCTGTCCTGCCTAGCAGGGAGCTGAGTACCAACTGCGCCTCTCCCTCTTCGATGCCACCTACCACCACTTCTTCGGCAGGACCTGGAGGAGCAGCCTCCGAGTTGCCCATGCTGCCCCATCGTGCCTGGCCAAGGCGGTGTTCAATGAGGTGAGTGCAGGGGAAGCGCCAGCAGACCCTGGGAATGGGCAGTGATCCATCAGGGAATGGATGGAGCTGCAGGAGCAGGGTCCAAGGAGGGAGGTTTTTAATGCACAAAGGGAAGAGTTGCTTTTGCTGATGTTGAGGCTGGAGCTGCGCTCCTTTGGTGCTGATTTACTTCATCCATCTGGAGCTCTGGGGTCCCACTATCAGCACACTGTCACCGGGAGTCTTTAAACACAGTGCATGAAGCATGCACAGGCTCTCTCCCTTGCTCTGCCTGTCTGCTGCTGATTCTTGTCTGCAGTGATTTGTTCACCTGCATGCAGGTAGCAGGGACAAACCATTTTCCTTCCTGGCACTACCCAGGCTGCATCCAGACGCTGCCCACTTATTAAGTTTTAATGGAACTCTTTATTAAGCTTTATGTAATGGAATGCTTTATTAAGCGTTGTTTAATGGAAAGCTTTATTAAGCGTTTGCTGGAATGGGGAAGCTGAAGTCTTGGGTTGCTTCCAGGGCAGCTTGGGAGCAGCGGTGTGCTGCCTGCTGCACTCGGGGCTGGCAGCAGAGAGCAGTGTTTCTTCACGAGCGGGAAGGAAGGGAAGGTGCAGTCTCTGGCACTGCGCTTCCCTCTCCTTACCTGGGAACCAAACTCATTCAGTGATGCTGCAAATAGCAGCAAACTGGGGTGCCCCTTATTGAGGAGACCCCACCTCCCCAGTGCTGCAGGTGAGGTGCAGCATGGATTAGTGCTGTGTTCCTTCATTTGTTTATATCAGTAGCAGTATCTGAGGGGCACTGACGTGTGCATTTCTTCCCCACGTGCTTTAGTTCTCATCTGACCCCTGCTTTTTTGAAGAGGGACAGAGAAAAACTGAGGGCAGGGGCATGGGCTCTGCATGTGTGGCGGGTCAAGGTGACCCCGGTGCTGCATTGCCCTTGTGGGGTTTAGAGGAGAGGAGGGCGCTTGTCACAAGCCACTGTTGATGCTCACAGAGAGGACAGTGAGCGTGGTTTTACAAGGGACCTGCTGCAAGGGCTCCCTGGCTTTGCAGCCAGCGATCATTATTCCGGTGTTTTGCAATAAAAGATAATAGAATAGCGATTTATTTCCCTGGGTTGATGGGGTAATGTCTCTCTCCGTTATCCTTTCCTGACAGCCTGTGATTACGGTAAACGTTTTCCCTAGGACACTGCGGTAATGAGTCTTTAATAGATTAACCTAGCTTTAAATCTTGTCCTGAGGAGGTGACCTGTGTCCTGTCACCTCCTGCCTGCAGGTCCAGGCCACCCCTGTCTCTGCTCCACACACTGGGTTGGGGTTTTTTGACTCCTTTGGCTACTGTGGTGTGGGGCTTGCTCTGCCTTTACTGGCTCTGCAGCCTGTGAGTTACTCTGGAAAATGGGTGTTAGCAACAAAAAAAGGAAGGAAAACAAAAGTTGATGATGTTTGAGGTTTAAGGAGGTTGAGATTTCTGAGCAGTGCTGGGGTTGTTTGCCATGAGCTTCTGTCTGGAAGTTTTAATGGATGTTCTGGCTATGCTGTTGGCTGTCCCAGTGCCGCAGGCATTGCTCTGCAGCAGGCTCCACCAGCTCTGCAGTACCCTTTCTCCTTTCCCAGACCATTTACTTCCACACCTCATTGAACCACCCTGGCATAGCTGCTGTTGTGGAAGTGGTGGCAAGGACCAAGAAAGAGGATGGGAGCTCTCAGCATCTCTCCTGTGGCTTTGGAGTCATCCCTCTCTTTGGCAGCGGGTTGGAGGTGAAGGACCTGGCCACCAAGGACAGAGTGTAGGTGTCATTGCCTTGCTGCTGTGTGATGGGGGATGCTGGGCATCGGGGTGGCAATGTGCATGGCTGCTTTGAGGGGAGGAAGGGTGGTCCTGGGGCTGCAGAAACAAAGCCAGCATTTAGAAACCTGGAGTTCCTCACTGCTGGGGAAGCAGCGGTGGGTCTGTAAGTGATGCCTGCTCTTTCCTTAAAGGATGGGGTTTTAGCACGGGTGCAGAGTAGGCAGGTGCTTTCTTACTGTGAGCAGAGGCATTGTGGAAGAGGGAGGTGTGCTTCAGGGTGGATTTACTGACTGTGTGCTCTTTGCTTTCAGGCTGAAGCTGTATCATGGGACTCCCCGTGCCTTGCTGCACCCACGCTTTCAGGAGCCCATGGAAAGTAAGCAGCAGCAGGATGTGATGCCTTGCTCCTTTCTTGGTGGCCTCTTACCCACATGAGTGTTGATATTATACGTGGTCCATATGTAGTGCTAAGTGGACTTGCCTTACTGCCAGATAGGAAAAGCCTGGCTGGGCAAACCCAGGCTTTCATTTGCTCCCAGCATCTGCATTCATGGATGATAACTTCAGCAGTGGTGCCATGAAGCTATCTCCGCATATTTGATCATTTTGGGATGTCTTCTCTTCTTCAGAGAACAAATACCTGACGGTGATGGAGAAGAGCCACCTGCAGTACACCCTGAAGCCCCACCAGCCCCTGGAGATGATATTTCACCTCCTCCCTGAAAACCTTCCAGTGTCTGGGCTGCAGAACATTCCCGGCTTGCTGCCATTGTGCAGAGACATGAGTAAGGGCTCCTTCCCTTTCCCTGCTGCTTTTGGCTCTGGTGCTCCTACGGTCCTGGTGACATCTCCCTGGCCACAGCGTGACCTATGGCCACCACCTTGTCTTTTCAGGTGGCTGCTTGCAGAAGCCCCAGCTGATGAAGCCGGTGACCTGCTATCTGGAGAGGCTGTCTGTCTGTCTGTACCCTTCCCTGGAGGAATTTGAGGAGGAGCTGCTGGACTTGCTGAACAGCGATCGCTTGCTTCAGGTACTGCTGCTCTGTTAAGCAGGGGAAAGCCTGATGCACAAGCAGTGATGTTGGTGCTTCATTTACGGGTAGAGTGGGAAGGTCAGACAAATGCTTTTGCATGGAGTCCCTGATTTTCCTTGCTGTACAAGCCTTCTCCTTGCTTTACTGCTGGCTGAGCGCTCAGGTGCTCTCTGTAGGCTTTGTTTGGAGCATCCAGATGCTAATAAGCCGAACCTGAGTTTGGGAAAACGCAAAGACAAGATGCAGAGCACACTGACTGGGTCTCTTTAGGAACAGGAGCGCTGGCCAGGTCCTTTATTTGCCAGATTTGCCCCAGCTCTGCCGTAAAGATGAACGATTTTCATATTCCTCGGCCACCATGGGGGTGGATCCTGCTCTCTGAGTTTCCCATGGATTGCCCGAATTTCCTGGGGAGGGATGCTGTGCCTCCTCACTACCCAAGCTGAGAACTTGCCTGTCGCAGGCTAATGCTGCTCCGGATGGCGATGGGATGGTGGTTCGGGAGCGGCGGCTGCACGTCGGTGTCCACAATGGGCTGCGCTTCGTCCAGGCTCCGCAGGTGGCCGTGCTGGTGCCGGAGGCAGAGGCAGCACGGGGTGGCTGCACCGGGGTGCCCAGCTCCGGAGCCAGGTAAGGGGGAGGCCCTGCACTGCTTGTGCTGCTTCCCTCCTGCCTTATGTGTTGCCCACAGCTGCTCTCCATCCTGGCACAGGGATGCAGGTCAAGCCCTGGTGCTGAGGAGCCGCATCCACCTCAGTGAGATGGTGCCTCACCCGGCGTTCGGGATCTGCTTCCAGCTGGAATATGTCTTCTGCAGCGTGGGGAGAGCCGGTGGGAAGGTAGGGCAGAGTGTGTGCACTTCATCCTGTATTAAAGCATGGAGGTCTGCTGCTGCGGGATGATCCCCATTGAAGAACCCCATCCTCTGCCCCTGTTTTGCCGTCCTGCGCCCCCAGAACACTGCAGCTCCTGCTGCCTGGCCCTGCAAATTGTCCAGGTGCTTTCTGCAGCCAATATCCTGCAAGTGGGCTATTGAATCCTTTTAATTACACGTGGATCCAGTTCTCCGCCTGTATATGGAGAAATGCAGCCTGCAGCAGTCCCATGGTGTTCTGGCAAACTAATTCGGGACTTTTCAGCTTTTTTTTTTTTTTTAATTTAAAAAAGGCTTTTCTTTGGCATTTAGCATTTCTGCGGAGCAGTTAACCCCTGAGCTTCAGCCTGAGGTGCTCCGGACATTAAAGCCAGACAAAGCCTCTGTATTGACTGCAGAGGCCAGGCTCGTTAATGCCTACTTACGGATCATTAGCGTGTATTTCAGTTTAACCTTGCTGGAGGCTAAACCCAGCTTAAAGAGCCCTTCAAGTGTGCCCTTCAGAGCCCCTTTGCTGTAGGAGGCGTTGCCTCCTTGGTGTCACTGAATCCATGGCTGTTGGTTCGTTAGGAGGCACTAATGGCCCTGCTAAGATGCTCACTGCGGAAAGTGACCTCTCTTGGGGGAGAAGTGGGTGTTTATAAAGTGGGACATTTGTGTCAGGCCAGAAGGATTCATGTCGAGGCAGGAAGGAGGAGCTGAGGTTTGCTGTTGGAAGTTCTGTGTTGGGCTCAACCCCTTTAGGAAGCTGATTGCCAAGGCCCCACAGAGATTTGAGGCTGCAGCTGCAGTTCTGTGCTGTGGGCAGAGCAGTTAATCCTAAGGCTGCTTGTGGAGCTGATCCCCTTGTCCTCAGTGCTATAATTAGCAGGCTATGAGGCTATGAGGCTGATTGCAAAGACCTCTCGGTTCTCTTCTGCACCTCTCCTTTGGTTTGAGGGGAGGCTGTGGTAAGTGGAAGCCTTTACACTGCCTTTCCTATTTGCCAGCAATAGGGGGTCAAATATATCCCTTAATGCTGTATGTTGAGGTGGGGGTTAGAGCCCTTTGGTGCTGGTGCCTCTGTCTCAGCTTATGTGTGCTAAATACCTGCAAGGGCTGAAAACCCTGCTGGCTTTGAAAAAGCATCATATTGTGCTTTTACCTTGTAGCAGCATGATTCTGTGGTGATCCATAACCTTGAGGTGTAGCCCCTTGTGTAGGTAGGTGCAGGGTGAGGTAGGATTACTTGGGGTGTGGGTGCCTGCAGGGAGGGAATAACAGCAGTGGGCTGGGTAAAGGGAGTAAGTGCAAGGAAAACCAGAGCGCCAGTGTGGGAAGGGTGGCATAGGGCTTACAGGGAGAAAGTGGGATTCATACCTCTGTGCCCTGAGTTTGTGGTCCAGTCGCAAGAAGTGAAATCACATAGGAGGGCACCAGTTCTGCTGGCAGAGGGGAGAGAAGCAAACCTGGATGGATCCACATCCCTCTCCATCAGAGAAGCGCTTCTGGTCCTCCTGGGAGCCTGAAAGGGATGGGAGCAGAAAGATGCAGTTGTATTGGGGGGAAAATGGGTGCAAGAAGAGAAATTAGGTGCTGGAAAGCAGAATGTCGCCAGGATGGGTTGAAGGGGAGCTGGTTCTGCAGGGTGGGAAGATGTTGTAGGAAGCGAGACCCCGCTTCCTCCATCCCAGAGGCAATTTGGGTGCCCATTGCTCCCCGTGCTCCCTCTGTTCCGCAGGCCCTGGCTGGCGGTGCTCGCAGTGAGGCAGCTGACATGCGCTCCGTGCGCTGGGCTGTGTGGAGCCCCGAGCTGGGTGCTGGTGAGGCGGACGTGGTGCTGCCCCTGCGCGGCGGTGCCCACCGCGGGCCCTGCCAAACCTTGGTGTACCGGGCCCCGCCGGGCAGCAGGAGCTCCCGCAAGGTGAGGGATGGTTCTGGAGATGCTGTTGGGGCTTGGGCAGGCTTGGGGGGGGGGAGGGGAGGTGTCTTTGCCAAGACCTTGGTAAGTGCCCAGGCAGCTCCCTGCATATCTGGGGGTGAATGGAGAGGGATGGAAGGAGGATTGACACCCCCTTGCCCCCCCCAGTGCTAGTGAGCACTGCACTGGTAGAAGTGCGCTTGGTGTCCAGTGCTGCTTGACTTCGGTTACTGCAGACATACAGTAAGAAGTGTTTAATTCCCAATTTCAGGGGAAGCACACGGAGTCCGGGGCTGTCCAGTTCCATGTTTCCACTGGTTCGGAAGAACATGTTGTAACTGCTGCAGAGCTCCTATGTAAAGACAGGGACGAGTTGGAGAAGCCTCCCACGCCGTCGCCGAGTGAGTGTTTTCCAGATCGCTGACATTTAAAACATAGAGTGTGGTGCTGGTGTCTGCTGGTGGGGGAACACGGCTCCAGCGAGGTGCAGTGAGCAGCTTGTGAATTACCAGGAGGAACCAAGCTCCCACTGAGTTGCATTCAGCTCTCACTTTAACTTGCGAATGTCCCCTGTGGTAGTAGCACGGCTCCACGTGCGGAACCCTCAGGGGTTTTCAGCCTGCTCCTGTTCTGGGTCACTCTGATGGCATTTGGGCTCATGTGCCCAGCATCCAGAAGAGCTGGATGGGTGCAGCACCTGCACCGGTAGCACGTTGCTCTTTGCCAGTGCTCAAGTGCTGCTGCTCATCCCTCTGGACTCTGAATTTCTTCAGATGTGAGGACAGCAGAAATGTCAGTTATAGGGTGAGGGGAAGAAACAATCTCATGGTGCTGCCAGTGCCTGTCCAGGGAAAACTGGATGGGGGTGTGTGTGTGTGTGTGTGCAGGAATGCATCTGTCCATGGTGCAGGGGTGCCAGGTCTGCTGGCTGTGCTGGAGGGAAAACTGCTGTTGGTGTGGGTTTGGGCATGGAGCTGAGTTTGGGCTCCTGGAAATCCTCTCTGGCTTGTTTCCATGTGATGCCGCCTGTTGTGATCAGTGGGAAACAAACTTCACTTTCTGCAGCATTGCTTCTGCTCTGCTTCCCACCCAGGTCTTGGTGTGATGCTCCCGATACCCGGCAGTGTTTAAACATGTTTATGGGCTTATCCAGCTCCTGGTGAGCGGTCGGTGCCAGCCTGCGGGTCGGGATGATGCTGGTGCATGGATGTCTGTTCCCATGCCAGCTCTGGTGCTGCTGTGCCTTCCACGAGATGGCAGAGTGGCACCATGGCTTTGCTGCAGCCAGTGCTGGCTTCCCACTGGTGAGGAGCCGGGTTTGCTGGTGTAAGGGGCTTTAGAGCAGAAAGCTTCAGGTGAAGTGAAGGGGTCTGGGGCTGTGCCTTAGGCTCCTTGTGGCTTCGCTGCTGGTGCCTTCCTGGTGCTGCTTGAAAGGTTTTCCTGGACACCTTTCAGCTGGCAGTGGCCAGGATGGGGAGTTGCAGTGTGAGGAAGGGAGAAACAAGTGTGCTTCCAGCCCAGCATTGGGCTCACATGCTCCAGCCTGGAGAGAGGGTGCTGGAGCATGGATGGAGTGCCCTGTGAGGGGAGATGCTCTGGTAAGGTGATTCCAGGGGATGAGCTGAGTGGTGTTTCCCTGTCTCTGGGGGACTGGTGGCACTGGGAAGTGCAGTGGTGATCCAATGAGGTGAGTGGCCACACATGAGAGCCAGTCTGCACCTCAAGCTGCTGGAGGAGCGTTTGGTTAACATTTTGTAGGGCTCTGTTGGAAAACATGCTGCCGTCTGGCCCCTTTGGCCGGGGAGACCAAGCACATCATCCGTCAGCTCAGCGGCTGGTGGTGCTGATGGATCCATCAGTCATCTCCGAACACTGATCCAAGCCATCCTCATGGAAGGAAACCACTATTGTCGATGCAAGGAGGGCAGGGTGGTTTCCTTTGCACAGCAGTCAGCATGAAATAGCTGGGATATACACAGTAGTGGAAGCAAAATGAGGTCTCTGCATCACATGGATGCAGAGATGAAACATCTGTGCCCCTGATCTGCTCCGAAGGGCCTGCGGCAAAGCAAGCTCAGTTGCACCGACGCACGAGCTGAGGAGCCAAATCCAAACACGATGGTGCTTTACTGTTCTGGGGCACGAAAGGCTGAAGAGAGTGACAAGAAATAACCGAGGAGCGATGAAAACCTTAAAGTATCCTCAAACTTTCACGTCTCATTAAGCATCCTGCTTAGGCAGCGTCGCATGGCCGCAGGGAGCTGCGGCACCGTCTGGGGCTGCTGGAGCTGGCTGCCTTTTGCAGCAGAGTTAGCCTAGTTCCTGGCAAAATAATGGATGGATCTGGAAATATGCTACTTACCCCCCCCCCCGGCAACAGGGTTATTGGAAAAATAAGTCAAAGCAGTGGCTGAGCAATGCTGGCTGCCTCGCTGAGCTGGCTTCACCCCTGACATTCAAATAGGCTGGTGGGAGATGGGGGTGCTCGGTGGTGGAGAGGACAGCAGTGACAGAGGGTTCATTTGAGCATCAATCCTGTCCCTCTCTGCAGGTCTGGCTGCTCTGCCGACGACGGTGGCCTCCCCACGGGGACCAGGGGTAAGTGCCATGGACACAGGCGGTGGGTCATGGCATTCCCACGGGATGTGCTCCTGGTCCCATCCTCTTTCCTGGCTCCTGCAGCCAAGAGGCGCTAAATGTCCTGCTCAAATCCACCTCCTCCAGGGCAGCAAAACAGATCCTGCCTGTAACATGGTGGGCAAGATTCCCTGAGCTCCTTTCACACCCCAGATGTACCTGTAAGGGCAGTTCTGGTTTCTGTCAGCCCAGATATGCTGGGTACTCTTACTCCCCAGTACATGCTGACAGTGATGCATGACTTCTCGTGGAGCTGCCGGGATTTAAGGAGAGCTGTGAATACAGAGATCCCTCTTTATGCCTTTTTTCTTATATCTTGATGCAGGGATCAATGCACACAAATATTTCTTGATGAAATGAAATGCTTCATGAGTCCGCATTAAGCGGCTTGAGCTTCCTGCTGCATTTTCTCATCTGTTTGCCAGGGGAAGCGCAGCAGCTGAAGAGGAAGCAGAGGTGCAAACCCTCCGGCAGCCGAGCTGTGCTGCTTCTCGGCACAGAAGAGCTGCTTTACCACAGAGAGGCCAATGCAGGGCTCTCGTTCTCTGCTCTCCTCCCCAGCTATCAGTGTCCCAGCTGTCAGTGTCCCCACCACGGGCTGGGGGCCGGTCCCTGGTGCCACAGGGCCGTGGCTCTCGGCAGGACGGTGGCATCACTCACCTGGAGGCTGACCTGAGCTTGCCAGACCTGGAGCACTGCACTGGTGACCAGTTGCAGGCGCTGCCCTTCACCCCGCTGCAGGTGCCCATCGCTGCCGTGGGGCTACAGGCAGGCAGGTGATGCTCAGTGTCCCTTCCCTGTGCTCCTGTGCGCTCCCATTGCCCAGCCCATTGGGGTCCCCTGCGTCTGCTTCTGCACAGCTCACCCTTGTTTCTCCATCAGCTCCCGCACGGTGCTGTCCCGTGCCTCCCTGGCGCGCCTGCACAGTGCCGGCTTCCCGGAGATCCTGGACCGCAACCAGGAGCCGGTGGAAATCTCGGAGCCGGCAGACCCGGCGAGTTTCAGCCTGCAGCTGGAGGAAGCTGACCCTCTGCAAGGGAATGAGATAATCCTGCAGTTCCTGGCTTTTGGCAGGTGGGGTGGCAGTGCTGCATGGTGCCTCCCGTGGGCAGATCCCAGGGGAAAGTGTCCTTCCCCCCCATCCACTTCCCTGCTTGAACAGGAGAAGTCCTTGCAAAGGAGCTACTTCCCCCTGCAGCTGCCATGGAGGCAGAGCCCTGGAGAGCTCTTGTCCTTGATGATGCGTTTGTCCTTTCTGGACTCTCTTAAATCATACTCCAATTCCTTTGATTGCGTCCATTAGCCACAATGTGGTGTGAAAGCTACTTGATGCAGGGCTTCTCCATAAATGCAGATGGGGTTGAGGAAGTTGGCACCTATGGGGTGGCTTTGGCTGGGTAAAGCTGCACTTGTGGTTTTCCTGTGCATGGCAGCATGCTGTGTGAAGGTAAAGCGTTGTCTTTGCTGGGCTCCTCTGTCGTAGCATATGGCAGGAGACAGCTGGAATCACAAAGCTTTTTGGAAAGCCGTATGCCCGCTATCTTCAGAGGAGTCCAAATGCTTGTGGTGCTGCCAATCATCTCTTGTTCTTCTACCTCTGGGTGTGTGCCAAACACACAGGGAGCTCATGATGGGGAGGCAGCTCCATGCCGTGAGCTAACCCAACCATGTTCTCTCCTCAAGGGATGCTCAGGGCAGTGTGGAGTGGACGTGGCCAAGGACCATCTTCCTCACATTCCAGTTCTACCGCTTCCCACCGGTCACCACGCCACGGCTGCAGCTGGTCAGCATGGAAGGGGGGCCAGGCTCCGGGCTGGCTGTGCTGGCGCAGCTCCTTGTCCGGGTGAACAAGGATGGGACCCCCAGCACTGGTAAGCTCTGCTTTGAGCGTCCTCATGTGGCCGCTCCTCTTCATCAGTCAGATTTGGGCTCACCCCTGGACTGAGGAATGGGCTGGTGCCTGCTTTAGTAGCAAACCTCTGCTAATACACCAGCATTCCAGATGTCCTGTGTTGGAAGTAAAGCACTGGTAGGTGCTGGGGGTGCAATCAGCGTGCTGAGGCTGCTGGCTCTGGTGACTGAGTGCCTTTGGTAAGAAGGGCAACACATGAGCTCTGCTCTGCTCAGAGTAGCTCTGATCCTCCTGGCTGAAGGCTTTTCTTTGTTTCTTTGTGTCTTGTTCAGTTCTGGTCCCAAGGGACACCACAAGCACTTGTGGCTGATGAAGCTCCTTCTCCATGTGGGGCAGTTAATGGCAATGAGAGGGAGGGGGAATCTGTACAGACCAAGTGTTTGTGGGAGGGTGCCAATCCCAGGGGACCTTGGACCTCGGTAATTGACCAACGGGTTCATTAAGTGGAGGAGATAGGGTGTGTGACACGCAGGTTCCCCAGAGCACGAGAGCCCTGTCCCAGCTGATGTGCCCAAGGAACCTCCATGTCCATGGTGATGCCGTGTCTCGCAGGACTGCCAGGCTTGCAGCTGAAGTACATGGTGGATCCCGCTTTCCTGCGTGCTGGGGAGCAGCGCTGGTTCCTGCGGTACCTGGCTGAGCACAGCCTCCAGATTGACATCTGGGATGGAGACTCCCTGCTCCTCGTTGGGTCTGCTGCTGTTAAACTGGAGGTATTGGTTAAACCTTCCCCATAAGCCTTCAGGACTGCTAATGATGGCGACCCTCTCCTTAGCGTGCAGGGGTGTTAAGGAAGAGCCTGACTTTTCCTTTGGTGCTGTGTTAAGATGCTGTTGCATTTCCCTCGCGTCTTTAGTAATCAAGTTGCTGTCAGCTCCTCTGTGTAACTGAGACTGATGTCAGCCTGACAAGCCCCTGATTGCAGGATTTGTCATCTTTTCCTTGAAAGTGATGGCAGAACGTTAATTTTCTGACTTCTCTGCAACTCCCGCAGTACTCTCGGGCTGAAACCCCAGACCTAGGACATGGAGACATCCCTACCCAGACCCCTTAACCCCCCAGGCCTCCCCAGTAACTCGTTACCCCTTCTCCTCAGCCCCTCCTGCGGCAGGGCCGAGCAGCAGTCAGGACACACCATGAGCTGGAGGTGGCCACAACCGAGTATGAGCCAGATGCAACGGTGATGGGCCAGGAGGCTCTACGGCATGGTGCCCTGCGGCCCCTCGGTGTGCGTGTGGTGGTGAGGGGCCGCCTCCACCTCTGCCTGGCCAATGTTGGTAAGAGCCTGCTGCTCACACAGCCAAAAGGCTTGAATGCTGCGCTGGTGGTGTGTGTCCCTTGCTGGGTACATCTTGTCCCAGCATCAGCCGCTTGGTTGGGTGCCACAGGCAGGGGCATAAGGCTCCTGGTTGTGCCTGTGGTCCCTGCTTGGCCGCAAGTGCCAGCACAAGGCTGTGGGGAGGCTGGTGGTGCAGGCACACCACCCTGTGTTTAGGTGCTAGCAAACAGCACGGGGCTGAGGGAGGAGTGTGCAGTACACAAGGCTGTACCTGATGGAAAGCCACGCTTGTAAGAGCGTTAGTCTTCCCAGAACCTGCTGGCTGCTTCTGTTTTATATATTTAATTCCCTGTCCTGTAGATGTGCGGTGACTAAAATCTTATCTTCTGAAGAAAGATTAGCTCCATTAGAAGATATCTGAAATTGTCATTTCCATACTTGCCTGCTAAGGGATGATAAGCTCCTGGGAAGGAGAATCTGAGATCCAAACCCAGGGAGAGGTTTAACTTGCACCCTGTGAAAGAAAGAGAGGAAGCAAAGATGCTGCACCAGGGCACGCTTTGGTGGTTGGCTGGTTTTCCCTGCATCCTCGCCTCTTAATTTCAAAATGCTGTTGTTAAAAACAGTATTGAAAAGCACCTGAAGGATGGGGATGGGGTTTGTTGGCTGTGTAAATACCTGGCAGAGCTTTGTCTAGCTGTGCTTAGCATGGCCTTTGTGTGTGGCACTGTGCTGATGCTACTCTGTTTCTGGGCTGCATGGTGGTACCTGCTCTGGAGGGAGCACTGTTGGGCTCCCAGGGCATTGCTGGCAACCAGAGTTTGCTCCTGCTTTAAACTGTTACAGAGCTGCAGCGAGGGTAACGGTGAGAACTGGATGGTTTCTGCTCACCTCGTCTCTGCTTGTGGCAGGGCACCCATGCGAGGACACCCCAGGACAACTGCCATCCCCGCTGCTGTCCCGCTCCCGCATCGTGCCCATGCCGGATGGCGCTGGCAACATCCCAGCTGGCAGCTGGGTCTCCTTGAACACTGCCAGCGGTGAGTCCTGGGTGGGTTTGGGTCGGCACAGTCGGTGCCAGTGCTTTGCCCCGCTCCGTTGCTCCCCTTCCCGGCCCTGCAGCATCACGGGGGTCCCTTGTGGTGCTACTGCTCTCTGCCCGCAGGCGGGCGGGTGTCACGGGCACGGAGGCTGGTGGATGTGGATGGGGAGCTGGCGGCCGCGCTGCACAGCCGCTGGCCGGAGGCAAGGGTGGTCCCTCCAGCAGCACCCAGCGAGGCCGCAGCCGCCCGCCGGCGCAAGCTGCGGCGCATGGCGCTGGTGCGGCAGCAGGAGGATGCTGGTGGTGGGAGGACACCGCAGCTCACGGTGAGGAGAGGGACCCCAGGGGCTGGGGATGCTGCGGTGGCACCAGGTTTATGGTTCCCATCCCTCCCCAGCAGGGCTGGCCGGAGCAGCGTGCCCGGCACATGCGGGACCTGCAGATCATCGACGCCTACCGGGAGCACACCAAGGGTGAGAGCATCTCTCGGATGCTCAGCCAGGCCATCACCGTCACGCGCACCGTGCACGCCGTGCTGGGGACGGCCGAGTTCTTTGAGTTCACCCTGAAGAACCCCTATGGCATCCAGCACACTGTGACCATCGAGGTTGACCACCCTGAGCTCAGGTGGGGGCCAAAGTGGGGTCTCCTCTGTGTGTGTGGGGTGATGCCAGGGTGACACTGGCTCCCCACCAGTCCTCACCAGCACCTCTGCCACTCACTGCCCCAGTGTCATACTGGACCCAAGGGAATGGCGGCACTTCAAGGAGCTGACCAAGAGCGTCACACCGGTGGAGGAGGAGATGTTCCACCTCCGTGATGACCTCAGGCCTCAGGTCTACCTGCGGCCCAACGAGACTGTTCGCATCCCCTTTAAATACCAGACCTTCTCCGCAGACCCTGCTGTTGTGGCAGCACAGGTAGGGGCTGAGCCCTCTTCTGAGCTGTTCCTGGCAGGAAGCGTTTCCCTTGGCTGTGTTTTCCTGTGCAGTGGTTCTGTCTCGGGGAGCACTGTGCGGCAATGGCAGTGCTGCGTCCCGAGGCAATCCGCTCTTGTATCCCACAGGGACCAGCAGGGCTGGGTGCTGGTGCTGGCACAGCCATCCATTCCCTAGGGAAAAGTGGTGCTGGGAGGACAAAGCACATCCAGGTGAGGGAGCCAGGGGAAAGGGGCTGTGCAGGAGGAGGAGCGTCACTCCTGCAGAACTCCATCCTTCTCCTTCCGCCCTTTGGAACAGGTTTCCTTCCAGGTGAGCGGGGGGAAGCCCATCGCGCTTCTGCGGGTGCAGGTGGAGCCGCAGCCCCATGTGGTGGACCAGACCTTCCGTTTCTACCACCCCGAGCTCACCTTCCTGAAGAAGACCATTCGGTTGCCCCCCTGGCACACCCTCCCCGGTGAGCCTGTGGCTCTGCGTTGTTAATCCACCACCCGTGGTTCATGGGGATGTGGCATTGAGGTGTGTGAGCATCCAGAGAGCACATGGGTGCTTCCTTGGGCTCCTTGCTTGCTCTTTATCCGCCTGCCAGCATTAATTTTATACCAGATTCCCTATACCAGTACACCCACGTACTGGTAGGGTTACAGTGTGAGGGGTGCAGGTCTACGGCTGCATTGGGTGCAAGCACAAAGTGCTGAATATGGCTTCATCTCTGGGTCTCTCCACAGGCACACCAGTGGGGATGCAGGGTGGGGAGCCTGAGATGTATGTCCGCTGCAGCGACCCAGACATCATTTGTGAAACCAAAACCATGGTACTGGTTCTGCTTTGGCATTGGTCTGTGCTGCGGGTTGTTTGTTGGCAGGGAAATGCCTTGCACCCGTGCAGTGACGCTGATGTGCAGCCCCTGCTTTGGCACACGCAGCGTGGGCTTCCTGGGCTTGCTTTGCAGCTGGGGGGGGTTAGGAAGGGAAACTGAACGTGGGCACATGCTTTGCAGATGGGGATGGAGGGTGGTTGCTGATTGCCTGACACGCGTTAGGATGGGAATTGGATTATGGCTTGTTTGAAAACTTGAGGAAATTTTGCCAAAATGTGATTACAGATGCAGACCTGGAATGCGATAGTTGTTTGTGTCCTCTTTTGTAATTAAATATACTGGAAGAGCTCAGCCAAGCTCTATAATAACTTGATAACATAGTTTAACGAGATGCAGACAGCATCTGTGTTTGGTAGCTAGAGTCTCTGATGGGAGGGAAGCCCCAGAGCTCTGGTTAGTGGGATGATGGTGAGGTTGGGCTGATGCTCTGCTTTCTGCACTCAGGGGCCTGGGGAGCCACAGGACATCTTCTTGAAAGCAGCTGGAGGACCAAGCCCACAGATCAAGAAGTTCTTTGTTGCTATTTACACGTAAGTACCAGAACCCCAAAACAGTGAGAGACGTGGAGCTCCCACTGCCCTTCCCTTCCCTGTGGCTGCCCCATCCCCTGGCAGTGTTCAAGGCCAGGTTGGAGCAAGCTGCTCTAGTGGAAAGTGCCCCTGCCCGTGGCAGGGGTTGGAACTGGATGAGCTTTAAGGTCCCTTCAACCCAAACCACGCTGTGATTCTATGATCCTGTTATTGCAGAGTCTGAGCAGCAGAAGGCTGGGCAGGAGGCTTCCCGAAATGTTTGCAGCTCAAGTTCTCTTTTCCCCTAAACACTTTCAGCCGGTACATCCTTGGCATGCAGACAAGTGCCTTCTGCACCAGCCTCGGACAATGCTTTAGGAACGGGTGGGACTGAACTGGTTTCCTTAGAGGAAGCTCACTGCTTGCTCTGAGCCCCTCTGTCTCTGCCACAGGGACCCCTGGCTGGCAGCACCCATCCAGATCTGGCAGTTCTACCTGCACTCACTGCAGCGCCTGGATGTCAGCTGCACAACCGGGCAGCTCACCCGCCTCTCGCTGCTGCTCCGGGGCACACCAGCACCACGCAGGGTGCAAGCCTTCGCCTCCCACCCGCAGGAGCTGGAGGTAACCCTGGAGCTGGCCTGTGCCAGGCCGTGGAATTCCCTCTGGGAAGCAGGGGGAGCCAGCCCGCTTGGAATTATGACTAGCCTACTGCAGCAAAGTGTTTGTGATAATTATCTTTTGATTAGGGCTGTCATGTGTAGGATCATCGGCACGAAACCCCAGAGGGCAAATTATCTGCGGTAATGAGACTGTCAAGACTAACAATTTCTATAGGATTCCTCCGGCCCTAATTGCGGATGTGAATAATAAAAGGCACAAACCCTCCAGCACTGTCCTGTAAACAAAAGGAAAAGCCTCCTTGGGGAAGCCTGTGAGGGGAGGGAGTCCCCAGGCTGGGATGGAGCTGCCTTTCCTTGACCGGCTCCCATCCTTCCCAGCACAGAGCCGGTTGTGGTGTAGTCACGTAGGTGGGATTGAGTGTAGCGTGCAGGTTAAGGGCAATGGGATCTCGTTTATGATCCAAGCTGGGTGTAGTGCAGCAGGCCCGCTCCATGTTGGTTTCTGCAGGTGGATCCGGATGGTGCCTTCCTTCTCCCTGCCAATGGCATCCAGGACCTGTATGTCGGGGTGAGGCCTCGGAGGGCCGGCAGCAGGTTCATCTACCTCAACCTGGTGGATGTGGAGTCCCACCAGCTGGTGTCCTCCTGGCTGCTCTGCCTGGCCTGCAGGCAGCCCCTCATCTCCAAGGTACAGCCAGTCTCACAATGGGAAAACATGGTGATAGTGCTGGACCAGCAGTCGCAGTCTGGCTGATAACCCAGCGCAGTCTCCTGCTTCTCCCTCTCTTTCCATTATGGGTGTTTTGGTGCTTGCCACCCTGAGGACGTGTTTAGGCCCCCGTGTGCTTGAATAATCTCGCTCAAATCCCTGGTACAATGTGTTTTGGGCTGTTCTGAAGGCAGTCCCATGAGCTCATCGGTATCTCCGGTTGTGAATGCAAGCTGCAGCCTGCTGCTTTCCATAAGGCCTTGCCTCAAAGGTGGAAAATTAGATTCCTGGTAATGTGTTCCTTTAAAACGTTGTCATGGAACCCTCGGGACCAGGGGGAGCTCAGATCAGTTTGAACTGGTGCCCCAGCATGTGGCCAAGTGCTGCGGGGTTGTCTGAGGGAGCTCCACTGCTCTACCCATGGACACCCATTAATGAGCTGGAGAATGAGCTGCCAGACCCAGCTGCTTCCTGGCCCTTGGTCATTCGGGCTTGTAATTACTCCTGTGAGTACAGCGGTGCCAGCAGCAGCATGAGGAGGATGCTTTTGCTTGGAGGTGGTTTCTTGGTACCTGTTGGCAGAGATAGATGTGAGGTGTGGAAGGGGAGAGAAGGGGATGTGTGCCCCAAAACCCTCTCCATGGTGCGTTGGCATGGGAGGCAGTTCCCTGTAGTTGTTTTGGAGTTCCCTCTCTTCTGCTTCTGCATTGGCTTGTGCTTGTCCCGCAGGCATTTGAGATCTCACTGCCTGCAGGAGGTGGGAGAGGCTGCAACAAGCGCATCACCTACACCAACCCTTACCCCTCGCCCAGGCTCTACTTCTTGTGCACCAACCGGCCCGACCTGCTGCAGTTCAAGGAGGACTCCTTTGAGGTACGTCCCCCCTTGCCAGACCCCTGCCCTCACTCAGCCAGGCTGTGCAGCGCATGGTGTGATGCAGGTCACTGTGGCCCACAGGTCGCTGGTGGGGAGGTGTACACCATCGGCTTGCGCTTCGCCCCCAGCCAGAGCACGGGTGAGGAGGAGATCCTGATTCACATCAATGACCACGAGGACAAGAATGAGGAGACCTTCTGCGTGAAGGTCCTCTACCAGTGAGCCTGGTCTGTCCCCCGTGTCTCTGCAGGGGCTCTGAGCCTGGTCCCCTCTTCAAGCCAAGAGGTCTCACTGCGCACCGCCATCCCCAGGCATTGATTGCCATGAGCGCTGGTGGTGCCACGTGGCTCCATCCACACAAAGCACGGAGAGCCAATGTGTTTGTTACCACACAGGATGGCTTTATTTTTGTGAAGTGTTACTACGTTTTTAGGCATTTTTGGAATCTTTTTTTAATGTAAAAAGTTTGCAGATTTGATTCTGCGGGGTATTTTTAAAGTATTTTATATTCTGCAGTGAGTTTTGTGCATACTGAGGCCGTTTTCTGGAGTTTTGGGTATTTTTTTACTCATCCTTCCTCAATTAAACTTGCTGTGCAGCACTGCAGAGCGTGGCAGCGTCTTCTTCCGTGGGAGGTGGAGGCCTTTGGAGTCCCCATCCTGCAGATGCGAGTGCTGCGGTGGCACCAGTCTCATGGTGGGGAGTGCTGGGGGACCTCTGGATCACCCTCATTTCCCTGGAGCATCCTGTGGGTCAGTGCAGGGACGTTGGATGGGAATGATGGGGGGGGGAATAAAGTCCAGGCTGTGGAGGAAACACCAAGAGGTGAGAAAACAAGGAGCCAAGGCCAAAAGAGGCAGGGGGGTCCCTGCCCATTGCTGTGCCTCTGTCATCACATCCTGGCTAAGCCCCTTTAGGAACCCATTAGGGCTGTGTGGATCTAGGGCTGGTGCGTCAGGAGCTCTGATGAAGTCGTTGCAGAGTTCCTCTGCCTGATGGCAAATGACAGCTGATATTTTGCAAGTGATTGCTCTGTCTGCAGCACGGAGTGGCCCTGAGTTGGGTTGTGGCAGTAGATTAACTGAATAATGCTCGTTCTGTTTTCATACAGTGATATTTCTTGAGGCTTGGGAAGGAGCTGGTGCTACCTCAGCCCCAGTAAATGATGTGCTGGTGGGCCCTGGCTGTCCCCATTAGTGGCAGCTCTTTGTTCTCTTCCCATTTCATTCATGGCAGGAATAAATTTGGATTCTTGTAATGATACAATTAATTCACCCTGAAAATCTCAGCTCACATCTCTTCACCGGAGTGCCCAGGGAAGAAAAGATTGGGAAGTGGCTCTTTAATTGAGCTCTGTGGTGGGGGTCAGGGTGGGTTGCTGAATTGGAGCTTTCTCCATCATGCAGGTGCTTCAGGTGGCCTTGGGACCCTTTCCATGGCTGTTTGGTTTTACTTCTGCTTTGCCTCACCCTGCATTTATGTCTTGGTGGGGACTGTAGCTGTTGCTTGGAGGCATCTGCTGGGGAATGTGGGTTCCTCTCACTTTGCCACTTTGCGGGGATGCTGGGGCCCTTGCAGGGATGCTGGGGCCCTTGCAGGGATGCTGGGGCCCTTGCAGGGATGCTGGCAGCTGTGCCACTGTGCTGTGAGGAGGTGCATGGGGGGGATGCACTGGGATGGCTCCTGCTCCCTCCCCAGAATGCTGCTTCTCCCTGAGCTTTGCCAACCAGTGCTGGCCCTTCCCATCCTGAGCAGGGCATGGGAAACCCATCAGAACTCCTTCACATACCCAGGCAGGAGCTGTTGTTGCGCTGAACTTTACTGCAGCAGCTGAGCTTCACTGATCCTCAGAACAAAGGAGTTTCGGGGCTGTGTTTGGAGCTGGGAGGCAGGAGCAGGTAGGATGCCCTCTCTGGCACACAGGCTGGGCTGGCCCCGCGGTGCCAAACAGGGCCACTGATAAATGGCAACCAGAAATGAGAAAATAGATGGGGAAAAAGGGAGGTGGGTGCAGAAGCTCCTGCCCCAGCTGGGCAGTGGCTTCGTGAGGAGCAGGGAGTGATGTCTCCAGCCCAAACCTTTATACCCAGCTGATTTTTCCTATTAAGAGAATGAAATTGCAACTGCCTGAGCAGCCTCTAATTAAACAAAGGCTCACATAATATTTGCTGGGAGCCAGCCAGCCTTGTAATGTTACATTACCGGGTATCTTTATTAGCTGAAATGAGTACTTGGAGCCTCTGCCAAATTGAAAGGCGATGGATGCATTTGGAAGTGGCACTCTCAGGGTAGAGCAAAGGCTTCTACAACCTGCCCATGAGCCTTGGCTATGGCATGTAGGGCCGGGAAGGTGCCCAGTGTTGGCACCCCAGTGTGATGCAGCACCTCATGATGGCGCATGCAGCATTCCATAGATGGAGCCGCACATCAGCTTTGGGCTGGCGTTGGCCAAGTGATGGGATGATCACAGCTGGGAGAGGCGGATTGGGCTCTGGCTATTGCTGAACCTGATTAACTTCTGCAGTGCCTAATTGCTCCTGCATGACCCACTTTGCAGTGCACCAAATGGGCATAACAGCCTATCACCATGCCTCGGGGCTGGGGAAAACCTGTGCCAACCACACCAGCCTATGCTGGCATCTGCCCCATGGAAAAACTCCTGGGTATCCTCAAGGGGCCTGTTGGGGTGACTCAGCTCTCATTAGGGAATGGATCTGCTCCCAGTGCAGGAAGTTTCGGTGCTGTAATGCAGTGCTCTGGCATTCCCAGCTGGAAGCGTTTTGATTCTGGAGCCTGAAATGAGGTTTTTATTTTGAAATGTGTTTTGCATTTCGTTCCAAAAGGTCAAAATCTCAATGAAATGCTTTAATTCACCTGAGATGAATTCATTGGGTTTTGTCTTTGGCAGGCCCATGGTAGCTGAGCCTGGGGTGCTGTGAGCACTTGCAGCCTTTCCTGCAGCACAACTTGAAATGCTTGCTCCTGATTAAAGTGTTTCGGGGAGTCCATAGCAGTTTACCCCAGGGAGCTATGGGGCTTCATGCTGAAGACGTACAACATGAGTGATGATACATCAGCTTTAAGACCAGCAAATGGCTCTGGAGGTGACAGCGCATCATGGATCCAGGCTCCCATGGCCAGTTACAATTCTCTCTGTCCCCTGTACTTCTCTGAGGTGGTGTCAGATGTTTTGCAGAGGAAAAAAACCCCTTTTGGTTATTAATGTGTAGCCCAAATACCGCAGCAGCCCCAGCGCTGGAGTCGGGGAGGTTTATTCCCTGTTTTTCCCATGCGTCTTCCTGAAAGCGCAGCACCAACTTGATAAAGAACAATTTAACGGTTACAAAACCCAGAGATAAAGCTGCTCTTAATGGATTGCTTTAAGATCAAGGCTGTCAACTACCAGGCTCAAAATCCTTCCTACAACAAGAGCAACTGTATTAAGTGCACTCAATCAAAACCAGGCTGAAGGTTCCATAAGTGAAACAATGGCTGTCGGAAACGCGGTTTATTGGCATCTCCGGCAGACAGAGGCTGCGGCAGAGATGAAAAGCATCCTCATTGCGGCTGCCGTGCTCCTGTTCAGCCGCAATGGATGGGATGTGAAGGGTATTATCAAAACACGTCCTCGATGCCTGGTGGGGGCCTTTTGGAAGAGGGTGATGGGACCCACTCTGCAGCCTGGGCGGAGGATGCTGCAGGATGCTCAGCTGGGGGCTGCTCTCACCACCACATTTCAGAATCCACCATGAGGAAGGTTGGAGGCTTCCTAAGGAGCTCACCTCCCGCCTGGGTTTAGTGTCCAATGGGTTTTATGTTGCTCAGAGGGGTTTTGGGGTCTTTGATGGGCCTTTCTGCAGCTGTGGGGTGGAGGAGTGGGGCCTCTGCCCCTGATAGAGCAGCGCTGCAGTGCAGAGCAGGGTTTAACAATAATTCACAGCTACATAATGAGAAATCTGCAGCATTTGTAAACTGCTTTTAAATCATTTCCCTTCTTCCTGGCCCAGGGTTGACCTTTGATGAAGGATTGAGGCTTTCTGTTCGTTTACCAATTGATTTATTGTACAGAGGTGGGAAGCAGCGTCCACCCTAGTGAAGGTCAGCAGCAGGGAGGGCTTTCCATTAATTCAAATGCCACTGATGCTCTTCAGTGAACCATATGGGTTCTGTGGGCAATGGAAGGTGCCTCTGGTGAGGGTCCTGCTCCCGCAGCAGATCCCATTGGAGTGGGAGCTGGACCAGATCACTCAGCTCATCGTTGGGAGTCCAGCGTGGAGGTCTCTAAGGCCCCTTGCAACAACCTGGTCTAGTGGAAGATGTCCCTGCCCATGGCAGGGTGTTGGAACTGGATGAGCTTTAAGGACCCTTCCAACACAAACCATTCCATGATTCCATGGTTCTTTTGACGGTCCTTTCCCAGGGACATTGGCTTTGCCTCCTGCACTAAGACCCATTTATTTGCTTCTGGAAGGGTGTTCGGTAGCTGGTGCGTGGGGAGGGTGAACGATGCCGGAGGTACAGCTTATCAAGTGTCACACAGATCTTATCTCGGGGGAAATACACTTCAATGATTGGAGTAAATGGAAAGTCCTGGAAGGAAAGCCTCAGAGGCTACGGCCTTCTGTTTATCTCCAAAACACATTTGGTGCGGGAGATGGGAATGGGAGATGCCAGCGGGTAAGGATAGGTCTGGAGCATCTTATACCTCTGTGCTTCCTGGTTTTGCCCTAGAGAAAGGTGAGTCCTTTCTCACACAAGAAAGGCCAGGGCTGAAAGCTGCTGAACACCAGCCCTGTGCACATCACTGGGGCTGCTGCTGGTGCCTCCAATGGTGCTAGCCCAGAGCAAACCCCACTGCGGGGGGCAGGAGTAACCCCATCCACCTGGTTATCCACCGGATGGGCTGGGATTTGGTTTTATGGCTGGAAGTCTGTTACAGTGTCTGCTGAGTCACCTCGTGGCTTGGGACACGGTGTCACCAGCACTGCCCTGTACCCGCTCTGCTGGAGAAGGGCTGTAAATGTATTTATGAGAACTGCTCATAAAAGCTGTTCTCTGCCGTCAGCGTGGGTTTAGGCTCCTCTTGGGATGGAGCTGACATTTACAGCTGCTCCTGCGGGATAAAGCCGGGATTACCTCTGCCAGCCCTCACCCGGCTGCAGGCAACGGCTCTCTGCCCCGGGACCCCTTCCTCTACTGCTGTAGTGGCACCTACACCGCCAATGCTGCCCAAGGACCCTGACATCTGAACCTCTGCTAAGCCTTGAGGGGCTCCCACCAGGGCCTGTTGGATGGTAGGTGCTTGAGCATCACCAGTGGTCCTGGGCTCTGGCTCTGTGCAGCTCCTCATCCCATCGCATCGCATCCAATCCCATTAACTCAAACCAGAAACAATCAATCTGGCTTCTCACCTCGCAGCCGAGCCCCACGAGCTGTTGATGGTGCAAGAGCGTGGTGGAGCCCGTGCTTTGCCCCTGAAATAGCTGCTCCCAAACCAGAGGCTGTTGTATTTCTCCAATCCCGGTTTGGCAAACCTGGGTGTTTCAGTGGTGGTGAGGTCCCTGCAGCGTGGTGACAGTGATGGGGTTAGCCTTGGACTAGGTGCGTGCTGATAGGATGCTCTGAGCACTGCTGCATGACCCATCTGCCCCTCACTTCAGATTAGTGAACAAATTCAGGGGAAAAAACCCAATCAAAGTCGTTCCATGCATAATTTGCTCACAGGAAAAAAGAGGTCAAATGAACTAAATAAATCCTGTGCTGCCAGGGGCTGGCCCAGCCGGCCCCCTGCCTTTCAGAAGCAGGTTTTCAAGCCTAATGGTATCAGATACCCTTTTGGCACCCATTTTCGAAGCAGCATTCCACCCCTGCTGCTTCCTAATGCAGCTCATCTCCTGCGATCGCTCCCAGGGCCGCAGCCAAATCAGCACTTCCAATTAAAGCCTTCCCAGGGCTCAGGGCGGGTTTCCATGGAGATCCGAGTGAATGCTCCTTCTTCCTGCGAGCCGATGGAGAGGGACCCTCATGGGGAATGGCCATGGGGTCCCGCAGGAGCCAGTGGCTCCATCCAGCACAAGGACCAGCCCTAGTGCTGAATGAGGCTGGTTCCTTGTAGCATCTTCATCCATTATGGTCTGATAACAGTTTTACTGAGCATCACCTGGAGCTGTTTGGCCAAGGCCAGGCTGTCACAGGGTTTCAGCATGGGAAATGCCCTCACACATGTGTCTGAATGAGCAAATAGCTGTGAGATGTAAGAAATGATAGTAATTACAGGAACAAAATTGTTATTAATGTATTAATCTACTCGGGAGCCTGGCTTTATGTAATTACACTCTGGGAGCAAGATAAGGTTAATGCATTTACCTTCCCGGGTATTTATAGACACTTGCAATATACAGACATGTTTCTTTCTCTGCCGTAAGCAACAAGTGTGGGTATTCCTGGTGAAGAAGGAGAGGAGATGGGGGGGGCGGGGTTCTGCTTAATGAGTCCTGCTCAGTGGATGCCTTAGAGATGCCAGGCTGGAGCATGGCTTCTCACCCACATGCAGGTGGGTGCTGCTGATGTGGCTTTAGACATCGCTTCATCATGGGTGAGAGAAGAAAGCATCAGGGCAGGATGTGATGGACCCCATCCTCAGGGATGCTCCGGCTTCTCCTGCAGCACCTCTGGAGCATCCTCCATGACTCCATCCCACCTTTATTAGTGTCACACTGGGAAATGTCAGCTGGGTTTGCTGCACATCCCGCAGCAGTGCTGCTTCCTCGCAGGGAGTGTCAGCAGGAATATGTCTCCTGGTGGCACATGGGAGGACAGCAGCAAGCTGCAGAAGGTCAGCACAGCCCTTAGAATACGTGTCCGTATGCGCACACGTGTAGGTTTGGCTGCTTCATTGTTTGACACGCGTGCTGCTAGGTAAAAGGCTGGAGAGACCTGGACATGGGTCAGCTTTAAGAGGAAGGGAAAGGTTTAACGAGGTTACGAGAGGCCTTAAGGGCTCCTCAGCTTGGCCTTTTGCTAATTGACAGGGAAATAAATGTGTGAGAGGTTGTGGGGGGCCCAAAGGCTCCCCCCCCATGGCAGAGCTTCACAACAGAGCATCAGGAAGAGAAATCAGAAGAGGAGGCCATGGAGCTGAGCCCAAACTGCGGTAATCTGCCCCAAAATCAATGCTGAGGTTTATTCCCTCTTTACCGAGGAAGGAAAGATGGTGCTGGGCTGTACGTCAGGCCCGAATAACCGCGTCGTGTAAGGCCAATTTCGCACCCACCGTAAGTTTGAGTTATGTGTGTTATTTTTGCTAACTGTTTGCGCATGGCTGGATTTCCTGGTGACAGGAGTGAGTTACCGCACGAGGTTATGCAAATGAAGTGCTTAATTAACTAGGAGTCATACAAGATAAATCCCAGCTTTTCCCCTGGGTCTGGGTTGCTTCTGACTGAGGAACCCTCTTCCTGGGGGAATGATGTCACTTTCCCACCGTTGTTTGGGATGAGGGTGGGAAAACGCATCCCCATCCCTATCCCCAGAGTCCCCTGGGGTTGACCCAGCCTATCCCCATCATCACGATGCTCTGCGGAGCTTCCCGCTGCTCTCCTTCCTCCAGACCCCATTAATCACCATTGGAAGGCTCCTCACATGTTATCAGCCCCAGATGTTTCCCACTGTATGCTACAAATGTTAATTATCTCCTAATTACTTCTTAGCAGAGGCTGGGCTAGCACAGATCAGGGCGAGTGCCAGCCAAGGGCATTCACAGCCCTGGGCACTGGTACTTGAACCAACAGTGGCTTCCAGCAGGAAATTCCTTGGCGTTCCTTATTATCAGGGGGATTCCCAATATTTACTAATGAGTTATTCCGGCAAGTCCCCCCCAGCTCCTGTGAGCTGCTATGTCCTCCTGCAGACTGATAATCTGGGGGCTTCTGTGGAGCCTTTGTTCAACAGAATATATAGGAAAGAGGTTGCATAAACTCTTGCCTCTATTTCCGCTGGCCACCAATTCCCAATGCAATTCCCAGGGCTTGCTCTGCTGTTGAGGGTGAGGTGTCCAGTGCAGCCTCCCCCTTTGCTCATCCATCGAGCGAAATGGGGCGGTCATTGATTGCAGTGGGATTCGTTTCACTTCTTGTGCTCGCTTTTGAGTCCTCGTTAGGAAAAGACGCAAATTCCCGTTGCTAACAGTTGATAACTGTTGTGGCTGCACTGACCTCGGTGCCAGCCAGGCCAGGAGGCAGAGGGGTGGTTTTCTCTTATGGAGACACAAAAAGGGTGGTTTTCCTCTTATAAGGCAATAAAATGGAGGTGAAATCTATTGCCTGCTCCCCATCCCAGCAGCAGAAGGATGCAGGAGTCTTGGGGGTGACCCAAGGGGCTCACTGGGGCCAGGGATGCTCTGGTGTAGCTGCTAATCCGGACACAGCCCTACACAGATGGGGTGGAGGAGCCGAGCTGCTGCCAAGCACCATTTGAAGCTCCCCGAGCGTTTTGCACGCTAAGAAAAGGAAATATGAAATCCTGCTGGCAGTTAATGCAGTCTCTGTTAAAAATAACCCTCTCCCCATGTGCAGAATGTGATGTTCCGCCTCTTTTTGTCCCCATTGACAGCGTTCCCTGGTTTGTGACCCTATGGAGGGCAATGCGGGGATGTCCTGGACCCCAGCATCGGGATGCAACCATCACTGACTGGCACCGTGTTAAAAACCACGGTCTGGAAGCCTGAATTGGCAAAATTCCTTTAGCTGTAAAGCGAACCCTCCTGTGTTAGGTGCTGGCGTCCCACAGCGTCCGACCCAGTGTGGGCTGTGGAGGCAGAGCGGAGCCGGCAGCACTTTTAATTGCCTTTGCTGCAGGATTCCCATGGGAGCTCCTGGAAAAGCTCAAAGCAGAGGGGAAACTGATTTGTTTGGGGAAGTCACAGCCCAAACTGAAGCCATCTGTGGTGCTGCGAGGTTTGTGCCATCCAGCACAGCCCCGAGCTGTCCCTCGTGTCACCGCCCTGCGCCTGCTCTGGCCTTCAATGGGGACCAGCATCACCCAACTGCAAAGCCTCAGCCCCTGGCCAGCTTTGTCAGCACGGTGCAAACTTCACTGTAGAAAACCCAATCCAAACACATCCAAGCAAGGAAAAAAGAACAATTTTGGTGGCAGACTCATTTTTAGCAATCTCCAGTGCAAAACAACATATTAAAGAAAGTGTAACACCCACTCTGCCCCCCGCCAAATGCACTGAGTTGGAAGCCAAATGTCACCACAGCTTTGATCCCCTCTGGAGGAAGCTCTGTGCTATCAGTTTAGAAGCATTAGATTTGCATATTCATGTCCCCTAATTTGCTCTTCGGGGGCTGAAATCTAATAACTAATGAAGAAAGTCTTCCTGTGAGTGCAGAGGAAACCCTGATTGTGTCACAAGACGCGTTAAGGAAAAAGATCAGACATAACTGAGAGTCCATTCCAAGGAAAAGGCTGCAATTAAACCTTAATAAGGACAGAAGTCCTTCCTGCGGATTCAAGTGGCCGTGGATGATGCTGAGTCCCGGTGTTTGGATTGTCCTAATGCAGGGGGGTGAGGAGTGATATGGAGGGTGATGCAGGGAGGATGCTGAGGGATGCAGGGAGGATGCCGGGGGTCTTAGAGACTACTTCGTTGTGCAGCAAGGAGAGGCATTGACCGTGTGATGGGGACAGGCTGGTTTCAGGGAGCGGGGATGGACACAGTGAGCACCCAGGGACCCGTTGTTACCTGCACGAGCTGCCGCAGGAGCTGAAAGGCCATTGATGGGGGTTGGACAACCAGCTGGCTCCAACAGCTCCGCTGCCAAGTGATGAATCCCTTCTGTTCACCCTTAATTAAATTTCTTCTAGCAACACAATAGCTCAGTTTTACGCCTGCTATTTATCAAGAATTAAAGTTATTGGCATTATTGTTGGCAGGGGTATTGATTATGAGATGGCAACAAGGCTGCAGGAGGCGGCGATTGCTCAGCATCCTGCTGCACATCCAGTCCTCATTCCTGAAAACGGAAGGGCATGGAAGCCCCAGGAGTGCCTGTATGTGTCGGAACTAATGGGACATGCAGAGATCCAGGGCGACCGCTGGATTTAAAGCCAACGGTCTGTGGTTGGGAAAGTTCAGCCATCGCTCAGGGTCTGCCTGCAGTGGAGCATCATCCTCCTGCAGCAATATCCAGGGGATGTGACTGGGCTTGAACCATGCAGTCGCCTTTATTCCATGCAGTGTCTGGAATGCTCTTTCCATCTGATCTGCCAAAGGATGCAATTACAAATACTGTTGTCAGCAGCAAATAAAGATGAAGTTGTCAGACAGATTGAGATGCCCCTATACATCCCTTACACCCACTGGTGCAACAGCAGCCCAGAGCCTCTGACCCAAGAGTCCTACCAATAATTCCCATGCCAAGTGCCCTGTGTAGCCACCACCCTCTCAATTTTGCTATCCCAGGTAAATATTTTATGGCTTTTAACCAGGAAATTGCTTCCCAGCATTTCAATGTGTCAGATGGCTCCTTAGCCTCCAGTGCGTTAACTCTCGACCATTTATCATTACTAATTCCTTTGGTAATTATGGCAATAATGATAATCACAGACAGCTCGTTGTGCTATGGTGTGTGTATAGGCTGTCTTGTTACAGGCAAATTCCCTTTGGGATGCGCAGTGCTTAATGAGACCCATCCGTAGGGCCGGGAATGCTCTGTGGGATGGGGGGTTTATGCTTGGGAGTGGGGCTGGGCTGTGGTTCCCTGTATAACGCTCCTTCCATGCTCCACAAGCACTTACGCCATTTAAATTGCAAATATTAGTTATGCTGCCAGGCTTGGAGGGTGACTGGGGCTTATTCATCCCAGCATGAGCCCAGTTAACATGCAGAACTGGCTTGCAAGCAGACAAGTCAGGTTTCATTGGAAGGAAAAAAAGGATGATCATGTCTGTATTAATGAAATTGATTTAGATCGATTATGTCTCTTTTGAGTGGTTTATCAGGGAAACAACTCTAATCCCTTAATCAACAGAGACAGGGGAGCTGCTTGGTTGCATTTCCCGCGTGAGGCGCAGTGCCGCTATCAGTGCCCTGTTCCGAGGCCTGCCCCATGGGTCCCTGTCCATTTAAACACGGGATAATGCTAAATTTAAATTTAGCATTTAAATAAGGAAAAAAGCATTTAAATGCTGCCAAACTTTGCCAGGAAAATTCCTGCCCTGGCCAAATCCCAGATTTCACTGAAATTTGGCATATTCAGCCCGAATTGTGGGACTCGGATTGAATGGTAACATCAGAGGCTAGCTCCCAGCGCTACGTCATCTATCTCTAACATCGACTCCCCTCAAGCAAATCACAAGGAGGAAAAAAATCTTCCACTGCTTTTTCTTTCAGTTAATACATTTTAAACAATTTATATGATTAAAAAAGTTAAAGTTTAATCAGGTCCCCTATTGTGCTGCAGTTCAAAAGGAGCATTTATCAGTCCCGAGCCTGGGCAGCCGTTCTGTGTGTGCTGCTGAGGGATTTTTAATGCACTCAAAGGGAAGTGATGAACAGAGTTGATTAAATGGGAGCTGGCAAATCATCCCATCCATCAGCAGTTTAGGTGCCTGCCCAGGGCCTGCATCCCAGGGTCCGGGTATCAGAGCCCTCACCCATCCCTGGCTTCACACAAAGGATGCTGCCTGCACAAGAAGCCAAATCCACTTTATTCGAGTTATCGAGGAAGTGAAATCCTTTCCCACAAGCGGTCCTTCATTGTTAGCAGCAAAAAAGCAATTGCTGACATCCAGGCTTTGCTGGAGAGCAAACCTGCGTCCATTCTGAACACTGAAAACCTGCCAGCGGGGTAAAGTCCTCTTTCATCTCTCTGCCGTGCTCTTTCCTTTTCTTGCCCTGGGAACACCGGCACTGTGGGCTGCTGAAGGGTTAAGGGTCTGTTTTTTCCACTGCCACTCTTCTTTCTAGAGGGAAGACAAATGATTCATTATATTCCCCATCATTTTCTCTGATGCCTCGCTGCCTCCCATCGAGATGTTGGGTCTGCGCCACGGAAAGTCATTAACGTGAGCTCCAAGAAGAGCCGTGGAGAGCAGCATTTCCTATTTGTATGATGGGGTGATTTGTGCCAGGGGCAAACTGGTGTGATCAATTCTAGTTTTCTTTCAGACCTTTACAAACATGCCTACACACAGAGACCTGGCAGGAGAATGCAAACAATGACGTCCAGCTTCTCCTGTGAAAGGAAGGAGAACTCGGTGGCTGGGAAAGCGTTTGCAAACCGGCCGCGTGGATGTGATGCTGCAGGCGCTGCAACCTGCTGCTTGTGCTGAGGGCTCCTTATGGTGAATATCGGCTTCCATCCTCCCTCTGAGGTAAACATTGGACTCATCTTCTCCTGGGCCATATTTGCCTCTTGGATGCAGGAATGGGAATATTCAGTTTATTCAGCAACAAACAGGGTAGTGCAGAATGCAAAGAGCAGAAAGCCGCCCTTCCCATTGGAGCGGCCATGCTCCCGCAGCGCAGAGGACCGGTTATCCGTCAGAGGAAACATGGGCTGGGAGCTGCCTGTGGACTTTTCCCTATAAGCACTCTGTTTTCACTGACAGGAGCGACTCGCCACTGAGCCGTACGCACGTGCATGTGGTCAGGGCAGGTGGGTGGTGTTTGTAATGCAGCAAACCCTGGCTGTGCCGGCAAAATGCTCCAGCCTTGATATCCAGATCCGGAGCTGATCTCGGAGCCTGAGAAATGCAAGATCTTCAGATCTCCAGCAATGGGAGCCTCCAGCACTGAAGGGACCCAGAGGGACTTGCTGTGCTAAGATCCGGGTGTGTACAACCCACCAAAGATGATGCCCACAAACACCTAAGACCCCAGTGCTAATGCTGGAAGCCCACATGATCCCCAGCACACGCTGGGAGAGAAACAGCAATAAAAGTGATTAAGCACGGGACCTGTTAGCAAAGAGCAATGCGTGGTTTAGCTTCTCTCTGGAGGGTTGTGCTATCTCTGCTACTATTTTTAACTGTCCTCTCCTGGTCGGGGGCAAAGGGAAGAGCACGCTTCAGATGAGATGAAAACTGCAAGGTTTGAGTAGCCAGGAGGTGCTGTGAGGGCTGGGATGGTGGTGAAGGGAGAAATTAACCTCGGGAGTAAGGGTTGCCATTGCCTTGGGTACCAGGCATCAGCTGGGACGGCAACGCAAGGAGCATCACCCAAAGGAACCGCACAGGAGGAGGAGCCAGGTCCCTGCCAGCGCCGTCACTGGCTCACTTTGATTGGCAGAAGCCATTCCCGCTCACAGGCATTTAATGTAATGTGGGAATCAGCAATTTGTGATTGCGGCCAAAACCACTTTTGAATACATAAAACATACATACAGCAAAAAGTGGGGAAATGAGCCATAACTCTCCCTAATGGAAGCCCCGGCCTCCCCGCTTTGGATGCCACAGGGAGAAAAAACGGCCCCGCTATTTTCGACCATTAATTGTGCACCGGCCCGAGCTGTGGTGCTGCTGGTTTCCAAAGCACTTCTTGCAACATAATGAGGCTATTTATTAGCAGCAACAAGGCTGCACAGAACGAAGAGTTGAGACAGTTTCTATAGTAACTCCCTGCAAAAACATTTGACACTCGCCCCGGCTAAAGCGGTTCTGCCGCTGGATTGCCAGGATGAGCCGAGCAGCTCCGGCTGGAGAGCCGGATGAGGCTCCTGCGCTTGTGGTCTCCATCCATTACAGCACCCACTTGAAGCCATTACCAGCACCTCACGGGTGACTATGGGAGGGGACCAGTTGCAGAGGCTGCAGCATCATTTTGGGGCTCATTTGGCAGCATTTCCCTGAGAAATGCCATTGGGGAGGTGGGAAAGGAGGCTCAGCACGAGCACTGGCCACCCTGGGTCAGAGAAAACTGATTCAGGGCTCACAGCGCTCTCTGCTCTGCAGCAGAATTTCCAGGAGTAATTGGATTTGCCCATTCAGTTACTCCCACAAATAAGGGAAAATACAATTATTTACATTCACCGGTTGGATACAGGGGGAACTCAGAACAAATTCCATTCTTCTCCAGCGCAGTTCTGCAAATGGCTTTTATTGAGTTAGAAAACAATAAAAACCCCCAACACCTCAACGTTCCCATGTAAAACAATCAATCCGCCCTTTCGAGGTACTGCAATGCAATGTGTCCTCCCTCCCCATGCCAGCAGAACGGGGTATTATTGCTGCCCTGGGCAGAGAGCATCCTGCTGCTGGCGGTGGGACCCTGGGCTCAGGAGCACACCACCAGGGACCAGCTCTTCTGCCCACTTTGTGGGTGCAAGTGAGGTGGGCATTGATGAAAGGGGGGGTTGAAGACCTGCATCCCTTGCCCTCCAGCTCCACTTGGGTAGCAAATAAATTCTAGAGAAGCACGGATGCCTGAGGATTAAGAAGAGGCTGAATTTACTGGGGAAGCAGTAATTCACTTGGCCAGACATGACAGCGGGATAAACAGGGCTTGGGGAAGGAGGATAAATCAGTCCCGACCCATTGGTGTTTGCAGGGGGAGCAGAGCATCCTCCAGCCCATGCTCCGGCTCTGGCTCACCGGCTTCTCCCGTCCCCAGTGAAACCATTATTAAAGCTGGCAAGCCATCATGAGAAATAAAGATTTATTGTGGCATAATTTCCCAGGAGGGACAGAGATTAATGCTGAGGAGAGGGCAACCAGCATTCGTTTTCTGTTTGGGCAGCAGAGGAGCTTTTCATCCCCCCCCCCCCCAGTCCCTATGCTCCTGCCAGGAGCCGGTAGCAGCCCAGGCTGGGGACACGGACTTGGGCCTTCATCCTGACCCTGCTGGGGGGAGCTTCCCAAAGCATCCCACTCTGGAAGCTCAGTGCTTCCATCTGCAGCACTAAATCCAACAGCACAACCTGTCAGCGGCGCAAGGCGGGGAGCAGAGGAGTGCCCAGTACAGCTCTATGTGGTGACCCAGTGCCCTGGTTAATAAGACATCAGCTCCATCGAGATGAGCTCCTGTTCCTTCACTTAGCTCTTAAAAGACACATGTTCCCACAACAGCCTCCTGTGGAGCGCTGCTTTGTTCTCTCCTGCTTTGTAGTGCTGGGCAGGAAGTGACACATGGGGTCACCTGGGCATCACCCTGGGCACAGCCACAGATCGGGTGAGAAACTGCCAGAAATAGAAAGCTTTAGAGGGGTTTTGGGGCTGTTTCCAGCAGTGTTTGCCCAGGGAAGGTTCCCTGATGTTACTTGGAGATCTTGGGATGGGCCACGAAGCTGCATGGAGTGGGGATTATATACAGCACTTCCATAAACCAACTGATGTTCAACACTATGGATAGAGTGAATTATTAAACACAAGTGTAAATAGGATTTAAAAAGAGCTCTCAGGAGAGGCACCTACAGTCGAGTCAATCTTTGCAGAGCAGCAGCAGAAGAAACATGGAAAAGGAGCCTGATAGTTTGCGCATCCATCTCTCCGGGTCCATCCTCAGGAACGTGGGCACCAACGCTGCTTTTGTCCTTCACAACTTCCCACAAAGTCGTCTTTTTAATGAAAATTAAGTGCTTTGGTTGCACTAAATAGAAGCTGTGCGGACACGTCTAATTGGAGCGCTGGGAGATGGCAACCTCAATTGAAAGGAAGCAATTCCCAGGAGGAATCGGCGCGGACTCTTCAAACACAACAGACACCGCGGACTTAGAAGGACTAAAAATATTCCTCCTGCATCTGCTCCAGTCGTTTCATTTCCTCTTCATTTTCTTTGTCTTCAGCTTAACTGATTTGATGCAGCCTAATTACCAGCATATCTGCCTGCTCCCATGGCATCCCTGCTGAGCCGGGAGGCAGGGATGCTCCAGGCTGCCGGACACCCCTCTCCAGGGATGCGGGGACATAGCGAGCCCTGGGTGGTGTCGTATCCCAGGCTGGGATGCCCAACCATTATTCCCAGTCACTGTCATGGTCAGGATCCCATGACAGGACTGGTGCTGGCTTTCTTGGGTTAGCCATCACTTAAGGAAAGCCTGTGTAAATCCAGTGCTCAGAAGTCATTTATTCTGCTTCCAATACACGACAGTGTTTTTCAGCCTGATCTTAAAGGAAATCCATCCTCACATTGAAGCTAAAAGCAAATCCCTGGCAAGATTAGGTTAGCCTAGAAAAACTCAGCCCATAAGCAATTACCCATCGTTTCTGAGGTGTTTTATCTCCTGGCATAAGGAAATCAAAATCCCCAACCAACGATTCATGGGAAGAAGCAGCTTCAATACACGAACAAAATGCGTGTTGTGTCCTTTCTTTAATCAAGTTAATGGTCATCATTTCCAATGCTAATGTCTCCTCAGTGGTCCATCAGCTCAGATAGCTGCAGCCGCCTTCAATCTGGTGCAGTTTACCTGAGAGACCCAATTACTGCTCTCCTCCGAGCGGCTGACTCTGAACATCGCAAATAACCCCCCTGCACCGATTGCTTCCATGGCAAAGCTCTTCCCTGGCATCACGTACGGAATGGGAATCAATTCAAGGCTTTGGGTGGAAAAAAGAAGAGCAAGATGGCTGCTGTCCTGCTTCTGGGGGGGCTTGGGATGTGCATAAGGATGCGGGGCACTGGGGTACCCCAGCCCAGGCTCTGAGCTTACTCCTGAGGGGCCCTTAGCATGTGGCGATGTCTCTAGTGATAGTCCAGGGCCATAAGCCATGCACACTGACATTTCCATTGCCATCTAGTGGCAATCACTCACTGCTGCCTTTTATCCTCTATTTTCTAATGCAATCAATACTAACCGAAGATATATGACCCAAATATCCAATATTTCACCCCCCCCCCCAGTCTTTGCATGAAGCTGCATGACAGACCCGGGGTGCCTGCACCAAACAGTGCTAATCAAAGACAATCCAAGGAGGTGCTCAGTAACAAAAAAGATGTCCCAGTTCTCTGGATGTGCTTCCAAGAGTTCAATTCCTCCTTTGCCCAAGTGGAGAGGCCTCCAGCCCCGCCGTGCAGTCCTCAGCAGCACAGAATCCTTGGCTTTCCCCTCGCAACATCCTCACTCCCGCAGCCACCAGCTGGAGCATCCTTCTGGATAGCCCCTAGGCAGGACCTGCATCGCCACTGCAGGACAAGGGGCAGAGGAGAAGCTGTGTTCTCACTGATGCCCAAGCCCAGCAGGAGAGGATGGATGCAGCATCATTGCGAGAGGCTCAACGGCTGCTCACAATCTCCAAGGGCTGAGAGATAAGGGACCTGCCAGGGAAAAGCCGGACCAGGGAGATAAAAGAGCTTATTCCCTTCAATTATTGGGCAGATAACGCAGTGCAGGCAAGCCTGGCCCTCCTAATCCATCACAGCCTGATGCAGAGGGTCGGCCTCTTCCAAGCGAGCCATCCCCACGTGGATGCTGCAGCACTCGGGTACCAGGTCCAGTGACTCCCCTGCAGGCAGCAGGGCTGGTCCCACTGAATCTCCTGCTGGAGACTTGATGAGCCTGGGATCTCTTGGAATCGTATTTCTTGTGAAATACCGCCCTGGCATTTCTCACAACCTTTGCGCAAAGGTTAGGAGGGAGCGTGATGAGATTTGCTTGATGACTGGGAGTTGGGATGCTCTGTCGACAGGGATGATGGAGCTCTCTCCTGGGAAGCAATGACTTCGAGGGATGGAGAGGACAGGGAGCGGAGGAGCGCGGACTGCAAGGTCATCCTCTGCAGCAGGAATGCTCTGCTTGTATTGATGGAGAGAAGAGAGCTGTGAGACTGCAGGGTGCTGTCGATACTGGGCTGATCCCTAAGCCCCCAGCATGGCCATGGGCAGGGGTGTGCAGCACAGGGGCCATCCTGCAGCATCCCTGACACTTTCCTCAGTGGGGCAGGACTCTGCAGCCTCCTGCCCTTCCCTCTAAGGAGTGGGTAAGGATGCGCAAGCGCCAAGGCAGGAGCAGCACGTAGGAACTGTCTTCTGTCTATAGTTTCACCTGGGTGCCTCTAATTTACTCGCACAATTAATTGGAACCGTAAATCTGCAGCTGCGGTTAACGGTATGCACAGGAATGAAGATGGTTATTAAAGACTTCTCTGCATCATCTCCTGTGCTGGTGGCCAAGAGCTGTCCTGGTGTGCGCAGGCGGGCGTTGGGATGTCTGGCACCATCTCAGCCCTCAGTTGTCAAACTCATTCCTGATGGCACCTTCCCTGGTGTACATGGGACCAACTGCGTGTGGATCCCAGACTGCTGGCAAAGGGCTGGATCCCACTGGAGCAGCCAGGATACCTGTGCCCCCACAGAGATGTGTTAATTAACAGAGATGTTAATTAGCCACGGGCTGGCACCGCTCATAATGAACATCACTGGCTCCTCCCAGGACCCGCTAGACTGGATGCTGACGCAGTTTGCAGAAGCTTGTGTGGCATCGCTGGTCCAGGTTGGATCAAATCCCAGGGAAAAGGGCTCTGGCAGCTTCACCTCAGTCTGCTGCAGGAGTCTGTAAAAACACAACACAAACCATCCCCAAACCACCCCAAATCACCCCCAAACTGATCTGCAGACACCAACAAGGCACCCTTCGGCCACCCGTGTCTGCGCACACTTGGCTGGGGCCAGAACATAGCTTCGTGCTTTGGGGAAACTTCCTCAGATTTTTATTTATCATTGGCAATTAAGACTTTAAATCTGCCAGGCTCCAGCTGGCATGGCTGGCACGGCTCCAGCCATCCTCTTTGGGATGCTGGGCCCAGATGAGGAGCAATAGCAGAGCTCCAGGAGAGGGGCTGGTCACTGCAGCCATCACCAGGGGACAGGGGCACGAGCAATGCCATGCTGCGTGAAGCCATTCCACAGCCCCATGGAGCATATTGGCAGTGCCCAGAGCTGGGCAGGTGGGAATGGGGATGCTGGGATGCTCCTGAGAGCAGACGGATGGGTGGTGGGAGAGCATGTGCGAAGAGTAGCCATAAAATGCCAATTACACTGTGAAAAGTCAAGTGTTTTATGGAAGGCAGAAGGATGAGGAGGAAAACTTAGAGCAGCATTAAAAATAGATCAAGGTAACGGGGTGAGAGAGGGGGCTGGGGAAATGAGAGCCTGTGTGAGGAGTGGTGGATAAGAAGCAGGTTAGGATGAAGGGGAAGCATCCAGCCAGGTGACGATGAATGGACAAACCCCAGTGGGAGGCTCTGGCTGTGCCGCAAAGCCATTGGGACAGCCTTACATAGAGCCGCACTTGGCCGAGGCCACGAAACGCACACAGAGCAATGGAAAGCCAGGCCCTTAGCAGTCAGAAAGCACAATAAAGTAATCTGGGTCCCACTGCAGCAGCTTTTCTCTTTCCATGGTGAAAATGCCTTTCATAGCTGCTCTAGCGCGAGCTGATACAGTTGTAATACGCACGCAGGGGGATGCGTCTCTGCACGGCTGGATTCTGTGTTATCACAAATAAATATCACTACAAAAAAGCCCCACAGAGGAAGCACGAGCTCGGCCTCATCTGGCATCCCACAATGTAATTAGTTAGCGCACATCAACTGGAGCCTGAAATATGGAATACAGAAATCAGCGTCGCTCGCCCAACCACACGGAAAATGAGAACGCCTCGCCCAATGAACGAGCTCTCTAAATATAACCAGTGCTGCAAAATTATGTCAGAGAATAATTCATACGCAGAGATAGCTCTAAAACTTAGTGGGAGCGTGAGCAGCTAAATAGAGCAGACCCCAAGGAACGATGAGGGAAGCGCGCAGACACGATGGAAGCGCGAGAGCAATGCAGAGACAGCGACAAAAGCTATTCCAAGATCAGTCTTGTAAGTGGCACTAGGTCTCAGTGGGGAGCGAGTTAAAACTTGGGAAGAGGCAGGAGGCCCCTTCCCATGTGTCCAGCTTCTCCTGCACAGCAGGAGGATGTGGCTCCTTGGATTTGTTTGTGCCAAGCTGGACACCAGAGAAACAGCACCATTAGTTTGGCTTGGGCTGAGACGGGCACCCCGGCGCTTTTGGGGTTATTTTGGACACTTAATTTGGATTTGCAATTGGATTTGATTAACAGGTATTGATGGGAGAGGATAAAGTTATTATTAAAGGCTGTCATAGCCAGTAACCTGTGAAGTCTCCTTGTTAATAAATCAGGCCAGGCGCTATTCATTACACAGCTATTACTGTTCACAAACCCAGTCAGGCTCTTTCCCCTCCGGCACACAGTGACAGGTTAGTACCATTAAAAGCTGTGAGCATTTCCAGCATGGAGCTGCTGGGTCCAGAGAGGAAAACCCTGGAGCAGGAGGGTGAGAAATGATCCCACACCGTTAGGGTACCCCCAGGCCAGCCAAGGCCATGGGTGCTGCACCCCATGCTTGGACACAGATGGGATAGCCCATGCAGGACAGTGATTTGGGAGGCTGGGAAGAGCTGGAAAGCTCCTTGCCTCAACTGCAGTACGGACTGCTCCCAGGAAAGGCTCTGACAGAAGGTGCTCCAGCATCTCCCATAGGATATTGCTGCTGTACCCTCTCTAAGATGCTCCCCATGCATGGGGCTGGAACACCCGCCAGATGAGGATGCAACCCCCACATTGATTTAAGTGCACCATCCACAGGCAGCTTCTCATCAGTTGTGACACATAGAAAAGTTACAGAGCAACACATCTCGCTCTTTAGCAGCGCATTGACACAACTCAAAGGGAAAACAGGGAATGAAATGATTCGATGTAAGACTCCTGATGCACTTATATCATTTTCAGCGTGCTATCATAGCTCCGGAATGGGGATGTCAAATGGTTTCCTCTGAGCATTTTGTATGTCTTTAAAAATGAAATGGGCTGTGCTGATGCCTTCAGATGTCTAATGGGTGATACGAGTGTAAAAATGCCACTTCATGCTTGGAGATGTCGCTACAGTAAATCAATCCTATTTTCTCTGCTTATAAAAGGGAAATATTTTCTCAGGGCTATTTCAGCATGGAAGGAGGAGGGTTGGAGCTGGATCAGCCTCATGGTCCAGCTCAGTTGGCTCTTCCATCCCATGGAGGATGTGTAAAGGAGGCAGTGGCTGCAAGCCCCTGAATTTGCCTTCGTTGCTCAGCACCCCAGAGCTGTTACCCCCTGCCTTGCACAGGCTTTTGCACCATGCAGGTTATATCTGGTTTAAGTCCTTTGCAATAGCTTAGATGGAGCTAGGGGAAGCTTGACAGGTCGGTACAGTATTAAAAATGATGGATGATACTAAAAGGGGAAGAAAAAGAGACCTCTGTCTTACGAGAAGTGACCTCTAAAAGGCATGGAAGGGAACAGGATTAACAGACCTGTATGGGCTGTTGGGTCTGGGGGAGAACAACTCTCCACGTTTGGGATTTCTCTGCCGAGGTGGTTGGTGCTATCAGTAAATGCCAAGCCCCTGATGCAGTGTGAGGTGTATAGCATGTGTGTGTTACCCACAAGTGCATGAGCCATGGGAGCCCCAGGGCCTGCAGAGACAGCGAAGTCCCCGTCTTGAAGGTGAAGCTTCCCAAAGGTACAAGGAGGAGGCCAATGGCCAAGGGCTGGTCTGGAGCAGGAGCAAACAATGTTGCTGCTGAGGGATGTATGAGGATCCATCATCCCCTCAGCTCCCAAAAGCCTGGGTGCTGATCTGCAGTGACTTACGTGTCCCGGTGACTAATGCAGACATAATCAGAATGGACCATAATCATTGCAGCAGTAATGTGATCCCTGCATTTTCCTATTTACTAATCTTCAGCCTCTCCTTGTGACCTTTACTTTAAAATGCTTCAATATAAATAATGCACTTCTGTGAATGTATTCTTCTGATTATTTCCCAAAGCTCTGATTCTCCGTGTGCGACGGTCCCTGAAGTGGTAATTTGTTCTCTTTCCTGGTAATTGCAATCTCAGAAATAGCTTTTTTCAAATGCTCACAGCCTGATATCTTTTTAGAAGATATTTCCTTAATTTTCTTCCCCATGATGAAAGTTGCTGCCCATGGTGGTGCATGTCCAGGGCAGGAGGTATCTGGGGAGGGGGCTCCCCATCACAGACCAAGAGGTTTGTGCCACCACGATGGATCTCACCTTATCTATGGGGGTATGTATTAGGAGATCCCTAACAATTTCAGATGAACTGTTATCCCAGTTGCAACTGAGATTCTGCAGGATGGGAAACACACGGAGGGAAAGCGGCCCAGCAAGAGAGATGCTGGTGGGCAAATTAGTCGAAGGCCTGCCCTTTGAGCAGCTCATCCCCAAGGCACTGATTTCCAAGACCCACATTGCCCTCTGTAATTAATTAAACAATCACTTCTCACACAGTGAATGGATTGGGTGCAGTGGCAGCAAGAGGGGGTCTCCAGCCCCACGTCTGGCTCCTTTTCCAGGGGGAGACACCAAGGGAGAGCTCCGCTCCCTGGCACAACCGGTTCTCCTTTCGGCAGTGCCGCAGCCCCAGGCTCTAACCTACTGTAACCAGTTCAGAGAAATTGTTGGTGATTAATTTAAGCTGAAGGTTAAGAGCCAACATAAGCTAGAAAGTCAATGACTAATCTATTAAGCTCCCCAGTAACTTAATTTACATGTTTTTAATGATTACTTCCTACCTGGGCACTCTGAAAACTAATTGGACTTGAATCGTTAAGTGCATTCAGAGGTGGACTCAAATTCATAAGTACCACTCAGGTCTGCTTTTAGATGCAAAAGAAAATCAACTTCGGCTCTGGGGGCTGCCAGAACACCTCATTGCTATGCAAATGCTGCCGCTTGCCTGGTTCCAGGGGTATCTGCTCTCTAATAACCAGGATGCATTAGCCTGGGGAGCCAGGCCTGCTGTACCCACTGCCATTTAGGAATTAAAATCCCAATTAAGGACTTGATGCACTTCTTGAAAATTGAGTTTTTTCCTCTATTGCAAAAGAAAAACCTGCTCGAGGTTTCAAATGGGGCTCGGGCCAAGCATCGCTCCTAATTAGTCCGCGGCGTTCCTGGTATCCAAGGGATGGCTGGATGTGAGGGTTCCTCTGCTGTCAGGTCATGGGCTGGCCATGCCTCCTCGAGTTCAGTTGCCCACTTCATCAGTGATGCTCCCCCAGCTGACACAGTCTTCTTGGAGCAGTGGGAAACAGGGGTGTAATTCAGGGTCACAATTCGGGGTCACAGCATGGCATCAGCTGTGGGAAGCATTCTGGGGAAGCTGGTGTCTTCTTCCGGCTTCCGAGACAGAGGTGAATGCATCTGAAGGAAACCACAGCAGTGAGCAGGCAGGAGGAGAGCCTCCTGCACCACGTGTGCTTCCCCACATCCCATTGTCATGGCTGTAAGGAAAGCACAGCCTTTTCCAGGAGGATAATCGCTGACAAACTGTAATTAGAAGGATCCACGTCAAGCACCTCTATTAGACATGGGTGCGCAGGGGTAATGCACGCCTATTCACGTGCCCATGGGGAAGAGGTTGTCACTCACTTCCTGACACCCCATCATGGTGAAGGTGCCCAAAAACTGCACGAAAGAAATAGCTGTGATACCTTCTGCTTCCATAGGCACAAGGAAAACTCTTGCTTTGAGGAGACTGGCTGTGAGGGAGGGAATGTGGCTGGAATGATAAAGCACCTACTTAAGAGATAACATGAAAGCCCTTTTAATATAATTTAATGGCAAAAGGCAAAATGAGGCTTTGAGATGCAGCCGCGGCTCCCTACTTAAGGTGAGGATGAACACTTGTCTTGGATCAATCCGCATGAGGATGAGAAGAAAAATATCAGCATGGTATTTATTCCCCCAAAAGTCCGGCACCTTCACCAGGGTGGTGGGAAGTGAAATGAATTTGCTTGGCAGTGCGGGGCTGTGCTTGGAACAGCACCACAAGGAGCAAAGCAGGAGCCTTGGCTACATAGGACTCATCCCAGCAGGTCCTGGTGAGCAGCAGGATCAGCTCTGCCTCCAGGACCATGTGCTGCATCCTGTTCCATCACTGCTCACACTGGGAATGGGACCAGGCAGCAGCCCCAAACAGCACAAGTGAATTGTAATGAAACTCAGACTTCACAGTTTGCCATCAATTACTAGGTGAGCAAACAGAACACGGTGCTTGTACCGGGGAAGCTGGCTCCCCCTAAAGAACAGTTCTTTTAATGAGGCTCATAATAATACTCATTAATTTGTGTATGTCTGAAGGTGCAGGTTGGCAAATGAAGAGGGAAATAACTTTGCATTGAGTCATACAAGCAGCAACTTCTCTGCTCCTTCCAGCCCTCAGGTGGGTCATTGGCAGTTTGTTTTACTGAGAACATCCGTTTCCCAGCACACATCCAGTGGGATGCTCTGTGGAGCTGCCCCTCACCATCCCATGCCTCCCAGCACCCCTGGGTGCTCCATAGGGAGCAGAGGAAGCCTTGCTGGAGCACATCCTCCAGCACTAATACTGGCTCTGAAGGAGAGCACGAAGTATCCTCACGGTGCCCAGGGACGGAGCCTTTCACTGTGGGCTTTTTCATGAGCTTGCAACGCAGGAGCTGTACAGCTGCTGTCTGCTCCCTTCCAACGGCAATGAGATGATGCACCTGGGGCAGCAGCCAGCACACAGAGGATTTATGCTTTTCAAGGGCTTTTATTAACTTGACAACATATGGCTCTGTCCTCGGAGCATCACCTCCTCCCTCACGAGGCCGGGAAGGGCCCTTTACCGTGGCCATGGGTATCCCTGCTTGGTTGAAGCACCAAAGGGGAAATGGCCCTTTGGTGTAAACAAAATGACACGAAACTTTTTTACTTAAAATCATACTCACATTGATTTTTCCTTGCACAGATGCAAACCCAGACTTTAAAAGTACTAAATATTAAGCATGCTGAAAGATATAGCCTTTTTGGTAAGTACCTGTGTTTGAACAGGTACACCTGAGAACGCATCGGCACAGGGTAGGTTTCAATGCCCACAGAGCTCTCCATGGAAACCCTCACAGACGATGTATTCCACACTATATCGGCATACCTTCCACACTGACAAGAATCAGCTCCTTAAACAAGCTGCACCCTGGAGAGGAGCCTGTGCTTTCTTTGCATTCACATCTATTCTCGCAGATGCCTAACACGACAGTCCATCAGGGTCCCTTCGGACCTAGGGGCTGCCTGAACCTTTTCAATCGATGTACCCGTACAAGCCCCCGCTTGGAAAGCAGAGTCACAATTGATTTTTGCCTTTAAGATTCAGGCCACAATTGACTTCCCTCCGACAGAAACTTTGCATCTAATGAAATGCAGAGATCCGCTTGGAAACGCGCTGCCAGCGGCTGTGGGGCAAGGAAAATTGCCTCATTTTTAAGGATTTGACTAACTCCAATAGCAAACCTGAGCGGCTGCAGGTGGCAGAGCAAGAGGGAGGTGGGGAGCAGCTTCCAGAAGCCGTCCCTACCAGGGAAAAGACCTTGCTGCATGTTCCTGCGCCTCGGGATGTGTAGGAGGAATGTCTAATGATGTTGAACTTAAACCGGCTGGAAAAATGTCATACAGCTGCCTGGCTTTCGATGTCTCTTCCCTCTCCCAGCTAAAACACAACCGGAGAGCACCAAGCCAAGTCCCTCCTTGCCTGCAGAGAAGCCAAGGCACCAGAGGCAATACCAGATCTGCTGCTGGCTGGTGGGAGCGGGGAACCCCCAGGCCTTGGCTGGCTGGGAATGACATGGAAAAATGCACTGACCCCTGCGCACCAGCAGCTTGGATGCTTCCTCATCCACGAACCACCACGGGAGCATTCAGGGCTCCCTTTGCAGGGAGCATTTAAGGTGCTCTCAAGAGGCGCCGGTGGAAGAAATCCCACTGATCCCTTCAAGGAAGGAACTGACTGCAGAAGTGCTGCTCCTAATTAGGCTGATGTGCACCGCTTTGCTGCGAGCCAGCATGGCAGAAGGATGCTGAGAACTGAGATTTATTCCTTTCCTCTGCCCTTAAATGTCCCCAACAGAACAAATCCCTTCAGTTTCCAGCACAGAAACCAGCCCAGCACCACCTGAATCTTGGATCAGCATCACAGTAGCCATTGGATGCAGCCCTGCCTTTCCCTTCACTCTATTTCTTCCCTGGGGTCAGGAACCCCCCAAGTCTTCAAACCTCAGTGTTGGCAAGTAAAACCACCAGACCTTCAAGCCAGTGCTCCTCAGCCAGGAAAACCCAAGCCCTGACCCACCTTGTGTCTCCAGAGCTGGCCTGGGGTGACCATAAGCATCCTTCATGCATGTGCAGCAAACTCACTGCTCTGGGAAAATCCTCTTCCCTGCCCCACACTGGGTTTTTCCCAGCTCTCCAATCACTTTGCTGGTGGGGAAGGCATTCTCAAGGGCAGCAAATCCCTGGGGATTCAAAGCCTGGCCACACACAGGAGCCTGCAGCCACCCCATCAGAGCTCTCCTCAGCAGCTTTCATCAGGCAGAGGATTGACTCCACTTGAGCAGCCCTCACACCAGAGCCCTCTCCCTCCACCCAAAAGCCCTTCTGGGCTCTGCAGCAGCCCTTTATGGGCGAGCTGAGTGCTTCAGCTGTGAGCATCCCCATCCTCCTGCCTCCAGGCTGCCCTCCCTGGGGCTGGGAAAGGCCTGTGCCCCCATCCCAAGCAGCTCAGGCTGCAGCAGACATTTGCACTCACCAAGCACCAGTCCCCTGGCATGACGTGACAACTGGAGTGTTTTAATAACAGTGCTAGAAATGCCATTGGAAACCGAGGGAGATCAGGAGTTGCCATTTACACGAACACGAAATGTTCCAAGTCGCTCAAGGCAAGATCCAAATAAGCCTTGTGCAAGCTTAAAACGCCACATTGCAGCTGTGGCATGGTCCAACCCTCCTGCATCCCATCTCCCATCCCACCTCCCATCCTATTTGGACAACAGCTCAGCTTTTTCCTTTCCATACCCATTCATTTTCCAAACTTCTCTGACACCGGCTCTGCTCCCGTGTTCAGAGCTGTTGGATGAGTTGGTTTATCCACGCGCCTGGAAGTGGGTACACAGGAGGCTACAGTGGCGTTTGAGTAGTGTTGAGTGCTTTCAAGAAGATTACACCCGCTGAAGCAGTAATTAATGTTTGTTTTATTATGTTCTGGGGAATGATCGGCCAACACGATAACTCAAATAAAGCAGAACATGCTCCGATTGAACCCTGTTCAAAGGCTAATTCATTGCAAACTGGCCCGTGCAAAGGACTAATAATTAAAAGAAAAGGCACAAGTAGGAACATACTTGCCATTTATCTGCCTTTTGTGTAATTAAAATGATGGAGATTATGGCTTAATGAGTGGAAATTGGATGTGCTCTTGAGAGCTCTGTGGATCTTGTTTTCCCACCAAGCAATGGGATCACCAAGGAACCATGGGGTGAGGAAGGCAGCAGAGGTGGTGCCGGCAGCTCTCCCCAGACCTCACTGAAGCAGTCCAGCATGATTAATTCTTTCCTAATGTGTCATTAAATTATATACAGTGAAATTACTGTGTCCCATTTTATGGTGAATAAACCCCAATGAAGGCAGAACATCCTGCAGACTGAAAACCACCCACTTTTATCCTAGAGCTCTGTTGAGAGGTACAGTGAGGGCAAGATACAACCCTGCTGCAGCATGGGGTGCTGGGGTCCGAGTTGCAGGATGCCACAGCCCAAGGCATCACTATGGCACGGCAGGATCTGCTGCCACTTTTCATTCCTTCCCCTTGTTTGCCGAATCTCAGCTCCCCTGGATGAGGAGACAGAACTTCTCTCTCCAGCATGGCACAGCTCGCCGGCTCGCTGTGCCGTTCCGTGCCGCACAGGGATCGTGCCGTGTATCGCTTCAGTGCAGAGAAGAAAATTGCCCTCCATCTGCTGAAACACATCCCACCGCGTTTGTGTCTCTGATTAACTCAACAGGGGGTAATGCACCACTGAGCCCATGGAGGCAGAGCTACGGAGCCGGTGCTGGTGGGGTGCCAGCATCGCCAGCCCGCCGGGGACCCTGCTGCTGTGTGCCTGTGGATCCACGCACGGCGGCTCCCACGCCGAGGGTGGCTTCCCACTCGTGCTCCTCAGGGAGCATCTTCCACAAGATGGAGCCTGAGGGCAGATGATGCGTGCTGGGAGGATGCTGGATGGGGAGTGCTGTCTGTCTGTCCAGCTGCCCCGATGCACAGCGTCTGTCCATCTGTCCCCCAGGCGCTGCCAGGGACCAATGCAGAATGACCTGTCTGTCTGCCCATCTGTCCCCCTCACAGCTGGTGTCCAGACGGGAATGGAGAGAGATTGCCTTGACTTGTCTCACTTTGCAATGCAAGCTGACCTTGGTCACATATGTGCATGTGTCTGAGCACACGTGCACATGTATGTGCCCTCCCGCCCTAAGCACACGCATGAGCTGACAGCCCTGAGTCCAGTGATGCCAATAAAATAAGCCAATGACAGGCACAGCCTTCAACCACAGGGGACTTCTGCCCGCATTCAAGAGGCACGAAAACCTGCCCCGCAGGGTTGGTTTGGGCTTTGCATGGGATGCTGAAGCTGCCTCAGTTTCCCCTCATGCCCTGCAGGCTGTGGCTGCCGCAGAGGCTCCCACATGGGGTGAATTAATCCTTAGCTATCGACGTGTTGCTGCTCTGCCGGTTAATCCTGGGAGGGAAATGCAAACCCAAGATGGATTAAAACAAATGCCAGAGCCCGAGGAGAAATGTCAGCAGCTTGGGGGGGCTGCAGGGGGTGGTGCCCTGGGGAGGGTTCATCCTTGTCTTCCACCTCTGGAGGAAACCTCTTCTACCTGCACTGGGTTGGTTCGCATCCATGCTGGGGAGCCCTGGGAGAAAGGTTGGTCCTTCCCGACCTGAACTTCCAGCCACAGCATTCCCTGGCTTCAGTTCTTCCGACTTTCTCTAGGAAAACCTGCAGAGGAGGAGAGGGCAGCTCCGCTTACTGTAAGCGGCTTGGGGAGAAAAATAGCATCGTGCTTCACGCCGTTTGCACATTATGCTAATGCACATCTGTTGAATGCCTCCTTCCCATCACGAATTCCAGCAGGTCCTTCCTCGTAAGTGGGAATTACTTCCATTTGCTGGTTTTTTAATTACTCGGAGCTTAGGGAAGTAGATCAGTTGGATGGTTTGGTTGCTGGCTGTGGCAGACTGGTGATGCTCGGTACAGAGTGATGCTGAGGTCTGGTGGTGAAGCCACTGGTTGATCCCACAAAGTGGAAGCAGGGATATCAGCATTCCCATGGCTTCTAACCTCACGGGACCCCAGGGAGCCCACTACGATGCTCATCTCCTCCGCAGCATCCTGCCCTTCACCAGGAGCAGAATTACACTGGGAAAGGCTTTCATTCCCATAAACCTGCCCAAACAAGCTCCATGCCAAAACACAGACAAATGAGGTGAGGAAGCAATGGATCAATAAAACATTCAAGGAGCGAAGAGAAAAAGGACAAAATAATGAGAACCTCATTAGTTTGCTTCCTTTGCAGATGGCCTTAGAGGCAGGATAACAGGAGACAAACATCAAATAGCTGATAAAAAAGAAATAGTTGGAAGGAAAAAACCCCACCTAACCACCAGCCAGGTAATAGGGATAACCAGGCAGAAATCCTTGTGCTAAAGGTGGGAGAAGAGCCATGATGCTGCCTTTGGCTCAGCCAGACCATGTCAGGATGCTGGTGCACGGGGCAGCGGCGCAGTGGGACGGCCGGTCCTCATTAAAGCCAATATAAATGGAAAGAGGATTTGGAGAGCGAGAGGATACAGATAAGTGATGACAGGGAATATGGAAACATGGCCTATTTCTGTCAGCCCGAGGAGATTGGTACGGCGTTCCCAGAGATGTAAAGGCAACCGCTTTGATACAGGATGCTCGAGATGCCCAGGCTGGGATGGCAGCACCAGCACCGTGCGGGTGTGCTGGAGCCTGGCCAGAGGACACAGCCCCACGGGGCTGCTCTCAGAGCTCGTCCTTTCCTCCCCGGCACAGTCCTTCTCCTTTGCACATGTGGCTTTATATAGCAAACACTTCCAGGGCGATGCTCACCTTTGCTGGGCTGAAGGCTGCTCGCCTGGTGGTGATTAATGAGAGAGACCTTCCTCCTCCCTGCCACCCTTGGAACCCGCCCCATCACGCATCCTAAATGGAAACAAATTTCAAGGATTATGGGTTTTTCCAGGGCTCTCAGGTCCGGGCTGAAGCCCCTGCGGTGATTGGGCTGGATTTGAGGAGAATTTTTATTTGAACAGCAGGTCAAATGTGAATTCACCTCTCTCCAGACACAGGATATTAGCTCCAATTTTGGAGGCTTTTAGGCTTCTTGCAGGAACGGGGAAGAAAGAAAATCCTCACTGTCTAATTATGCTGGTTACAGGCAATCAGGCTCTTAGTCATATTGTGATGACTTTTATTTGACACTGATTGATTCCACTTTAATAGCTGCCCTGAGCACTTTCTTGGGTCGCGAGAAAAGAAGTTTTGGAGTTAATACAGAGCACGATGGGCTTGGAGACGGCTGCTCTCCTCTGCCTGCGCTTGGGAACCTCCTTCAAAGAGCACTGGCTGAGAACTGGGAATGCATTAAAGGAGTCAGAGGGCCATCAGAGCTGGCGCATGATACGCAGCTGGGTCTGTGTCTCGATGCTGTGGGAGTAGGTTCCATGGGGCTGTGGCACCAGCATGGAGGTGGCGGAACAACCTCCTGGGAACTGACCTTCCAAAGAGGAGAGGAACAGTAAAATATGGCTTTAAATACATTGGAGTATCTTTTACTGCACTGTAACACTTGTAGAGCTGATAATGGAGCAGTACTTCCATGGAAGAGTTCGATGGAACTGATAAAAACTGATCAGTATTTTTGAGATAGAAAGTGCATCAACCTGGAACACAGATGTGGAATATACCACTGTAGAAAAGCATTACAGTCATGGCTCACTGTCCTTGCGTGTTCACAGCACATGTGGGGCTCAGCAGGACATGCCACCATTTCATGTGCTCCTCTCTGCTCTCCCCCATGCTGGGCAGGAAAACCTCTTGCTGCCAAAAGAAGGGGGAAAAGTGGGGTGAAAATCCTTATTTTCTGAGCGAATGCTGATCCCTGTGCATAGGGAAAACTCTGCAATGCAGAGACACCAGGAGGTGGGGATGGCTGGGCACTGCAGGGGGGAGGCAGCGAGGCAAGGGCAGGCAGGCAAGAAGCATTGGGATACCCTAATATGAACAGAATAAAGAAGAAACCCTTCCTCTCTGAGAGCCAGAATGCCACACTTTCAGACCTGTGTCATTCAGATAAGGAAAGGAGATAACCCTGGTGCATTTAGGTACCTGTGCCTTTAAAAGCTGTACCTTTAGTGTATTAATTGTCCTGCAATCCATCAACAGGTTGGGAACAAGTCCAACTGTTCAGATACTGTGGTTTCCTGAGCTGTTGCAGAGCATGGAAAGCCTTCTGCTTGTGCTTACCTCCAAGGGGGAAAGGAGCAATACAACAACCCCCTGGGAACAGAGCAGCAGACGCGCCCGCCCACCCATCCATTCATCCATCCATCCATCCATCCATCCATCCATCCATCCATCCATCCATCCGTCCGTCCATCCATCCTCATGTTCCTCCACAAAACCCCCCTCTGCCTGCTCCTGCCTGATGAACGCCAGCAGCTTTATAATGAAGCACATCCGGAATCACTTAGGAATTTGGGCAAGATGCTTGGGTAGGGTAATTGGAACACAGAATATCACAGGGAAAATTCCTCCTGCCATGTTTCAGTGGAGGGCTGGAAGCAGACGATTGCTTCCTATGCCAGGGAAAGCGTTGTCAGGGTCAGGGCTGATGCACTGTAAATCAGTATCTCAGAAGGAACAGAACCTTGTTTAACTCAGCCTGCTCTTGCCAATTTGAAATTCATGGATTATTCTGTGCTCGCTGCTGTAGGTGCTGCTCTTCAGGTGATAACATATTCCCTTTGGCACCCGAACTTCAGTGTGAGAGACAAACCGAACCATGCAGTGGGTCTTCGGCATCGCCACACTGTGGATCCAAGAGACGTACTTGGGTCCAGAAATCTGTGGAGTCCCTCTGCTCCAGAGGCAGGATTTGACCAGACCCCAGCAGCACCCCTGATGGCTGCATGAGGACATCACTGGTGGCTGCACACTGGCATCCCTGTCAGGGGCCAGAGGGTGAGACCTTGTAATAGCCCTGCTCTAAAAGTACTATCAAGTACTTTTGGTTATCTGCAGCTGGGAACACACCCAGCTTCAGATATTCCGGTCTGTGTAATTGAATTATTTAGCGGCTGGCATGGTGTGATGAAATAGGCTTTCTTCCTATTTTTAGGTCCCAATCTACAGGGCTGGAAATTACAGCCATTAAAATGTTCTATTAGTAATGATATATAAAGGGGACAAAACTGATCAGACTTTTCTAGTGCACATAGAGCATTAGGATATCATTAATTTTAATGATAGAGCCCCAAATTACAAAACTATTACAATCACACTTGAAGTTTCCTAAGGAGGGAGAATCATCCGAAATTATTGCTAATGAGTAAAAAAATATTGAAATCATATTTAACAGACCTCAAAATTACAGCTGACAAGAGCTAACGATGGCTTTGGCTGTGTTTGTTTCTTGGTCCTGGCAAACCCAGTGTCCTGTGTGAGGAGGCAGCAAGGGGTGGCCAGGAGGATTCATGGAATGCTTGGGAATGGATTTGCCACAAGCAGTTCTGCAGGGAAAGGGGGAAGACGGCCTGCGCCTCCAGGGCTGCTGCAGGGCTTCGAGTCCACCACTTAGCCCTTGTTATGGGATTCCTGGAGGAGGCAGGTGCCTTCCCAGTGCTTGAGGACAATACCTGATTTATCTGGGAGATGGGCGCCTCTTCCTTCCTTTTCAGTGTTAAAAGCAGTTTCCAATCTATCAGCTGCTGAACAAAAACATAATTACCAGCCCTATATGCTCCAAAGTAGCAGCAATTGATGTCCTATGGAAGACTGGCGATTTTTATCTTGGTTTTCTTTTAAAGAATAGATGACTGAGGAACAAAGTCCTTTGGCAAAGTGGATGGGGGAGAAGAAGAAACTTGAAGAGATCCATGAGCTGCTCCTGTGCTGCCAGTGGATACAGGAGGGAGCCAGTGGGTGCTGGTGGGACACTGGGATCCTTTATCTATTGAGATACACTTGCTATAACTCCACGAGCATCCCCTGACCGCACAGCAGCGATGCACTGCAGACGCAGCCCAAGCCTCTCCTGTGAACAAGGAACAATTTACTGCCTTGCCCTTGAATGCTTCGGTTGCCTCTAACTCACCAAACCCTTGACTTCCTCATGTAAAATGCTGTGTTATCCAAACCAAGTGCAAAGCACATTGCCTGAGCTCAGGTCCCTCACTGTTGTGCTGTGCTTCATTTTGTCAAGCCACATATAGCCAGAGGGAAAAAACTCCAGACAAACATGGGCTGATATTGGTGGGTGCTTTTCTTGCTGTGCTCACCCGAGGGGGCAATTTCTCTCTGTTACTAAACCCATGTATTGTTACTGAGCTGGAGTCAAAGCAAGGAAACATCTCCCATTGTTGGCTGGGTGATGCTGGGGAGTTCCAGCTCACTTCCTCCAGTGGCCTTGCTGCTTCCATGGCTTCCCTGCATCTCCTTCCGTCTGCTTCCCAAACCCCTGTGGGGTTTTAACCCACCAAAAGCCCGGGTCTGCGAGGCTTTGGTTCTTGTTGCCCCATGGCCAACGGGGCCAATGCACCAAATGGAGACAAGGAAAAGCCTTACCTGCTGAATCCCCACTACTCCAGTTTGCTGGCTGCTGTCCCAAAGCCCTGCAAAACATCTCAGAGTAGGACGCCTAGAATAAATACAGCAGCCCACAATCGTCTATGCAACATTAAAACTATTTTCCAGGCACCTGATATTTGAGACGTTGCAATAAAAGGGTCAAAAACTCCTCAAACGCATTAGACCATCGCCTCAAAATCACTGCTTCATTAAGAGCCACAAAGCCGGGCGATAACGGGAGGCGAAGCAGAGCCCTGGAGATTGGCTGCACACATGCTGCTGATAAATGACTTCTCCGTGGCTGTTCCAGAGCCGGCAAGGGGAAAAATGCCATCCCACGGTTGAACAAGCCCGGCGTTTAGTGCGACACCTCAGGAGCTGCCTCAGCCAGGATAAAACATCGCTGCTGCTGCTGCCTTGCAGGCTGCAATGTGACCTTTGGGACAGTCGCTGCAAGAAAGCATGCCAGGAGGCAGCAGTGCAGAGGGAGCAGCCTGGGATCCAAAGTCTCTTTGTCCTTCTTCAGTGTCGTCACTGGCTCCACGGCCTGGGCATCCCCACACCCCTATCCCTCACCTTGGGCATGCGGTCCCTTGGCTGCCCCCCCATGCCACAGCCTCCGGTTCTGCATCCCCAAAGAGTTTCTGCTTAATTCAGCCTGGTGGGCTGTGGCTGCAGGTCTGGGATGAGCCATACGTAAGGGCCCCTTCCTGATGGATATAAGAGAGGGAGAAGACAGACGTTTTTCTCTGGCCAGGGTAATAGAGTCAGCAATTCCACTTGGCTAAGCACATGGCTTTTATGACATCTCCGCGCAGTGTTGAGCAAAACACCCCGGTGGCAGAAGATGTATAACGCTATCTATGGAGCAGTCTATTTCCTACATGGCAGCTAGCTATTTAAAAAGAAAGCACGACAACACTTTGGAAAACAGCAAGGTCCCCAAAGAGGGATTTTTGAGTGCTCATTTTGCAGCTTTCCAAAAAGCAGAGTTCACTGTGAGGAGCAGCAAGCACCGGGCGGCTCTGGTCCTGACCGCGCTTAACATGCACCTAACTGTAAGCAGAGCCATGGTAGCAGTGTAGTTGGAGGCATTACTCACATCCTTACAAGTTAAACATCTGCTTTATCAAGCTTTTAACACCAAGATTGGCACCAGACTTGTTCCCAGCCTCCCCCTGTCCCTGCAAGGAACCTGTGGCCATGGGTCCCATTGTTCCCCCCGGCCCAGGGCTCTCCTTTGGGATCATAGCACTGCCATCAGCCTGTTCCATACTTGCCCTTATCTCACAACACCAAAGTCATTCTTGGTGTTTGGAAAGCAGAGGCTGAGATAAATGTGCCTCGTCAAGTGTGTCCTTCATGAGGTACAGGGGCAAAGATGGTGTTCTGGAGGATGCACGTGGAGAGAAGCTGGTCTCTCGGAAGGAGAGGGCTCCACAGCAGTCAGAGGGAACAAGCAGAGGGCAAAACCTGCCTTCCTGAAGTTCAGACCCTGCAGCCACATGAGCCGAGCAGCCGGGAGAGGGGTCCAGGATGGCAGGGACACTCACAAGGATGATGGTGCTAACACACTGAGTCCTGCCAAAGGGCACCTGGAAGCACTGGTTCAGAGCTGTGCACAGTGCTTTTCATCCAGTTTTCCACTCATTTTGCATGTCTGATGCTCCCGCTGTAGTCGTCAAAACCCCTCTCCCAGCATCCTTCCCCACGGTGCTGCGCAACCTCCCAGCAGCACCGATGTCCTTGGCAGGGAAGGAAAGCATCAGCCTCCTCCTCCTGCCCTTGTCTCTGCTGAAATCCAGCCTAAAGCTGATTTCCACATGAGGCTCAGCCACCGCTGCATCCCTGCCTCTCCTGGAAGCTGTGGATGCCAAACGGAGCAGCCTTGGTGGAGCACGAGCCTTTGGTCCGGATCAGCTCCAGTTTGCTGCCTCGGGAGCTCCGGGATACCCGTAAATTCAGTCTGAGCTTCTCCAAATCTGTTTGCTTGATCAGATTTATGTAGCAATTCCAGGACGAGGTGAATAATGAAAATGACTCATGAATATTTCATTCTTACAAATCACGTAATTCATATCTATTCACAAATATTTGCTTTGCCTTATAAAGCAGATGAATAATTTACAGAAATACGCAGCAAATATTTTAAAGAAATATGAAATCCGTCGACTACATTCATCAACAAATATTATTCAACTTACATTGGTTTAGCTTGCTGACAGATAAATTCTGTTTACGAGAGGAGCAGGTGACATTTCCTGTATTAAAACATGAGGACATGAAGCTCGCTTCTTCCTATGACAGAGGGATTTTCACGCTTCCCTGCTCACTCCAGGCAGGAGGCTCATCCACGCCTCTGGGAGCCTATTCCCACTCCATGGCTGCATTTCAGGGAGACCAAAATGCTTCTGGAGCAAGTGCTGGACCCAGACCCTTGGCTCCAGCAACAAAGTCCATGCTCTGGGCAGGCACCCACAAAGAACCATCTTCCTGCATCCCCTTCTTGCTGCCTGAGAAGGGGGTATAGCGGCTTCACCCTCTTACAGCACATAGTGCTCCAGCTTTTTGTCCCATTCCTTTCTAACACAAAGGGCATAAACCCCATTGTTTGGCAATGGCTGTGGTTCCTTCGTGCCGAGGAAGTGGGGTTTTATCCTAAGGATGCATCGCCTGCTACCACATGGCGTGGAGGAGCTGCCTCTACTCACAGCACTGGGACCTGTTACAGCAATGCCTTTAACCCATTAATGCCAGAGCCAGGGGCTGAGCCCCAAACCCCTCCCGAGTCATTCGGCTGCCATGGGCACAGCCACAACACAAAGCACGCGGTCAGATCTGCCTTAACAGATGGGCTCTTACAGAGAGATGGGCCGAGATGAAAGTGTTCTGCTGCCACTTCTACCAAAGAATTTTATTTATCCAGAGAAATAACGGTGCCTCAGGGTTTTGGTTTTTTTAATTATTTCCTTGCTTTTTCAGTCTTGTTTTGATAACGGGACTTGGCTGCACCAGCCGGAGCAATCACTGCAAACACTGCCTCAGCCGCTAAAAGGGAGACAGAGGAAGCCACTTTTGGCGCTCCTGTTTTCCACAGCCAGGGCTACATAGCACCAGCATCCCCCTGATTCCTGCCATTCCCCCCCGGGTCCTGGCCATCCCTTGAGCCATGGCCATGGCGTGGACCTACCGGCTTTCCTTGGCCATCAGCTCTGACAATAAGCAGCAAATAAACTGCTAAGTTTTCTAATTTTACTGTAATTCCCCTCAATTATTCAGCTTTTTTAAAAATCAGCTGCTTAAACAGAGTATTAAGAGAGTGCATTAATCCACCTGTATTTGGATGATAAAGTGATTAATCCCCTGTATTTACATACTGTGATGGTTTGGTGATGAGTGCCCTGATGCTGGTGGGGGCTTTGCCAAGCGCTGTCCTGCAAAGGGCTCGATCCCTTTGACAGGCACCAGGGATGCAGGGGACAGGCACAGCATCCGTCACCTCCTGTGAAGGTCACCTCAGCCACTCCATATTCATCTATGAAACAGCTTCATCGCGGGGGCCCCACAGTGGACATTTCACATCTCTGCTTCACCTCGTCTGTCCGGGCCCAGGAACCCCTCCAGTGATGGAAGTGGAGGGGATGGACAGGGCTGCAGGCACTTCACATCAGCACATCACATCCACGCCAAGCAAGGCAGCCCCTGTCAGGCAGGAACGAAGGCTAAAAGGACTTTGTCAGCTCAGTGCTGCAACCCAAATACCAAAGCAAGGGAAACTGGAAAACCAGACTGACAGAGCTGCAGAGGAGAAAGGCATTGAGACCCCCCTCTGCCCCTTGAAGGCAGCAATCGTTGCTCCAATAAGGGGCTGAAATGGCTGAGGAACCCAAAAACCAGGCTTCAGTACCTTTCCACATGGGAAACTCTGATTTGCAGAGCAAGAGTGTGGTCTGCCACCATCTCCTCTGCCTTTGCAGTGCAGACACAAGGCGAGAAGGGGACAGGAGAGCTTTGTGATGCCTCAACTAAACACAGCTTCTTAGAGACCTCCCCAGCCTGATTTAAGCAGAAATTGGGCACAAATGGGGGGGTTTGAGGCAGATCCTTTAGGAGTGGGGCTGAAGCCATTCCTGCATGCTGGTTTCTGCGCCCCAAAGATAGCAAACCCTGCTGTCCCTTTTTAGTATTCCTGCCATTCACAGCGCATCTCCCAACCTATTCATCTGTAACATCTGTAGGCCTATTAAGAGGGAAATACAATTTCATAGTCACAGATAAGAGATTAGACAGATCAACTGCTCCCTGAGAAACGGGCTGAGGAAAAACTCCTTTCCAAATTGCAGCATGGAAGGTTTTTGCTCTCCTGGCTGATTGAGCTGTGGGTCCTGCCACACCTCGGATGGTCGTGTTCTCATTAAGGGAGGAAGGAGTTTGTGCGCTCCATGTTAAGGTATCCAGTGAGCAGCCAGGGGACCTGTATTTAAGGATCTTTTGGGGGATACATGGTGAGCCCCCCACTTCCAGACCCCCTTTCCCACCTCATGTTTCCCCACCTGGATGTTTCCCCCAATTCTGGTGCAGGAAGCACGCAGCGTGCCAACACAGAGCACATCGTGTGCCGCGGCAGGGACTGTTACCATACAACATGACACGCTGTGCTAGGCTGGAAGAACAGAGGCTGTCAAAACATTTAGCAGCAGAGGTAAATTGAATCCACCACATCCACAGATGGGGGATTCTGCACAATGGCTCTCAGAAGACCTCAAATAATGTGAAAAGTGATGCCACAGAGGCAGGCAGAGCTACATCCCTGTGTGTGCACGGCCATGACCCATGGCTGGCAGGAGGCCGGAGCATGGTCCCATGGCTTCTCACAGTGCCATCTGCAAAGAGCATCACTGGTACCCACTGCAGCAGCCAGGGGAGTGGGTGAGGTGGGAGCAAAGGGGAAAAAGGGCTGGAAAAAACACAGGGACATGGCCCCAAGGCCTGCCCGGATGGTCAGAGGGCACCGCTCCCCCTGGATCTTTGGGAAGGAGCAGGACCCGAGCCATCCCCAGGAACTCCTCAAACCTGCCTGTGGCAGCTCTGTGCCAGAAAACCCTGAATTATTTATAGCCTGTTCCTATCCCCCAGGTATTATTTGTGGAACCATTAGTTTCTGTAAAGTGTATGAAAGCAGCTGTAAAATACCAAGCATCTCCCCACCTCAACTGGGAGCTGATTATTTTCCTGCCTGATTTACCAAGCTCCATCTCAATGACTTAACCCTTTGCAGCTATCACCAGCGAAGGGGTGTGAGCACTTTGGGGCATTGTCAGTCCTCAGTATTCGCTCCTGTGAAGGGGCCTGAGCACCAGCCGCAAGGAGAGCAGGGGGTTGTTCACTCTTGCACTGGAAGCTTCTGTCCAAACAGGAGAGGCTCTTGACTGGCTCATCTCTGGACAAATATGTTCTCAAAAAAATGATTTATTCCACAGTATAATGAATGCAATGCCTTTTAAATGTGACAGTGGGGAAAATACATCGGCCTTCTGCAGGCTTAAATGTCATCTGCAAAGATCAGGCTTCCTCCTCCCTCCCTCGCACTCGTTGGCCATCCCTTCATTTACTGGGTTTTAGAGAGGCTTGGGACCAGCACAGCCCTGGGACACAGCATCCTGCAGCCCTAGCACTGCCCCAATGAAGGGGAATAGCAATCAGAGGAACAGGGTTTGGGATGCAGGAAGCAGAACCTCTGGAGCTAAGCAGGCTGCCCAGGAGAATGATGCCTCATAGGGGCATCCAGGTGATGGGAACGTGGCTCTTTTTGTGCCCAAGTCAGCAAAATGGAACAGAATGACACTTCAATGTAAATTTAGAGCCTACCAGAAAATAAAATAGAAGCAACAAAGTGGAGTAGAAAATAGCCCTTCAAGTCACTTAGCGCAGGCATGATGAGAGGCTCGGACAAGCTGGAGAAATTACTCTGGAAAACGAGCACTCCAGAAACCAAATACACTGCTCCAAAGGCACAGAAAATTACCCTCGTATTGATCACAGGCACTGAACCAAACCAATAACGTGCGCGTCCCCACACCAGCACTGCACCCACCACCTCAGAAATGAGCCTTTGCCTCCTGTGGAGGAATGAGGAGCCTTTGGAAACACATGCAGAAGACAAGGCACCATGGAGGGAAACTCAAGCCTCTGTGCAGGTTTAGGTGAGGGTAGCCAAGGGGGGATAGCACCCACAGACACTGCTGACCTGGCCAAAAGGAAAGCCAGGATTTTCAGCTTCTAGTGCCAAGGGAGAGCCATATGGATCAACACTGCAGAGAGGCGATGTGTGTTCCAAGGTACCCTTACCAGCGCAGCTCAGCTTTGCTTCCCACAGTGGCAGGGAGGGGATGCCCTTGGTCCACTGGGCATTACCGCCCTGCAATCAGATCCCTGGACAGCCACTGAGGAATGGCCCTGCCAAAAGGAGCAGCTGGGATGCTGTAAAAGATGAGGGGGGAAAAAACCTGAACATGTTTTTCTTTCAGCTGATTGAACCAACTGTAGTAAAAACTTCACGTTTAATATGCATGACCCGCTCCGTGCTCTCCACTCTAATAAGATTGGTGGAACATCTCGCGCAGCTAAATCATCGGGGGGTGGAGGGAACACAAGGGGCCAGTTGTAAATGCGAGGGGAGAAAAAGAATTAAACCAGGCACATAAAACACAAACCAATTTTCCCATCTTGGCCGACAGATTTTAAATGGGAAATCTGACCATGGAGCAGCGCCGAGAGCAGGAGGAGTTCCGGTGCTCCTGGATCCACATGAAGGGCAAAGCGCGATGAGCGCTCCCAGGAATGCGATTGAGGGCTTGAGCCTTTATCAGCTGCTACATTAAAACCCTGCTGCTGAACACGATTTCAGAGCCCTGTTTAAAGGTGTGTTGGAGCTTTGCTGCCTCCTTATTACCTCCTATGTTCTGCATAATTCTTGTTTTTCATTTCAGATGGGAAAACACCGGAAACTCGCTAATTAATTACTCTTTAGCCCTGGCGTATCCGCTGAAGCGCACACTTCGCTGTGCGACCTCCCCATGGCACTCCATGGGAACTGTCCTCTGAGCCTCACTGAAATCCCTGGAAAACAAAGGAAGGAGAGGACAAGAAGCTGGGTGCTGCTTTTTGGCGCTGGCAGCAGTCGTTCATACAGTCCCACCCCTCACTGTGCTGCGCCTGGCTTCTAGAAGCAGAATCTACTGTGGAGGTGACAGTAACTGGTGATTGATGGACTTCGTATTTCAAAAGCCCATGAGCTGTCAAAGAGAAGGTGTTCAGAGAATCTAAAGCAGCTCCAAGTACCACTGAGGCTGGAGCAGGGTACAAATAATACAATCAAAGGGGAAAAAGGAAGAGGAAAGAGGTGGAGCTGACCAAACAACAGCCAGCTCCCCTGCCAGCCCAGGCTCCCAAACTCACCATCCTGGTCTTGTTCCCGATGTTTCCAGAAGGCTCTGTGGGTTTTGACAGCCAGCCCTTCCCTCTCTGCTCCTCCTCATTCTTCGGCTGTCTCCTTCCTCACTGAAAACATCAGCTCGGGTTTACTTGATCCCATCACGGTCTGTGCCTGATGATGGTTAAAGGCAGGGCAGGGTAATGAATCCAGGGGAATAAAAAAAACCCAAGTGAAAGCCTGGGCAGGTGAGTGAATCACTGCTTGGCACACAGAGCTGCAAATCAGTGCTGTGTTTTGCATTTAGAAATCACTTGTGTTTTCATTAACTTCAAAAGCAAACAGGCAAATGTAAATGTTAGGATTTCAAATGGAAACACACCCATGCGAAAACAAGAGGTTTCATTTCCTTCAACTCCTAAGGAATGCCTGATGGTGGGAAGGTGGGGAGCTGAGCCCTATTGGGGTAGAAGTGTGGGGCAGGGGGGTTCATGGCTGCATGGTGCATCCCCAGCCCAGGGGTCCATCCCCGCTACCCATCCCCTTGCACCATGTGCTCCCAGAGCCCCAGGAAGCTGTTTGTGCCCCTCATGCTCCATCAATCATTTTTTCATAGAGTTGGAAGATGATAGCTTCTTATACACTACCTCCAGTCCAGCTTGTCATGGGAAAACTCCGGGGAGAAATTCACAGAGATGTATTAAAGCCATCCAACACTTTCTCCATGGCAACTGGGACCGGAGCAAACCCCATCAGCCCCGCCTGGAGCAGGATGAGAGCTCCTCCGCTTCCAGGCACCCAGATTCCAGCAGATAGAGGGGAAATGTCTCCATTAGCTCAAGATGCCTCCCAACTATAACACACAGTAACATTTGATTAACGCCAAAGCACTTATCACTTAGGAAATACATTTGTCTGAGGCTCCCCAGCAACTCACACTTGCCCTGGCCTTTTCTTTGCTCATCTGAGAGATCCTATCGGAACACACATATCCCTGAGTGCTCGAGCAGACAGGGAAAGAGAAGAGATGTAGCTGGGCAGAGCACAATCACAGCCACACGCAGGACAGCACTGAATTGCCTGACAGAGATCAAATGAGAGCATGTTTATAACGATGCATAATTAATAACACTATTACTAGTGCTCAGAGCCTTGATCTTTGTTTGCCATCCTGCCCTCAGCCCTGGGAGCTTCCGGATGAAGGGGGAGAGGGATCGCCCTCAGCAAGGAGCAGATTTCAAGTGTTTAATACCAAAAGTTACAGCCAGAGAAGGTCTTTAAAAATAGCCCGAGGTCTGTGCACAGATGACACTGCGGGTGAGAGGGATGTCCTACATTCCCCAGCTGCTTAATCCCTCAGACTGATGGCAAATCCCCACTCATCCCCCTGGTATGAGCTCCTCGCTCCATCTCCAAGAACCTTGCCCATAATTAAGGGCTTCATCTTCCCCAGCGGTTGCCTCAGGCTGGTTTTGGCCAGTGCAGCAGCATCCACTGTGCTGCCTGTGTAAACCAAAGGGGACAAGGGAACATGGAACAGGGCTTCACTGATGTATCCAGCCCAAAGCCTCCCTCTCTGCAGGAAAACAGTTGTTTGAGCCACTGGAGCGAATCTGCAGCTGTATTTCAACTCAACCCACCACCAAACTGCGAGGGAGCCAAACCCTTTGAAGTCTGCCATGTCCAATCCATTATTAATCACTGTAAATCTGGTATAATCTCTACAAGCATATTCCGCTCCCTACAAATAGGCTGGTGCCAACTTGCTCTAATAAATCCTGCGTCAGGGCAGCTATTGTGTCTCCTCTTCATGCAGCATTTCCCAGCAGAAACATTTAAACAATAACAATCTCTATTTGGTGCAGTCACTTTTGTTTTAGAAGACTACGGTCTAACAGATTTAGAGCTTACAGAAACGCTCGGATTTATGGCATGGTTTCTTCCCGATGCTTTTTTGTTTCTAATAATCCCTGTGGAGCATTAAATGTCTCCATTTGGGTTCCTAACGTCATGCCAGAGCAAGAAAACTGTTTTTCCTACCCTAAACTTCAGGGCTAAAGTTCTACTGAGAAGGACCATTGCTAAAAGGCAATTGAGCATCCAGAAAAGACCTGCTTGTATCTCTAGAGAGCTGTGATGGTGCATAGAGAAAGAGAGGAAGGACACACATACACAGGGAGTGAGGACTTGCACAGAGTTAGCAAGAACGGGCGAGTTACCTCCTCCTGCCTTTGTGAAGCAGCCATTGAGGGTGAAGATGAGGCTTGATGAGTCCTCTCCCTGCAAGGATGAGTTCTCCATGCAGCCTGCAAGGAAAGTGTTTGCTGCTCAGTGCTTGGGAGGAAATGCAACGCGGCTGTGGAAAGGCAACACGGGAAAGAGAGGCCAGAAACCCTCAAAATAGGCACTGGCCCGAAAGAACCAAATGCAAGGGTAAGAAAACTGACCCCCAATTGTAGAGGGGGGGGGGCTATGCAAAGGGAAGAGGTATGTACTAGGAGCTGCCACGCAATCCCTATATAAACCGGAGCTGTGTATATAAACTGCTGGAGATTTACCAACACTTCCTTCACTCTGGTCTATATCAGACAGATCCTAATTTGTGTGAGCACCTGCTGATGTTTGCTTGGAGGAACAGGGAGGCTTTGAGCTCTGACAGAGACTCAGATGCACTGAACTTTTCCCATGGCTTCAACATGTGGCTCCATGCACATCAGCCTCCTGTGGCTGCCAGCACCAGAAGCCCTTCTCCATGCTGGCAAACAGGTCTGGGCTGCCTTGCTGCCAAGGAGCAGGGAAGAAGCTCAGGCTGCTCCTGTGGGATTCCTGGAATTGGAGGTACAGCAGCCAGCCCCAGGGATGCTCATCCCTGCTGTCACCCATAGGCTGGCTGCCAGGTCCTTGCGGCAGGGTTTGGTCAGCATGGTGCCTGAGGATGCTCACCACAGGCCTCCGTGGTGCGAGCCCAAGCAGCCAGGAGAAGGAGCTGTGAAGGCTGTCAGCCCATGGGCAGCCTGTTTTCTCTCTCGCTGACAAACCAGTCGCAGCTCCAAAAGCAATTTAGCCTGGGAATAAACATCCAAGTACCCACTGCTAAGGCTGAGGCAATAAATGAGCAAAGCAGAGGGAGGCTGCAGCGAACTCAGCTTCCAGGCACTTGGTTTTCACTTGACTTCCTCCACTGGCAGCTTGCAGTGACTAAATGCTCTCCAAGAGGAGCAGCTCTTCCCTCCGTGTGCCAAGGACTCCGGCCAAAAAATGCCTTTCCCCCTCCCCTGGTGCTGCTCATTAATTCTGTTTGTTTTCTTTTTTCAAGGCTTTTGCTGGTTTCCCAACTGGGACACAACTGAAAAAAAGAAAAGGAAAACTTCAGGCACAGGGAACTCGGCTGGATCCCGCGTGTGGGCAGGGGGCATTGCTGAGATGCTTAAACTCTGGTTATGGCATGGTGCGGGCAGCCAGGCCACCTCAACTTCTCCTTCCTCCTCCCTCCAGCGTAACTCACGTAGCATCCTGCCCACACTGATAAATCTGCAATCAAAGTGCTCTGGGAACTCACTCCAAACCAATTCATTTCAATGCTTCTGACAGAGCTGCCACAGAAGCTGAGGAACCAACAATGTGGTTTCCTACCAGGGAAGCGGTGAGCTACTGGGTATAAATTACACTTAAATGCCACACAGATAATGAGGCTGCACCGTGAAGGGTCCTCTCCCCTTTCGTGGCATCGAAAAGGCTCAAGACAGTGATCTGACACAGCAGCTGTCATGGCACAACCTTTCCTGTAGGATCAGGCCTCACCAGAGGTGCTTCCCTCCACCAACAGTGGGTACCAAACGCTGGAGCTGCACTTTCCTCCCTCCTGCCCTCACCTTTGCAGCTCCAAAGCTGGAACATGTGTCTAACAACAGGAAACCAGCACGTTCATGTTCACCTTTTGGGAAGCAGTTGGGTATGGCCCTCCTAACGAAGAAGGGTATTAATTTCACTGCTTGTAAGAGATGTTTGAGGCGGATTCCATCACTGTCAGGGAGACACAGCGGAGCTGGCATGAGCTGTCTGCTGGGAGCCAAGAGCAAAAAGAGTCTATTTTGTATTTTGCTTTTTTCATTTACAAGAAGAAGAAGACACCCCATGCGCCTGCTCCCTGTGAGCAGCTTTCTGACCAAGTCCATCATTTCTACCTGCTTCCCTGTATTTAGAGTCCCTCTCAAAGCCTGTTGTGAGCAGTGATTTTGGTAAATAAACTGCCAGGGGCATTCCCATCACTTCATTAAGGGGTACATGTGTGACCCCCCAGGATCAGATTTCCTAAAGGCTCAAATCAGGCTTCACAGCAGTGCCTGGAGTGAAGTGAGGACTAATTGCATCTCCTGGGGCTCCACCACATCCCACCCTCCTCCCTGATGCAAGCAGCTCATGAGTTCACTTTTGCAAGCACAGCACCCCATGTGGGGCTGGCTGGTGGGGAGGCGGGACACGGCGCTGCACATCCCCACCATGCTCTGCCCTTCCCTTCGCATCACCCTGACCCCCACTGCTCCACCGAGCCCTCATGCCAAGGCACAGGCAGGTATTTGGCCAGGTTTGATGTCCCCAGGCACATGACACGGTCTGGGGGCTGGTTAAGGCTTGCAGACACACTGGACATGGACAAGCATCACTTCTGCCAGGGCAGGGTGAGGAAGGGGGGATGAAGGCATCCCTTCATCCAGGGGTGCCTACACAAGGGCACACGTCAGCTCTTTCTTGGCACTTCCCAACATTTACGTGGAGAAGGAAATGAAAGGAAGGCTTTGGTAATGACGTGCGATTGGCTGCAGTAACAGGCTTCTCCAAAAATACATTTCCTCCGCTGGAGATGTTCTATTTTTAGAGCCTTAAAGCATTACACTGGCAAGCAGCGGGGTCAAAGCTTACCTTTAAACTCTGAAATCCCTTTGCCTTTGCACAGGCACCTTAGTGGCTCAGCCAGATCTCTACCATGATGACACACAGCAGGCCCAGGAGCAAGACCTGGCTTCACCTATGCTCAGTTCGGACATGTCTGAGCACTCTCCATCCAACAGATCCCTTTCTCCTTTACCCTGAGCAGTTGACACATGTCGATGGAAACAATTGATAACTCAAAAACCCACACTGAGACCTTCAAACCAGGAAATTCTGTCCCTTTTGTAAAGCAGACACCGGGGTCAGGCACGGAAGTAGCTCCCTGGATGTTGGGATTCTTCTCCCTTGCTCCCACAGATCAGCAAAGAGGGGTGGTTAATTAAATTACCGCAGACCTGGGAGCAGCAATGGGAACAGGGGAGCTGCCAGTCAGGGCTGTAGGACAACCACTTCTGCACAGAGAGCGACAGAACAGAGCGCTCAGTGTAAAATCAAAGCCCCAGCAGCTCTATCAGCACAAGAAAAGCCATTTGCATGTTAAAACACCGCGGCTTGCAGCGGCAATTTTCCCTCTTTGTACCTTTCTTGGTTTACACAGGATAATGCAATGATGCTCCTCATCTGCAATACCTATTCAAGAACGTGATAGAGCTTTTTTCCCCCTAAACCTACACATCTTCTGCAGAATGTCTTCCCACTGAGACATCTGAATATCTGCTGCCAACAGCTCTTAAAAGAGCTTTTTAATGTGAAGGTTCAAGAGGAGATGCCAGCTCTGGGATAAGCCCACCCAGCTGCAGGCAGCTGCCTCTGAGGGTCCCTGTCCTGGAATAAGTCACATCCACTCTGCTTGCCATACTCATGATCAGTAAAATAGTGGGAATGTGTTTTCCTGACTGACACAGAATGCTGTTTCCCCAGTAATGAACCCCAAGACATCAGCAGCTCCCTTACCTGCCCCCATTTATACCGATGGAATTGATGCATCTCTGATAATACCCCTTATAATTTCCCCATTGCTCTGATTATTCCCCGAGAGCTTTCCTGTTTGCCCAAATCAAACCACAATCTCTGCAGACTTCCCTTAACAAGATCCTGCATTACTTCCTTCAGGAACAAGCAAATTAACGCATGGGGAAAACAAATGTCCTCAACCTGGTCCTGAGATCTGGAAGCAGAGATCAAATTTGAGTCATCTATGTGACATTTACTTTTAAAGTGTCCTCTTGTCTGAAGAGGAAGAAGAACTGAAGTGCAAACGACTTGACTGGTCCCTTGTAAGGGGCTGCAGATACAGCCAGACCTGGTGCCTCTGCAATGAAGCACACATCAAACCCAGCAGAGACACAAGCATATGCCTGGCTATGACACCCGGTACCCATCCCACCACACTCCTGACATTCCATGCTTTGCTCACCAGTTCTGCTGTTTCCTGGTCTGCTCCTCTCTTTTCCCATGCTGTGCTCCCACAGGAGTAGCCCAGCCACTGGCCAGGCTGGGCTGCGACATTCCCAAGGGCCACAACATCCTCACCAGCATCCAGTGGGACAAGCTGGTGCTCTTCTGCTGCCAGAGCAAGGACCTGGTTTGCAGGGAGACGCTCCTGTTATAATTCACTTTGTGAGATATTCCCTCCTTTATCTAAGGCCAGTTCAAGGCAGATGGGGGGAAATGCAGCTTTCCCTGGGCTTGCAAACTCTGAGGAAGAGAAAGGCTGCCCTGCTCTGGACTAACACAGAGAGAAAGAAAGGCCATGCAAGCACTAGGAAGCACCTTACCCTCTAGTGAGGTGATTTATAGCTTCCATCAAAGCAGGCACCTCTGCAGCTGAGCTCAGTTTCCCCAGGGAGCTGCACTCACCCTGCCCGGCCAGGCTCCCACAGGATTCCCATCCTCAGCTGGGAATCATCACCCTCCTCCCTGCTGGGGAGGGGGTGCTTCAACAGCTGATTCCATGTACTCCATTATGTGGAGTATTTTGAGTTCCTTGTCCACTAACACAGAAGTAATCTGTTTGTAAGTAACATCCATAATCTGCTTAACCTAAGTAATGAACCTCCTCTTATTTGCACTTGCCAGTGTTTATTACTTCTTTCATTGTGTACAAATCTTCCACCAAGCTCAATGAAAAAGCCTTGCTGGATTTAGTTCATCCCAAATCCGTGCGTGCCGTCCACCCTGCATGGGTCATAATGATGCGAAAAACATTTTCATGCAGTGACAGGACAAGGGGGAATGGCTTCAAGCTGCCAGAGGAGAGACTGAGATGAGCTCTCAGGCAGAAGCTCTTCCCTGGGAGGGTGCTGAGGCGCTGGCACAGGGTGCCCGGAGAAGCTGTGGCTGCCCCATCCCTGGCAGCATTCAAGGCCGGGTTGGACACAGGGGCTTGGAGCAAGCTGCTCCAGTGGAAGGTGTCCCTGTCCATGTCAGGGGCTGGAGCTGGAGGAGCTTTAAGGTCCCTTCAACCCAAACTGCTCTATGATTTCTAAAGTTGCACCACAACAGGTACTGAGAGAAATGTCATCACTGCTGTCACCTCCCAGGGACATGAGCTGCTGTACCCCACACCCAACAGAGTAAAACAGATAGGGCTGATGGCAGTAACAGAGCTGGGATGTTTGGGAATTCCATTAAAAGTGAGGAAATCCATTTGCGGGAGGCTCGACGCCGTGCGGCTGCTCTGGCACATCAGCGCTGCTCAAGGAACACGCGTTTTCCATCACTGCAAATTGTTCACTTGCATTAGAAAATCAAATTATTTCCATTTATAGATGTTTAATGAGACTTTCTGAAGTGTAAAATGCAGCGAATGCTTCCAGGCTGGGAGCAGGCATCTGGAGCTGAAGGGGTCTGTGCACCGCTGCAGCCGGGCCCACAGCCGCCTCCTCTCCACCATCCCTTCCCATGGCTCCCCTTTCCTGGCAGCAATTGAGTGGGACAGACCAAAACTTGCTCATTCATTAGCAAACTGTTCAATAATTAATAAGCTCGTATAGAATTGCTCCTGTGTACATAATCTTGCATTTTTCAGAAAACTATCATCACTTTTCAGTTAGTTCCACTCGAGGAAACAAGGGCTCAGGCTTTCATTTGAGCAGATGAATATGGATGACGTGCTTGTTCTCTCTGGGGCTGGGGAAAACCAGATTATCCAGCTTCCCAGCAAGTGAACTATGGGTGGTGGGAGCAGTGGTGCCTGTTGGCTGCTCCAGAACTGACCCTCTCCCCAGCAAATTGGGCTCCAGAGGGCCTAAAGTTTGGCCAATTTTGGGTTGTTGCTCTTTAATGGCACCAGAAGCACCCGTCACAGTGCTTACTGTTTATCTATTATCTATGGATGATTTCACCTCCCCAGGATGAGGATGGGTCAAGTAGAGGTGGGAAGAAATGCATGGGGAGGAATATGGTATGAGGCAACCTGCATCCCCTGCACATTCTTCTTTTCTCTGCTTTTCCCAAGCCTCATGCTTTCCCTGCTGCCCATAACTCATCCTCCAAACCCAATCCCCATTATCATCATTTAAACTGCAAACGGCCACAGCTTGACAGGAGAAAGTGCCTACGCACACGTTCAGACAGAATGCCTGTTGTTATCAAATGTGCCATTGCTGTAAAGATGCGACCAGGGATGCGAAGCACTCTCCCGCCTTTAAGAAGTGTCCTTCAGAAAAGCCCGGCTGCTCACCTCATTTATCCATGTGCTGCTGGGAGCCAGCTCTCCTTCCAGCCCAATATCCATAGATATCCTTTCCAGTAATGCCTGTGCAACAAGGAGTAACAGAGGCTTTAAAATGAACCACGCTACTCACTTGCCTGTAATTGAGGTTTTGCTAATCCAGGAGAATTTTTCCCTTTTCTCCTTTTTTCCCTTTGTATTGGCAATAACATTAACTCAGTGAAAACATGATTAACGTAATTAAATGAGCAACATGCTTATTAATAGATTGCAACCTTTTCAACAAGCTTTCCTGGGTTCTCCTCCTTTGAATGCAAGCTCCCTGGGTGTGGGAAGCAAGGGGCTGTCCAGGGATGTGACCCAGAGCACTGCTCTCTGCTCCATCAGCAGGATGCAGCATCGCTGCCCAGGAGCTTGGGAAGCTCCCGCAGTGCTGGGAGCCAGAGCTGCCTGTCAGCTGCTCAGTGTACAGCGCCTTCAGTCACCTCAGACGGATGCACTCGGATGATGCGCTCCTGTGTCAATCCTGTAAGTAGCTGGAATTTAATTCCCGACTTAATATTTCCCCGGACACTTATTTATAATGAACTGAAGCAAAACCATCATCTTCCCCAGTGGAAGTGGAACGAGCAGCTCGTGGCAGGCACTCCTGGAAGCACGGAGTAAGGAATCAGGAGGATGTGAAACACCCTCTTGTGCTCACTGCAGGTGGTGATTGGAGACGATGCCCGGCGTCAAGCACTCACCCGCCAGTGCCAGAACAACCTGTTGCATGGGCTTGCCTCCAAAGGCTCAGCATGCATGGAAAACAAACCCTAAGTCACATGGCAAGAGCAAAACACCAAATCAAAGCCTCAACAGCTCTCCCCAACGGCTCCCTTGTTGCCAGAGGAAAGAGCTCGGTGTTTCCCCAGGGCAGTTTCCCCCTCTGCAGTGCTTGGTTGCCTGGGATATCTTGCACTGCGGTATTAAAAACCACATGGATAATTATTACTGCTCACTAGCAGAATAGTTTCCAGAATCAGCATCCCTGCTTTCTGCGAGAAACATATCCCCAGGCAGTTCCCTTTGCGTATGAGCGCACCGAAAAGTTCAAGTGAGACAAAATCCCACCAGCAAAGCACATTTATAGAGATGAACTATTGTGAAACAGTCCAAACTCACCGCAGCAGTTTTGAATTATAGAACGATGAGCAACAAGTTCACTTTGATCCTCCTGGCTGAGGAGTTATAATTAGCGCCTGCACCATAAAACTGGCTTTTAATTAAACAAGCCTCGGAAGGGAGGGAGATTTGCGTGGTCCCTCCCTCGCTTACATAAAGCAGGGCTGGGGGATGCTGTGATGGCTCCGGCGCCTGGGGAGCATGAAGCCAAGTCCTCAAGAAAGGATAGGGAGAAAGGGGACATCAGGCAAGTGGGGAGCCTGCAGCCAGTGCTGGGACCTCTTATTTTAGTGGCCCAAAGAGCTGCTGCAGCCGAGTGAGATGGAAAGATCACAGAATCCCAGCCTGGTTTGGGTTGGAAGGGACCTTAAAGCTCATCCAGTTCCAACCTCTGCCACGGGCAGGGACACCTTCCACTGGAGCAGCTTGCTCCAAGCCCCCGTGTCCAACCTGGCCTTGAACACTGCCAGGGATGGGGCAGCCACAGCTTCTCTGGGCACCCTGTGCCAGCGCCTCAGCACCCTCCCAGGGAAGAAGGAAGATGGTTTGTACTGGCGAGTTGTGCTGATTCTGGGTCTGTGCTATCCTGGGCTATGCTGACAGCAGCCAGCACCGGGCTGGATGGAGCCAGGGTTCTGGTGTCCCAAGAGCCAGCTCGGTGGCCACCACTTGCCCTTTCCAAGCCTCTGGAACAGACCGGCAGTACGTCCCACTACCTGTTGCCTGTATTCGAATAGGCTGGGTTTATTCATGACAAGCATATGTTGCAGTACCGAGCGTGGAGATGCCTCTCACACAGTTGTCTCCTTCTTAGCACTTTAAAAAGGCTGTAGGAAAAGATGACATATGGCACCTCAGCTTATGATGCTTTAATCAACATGGGTAGGGCCAGGGGAAATAGAGCAGAGCAGCATTCCCTGGGGAGGGCTCCTGGTTCCACCGGGATGCTGCCTTGCTGCCACTGGTGCCATTAGCTGAATGCACACTCCAGGGCTGGGTGATAGAATAAGCAATTGCCAATGTCAAAGCCAAAGCTCAAGTTCTTCCAGTACAGAATTAAAGTCCACTCTTGTCATTACCCAAGTTTCTTCCACTCGAGCTAAGGCAGGCACCAAGCAGAGCTGCCCATTTGGGAATGCTGAAGGCAGCACTGAGGCTGTCAGTGCCTTAGGAAGGATGAAACTCTCCCGCTTGCTGTCTCTGAGAATAACCAGAAGTCATGAGGGGTGACAGCACGGTGCCTTCACTGGATCAGGAGGGGACAGGGAACGCTGTTGGCACAAATGCCTTGTGTAGCTGGGGAAGCAAATGCTGCTATTTTCCCTTAATATCAAAAATTATCTGCAAATGCCATTGCTGTCATAGTCTATAAATATTGGCTGTTCCCAAAGCCTCCCCCTCACCAGCTCTCCCCCCCCCCCAAAGCCCACTCCTCTCTCCAGACTGTGCACCACATCTCCCTGTTCCCTTCCCAGGGGCAACAAACAAAACCACTGCGGGAATGCAAAGACTCAACTCATCACGCTGCAGACCTGGACATGGAAAGCTGGAGACGAAGCACTGTAGATTACCGGGAGCACATTCATCTCTGCAATAGGTGAAAGTCACCCCATAATCACTGCTTTATTCAGAGTGAAAAGAGCTTTCCATCCTGATACTGAGCCAGCAAGAAAACACCAGGGCTGGTCCTGCAGCAGGGGGTCCATCAGCGCTGGAGCCAAGCTGAGCTGAGCATGGGGTGGGAAGCACCCATCACCTCTGGACCTGCCTCCAGATGCACAGCCCCACATCCACAGGGAGCAGGTGGTACCTGTGTGGCTGCTCAGACTGTGGTCCTGGGAAAGCCAATGAATAAAGGACAATCACTCGTGTGAGCCTATTCCCATGCCACGGCCCCTTCTGCAGGACAATCACTGCTGAGGATCTTTGCTAGAAGTAGTTTCTGTAAGATCTGAGGAATCTTTCTGCTTCTGCTCCAAGCACTGGGAGCGAGCCTATAAATCCAGTTAGTCACACTGGCTGGATTACACTGGACCTTGTACTTCTGCTTTTATTAACGAGATTGTTTACTGTATAAGAAGCTTTATGTAACTGGGAATTGCGGGTGATTTGTCAGACGGCGCAGATGGGAGCTGCCAACACTGTGTTCTCTGGGCTCGTCTGAAGCCCCCATCCCAGCCCAGACCTGGATAATGAATAAAAACCTTGCTCTGGTAATTAAATGTCTGGCTCTAACTCACTGCAGCGGTGCTCTCAGTGTGGGATTTAAGAGTCTGAGCTTCCAGTTTGACGTGTGGGTTAGTATGAGGGATGCAGGGGTGAAGTTATTCCTGAAGAGCGTCTCCCATGCAGTGTCTATCCCTTGGGTGTGAGGAGGAATGTGCCTGCTCCTGATGGTGCCAGGCAGAGACCACTGCGCCCCAAACCCACTGAGGCTGTTCAGTGACAACTAAGTAAGTACCAACCACCTCATCTATTAAATGCAAGCGCTTGAAGGCAAGTGGCTGGGACTGAATCACACATCGGTCTTGCCCAGGACCATTAGATGTCTGGTTTATCACAATGGAGCAACCTCCATCCTCCCCTCAGCACTCACCTGGCTTCTCTGCATCCCTTTTTCCTATTCATTTACACATCGTTTTAAGTGGCTCTACCCAACAGGGTTCACAGAGCCAAGGCTAAGTGCTGGTGTGAGGCATGAGTTAAGATCTCTAGCAGCTAACTGCGGCACTTTCAGTGAAGTGCTGATCTTCAAGGACAAGTTATAGATGTAACACAGCAGCGTGAACTGGAGGGCCATTCACAGCTCCTCAGTGAAGTTGGATCCATGCTGGGGCTCAGCAGGGCTCCTATGGCTCCCTCCATCCCCCAGACATCGCTCCCATTCCATTCCCCCGGGCACCAGCAGGACCTGAAAGCATCTTCCTGCACGAGCCTTTCCATCTGTACGCAATCAGCCTTAATCCTCAAGCAGAGTTAATTCGTTTACCATCACTTATTTTCCCTGCCAATCTCTCTGAAATTAATGGATAGCCTTCTTGCTAAGCCACAGCCCAGCATAACTCATCATGTCAGCGCAGCCGCCCGACAGCAGGGCGGCATTATTCACCCAATTAGGGAAAGGAAGACAGGGTGAAGCTGCCAGACAATGTCCTGCTGAAGGCAACTCACATGGAAAATACCAGGAAAAACCCTGGATCAGCCTCATCCGGCAGCAGGAGGGACCAAGCAGTGGCTGCTGCCTCCCAGCAAGGCTTCACGCCTGCCCCAAGACCTTGTTGGTAGACCCAGTATTGGCTATTCAGGATGGTGCTCGCATGCTCTGCTTTATCCTGTGGCCAAGACGTGACTCAGAGCTCCCTGGCCTGCAGGCAGCACACAGGAACACCAGCCAGTCCCAGATGCCAAGACCCAGGTCTGGGTTGGTAGCACGAGAGGTGGCAGCAGCATCGTAAAGTCCTGACCGAGTATTGCTGGAGAAATAAACACCCTAGAGATGCTCCAGGTCATGTATTTTTCATGAGCTCATTCTGCCACCAGGAACTGCACCCTTTAAGCAGATCAGATGTAACAGAAGTCATTTTTATAACAAGTAATTGGTTTGAAAGCTGGTTCTGATCCTCCCCAGTGAGAGGAAGGCAGCTTGGCTGGCTCTGCTCTGCAGTGAGGCAGGAGGGGTGCTGGAGGGACCCATGGGCACCCAACTTCACTGCTCTTGTGCCCTGCTGAGTCTCCTATCTGGAATTGCGGGCCATTTCTGGAGGAAAGCCGCACACTTCCTGTGAATTCTGGGTTTGGGGGGATATATGAGCCCCCAGCCCTGGGCTGGCTCCACAGACCCACTCAGTGCTGAATTCCTTCAGCAGGAGAGAACAGCAACATTGGGATCCTGGTGAAACAGCCCGCGCAGTGATTTATTATGGTGCTAGATTTAGACCACGGATTTAGATATTGATTGAGGCTGAGCCTCCAAGCAGAGAGTGCTAATTAGCGCATGCAACAAAGAGCCAGCTTTTAATTAAATACAGCTTAGTGAGAGGCCCTGCTATAGACAACTCTCCTTGTATGGGAGATGCGTGCGGGAGGGTTTCCGGCCAGGACAGACACTAGGTGGGAGTTTGGTGGCTGCCACATGATGTGGGTCCTGAAACAGAGGTTGGGAATCAGCCTTGCACCCCCAGGGCAGAGCAAAGCCAGGAGTCCCATTGCCCGCATCCCCTCTCCTGCCAATGCTGCCTCCTCCTCAACCATCATCCCTTTCTTGCCACAGCAAATAACCAAACAAGCGTCACTGAGAAGAGAATAATATTAATATTAAAAAGGCATTTATAGTTCTAATCAAGCTTTGGGGAGAAAAGACAGCTTAACACGGCACTTTACACAGTTGATAAAATGTTTGACATTTACTGGTGCCTGTAATGAATCTTGTCTCAATTTTCCCTGTTAAAATGCCACTCCAGATACTCTATCTATCTGTAGGGTTTAAAAAGCACTTATCCAACAAAGCCTTATCACGACTACGAATATTAAAGGGTGCCTCGGCAGAGCACTGCGACTGCAGGCTTTGCTGCCTCTCCGGCAGGAGGGCAGAGCTGGGGCATCTCCACGGCCCCACTATAGCACAGCCCAGCAAAACACCACCATCTGCGCACTGGTTCCCTGGGAGATGTGTTCCAGTAACCAAAAGGAGATGCCAGTCCCAGAAAATGGTCAGTTTTCCTTCTCTGCCACTGTTCTTTTCCTCCTCATGTGCTTTGATCAGTAACTAAATCCATGAACGCTGCCCTGGCTGCCACGTCCGTGTTAGTCTCCTAAATCTGCTCTTGTGATGGATTGGAAAGATGCATCAGACCTTGCGCTCATGGCTTTGCTCTACATCAAACCCTCCTCTGGGTGCTGAAATGTACTTCAGGCATTATTCTGTCAGGCCTTTCACTCCCATTATGTCTTTATTTTGGCAAAAGAAGTGGCAGTCAAGTGGGATTGACTCACCAGCACTAGAAGGTCTTACACCACAACCCTGGAACCCTGTTAACATCGTGGGAATCTTGGGAATCAAGCAGCTATCCCATCAGCAAGGCACACAGGGCTCCAGGATTGGTCACAGCCCAGCACCGAGCCCTTGGGATAAAGCAAACCCAAAGGTTTTGGAGGAGGAGGAGGCTGGAAGTTTACTTTGTCCCATGGGAAGAGAGAGCGGCGCTGCCGGCAGCAGCACTGACCTTGGTACCCAGCCCTGCCTGCAGGCAGGATGCAGCTCAGTGGTACCGCTGCAGCTTTATCAGTGCACGGCAGTTGTCCTGTGCAAATACAGCTGACAACCACAGCTCCTGAACAAGCCTTTATCTGCGGAGTGCTTCTGCTCCCCTCCTGGAAGGACACTGCGGAGGGGAACATCAGCAGCACACACAGAGGCAGCTCTTCCTGACTGCGTGGCTCTGCTCATTGATTCCCTGTGAACAGAAGCTCTCACATCCTCCTCTCTCTTCTCCCCTTGTTTTCAGAGGGAAGAAATGAATTATTCTATGGAACTTAGCGCCTGTCTCAGGAGCCTGGTGGAGAAAATTAGGTTTTAATAGCTCTGAAATTGAGGCTCTTTGGGTCAAGAGGACAAGATTCTGCTGGTGAAATGACAGACCCATAAAGGGGCAAAAAAAGCAAATAGTTTGTTACTCATCAGAGAGCCACAGTCCAAAGACAGCAGGCAGGAGCTTAAAAACCTGCTGTGCTCTTCAGGCTGCTGTAATGTTTAGTCATAAGCTCCTTTTCTCTCTTGTTGTGTACATACATACATATATATATATAGGCTTTGGAACTGGAGAGCTTGGCTTTCTGTCCTTGGACGTGCCTGGGAATTCCTCAGGTTACTGCTGGAATTGGAAGGTTTGCTCAGAAGTAAAAGCACGGTGCCATTCCCAGTGGCTTCACAACCATGAACTGGGGGCCCTGATGATGCCTATGGGATGGAGGCACTCACCAGAACAGCCAACAACCTGCGCCACACAGTGCCAAGTCTCTCCCGCATTCCCACTATTAACAGCCTTTTAAACCCCAAAGTGCTAGAACAGAGGCATCATATCCATATGAGGACAGGTAATTTCGAGTGACTTATGCGAAGGGGAAAAATGCACTAAGATAAAGAGCAATGCACTTTAAATGGAAAGCATAAATAAGCTACAGACAATGCCCTCGTGACAAGAGGCTGGAGCTTGATCCCCCTTTTGCTAATTGAATCCATGGCAAAACTGATTAAATGAAAACCAGGAGACCTCTTACTGCCTTTTCCCATAGAAAAACACAGGGAGAGGTGTGGAAATCGCCTGCCATAAGGCAGAACCGGGGCACAACGCCGAAGAGCATCAGCACCATCCTGGTCTCTGTGCAGAGGCTCAATGAGTCCATGGGTAGCCCGATGTGAAGGGCAGGAGCCAGGAGCCACCCCAGGCATGGGAGGACTATGAGCTGCTGCAAGGAGAAAAGCTACAAACTCAGCCACGGTGAAATTGCTTCGGCTCACACAGGACAGAAAACTTTCTGAGACATTCTGCCAAGGAGCGCTGGATTTGACTTGTTACTGAAGGGATGAATGGGTTGTAATTATTCCTAATTTCATATTCAGAGATCATTACCATCCCTAAGAAAGTTGGACAGGGAGCTCTTGAGATCCTGCAAGTTACTTCAATTATTCATAGGGCTGAGAGAACGTTCTGGTGGCTCAGAGTGGAGCGGGGCAAGCGCCTTTGTTCCAGGTCACCCGCTGCTTTGTGGCTGTTTCCACTGCGATGAGGCAAGACAGAGGAAGGCCACGGTGAGCATGTTCTCACCCTGATGCACATCAGCTCGCTTGCACTGCTGCTGTTGGAACACATCCCAAAGGCTCCCAAAGTGCCTTTGCTACTGTGCTGTAAGAGGGATACAGCTCCTGCTCGGCCGACTGTGGATTTCCTCTTGTGAGCACCAGTCAGTTCTGAGCTTCCACTTGTACAGATTGATGCACAGGAACTAACGAAATGACCTCTACAGCCTGCTAAGGGCTGCAGGAGCTGCCATCTCTGACAAGCTCCCAGGGAAATCTGCACACTGAATTTTTCTATAGGCCTTTTATTCGTGAGTGGCAACAGGTCACCTCTCCTGTATCCCACAGCAGGGCTGGAAATGCTTCCCAGAGCAGAGAATGGATGCTCCCGGCTTGCTGCTTGCAGCATGCCAGGACTTGCTGGTGCAGGCTCAGGCTAGCAGGATGCTTTAGCAAAGGCTCTGGGTCTTGGCTCTGTCTTCCTCTGGGAAGAAATCAAGCTCAGATGCTCCCACCATCGTGTTAGCAGCAAGAGAAGCAATCTCATAATTAGCTAAGACAGAAGTTGCCTTTCCCCACCCACCCTTAATATCTATTGGCGTAGGAACGAAAGGAATCTCCTTGCTAAGGAGATTGTTGATAGCATGAAACCACCTGGTTTATAATAATAAGATACCACCTGGTCTAGTGGAAGTTATCCCAGCCTGTGGGAGGGGTTGGAACCCCCTTCTGACTCAAACCAATCTATGATGCTATGAAAAGACAGAAAATATGCTGTTGATGCAAAACCTGCACACCTAAAACCTGAAGCAATTCCCTGTACCTTCTTATCCCACAGCTTATCCCATTGCTGAGCTGTACAGCAGCACTGGAGGGCAGGAAGGGATCAGGACATGGTAGTGACTGGCTCAGCTTTCCCATCATTTCCCCTCTCAAGGTTTTACAGCAGTGCTAAATTGCTGATCCTTGCAGCGACCTCCACTGCAAGATCCCATGGGATCGCTGTGCCCAGGCAATGTGCTGAGCAGGGGACCAGCCTGGTGGGAGCTGCTCTCCTCTGACCATGCATGAAGGCACACAGAGGAGGGTGACCAGGGCTGGGTGATGCACACCCTTACTTACGCCTCCCATACACGCTTCCCTAATGTATGGAACCGTCACATTGCTTTAAGCATTGCACCCAATTTCTGTCCTCCAATCAATGCCCAATTTCCTCCCAAGGATAAAGCCGTACATTACTTTTGGCTGACCAATTCAGCTCAGGGGACTCTAATTTCCACCTATGCACTCAAAGGACAAATGCTTCACCGTGATTGCCTCAGAGCAATGACAGAACAAGCACATTTCTAATAGCTGGCAAAGCGCGTACAAAGTGTATTAAATGTATTGACTTTGGCACTTGCCGGGTCTCGGGAGAAGCTCTTGGAGCTGCACGTGTGCTTTGCCTCTGCTCCCCCAGCTCCCTTCTGCTCTCTTCTTCTGCCTGGAAAATTCCCTGTCCCCAAAACCGCGGCTGGATAGAGGTGACCGACGTTTGCCGGCAGCTCATCTCTGTCCCACCGGAGCTGCCCTGACCCACTGGGTGACCAGGAGATGCTGGTGACACTCACAGATGGCAAACGGCCGCCCCGATGGCACTGGAGTGGTGCTGGCAGCGTCTGGGCTGAGCGATGCTCACTGCGACCCCAGTGCCAGCGCATGAGCACGGGAATGCATCCAGGACAACACCACCAAATGCTCTCTTGGCTCCATAACACCCATATTCATCACGTCCTGGTGCTCAGAGCCTGGCTGGGATTCACTTCAGGACAAACTGTTGGGAGTAAAGCTCCCAAAGGAGCAAGGTGGGGTCATCACCTTCTTGACCTCTTCTGGGGTGAACCATCTGGCTGCTGCTCTGATGGATAACTGTAATTAGCTTTCAGAGCTTGTAATTACAGGAGGGGTATAAATGGTGGTGGGGCCTGCAGGGAATCCCATGGGAGCTTTTCCCAGTGCCAACCTACGGGGCCACAAACTCATTCCCAGGACCTGCTCTCTGGCCACACACAGCCTGGGATTTTAGGATGTATTCCCTAACAGACGTGCAGGAAGATAAAGCCCTGAGCAGCATCTGCCTCGTGGGCTGCTGCTGCTGCTGCGAAGATGGGAAAATTGCCCTTTGTTCTTCACAAATAAATCTGAGGGAAAGCCCTTCATGGGCAGGCAGCGTTCTCTGGGGGCTGCCAAGGACTTCACAGGCGTCACCATGAATAACAGTTTATCTACAGAGTTCCATTCAAAATGAAGCCTCAGACACGGCCTGAAATTATGGGGACGCTGTGAAAATGGCTTTATAAACTGTTGCTTTTTCCTCTCCGAGCAGCAGCGACGTATGGGCCAGACAAAAGGCAGCCGAGCCTCTAAATGTAATAAATAAGTCAGCAGAGCTGATAAAAATAAAGGATGAAATATAATTCAGCCATTTGGTGACAGATCCCATCTTAGCTGTGATATAGAGTCTGTTGAAACTGTCATTGCTTCAGGAAATTAAAGAATGAGCCCATTAGTAAGGATATTTAAAGATGTTCATATTAAGATTATGACTTCCCAGACTCAGCCCGTGCAGGGAAATCGCTCCATTCGAAACTCATTTTTCATGGACCCTTTTCAGTCCCCAAATGGTGCCACACGGGATGGGGATGCAGAGCTACTCATGGGTTGTGATAGGAATGGGAACACCTAAGCCTAAAGGAACCACCGCTGCCGGCAAAGCACCTGAGGAAAGCCAATAAGCAGCACCTGAGAGGTGCAGGGTAGGAGAGCTGCAGCGAGGAGCGTGCAGGAGCACCCATAGCCTGGAAGAGGCTTGTGCACCCAATGAGGGGGATGGTGTTAAAGAAGAAAAGCAATGGTAGGAAAAGGTGAAGGTCTCTAGTCCCGGTATGTTGAAAAACTGATGGATAATTGTAATTAGCTTTCAGAATTTTTAATTATAGAAGGGGGATAAATAATCACAAGGCACAGCCTCGCTAATGAGAGTCCTTGTGCTAAGAAACACAGGGATGCATTTGTTAGGGAGACTTTGAAAGCTCTGCTGTTAATTAGGTGTCTCACAGCCAGCAGGGTTTCAGGAGAAGGAGAAACATGTATACATTTAAATCAGGCTCATTGTGAGAGGTATCCAACATCAATTATGGGATAGCAGGGTGCTAAAATGAACGCACTTTGCAATTAGCAAGTGGATCTGAAAGGCAGAGCGGAGGCTTTGCTTCCTCTTCAGGTGCCTATCAGAGGTATTTAATGTTGGTCAGGACCCAGGGGAGGAGGAAGAAGAGGAGAGACAACCTGCCTTCCACACGTGCTGGAGAGCAGCCCACAGCATCCTGGTGCAGGCAGGGATGGAGCAGCACTTCAGTGGGCTATCACAGCTGGGCTCACACAGCCCCAGCACTGCTTTTATTGGCAGGGCAGCAGCAGAGAGGGGGAAGGCTTGACTACTTTAATTAAGCATGTGGGAAGGGCAAACAGGTTGTGTTTCCCCACCCACAAAACCCAATGGGGACGCTACGGGGGAGGCCCAGCCTCCCTGTGATGCTGCATGGACAAAATAAACCAGCGTGTCCCTTGTGGGAGCTGCAGTGTGGTCAGACAGGCTCAGAGCGGTCCCCCACCTCGGCTGCTATGGGACTTGGCTCTTCTCCCCTGGGTTATAAGCAAAAAGAAAAGGAGATTCTCAGCGTCCTGCCTTAGATTGTCTTTTTTGGTTACAAATATCTAGCCTTGCCACAGGGGTTTATGCAAGTCATTATGTTTAGCTGGTATTTGGCTAAATCTAATGAAGCAACGATAAACAGCTCAGCATTTTCTTCCCTGGTGAATAATGGATATTAATTCGGCTGTCAAAAGAGAAACCTCTGCTCATTGTAAGAGATTAGATTCCCGTGCTGAAAGCTGGGGAGGGGATAGGACTTCACCAGGGAGGTCAGCATTTTGGAGAGCCCGTGTTTCCTCCTGCACATACCAGCACAGCGATGTGGGGCAGAAGGGCAGCCCTGCTTCCAGCAAGAGGCTGAGCACAGCTATCCCTCTGGTTTTACATCTGGTACCTTTACGCACGGCCTGGGCATTAAAATATAGACGGCCACAGACCATCTGCTGCACCTATCACCAGGCAGAGCTTACGGCACCGTAACGATGACAAATTACAAGGGAAATCACGGAAAGCTGCCTAATATGTCCTAGGGAAGGGTTTGGAAGTTACCTGCCTTCAGCCAGACCGTCTTTTCCCGCCTGCAAATTATTCCTCACTCCGGCTACAGCTGCAATGAACATCTGTGGCTCACGGGAAGAGAACTTCAGAGCTGGAAAAACCACCCTCAGCATCCTGAGCCTTAACTACAGTGAGATGAAGCCCCGGCGTACAGCAGCAGAGAGGGAATGTTTGTGCATCAATAGACAGAGCTGTGGCTCAGGGAAACAGGTATTTACTGGAAACATGTATTTAGCTGGAAGGTGGAAAACTGTCTCAGAGACTAAGTGTTCACTCCACCAGAGAGCAAACTGCATCAAAGCAGCAACTCTGCCTTGAGAATAAACCGCTTTTTGCTGCTCTAAATCCCTTCCTGGTTTCAGCTTGGCTATAAAGCACGATGGTGAAGCAGCAGCAGGATGAGGAGCTGAGAAAAGGTTCCTGGGACCAGGGAGCCTCCAGCATCTGGGGACCACGAAGCAGCTGATTTGTATGAACACTCGTACTGGTGATGTTCACATCTACTGAAGCTGGTACATTAACGCTCAGGAAAGATCCCAGCTTGTTACGCTCCGTAAAAATTTAATGGCAAATGAAATGTGCTGCTGTGGGTAAATCAATATTATTATTCTCTTTCGGCAAACTCTGAAATATGTTGTTTTCATTATGAAAACCACCGTGGCAAGGCACTGGCCTTGGGTAGAGGAGAAGGAAACCAGGGGATGGGAAGGAGCATGCAACTGGGTTTTGTTTATTTCAGGAGGGAAATGATCCTGGAGTTCAGGTGAGAAGAGGTGCAAGTGGTGGCCATTCCTGCTGCTTCACCTCCTTCCTCAATGTCCGAATTCCCAGGGTGATGTTTCACCTCATGATTCACATCTTGGCATCTTCATTCCTACCAGCATTTCCCATCAAGTGGCTGCTGTCGGGTGAGGATGCTGCAAGCCCAGCACAGCCAACAGCATCGCTGCACATGCGATACCAGCAGCAGCTTTAGCGGTGGGTCTGGAATGGCTTGTACTCAGGGCATGGCATGGGAGCCATGGGGAGCTGCTCGACCGGCTGCCATCATTCCATGCCCACAGCCAGGCTGCTGGTGGAGGAGCACAAACTGTTTGCAACGACCCCAAATACACCACAGCTTCAGCAGCTGCAACGCTGGGTTCAAAAAGTACTGGTGTGTGGCTCTGCCTTTCTGGTACTTTCTCCTTGTGCTTTTAAGTGAAACATCAAAGCCCAGCTGGGGAGGAAGATCTGAGCTTTGCGCCTTTACAGTTGTGCATTAACCTGCCACTTGATGGTCGTTTATAACAGCATGAGAAACCTGGTGCCGCTGTGGGAACCCTGTGACTGAGGATGACCCTGTGCTCCGGCATCCTGTGGGATGCTCTGCTGCCAGCATCATCCCAGCCTGGCAGCCCCGGGGTTCCACAGGGCCTTGTGGGGGGCTTAGCCTGGTTCCCTGCAGCTCCCTGTGCTGCTCGGAGCGCCATCTCAGTGGTAGCATCACGTTAATGTGCTTCTAACTTTACCCAGCATGTGGGCTGCAGGGAAACGTGCTTCACACATGACGTGAAGGGAAACGTGCAGCTGCTCCCAGGGAACGGGCGGGTGTGAAAATGAGTCCACTCAGGTGGGCGAGGGGAGGCGAGAGCCCCACAGCCACCGCAGGGCCCCAGCAGGACCGGGGGCACTTTCCACACTGGATCCTTCCATTGCTGCCGGCTGCTGTCCCTCTACCCAGGGCAGAACAGAGCCGTCTCCTTCCCAGCAGCTGCTCTGCGCATTCCTGGTGGGATGTGTTGAGTTTCTTGGCTTGCTGTAAGTGCCAGCATCCCCTGCCCGAGGCTGTGCCAAGGGCTGAGGAAGGGGGGGATGGAGTCCACACGTTTCAAGGGGCACAGAGGGCTCTCCACTGGCAGCTGGCGCTGCACTGCATGTGCCTCAGCGACGCAACCACAGAGCCCCGAGGGAGTGGAGAACTCACCCAAGCGAAAGCTTGGAAGGGGACTGGAGAAAGAACGTCAGGGTTTACTGTAAAAACAGATGCTACACTTTGATTTTGGCAAAGGAAGCGACTGCAGCATCTGCTCGGGAAGATGCCCAGGCTGGCAGCGCTGGGGAACGCGGGGGCTCCCGCAGCCCGGCAGCAGCCCAACAGAGCCAATCTTTCCCCTTCGTCCTTATGCAGCTCAAAGACAAGAGGCAGAAGATGAGGAAGTGCCCCCCACGAGTACAACTGATGGCTGGTTTAAAATACTTCAGCATGCTACAACGCTTGCCTGTATTACTGAACTGCATCCTCTGCAATCCAGGCTTCCCAGTGGCTCTGCTGCCCACCGAGCTGCAGCACTTCAGACCTGCTTTTCTCTCCAGAGAAAGGGATGTGTGTGGCTGCTCCTCCTCAGCTTACAACCGAGTACCCCTTAGAACAAAAACAAGCCATAGAAAGAGAGGGTACTCTTGCCTATGCAAATACAATATGCATTCAGATTCAAATAAAATTAAAGCAAATAGAATCTGCAGCATTGGAGATAAAAATGGTAATGAGTTTTAATAGTTCACTTTGATTTCCTCGACTGAAATAGACTCCAGGAGGCTGATAACTGCATCAGAGAGATGTTAGATCCCTGGTCACACATCAGGCAGCTGTACAGCTTCCAGGGGGCAAGGGAGAGGGAATGGCACATTGCTGCTGCTCCCAAGCATTGCAGCCTTGGCACGAGTGGAGAGCTGTGAGAGGTGGCCATTGCAGCAGGCGTGCAATTAGACCGGCTATTGATTGTTAATATGCCTTTAATCAATAACCTGGCAAAGCCAAGGGCTGGATTGATGTCACAGGGGTGTGAAGTACCCACGGAATTGTCACCTAGGTGTTGAGGGAGGGCCAGCTTCTCTGCTGGACCGGGATGCGACTGGCCAGAGAAAAGACAGGAGCTGGTAACACATTCCTTCATTCCTGGAGCACCCGTTACTGCCAGACACACATGTAATTCCATACAGCATCTGCACCTTTCACCGCGGACCCACGTTCCAGCTAATTGTGCATGTACACACACGATCATTGGGCAGACATCCAGGTTTGTAATCTCCTGTTCCCTGAAAGAAGCGTGATTGAACTCATTACTGCTACCACTGATGGCTGATAAATTAACGATTCAGCCTCGTGTGAGCAGCCACCAGCACGGAAGGAATTACAGAGCTGGGAATGGATTGCCTCTGCAGCCCCCCCGGGTGCACAGCACCCATCACTCTGCCTCCTGCAAGGCAGCCAGCACCTCACCCTGGAGCCAAAGCGCATCATTGCCACGATCCCTGCCTGAGCAACATAGAGTTATCTTCTGCGGGGGGCTCCGTGTGCTTGCGAGGAGCCATCTGGGGCAAATAGCACGAGGAAGCCTCAAACCCTTCTTTATGTTTCTTGCTCTGAGAGCTCAAGGGCAAAGCCTGAATCTCAGAGACAGGGAGACATTGCTGGGCTGATCTGTGAACATCGTGTTGAGACGTCTAGGATCAGGTCTGAAAGCGCTTTAGTGATGCAGGGAGTGATTCAGAGAGTCAGCTGGGTTATCCACCCCTCGCTGAGGAAGCGATTGAAATGTTTGTGGCTGAGTATCATCCGGGAAGAGCGGAGCAGTCAGACCCGGCGCATAAACTGTCATGTTTATATCTCAGGATCTCCTCAGCCTCGTGGCAAGGCTGAGAGAAGCGTTCATCATTTTCATACGTGCTGCTTGGGTTGCTGCGGGGCTGTCTCAGACTTTACCCTGACTGCACCGGGTGGGTTGGTTGGAGCCCTTTCCTAAGCCTCACCCACAGCAGGTCCTGCCGGGAGGGATGGGATGCTCCTGGGAAATGCCAGGGATACCCTGGGAAAGCCGCCTCCTAATTTTTCTATACCACATCCTGTGTTACCATCATTGCACGCAACTGCCCCAGGTCCCTGTGCACGGCACCGGAGCTGCCTCTCCAAAGGGATCTCCGAGCACCTTTCCAAGCAGGAAGCTGTTTGCTTCCCGGTGGCTGTCAGGCTCGGATGAAGTAGCGCGTTGTTCCTCCCCTCCCTGGCTAGCCAGCTGCCCAAAGACAAATTGTCCTCCCTTGGGGTGCACATTATAAATGCTTAAGCAAATTAGCCATAAATAGAAAATGTAACATATGGGTCTGTAGATAATGTTTCATTATAAATTATCATATTCTCCAGGGAGATACGCCTCTTCCCTTCACACCAAAGACTCCGTGTTTCTTCTTCTGTGCAGATTTTGAGTTTCTTCTTCTTCTTCTATTTTTTTTGGTAACTGTTTCTGACAACGATTGGACTCAGCAGTTGATTTCCTGGGTGCGGAAACTGGGATATGAAACCCACTTCTGCTGCAAATCCTCTCGGATTTAATACTCTCTCATTAAGAAAAGAACAGAAGTTAATACAGTTCTGATGAAAGGTGTCTGAGCAAAAGCCCTGAAGATTAAACAGGGCTGTTTATCCACCGAACACTTGCACCAAGGACAACAAGGCTTCTTCCTGCTTGGTCTGTGCCCAGCGCTGGCAGCGGTGGGGGACCATGGGCCCAGTTCTCAACCACATTTGAACAAAGCACTTTCCAGATCAAGGGTGCCCATGAGTTATTCCCCCTGAATCGCTCATCTCTGAAGTTCCCGTCTCCTCCTGCTTGGGTGGAACTGCTCAGGAGGAATTTGCCCAGCGCGGATGGATGCCCACGCATCAACCCAGTGCCCTTCAAGCTACTTCAAGGACTGCAGTGAGCAGCATCCAGCACCCTCTGTCCTCACAAAAGCACTTGAAAACTGCATTATTATTCAGCTCCCTGGGCTGGCAACTCACTGGGGCCTCAATCCTCACACGGATTTCAATGGAAAAGAGAGGTTTTTCCTGAAAAATTATGGTATATATAAACACAGACGTTGTTGGCGCAAGTCACAGCGCAGCGAGTTGTTTTCTGCTTCACCTCCATGGGCGCATATGGCTGCACGTCTCCATATAACAGAAACGGAACTAATTTGAATCACTTCAAATGAGATTATTATAGACCGAGAGATTTACCTGCCTTAATTGGAGGAATCTTGGCACTTGCACCCTGCAGCTAATTGATGCCATCAAAGCACTGAACGAGTCCTGATTTTGGTAGTTAGAGTCCCACCTGGCGTCTCTGCCTCTCAGTAATAACCACAGACTTAAGGGAAAGGAAATGTTTAAAGTAACATCTGTTGCAATGCAAATATTTGGGAGCAGCTCCCACCAGAGATGCTTCCTGGCCCATGTTGCACGTGTAGAACATCCACGTGTGGTTTGGCTGCATCTCCTGTTACCAGCACAGCGCTGGTAACACCTGTGCTGAAGGGATGCTCGGGCACCCCCCAAAGGCAGCTCAAATGCTGGAAGCACTTTGGCTGCGAAATGCTCTTGAAGCATCCACTGGACCCAGATACAGGATCCCATGGAACCGGAGCAGCCTGGGTCTTGTTTGTGACTGTGTGGGGAAAATAAAGTAAGAACAAAACCAAGCAAGCAGTGGAGTGGCAGCAGAGCAGAGCTGCACCCACCAGAAAGCAAGCCCCTTCCAGTGCTCTGGGTGAGCCTGAGGGTAAAGGGATGATCTTGATCCTTCCCAGGACCAAACTAAACCCAACAGGAAGGACACAGACCCACATGGAGCCTGCTGGATGCTTCCCTGTTCTCAGTGTAATGCCACGTGCCCTCAGGGAGGATTCTCAGCAGTTCCTCTGCAGCACCAAAGGGTTTAGCAGATCTATGCGGGAGGATAGGTGACTTAACTGGGTCTGCTGGTTTGCTCTGAAAAGGCTTAAACTGAGTATTAGCCTCCTTAGCAAGTTTCCTGGCAAAATTCAACACCAGAAGGCAAAATACTCAGATTTAGATAGAATTGAATTCTTGGTGCAACTTCCAGGAGATGCCCTTACTGGTGATGTTGCTGACCAGAGATGGGCTTTTGGTGTGCCTCTCTCCCTCATGGGATGCCGATGCTCATATCCTGGGGCTTAAGGACCCAGCACAGTGCATCTCCCCCCTCTGCCTCACTGCCAGCACTCCCAGGGGAAGACAAAGATGCCATCAGGATCCCTGAGTGCCGGGGGTTACTCTCTGGGATCACCCCTTGAGGCTTCCGTGCTGTACCAGACTCACAGCATCGCCACAGCGGCAGCAGGGTCTGGAGTTCCCATTGCATTTCCTTTGCACATCTTTGCGACCCCTCATCTCACACAGCTCAGAGAAACTTTCTGCCTGAGGAAATATTTACCTTTCCTGCACAGCAGCAGAGCGAGAGGTCGAGCTGAGCTGCCCCTGCGCATCCCCGGCTGAGAGATGAGCATTAAGCAAATCAGCTTAGTCATTTGCAATAAATAACAGCCCCAACTTATCCCTGCTGGTCGCAGAGCTTTGCCTTATTGTTCCAGTCAAAAAATAATTATCACCCTGAGGCCTTGGAGATTAAAAAAGGGGGGAAAGGAATAGAAAAGGCAGCGAGAGGGAAGAGCAGAGTTCCATAAGCTCTGGAGCTGCTGTTTTCCCGCAGGCACAGGGAAGTGATGTGCTGCCAAGGGAACTGCAACCCGGAACCCTCCTTTGCTCCTCGCCAACCTGTTGCTTTTACAGCCTTGTGCTTGGACTTTAACTTATTTATTTTATTAAATTCATGGCTCATTTTCCATGCCACGGCACGCTGCGCTCTGTATAATGAGATCAACAGGCACAAAGGCAATCTTGTGCAGGAGCCGTGCAAGCCATTGCCAGCAAACCATCCAAACCCAACAGCTTCAGAGCCCAAATCGCATGGGGAATGAGAGGGAGCCAATACTCTCCAGCCATCTCAGCTCTCCTCCAGAGGCTGCAACAGGCTGTGGTGCAGGCGGTGATGCCCTTTGCCCGTGGGATTTCAACTGGGCAGGAAAATGAGGCAAAATCCATCCACTCCGAGTGTGGGTGATGAATTATTCATCCCCTTCCAGCCAGCATTCACAAGAAGGCTGCCTTAATATTAAGCAAACAGAAGGGAGTGGCAGGAACATGCATCTCCCTTTTTGCTGCCTCCGGTACCTGAATGTGGCTGCGTTGTTGGTGCTACCAAGCCACTGCTGTGTAACTCCTGCATCCACTCAGGAGTGCACGGGCGCGCATCCCGCACATCGACGCAAAGCAAACACAGATTATGCCGTTTCTTCAGGCCTTTCATTCCCCACGTCAGTTTTTCTGTATAAGTATAGGTTTACACGAGAGGTAATTATCATCCTTTCAAAGCTCATAGTGCAGAGTAAAATGAGACGGAGTATTACATCTGTAATATCATTGTAAATAAAAAGGGCTGTAATAACCCCTAATTAGCACATTAAAACAAGTTGAGGGCTTTTTTTCTCACTCCGGTGTAAACAAGACCTCCAGGAACACCTTACATTGAGACAGCGCCGGCAGTCTCCCATCCAGAGCCTTAAGTTATGCAACACCCTGAAAACCAGCTATTAGTCGGAGTCGGACATGCCTTGTTCATGAGGATGAATTAATCATGGGCAATTCTGTTCCCTCTGCCGAAACATCTGGTGCCAGGCAGGGAGGATTGGGTCCAGAGGCACAGCGCAGCCTCCTGCTCCTCCCAGCTCCCATCAGCAAGCTGCAGGAAAAGGAATTGCATGAAGATGAAGCCAAAAAAAGACCAGGAGCTCCTCTTTGCTCTTACAATTGGGCACTAAAACAAGCATTTGATGAACATCTCACAACGCCTGGGGCGGTGACAGGGACTGCGCCCGATGGCTGCGCATCAGCAGAGACCAACTCCTCTGCTGCTTCCCGTAGGTACATGGAAAACAAATGGGCTGAGGCCTTTCCCAAAGCTGTGATTGCAGTCCCCCAGGGAGACTCATTTTCAAATGATCTTGTTAGACATTGTTAGGAATTGATATATTTGCATAGCATGAATGTTAAAACTCAGAAAGAACTCAAACACCAATTAGAATTGCAGCGGTTTCCCCCCTTCTTCATTAATCAGTCACAAAAGAGCAGCTCCAGGTGTTTTTCCCTGACTAAACACCAGCAGAAGTCTATTGCTATTAATCTTGATGACCCAAGTGTCATCACCATATGCAGGTATTCTCAAGGTGATGCAAGATTGGGAACGATTCAAGACGCACGGCAGATGCGCAGCATCCCGCTCGCTCGGGATCAGGCCCGCAGCCTGATGCTGGGATAACACAGTAGTCAGGGACACAGGCAGCCAGGCTGTTTCCTTCTCCTCAACTTAAACCCGTGCTGGAATTTTCCATTAGTACATCCTCAGGTTTTTTTCTCCTGTTGTAGCCCGCAGACAGGGCCAAGAGAATTGATGATTATTGTTTTCTCTTTTGATAAAGGTGCCTTCTCTTGAGAAAACAGCTTCATCACTTTGACCATGACCACACTTTGGGGTGCCAACCACAGGGACTTAAACACCATAATTCAGAGATCCAGGCAGATGTTGTGCTGCTCCCGGCACCTCACACGCTGCATAAAATCAGCAACAAAACCTGGAGGGTTTTTTTTTTGTCAGAAGAGAGCAAGAAAGTGATGAGTGAAGCAGGACCAGACCCATCACCGAGCCGGAGCACGTGCACTGGCTGAGAAATGTTCACACTGATGTCCAGAGGCAAGAAACCCACACTAAGGTGATGGGGGTGAAGTGAACTCACAGCAGATCTAAATGAAAGGTTTGTGCCACAGGTAGATCTTGATACCACCCCTTCTCCATGCTGAGGATCTGCTGGTGTTTCCTGGTGACTCGGCACCGGTGCAGAGTCCTCCCGGTGCATTAGGGGGGAGCTGGATGGACAGGATTCAGGACAGCCCCTTGTGCATCTCAACCTCATCACCACCCAGCCTGGCTGCACCAGGGAAGCTGTTGCTCTGAGCCCTCCCGAAAGGAAATCAATCAGCTCTGCATTGCTTAATTACCCAGGAATAGCCACAGGCGCAGCATCCCCCTGGGATGAATGGGGCAGAGGCACAGCCCTCACCCGGCTTCCCCCTGGGAATACCGTGTGCACCGGATGAGCCCTAATTAGCAGCACTCAATTTATACATCCTACTACAAATGATGATTAAAAACCCCAAAACCCCAAACTCCAAGTATCTTCCCCGGGGAGGAGTGTGGACAGTGTTCAGGCTGATAAGACAGAGAGTGAGGAAGAAGAAGAAGAAGAAAGCTGTCCTTCGACTTAAAAGGTAGCATTTCAGATATGCAGATTTCTAACACACTTTTGAAATTCCCTAATAAAAATACTGTTAAATATTAATTATATTGCTATTTATAAATGTATACATAATTAATAGGAATAATTAATGTAGCAAGGACTGGTTAAGAACGTTCTTCTAAATATTTGAATATTGAAACATAATTATGTTTTGATGTGAAAATGTCAGAAATACACTGAAGTGCTTTTATATTACTGAAAGCAGGGAAACTCGCTGGGAAATACCAGCTGTGGGAAATGGGCTGTTTCACCTTGTTCCATTTCACTTGCAGAGTTCCTGTGCACTCTGCTGCCTTAGCACAGCAAACAGCACACAAAGCAATTGCTGTTGACACAACATGTGGGGTTTCATCGCTATTTCAGGCTACAAACATCAGCATAACCCAGCTCAAAGCATCAGGAAGCTCCAGCATGAGCTCCCAGGGGGCAGCGGCTGCGGTCCCAAGTGGGATGTTGGCAGAGCTCGGACACAGGCTGGGGCAGATCTCACACATCGTGGGAAGCCGATGGAATGTGTTGCTACTTTGCCTCCTTTTGGGGAGGTTTCATGGGAAACAGGTGCCGGGCTGTTTGTTTCTGGAAGCTGTGACCTCGGCTGCGTTTGAAATGAAAATGCAGCAGCAGGCATGCAGCCACACGCTCTGCTGAGTGATTAGGTGGGGGAGGAACAGAAGAGATGCAGGGAAGAGCCTTGTTTGATCCCTGGACTCAGGAAGCCTGCAGACGCCGAGCAGGATGAAGTGTTTTGGGAATCTTTGGGTGGAAGCTGCATCCGCTGCCCTGTGCTGCATCCCTGGGTGAGCTGAGAGCACGGCTGCCCAAGGAGCCCGTGCAGGCAGAGCAACTGCTGCTGCCTTGTTCCATGGGTTTAGGAGGGGTTTGCACCAAAAACAATGCAAATCACACATTTTTCTTTCCAGGAGAACGTGGTACATGCTTTTGCACTTAGTCAAAAGGCTTTTTTTCTAACTTAAAAGTGAGATTTGCTGCAAGGGAACAATAAATCCCAAGTAAGTTTTGTTTCTAAATGGCCTTTCATACCCGCTTGCTTTGTCCTAGAAAACTCCTGGTTGGTTCCACACCCTTGTTTTGTGTTTGCTGATGAGTATGGTCATTTAGCGATTGTAGTGCTGGAGGGAGAGACCCTTGGCAAAGTTCCTCCTGGTTCTGGCATGCAGGGAAAGAATGCTTGTGAGTAGCTGGATGCTGAGCTGCCTCTGCATTCAGTGTAAGTATTGTGACATTCGATAGGGAAATGGCATCCCTGAAACTCAGCTGCAGTGGTAGCCTGTGCCATTAGAGGCGAGTCATGCTGTCCCCATCCTAGCACAAGCACCAAGCCAGCGGTCAGGGTCTCAAGCCAAAGCCCCTGCCTGCTTTGGGACTGGGAACATCCTGATCATGTTGGTCCAAAAGGCACCACTCCTGAGACTGAATCCAATCTAAACCATGACTGGTTCCTCCACCCAGCCCTTCATAGGAAGAAGCACCACAACACAAAGACTTGTGGCCTGAACTGCGTGATGGTTCACTGGGCTGCAAGAGGATGTGGTGCAAGGTGCTGTTTCAACCCCTCTCCTTGGGCTCAGCCAAAGCCCCCCATCCCATGGCCAACAACAGAGGACGGTGTCACCGGCAGCCACATGTCGCTGTTGTGGCATTAAGCCCTCACACGCAGGAGCTCATCCAGACGCCTGTGAACAATACAGAGCCTTGGTATTGTACAACCTGATCCTCCTGCTCCTCATAAGCAGGCGGCGTAAAACACAAGGAATTCAGTAGAGCGTGTGAAAGGCATGTTATAAAAGCATAAATTCCACCATAATGCGATCTTTATGGAGATCCCCGCAAGAGGTTGGACCTGCCCGACCATCACTCACCCTGAAAAATGCAACTTTCCAGAAGTTGTACACATTAAGGAGAGGCCTGCACTTTGCTTTCCCAGTTTTCTTGCTTTTTAAATGCATAACATGACTGATTATGTCTAAACCAGAACGCTTCAAAGGCCTCCTGACTTTCTTGGAAGATTCATGGCATAGCTTCCCCATGTTTTTTGAAGAGGAAAGTATATTTACTTATTGCACTTTAGGTGAAAGATAGCATCTCCCAGCCAATTCCCTAAACCAGCTCTTCTGTCCTAAGGCACTTACCGAGGATTGCTTCTGCTCAGCTAATACTTTACCATATAAAAGGGGGAAAAAAAGAGACCTTAAAATACAGACATCTGTCTTTGGTGGGGTTTTCTTTGGTTCTCAGAAAGAAGTAAGAGACCAACCTCCCCCAGGCCTGCGTTATTCCAGCTGTCCCACTATTCCTGCCAAAATCCTTCAGCTACATCAGTGCCTGAGCATCTCAGACTCGCACAACGGTTGAGGTTGGAAGGGACCACCCGAGGTCCCCTACGCCAACCTCCCCATCCTCTGCAACTCACGCCCACCCATGAAGGCCTGCCCAGGAGCTCTGTGAAGCCCAAGAGGAGATTCTTCTCCTGCCTTTGTGCACGCTGGACTTTCCCCATCCCTGGGCTCTGTGTGATGGGGATGGGGCCACAGTACAGAGTGGGAGTGAGCATCCCTGCATCCCTGCCAGCATTTCTCTTTGAGTAGGGGATGTTGAGGGAGCCGACCCCGAGTGATGCATCAGGCTTCTGTCTGCCCGCAGGTAGAGGAGATGGGTCCTGCATCGACACAAAGAGCTATAACCAGATGCCATACCACATGCCACTGGTCCTGCTGACCCGTGGTCACAAGCTGAGCATGTACCTAGTGCCTGTCCCCATGGTGCACACATCCCAAGCAATAGGCACAGTGCACCACCACCCACAGACAGGAGCTGCCACAGGCAGCAGGAACCGCTCTGTCCTTCTGATCTCCCTCCTTTCTTCCCCGAATATTGCAGGCGATCAAACCCAGGTAACGAATGAGCAGTCAGCATTTGTGCTCAAGATGTATTTAAAAAGGTTAAAGCAAAACAGATCAAACCATGCTCTTTTCTACAGCCATTTCCCCAAAGTAACATGTTAGCCCTAAGGTAAAAATCAATGTTCAAAGCCTGTACCAATTTTCAGACAGATAAATGCCGTGTTTAATACTTTGCAGCAATGATTGCTCAAGAAGCTGTCCTGGCTGTGTGTGAGACAGCACCAGCATCTCCCAATTAATGCCTGTGCATTCATAATACAGCCCCTTGACTGGCGCACGGCTTGAAGAGAGACACTCTAGAAAGAGAAGGCAGCTTAGCTCTGAACACAGCTCTGAAACCCAGCACCGATGCAGATGCCACCACTAAAAAGCCATCTATTACCAGCGGCATGCCTGCTGCTGCGGCGAGGCACATGATGGGTATCCGTGGATCAGCACAGCCCCAGGGCAGTCACGAAGTGTGCGTGCTCTGGGCTGCTCCTGCATGGGGGGGGCTGGCCAAGAAGAAGATAAGAGATGCAAACAGGGCTCCCTGTTAGCCTGCAGCAGTTTAATTACTTCTTGCCTGGATGTCTGTGCAGGAGGAAGACAAGGGCGTTAATTCTTGCTCCTTACTTCTCAGGGAACGCAAGGGGTCTGGTTCCTTCTTTCCAGACTTTTCCCTGCTCACGGCAGCTGGGGAGGCAATGGAGTGCACATCCAGGCGTGTGGCTGTGCTACCCGCAGCAGCGCCGGTGCCGAGCTGCTGCCTGCTCCCACAGGGACCAGCTCCGCTAAAGCCTCACAAAACTGGAGCAATAAACAATCCTCTCAGCCCCAAAACACCCTGCCTAGTTAGCCACGCATCTGCTGAGCTAAAAGGACTTTTTTCTTCCTTGATGAATCCCAAGCACGATAATTGTATTTGCTGTGATAAAAAGTTAAATTGCATAAAATTAATATTGATTCAAATTAAACCATTTGTCTCCTTTCACTTTTCAGCTCCACAAATGCAATTATTGCTTCAGCTATTACATACCAAATAAAATTACAAATTGAAATCGCAGCCTGTTTTCTGGTGCTTGTTTCCCCCCTCCCCAGCTCCCATTTGCAGGGGAGAAGGAAGCACCAAGCCAGCAGCTATTGGGATCTCCGGAGCATGTGGAATGGGGATGCATCATGCACTGCAATGGGCAAGGCAGGGAGGAAGCACCCAACAGACCCAGCTCCCATTCGCAGACTTCAGAGCTGATTCCCTCCCTTCTCTTCCCTTCCATCGCCTTCTCATGGCGATAATTGGAGAGGAAGGAAGGAGCTATAAATACCTCTTGAAATTAAAAGGAGTGTGTACAGGCTTGGCGGAGCGGGAGAATACCCTGAGGGTCCCGGTTCCTCTCCCCTACACCTATTCGCAAGTGTTTGCTTTGAGTTTTTCATCCATCTCCTCCGGGATTACAGGCAAAACAATATTTGACAGCCCAGGAAAAACACTGTTTCTATGGAGCGCTGTTTGCTCATGCCAGGGATGAAGATTCGGCTGGGAGGGAAGCAAGCTCAGGCACATGAAAGCCAGTCCCTGCAGTAGGCCACATGGAAAGACGTCCCTGCTGCCTTCACACTGCCTGCAGCAAAGCTCTTGGAGCAAAGGCTATGGCAACCAAACTGCTCCTGGATCCTGTGAACAGGGCTGAATCCCAGTGCCCACTCCTGGATCCTGTGAACAGGGCTGAATCCCAGTGCCCACCTGCGGTCTGCTCCTATGCACAGCATCCCCTCCTGAGCACCACAGCACCGCACCACCCAGGGAAACCCCAGGCTGATTTTGTCCCCATCATCAGGACCAGCTCAAGGGAGCAACCTCCCCAGGAAAATCTTCTCTCTAAAGGCCCGGGAGCTGCTGATGAGCAGCACCGCAGCATCACCACCTGGGACCAGAGCTCCCAGGGCACGAAGTGAAGCAGAGAGCAAACAAGGCTTGCTTGGGTAGGAAACAATGGATTTTTCCTGAATCTGGGCTTGTTCCAAAGCGAGTCCCTTGCTGCAGGGCAGTTTGCCAGACCCAGACCCCAGCCTCGGAGCCAGGAGAAGTTCATTGGGCTGGAGAGGTTTCAAACAAAACATCCCTGGCACAGGGCAGCAGGGCTGCTCAGTGAAGCCATTTCCAAGCAGCTCCAGCACCAAACAGGTTTATTTCTGTAAACTTCTGTGGATTCGGAGGCAGGGCAGAGATACTGAAATCACTCTCAACGGGCAGATTTGGATCGAAGCTGCTGTGTAAAACTCCAAGTAATCACTTCAGGCAAATGGCTGGGGCCAAGCTCGACCCATGACTGCCTCCAGCCAGCCCTGCGGGGAGCATCGCATGGAATGAGTGCAATGACTGGCTCTGCCCCTGCAGCTCATACCCCCCAAAATCCCAGCCCAAATCAAGTATTTGCAATGGGGAAAAGCACACGTCCTGCAGGAAGAGGGGCTTGATGGAAATGGAAAACCTCCTTCCCTGCAGCTGGGAATTGCATGGTTCAGTACCAGCACACACCACCAATGCCCAGCTTGCAGACTGACCCAAGAAGGAGAAGTACCTACTGGGACACAGAGCTGAGCATGCTGTGGACCTCAGCATGAAGGGTCCAGGCTTTAACAGGACTGGGGGAGGAAGGAAAGGACAGAAAGGAAAAGGATAGGTGATTACACGTTCAGCTCAGCCCTGAATTGTTCTCCTGCTCCATTTAGGAGAGCTTTACAGTGCTTAATTGAAAGTGCTGCTCCATGCAGGAAACTCATACAGCAACACACTCCATATTTATTATCTCGCCATGATTTCAAGTGAAATTCTCCCATTTAGTAACCTGAAGGAAGGGAGGAAAGGTCCACGGCGCTGCTGCCAGCAGATCACACATGGGGTCTGTGAGCAGCCCGCACAAGGAAGAGGCTGCAGATGAAACTCTGCCCTTGCCTACATCTGCCTCCAGCCCTGCCCCATCTCACCTCCTGCTCCAGCTCTTCCCTACGGCTCTGCTCACCTCCAGGAAAACAAGAAGCAAAACCTCCCGGAGCCCCTGTGGAAGCATTTCCGAGCCCAGATGTGCTGTCAGGCAGCGAGCAGCAGCCTCATTTTCCTTCTTCTCATCTAAGCCCATTGTGAGCAGCTCCCGCGCATCCTCCCCTGTGCCTCTCGGCGGCTCTTCAGCTCCTGCCTATTCTCCGATGCCTTGTTGTCCTGAAAAGTGAACATGAATTGCTGCCAGCTCAAATTAGTGTCTTTCCACAGACGGCCAGCTGAAATGTTGGAAGAGGGGAAGGAGTCGGGAATTTCAAGTCTTCAGAGTTCAGCTTGTGGTAAATACCGAGCTTGTGAGGAAGCATTCAGCAATTCTGTCTCCTTTATCTTTCTTAGATGGGAACCGGGCTCCTCATGGAGAAAAACCTGCTTGCACACGGGACTTGAGCAAGGCTCTGAAGGAAGACTAAACTCTATACATAAAATAGACAAGAAATGGCAGCACTGCAGCCCAACCATCGGTACTGAGCATGGTGTTTTGGCAGCACTCAGTGCTGCAATAAGATGTCAACGCTGGCAAACCCTTGACAGGAGATGCTGAGGGTAGCCATAAAAACCAGAAATCACATAAACCAACCTGCAATAACAAAATGGTCTGCAAACACCTTGGTGGTCGGTAACTCGCCCCAGCAGCAGTCCCCAGCTCACACAGCACAAGTGGAACAGCCTGAAAGCCTCTCACTGTGGGTTTGAAGGGAGACGGGAAACCCCATTTCATTTCCTCAAAGCCCAGAAAACTCCAGCAGAGTGAGCTGGATGAAGAGAACCTTCTATCGGGGCAGTGATTGATGCTATCAGTGTGTGAGTGACTGCCCGGGCTCGGTGGCTAACTGGAACACACAGTGTTCCTTTGAAACAGCTTTCAGCTGCAGACTAAGCCAACAAAAGCCAGAAACAAACACAGCTTAATCCAGACCCGTTTTGCCCAGTTACTGTCAATTGCCTTCCCGGTCTGGCCTCGAACCCTGTGGAGGGGCATAGGCTTTTTATTGACCAGAGAGATGGGGCTGTAATCTCCCTGGAAATGCACATTAAAGGAATTTTAAACCCGGGCTTATCTCCATGAGAAGTCCTTAATGACTCCTGTGCAGCTGTTACAGTGCTCATGCAAATACTGCAAGTGAATGTTTAAGGCTCTATTAAAGGAAAATTTACTGGTCTGTCCGTAAAGCATAGAACACAGAATATCTCCATACACCTGGCTGCACAGGTCGGGTCTCAAACACAACCATTGCCTCCCTGTTCAGCTGGGTTATGGTGGGCCTCACCTCTGCAGTCCTCATGGGATTATAAAGAGAACATAGAGGCGGCCTCAGGAGAGGCCTCTGAAGGAAACCTGCACCCATCTCTCTCCACTTTGGAATCAAAACGTAGGAGTAACATCCAAGTAAGAGGAAAAAAGTTAAACTAGAAAGATGTAAGGAAATGTGACAGAATTCAACATAAATTAATGTTCCAGGCTGGGAATAATGCACGCGTATATATGCACGATTGCTATCAGCTCTTTTGTTAGGAAGCTGGAGGAGCATGAAAACAGCAATGTGTCTTCTAACAACACCTTGAACCTGCCAGAAGTAGCTGTACAAGTGAGAAGAGTCTCTGGCATTTTCTCTGGGCTTTGAAGAGAAAGTTAAATTGATTCAGATTAATCTTCATTTGAAAAGCCACCTCACTGCAGGCTTTGAGCCGCAGATGGATGGAGCACAGGAGCGCTGGGAACTTCCAGTGCTCCCAGAGCATCTCCCACTGTGTGGCCATTGCAGAGCCATGGGGACGCCGTGATCCGGGGCCAGCCCCAGTGGGCCCTCCTCCCTGCTTCTACCACTTTGCAAGGTTCCTGGTGCTCAAACAGAGCCAAACAATGCAGCCACAGGTTGCACATCCCCTTAAAGACCTTAAAGAGAGGAGGAAACCAAAGATCCTATTTCATTATTATTCCTGAAAGTTTACAAGCAAATATAGCATCGGATCCTAGGAAGGTTTAATGGAAAGAAATTAATTTTCCCAACCTAATGAAGCACTTGAGCTCTAGGGCAACGACTGCTAATGGTGCTTCTATTGCAGCTGAAGAGGCAAGAAATTCTGTTCCATAGTAAGTTTAAATATAGTCTTGAAGATCTTTCCCATAAATCACAAAGTCACATAAGGGCTGCACATAACAACTTGTCAGATTACATAAATAAAACGATTCTGAATACTTTAGGAAGAAACACTCTTATTCCATTTGCAGAGCCGCAAGCTTGAGGAGACTTCAGCACCTGAATGAACCACCACCATTCTAGACCTTTCCTGTATCTGATAACCGTGCAGGCTTTAAAAGAACAACTCTAAATGATATGGGCAAGAGTTTGTGTGGGGAGAGATCTCCTGCAGGATTGCTCAGAGAGAAGAACAGCTTCCCATGCAGGGAACGGGATGACGGGTGAGGAGCTGGAGGGGGAACTGCACTGACAGTGCCTGGCTGGGCTCCAGAAACTGATGCCCTGGGGCTCAAGTGAAGCCAAAACCTCAGCCAGGGGCTCAGGGATGTTCACTGAATCACAGGAGCACTCCCCCCCCCCCCCCCCCCGAACTGCATAAATGAGGGCAGTGCAGGCACCCATCAGTTTTATTCCTGCTTTACAACAGGTATTATTTTAATGCTTCCCTCCTCAAATCCCTCTTTCCTCAGGCACCAAAACTCCGCAGGCTGATGTGCTACCGCCATAGGAACCCCTCAGCTTGGCATCTCCAGGATGCGCTTCCCAAACAGTGAAGGCGCAAATCAACATTCCTCCCATTCCCAGATAATGTCAAGGTGAGTATTAACATCCTCCCTGAACCTCTGGTCTGTCAGACTTCAATAAAGGGATAGCAGGGAAGGAGGAAAAGAACTCATAACCAAAACATGAATTAGCACTTTGGGGTCATAGATAAGAGCTGGGGGACCTGCGCAATGAGCACCTCCAAAGGGACCATCTTCTGGCCTTGGACCACTCTTAAATCACAGCTGCCAAAGAGACTGCCCCATCCACACCTCTGGGGCCCATCAATCACATTTAATGGGACTGCAAATGACCACTGGATTATGCTTCATTTAACGCTCCTGTGAGGGGATGCCCGAGATGTTCCGATTCGGCACGGGGAGGGAACAGGTCAGCATCCACCAGCCAAGCCACCTCATGAGCCACAATTAGAGCAAGGCACATATTAAGCTCCTTCTGCCTTAGAATTAACCTGGTAAATGCTCCTCTCTAAGTACTAACACAGCTGAAAAGTGACAGTCTGGAAAGCCACAAAGAGACGAGACCACGATGGGAAGAAGCTGCTGCTCCTGGCATTCCCAGCCATGCACATCCTTGCTGCCGGGGCTCTGGGTGTTTGCATCCCACCAACCACCAGAAAACTTCTGCAGCTCCTCCAACAGTGCCAGAAACCACAATATTCCCCTTAATGACTCACCTGCCTCCACGCTGCATCAGAAACGTCAAGAGGGTCTCATAGCAACTGCCAGATTAGCATATCTCCCTAAACCAGGCTTATGGCTGCGAGCTGGAGGGTAGAAGGAAAAGCTGGTGGAAAAGTGCTTGGAAACAGGCAATTCCCTGCAGGCCACCACGGACCTGCCAGGGATGAGCTGCCACCAGGCTCTCAGGAGGCACAAGCAGGGTCTGAGCCACAGTCAGTGCTGGCTCCTTATCTGTGTCTTAAATAACATCTCCCCCAGCCCAATCAAGCCCCCATCCTATGGGCAGCTGCCTGCTCATCTGCCTGGTGCCTGCCCACCTGGGAAAGGGGCTGAACCAGCACCCAACACCAGTACCCAGATCCCCCATCCCAGGGGCCTTTCTGAAGGGAATGCACTCTGGGTGCTGGGGATCCCCAGCGCCTATGAGGCAGCATCTGGGCCAGGGTCACTGGGAGTCACTGCTGTAGAGCGATGCATCCAGCTCTATTTGTGTTTGATGCTACAGCCAATTTTCTTTGCAGAGATTTCCTTGCTTCATGGACTGAACAGTGTTTCAGGTCCTTCTGGCCAGCAAGTTAGGCTCTCCATCTGTCTGCACTCTGGCTTCCCCCCCCCCCCCTTCCCATTGCTCCATCCAGCTCCCATGGCTACATTCAGTCCCTATATCATCAAATTATATCATGGAATCATGTCTATGATTTCCCTTTGCTTCCCATAACCCATGTGAAGAGGGGAAAAGGTCTGCACCAGCTTTCTGTGTTAACTTCCCCTCTCCATGAGTGCTTGTGTTTGATGTGAGAGATGGTGTGAGCCCCTGTTAGGCTGCAGGAGCGATTTACTCCACATGCACTTTATAACAGGACAGGGAATACCGACACGGAGATCACATAACCACAGGGATACAGAGATGATCTCACATGGGAGTGTTTTACAGCTCTTCACAACAGATTATTGGAGGGTGCCATTATCTGTGCCTAATTTTCCGTTACACCCCAAACATTTCAATTTCCCCCTTCACTGATCTCCTGCTTTAATAGCTCTTCCAAACTTGGCTTAAATAGAGAAGTACCCATTTGGTACCATTCCTGCTGCACCCCACTGACACTGACGCCTCCTTTCTTTCTCCTTTCTTTCTCCTACTCTTTTCCCTTTTCTCATCTTTTTCTCCTTGAAAACAACAGCCTCTATTTCCTCTCTCCCTCAGGAACCACGGTGCCAGCCCTGCTGCTGCTGGGATGTTGTGTTGTCCTGCTCACTCAGCTGGACTCCGGGAAGGAATTCCATGGAGCTTGTCAACCTTCACTTTTCCTTTTCTTTTCTTCGCAGTCCTCAAGCCCTGCTCCAGCTGACACTCTGCTTGTACATCCCCCAGCGGGACTTGAGGGCTGTACTTGGCCCGGAAACCATCCCAAATCAATTCAGCCCATTAAAGCCATACTCAGACAGCCCTGGTGAGCACTGCAGCTTTGGGGCCTCTTGTCCCACCACTTTGCTCAGCCAACGCACTGAGTGTCTTGGCTGCACTGTCCGGCCTCTTCCCAGCCCCCTGGAGAAAGGATGATCCCAGGCTCCGGCTCCTGCTGCGCCGTGTCACTCAGTTGTCACTGGGCTTTGTCCCTGCCAGCGTGCCATATCCCGGATGGGGTCCACTCCAATGGGCTCCCAGCCCCTGGCACAAGCGATCCCCATCTCCTGGCACTGAGCAGGGATGTGGGTTTGGAAGAGGGTTTTTAGTCTCTTGGCTGCTTCATCCCCCATATCCTGGGGCAGGTGAGGCCTGGGAGGTGTAAGTAAGCACAGGCTGTTCTGTCCTTGCCTCTTCCCAAGGAGAGGCAGCCCCAGTGGCTTTGGGAGTCTATTAACTGAAGCCAGACAGTGCTAAAACCTGCCAGCCCGGAGGGAAAACACGTTATTTGCCTTTTAAATATTAGCCCTGGCTCCTGTTTTTCAGCCACTCTGCCTGCCTTACAAAGACCTTGGTGGGATAAGGGCATGCACAAGCCAGCTGCCCCCTGGGAGATGTGGGACACAGAGCCACAGAAAAGCTCCAGGTTCCCTATTTCCCTGCCCAGGAGGGGCAGATTATGTGGGCTCCTGCTTTCTAAATCCCTGGAAGAATAACAGTGCAAATATCCCAGCCCAAAGCATTAAGAGCACTGATCGATACCACTGGCTGCGGGATGGCTCCCAGATGAAAGGCTCTCTGGGCTGATGGGCAGCAAATGGGTGAATGTGCGGCTTTTCTCTTCCAGGGCCTGTGATCATGGCTAATTGCTCTGATGTACAGGTTTATGGACTGTTACATGGATATTGCTCTTCTCATGGCTTCACAAAACTGTTTTATAAATGGCACTGGCTGCCATCCACTGCGCTGTGCATAGCTGTTGGTCTGAACATCAGCGCTGGGTCTGAAGCAAGGAGAAGGAAAACACGATCAAGAAAGAGATAGGGAAAAACAAATGTCAAGCTGTGCTTTTTAGAGATGGAGGGCAAAGTGGTGGCCAGCCCCTTAAGAAGAGAAGGTAGGCTGGTAATTGGAAACATTGGACCAGGATGCTGTGCACTGACTCCCTGCATCAGGCTTGGCTCAGCTTGGCTGAGACAAAAGGAGCTTTGTCCCTCATGGCACAGCCTAGGCATGGCCAGTCCCAATATGCTATGGGCATGGAGACAAGGAGGTTGGAGAGGCGAAGGCTCCAAGGGAAGCATGGAGCTGTCATGGAGTGGATCCCTCTTCTCAAGCAAAAATGGGATGAGGGTTGGCCCCATATCACCATCACGAACAGAGGAGTCCTCTGGATAAGCAGAGAATTCAGAAATACTCAGTGTGAACCAGAGGCTGAACTAGCATTGCTTAACTATGGCTTCTCCTGGGAAACCAAAGCCCCAAGGCCACACTCGGCCATGCACGTTAACGTTGCCCACTGGAAACACCAGGCGATGCTCTCCAGCCTGTGAAACCAGGCCATGTATTCTAAACACTCGCACTATCAAACACCACAGCAAGTATCAGGCAAAGAAATCAACTGTTCCCTGATCCAAGCCAACTGAAATCAATTGTTGCAGGGGGAAAGCGCAGTCAGCCACGTCTGAGCCCTTTGACAGGTCAATAAATACCGCACCTGAGAGGATGCAGCTCATCCACGGAGCTGGATGTGCCGCCCTGGCATCGCTACCGGAGTGGTACCCTGCTCAGTGGGCGCTGGGAATGGATCCCATGCTGCGTGCTCCAGTGCTGCTGACCTTGGCTTCGCATGGGGCTTCACATGGGGCCACAGCTTCAGGTCTCACAGGGCTTGCATTTGCACCTCCTGTTGTCCTTCAGTATGCTACAGGCAAGGACCAGGCTCCCATGACACCCACCAGCTCCTGCCTCCGTCCTCTGCTCCCATCACATCACTTACACACACTTGTGAATTTGCAAGGGGAAGACAACAACCCTGAAGAAACTCTGTTCCCGCTTTGGCCTGACAAGGAACTAAGATAGATGTGAGTTTTCAGTTAATATCATGCTCAGAGGATGAACGGGAACAGTGAGGATTTCATTCTGGGAAGTTTATTAAAAACACACAGACATGTCACTCCCGGCAGAGCTGAACAGGTCCCGGGGTCCTGGGTTGTATCAGTGTCAGTAAAACCTGAGATTACATCTAACAGCAGCCTGGCACTTGAAACCTGTGAATTGCACGCACACGTGTTTCCTGAGCCCTCAGGAGACAACACGAATCCCATTGAATCTCCAGCACAAGCTATGGGCAGCCACTGTGCTCCCCATCCCTGCTGGGCAGCAGAGACCCAACCATGGGTTGATCTCACCATGGACCAAACGCACCATGGACCAGCCCCACCGGGGGCTGCGCTGGCTGCAGATCTCCTCCATTGCGGCATCCTCGGGGCTCTTCCTTTCCAATGCCCTCCTGCCATAATAATTCATCCCTCTGCTGAGAGGCTTCACTGCTTCGAACTGCTTATTAGCACAAACTGCCTGGCAGTAATAAAATGCTCTCTCAGCGCTCATCATTTACTGGGCATGCAAGTCCATGGCCAAACACTGAGCCATGAGCCTGGAGTGGGATGCACGTTGCGGGCTGGTTTCATCCATGGAGAAAGAGGCCAGGGGTAGGGATGAGCTGCTAGATGAGCCCATTACCCACTGCAGAGCCACAGGCACCCTCACATGGCTCCCTCCGTGTCCCATCCCCATGGGGAGCTTGGCACTTAGAAGGGGTGCGAAGTGTGGAGATCTTGGCTGTGAGACCGACCCATCAGCTTGGATGATGTACTTCCACTTTTAATAAGAAATAGCAGTCAATATAGCACATTTCCAGCATTTATTGAGCTGAAGTGCCTTCCACTGCTTCAGTGCTGAGCCCTGAAGCCTGTCCTGGATGATTTAAGAACGATCCATCTGGAAAATGATGCAGACAATTTGTTACATCCAGCCAGAGAGCCATAGAAGCCACAATAACAAGCTTAAATGATTTCACCATCGCTACATCATCCAGCCCCAGCCAATCTTCCTCAAAGCCACTGCCGAGGTGCTGTCACCACATCACACACGGCTCCTCATCCCAAAGCTGATGCTGCTCCTGCAGCCCAGCCTGATGCCGGGAGCCTGGCACCTAGTGTGGGATGCAGGGATGCCAGCACAATTTCCCATGGCCAAGGATCCTTTTCTACCTTCCCCCTTCTTGTCTCCATTCCAAATCCCTATTTGCAAATAAGAAGACACAGCCAGTTTAAAAGTCCTTTCTCGGTGGGCTCCTCCTTCCGCAGGCAGCATTGTTGCATGTTGATGGTTACTACCTAGCCCTGGATAAATCAGGGCTTCGTTTTTCAAAATAGCATGTTGATTGATGCTTAAAATATCTCCAGCAATTACTTCGCCCCGGTATAATTATAATAATTAAACTTGGATAATGCTTAGTCCTACTTTTTAACAGAGCTGTGTGCTGTGGCATCAGTGCGCTCGCGTTTTGTTTCCAGCCTCATTTTCCAGTCTCGCCCCGCTGCTGGGCTGAGGCAGCCCTCAGAGCATGCAGAGTGGCAGCTCCAGCACTGAGAAGGGGATGGTGACCCAGGGGACCACTTAAGGCACCTTAACCCAGTGTGGAGGCTGTGCCCTGGCCCTCACCACGGGGTAGGGTGAGCAGCAGCAGGAGGGGATGCTCCCGGCTCCATTGCTGGGTGCGATGGGTGCGGGAGGGGCACAGGGACATCCAGCAATGTGGGGCTGGCTCTCCCCTTTGGCTGCAATGCAGAAGGCTGAGCTCAACGGGCTGGGCAGGAGCTTCTGCAGCATCATTTCACTCGCATGAGAAGTGACCCAAGCAGCAGCACCAGAGCTGCTGCCTGCTCCTGCAGCACCACAATCTGTGCAGCATCCATCCAAGCTGTCTGGCTCCCCATGTCCCCTCTCCCACACCACATGGCTCAGCACAGTATTCCTCCTCTGCACTCCTCTGCTCACAACATCGCTGGTGAGTACGTTTCTGGCTGTGATAAATAGCAGGGAAAGGAATGAGATCCCAACACTCTATTTCATGCCCTGAAATCCCACTTGTACCTGGAAATGAACAGAGTTCTCCGGCTGATATATGCAGCTCCGAGGCCATTCACATCCTGTTAGCTTGTACACAGTGTCACAGTGATTTAAGCTGGCAATTTGGCCCTACAATGAAGAGCATCTCACTTTGTCCCTCCTCATTTTCCTATGTTTTCCTGCAGAAGAGAGCTTTTGGGGAGGATCTGTCTGGGCTGCATCTCTGGTCCTTCCTTTGGTGCGCTAGCAGGCACTGTGGGAGATAAGCAGTGGGCGGCTGTGCCGAGCTCTGCCTGTCCAGGTCATCCCTCTTCAAAGCTGACATGGACACTGAAAACAGCTTTTTTCGCCCCTTTCTAGGTCAGGTGGCATTCCAAAGCTCTGCAGCTCCGTCTGTCCATCTGTCCATTGAGCAAGAGCAGGGCCAGCCCTGGCTGGAACACAACAGCCTAAGTGTGACTCCTCATCACCCACTGCAAACCCAATTTGCAGACAAAAAGCATCATTTTAATACACAACCGCGCACAGCCCAAATTTCTCTTTATGTATAACATACACTCAGGGTAAGCAATTCTGCAATGCCTGCTCACCTTGCTGTATAGCTGTTCATTTAAAACATCATTAGTGATGTTTCGTTAACTCCCTAAGTGTCCTGTTGAAGGGCTTCATTCTTTCAAGCACCATCCCAACACACACACATGGGTCCCCACCGCTTGCCCCTGTGCTCCCACCTCTGCTACGAGGCTTGGAGGTGGGTGCTGCCATGGTGGAGATGCTGAGACCCTCTTCCAAGGATGTGCAAGACCTTCTTCCCAAGATATACAAGACCCTCTTCCCAGGATGAAGGCAGGGCTGTTTCTCAGCTGCTTGCCCCACAAGGGTGCACAACCAAAGAGGTTTCTCCCTTCCAAGCCCCCCCAAACTCCCCCATGCCCTCCCCATGGACCGCAGCCGCCTCCCAGAGGAACCCAGTCAGCACCCAGCTGCGCGGTTCTCATATCAGTTTTAATAGCAACATCAGAGTACTAAATATACACAGGGAGATCGGTATAGGGTGGCATTTACAGTGCTTCCAAGTACACAGCTTCCAAGTACAGAGACAAATTAAAAACCACTCGGGAAGAGGAGTCCTGGCCCCGCAGCATCCCCTGCAGCAGCGTGCCGGATGTCCCGCGGCGCGGGATTTTCCCAGGGAAAAGAAAGGAGTCCTCAGGGATGTAAAAGGAGTTACAAAGGAAAAGCTGTCTCATGTTAGAAAACGGGTTTTTTGGCAAAATAAAAATAAAGTGTAAACTCCAACTGTACATGTCCTATCAAACGGAAAAAATAAACCCCTCGCAACCTAAAATAGAAGAATCTGGGTCAGAAATCTGTGCCCTTAGTGTACATCTTTTGCGCAACGTATACTTTTTCTCAAAGTAAATATTATCTCCACTTGTGACACTGTTAAAAATGCACCGACAAACGCTGAGAAGAAGTCTTAAAAATGTGTGAGAAGCGTTAGATGGGATCTGGAGACCGGACCCAGGGGCTTGGACATGGGGAGGGATTTCTTGCTGGTTTTGGAAAAAAATCACTTATAGATTTTAGACCTGGTTGAAGGAAAATTCCAACCACATTCATCCTGAAACGGGTGGGCTGAGATAGGAGAGAGAGATATATTTTTGTTCTAGTTTATTTCTTTTTTTTTTTTGTACAAAATATAGAATATGTGTAGAATATCTACTATTTAACTACCGTTTTAGCTGAACGAGCTTCCTTCGCAACCAGCTGCCCATGGAGAAGAGGTAACCCAAAATCCACCTTGCACCTCCCACCCGGCCCCCCCCCCGCTGCCCTTTTCTCTAGCTGGGAAGACAGAGTGATGGGAAGCGATCAGCTTTGGAGAGATGGCTCCTGGCACAGGCTGGTGGTGAGAAGGGCTCGTCCCAAACCATCCTCTCTCTAAGACAGAGCCACAAGCAACACGCGGACACAGCACTACATGGTTGGGGGATGCAGCAGCCTTTTGGCAGTGCTGATGTGTTTCTTAGGAGCTACTCGGGCTAAGAAATCCATAAAATGAACCAAAAAGAACCAAGAAGCAGTAAGCTGGGAGTTTATGGCAAAGCAAGCAGCAAAACTTGGTTCTCCTTCAACCTGCCAGAACCACAATGAAGCAAAACACAAAAGGCTCTGTTTCTCCAAGGAAAGGCCAGGCTGGAGCATGGTTTTGCCTGATGCCACGTCCAGGCTGCTCCTCCAGATTTACCGCCCATCCACTGAGCCCCCCCACACGAACCCACAGCTCCCCAGCACAGCGAGGCGACCCCCGTGCACAGCAGGGACCTCCACAAGGGCTCTGCCACCACCTCACCCCTCGCAAGCCCTCACTCAATCTGTGGCAGTGCAAAGGGTCCAGCTCCCAGAGCGGCTTCCCATGGTGGAACATTCCCTGCTGCCTGTGCGGTACTATTGGGCTGGAAAACAGGCTCAGCTTCTGAATAAGAGCAGAAAAATCCCTAATTCTTAATTCTCCAAACATGCACAAGTCCGTTGTCCCCCCCCAGGAGCAAGACCCAGCTGCCCACGGTCTATGCCATGAAAATGTGACTTTCTGTTTTCATTTCTTTCCCTTTTTTTGGCTTTCATCGATAGCAGGGATTGAAACAACTGCTGTTCATTTCTCTTTCTTAAGATAGACCTTGGGCTGCAAGGATCCTGCCTCGTAAATCACAGCTTTTACAGCTCCGGCCCTTCCCTTCTTCCTTCCCTCCTTCCCTTCCTCCTGGCAGTCGTCCCTTGTTGGTGTGCTTGCATGCATAGGATGGGAGGGTTTCTCTGATAAAGTGCAAGTGCTGTTGGTCCTTATAAATAAGGGAAGATTGTGCATCTACTTTTGTTCCCTGGTTCACCACTCATCTCTTGGTGACCAGGATGTGTTCTTCTGCAGACAATGTGGAAAGCTCGTGCAAGTCCTGCCCTCAAAACCCTGCTCCTGTTGTTCTCCTGCATTCCCTTTCCCTGACACACACACAGACACACACGCAGTTCCCCTGCCTTGCCCAGGAGCTGGGTTCCAGGCTTGGGGCAGGGCACATCTCCATCACCATCACCACCACCGCTGCCTCTGCTGCCCCCAGCTCTGCCCAACACCTCCCCTTCAGGCAGCGGTTCCATACACACAGAAATGCAGAATGATCCTTCAAACGCTCAGGAACGAGGGAGCTGAGGTGTATTTTATGATGTCAAATTGCCATTGAGGTTACACTGGAACACCCGCAAGAACTCCTGGGTGCAGCCAGCACACAGCTAAATCGGAAGATCAATGGGTGCAGCACAACAGCTCCTGAGCTGGAGTGGATTGATGGCAGCAGAGTCAAACACAGGAGAACTCAAACCCTGTGCCAGCGAGGGAGATTTGCAGGGGCTGCTGTGGCACATCAGTGAAACACAAAGGCTCTGGTATACTGAGCTGATGGATCACCCTGGAGTGGTCACTTCTCACATGAGTTCTGGCTGACCCCGCTGCAATGAGCTCCCCTGGGCTGCTGTGGAGTGAGGGCATTGGTAATCCAAGCAAGGTATCACTCTATGCTAATAATTGCAGCCCAAAGGTCCCCATTGTGTATGAGACTGCCAGCAGCAGCACCAGGACCCCCATTTCAGGGCAGACCCCAGGGACATCCCAAGGGAAAATGCTCCTGGCATATATCAAGGAAGGTTAAAGCTTTGGGGAGCACTCCCCCAGCAAAACACCGTCTCCTGCCCCAAGGCAAGCTGGTGGGGACATCCACCCAATGTCCCAGACAGCCAGACATGAGCCACACAGCAACACTCCTTTGCCCAGTGCCTGGCCCCATCATGGGAAGGTTTGCTTTGTGAAACACAAAAAGAGCAGATCTCTGCTCTGATGCAGGACCCAGCCCTGTTAAATACCCCCAACAACAACACCCAGCCCTGGGGATGCACACGTTGCCTATGCCCACCCAGTAGAAACCACCTCTGCAGAAGGAACATGGAAGAAACCCTGCCCAGGAGCAACAGGAACCCCTCTCCTCCTCCCTGGCTGCTGGTCAGCAGCGACCCCGGTGTGGAGCGCACCAAAGGCAATGCTGGAGTCTCATTGGAGTTGCAGGGAATGTTGCCAAAGCCTTTGGAGACGCTTGGTTCAAGTCCACAGGCAATCATCGGGTCTGGCAAGGAAGACTTCTTCCTGGGGCAGTTCCCAAGAACTCAGGAAAGATAATCCAGACTGTGCAATTCCATCCGGAAAGGACAGAAAAGAATATGGGAACAAGAGACTGCTCACGTGGCTATGTGCAACACCAGGAGTTTCTGCCTTTTTGTCCATTATAATGGAGCTGAACAGCTAGGGATGAGTAGGAATGTGTATCCGGACAACTCCAAAAAGCGCTAGTACTGACGAAGGGCAGTTTACAAAAAGAACTGGAGGGCTTTGGTCTGAATTCTGCTGTCGTTCCTACCCAGGTAATGCTGAAGCAGCCCAACCCCAGCTGTCTTAGTGCCACAGCCCACTGGTACCACTGCGAGCACTGGGATGAGCAACACACCAAACCGGAGCCACTGGAACCGTGGGCAAAATTCCCTTCTCAAGGAAGAGGCTCCCTGGAGCTCTCTGGCCCTGGAATAGGTCAGGAGGCAATGGGCTCTTTCCTTTTGTGTGTCTCACAAAGGGCTGAGCAAGCTTTGGTGTCATGGCCTATTTAGAAGCCATTTCCTGACATAACTCCCTCATCCCACTCCTGAAATTTGTCTCTTGTGCCAAGAGAGGCCCATCCTTCAGAAGTCCACACCTAAAACCTGTTCCCAGCCATCCCCAAGGCATCACGCTTAGCTCAGTAAAACAACGGCAGACACAGGCTTTGGGGCTTTTCCGACCTACCACAATGATGTATCAGGCTACACAAGTCTGGAAACATCCTTCACCACCATAGGTGAAGGTGCTCCCTCAACCACTCCCCACCACCACTCAAGCTGCTCCCTGCTCGCTTCCCGCTCTCCCTGCTGCTGGGAACACGACGGTGTGGGAAAACCACCTCGAAGACAGGGTCCATAGGGAGCGGGAGCAGGATTCGCCCCACACCTGCGGCATCCCGCATGGAGGAAATGGGAGTTCCTCTGCTGCCCACTCCCCTCGCCGTAGCGCTCCGCTTCCTCCAACCTCCCACAGCAGGAATGCACTTTGTGAATTCGGCCCAGACGCAGCCTTCTAGCTGGAATCCCAGCCCATCTCCATCCTCCTGTCATCCCAGACCAGGCTTCGGCGCATCCTGCCATCCCTCCTGCGGCTGGAGCAGCCACCAGGCACTGCAGCCCCGGCTGATCCCGCCATGGTCACGTCCCAACTGCTGGAAAAGCATTTCCAAAAGGAACCAAAACTATATATATATATATATATATATATATATGTATACATACATATATATGTCTATACATACACACACACACGTATATATATGTATATATGTCTACCTATATATACACATATAGGTTCAAAAGGCAAGCTGCCAAAGTAGAAAACATCGGCTCACCTGGTTTGTATTATGCGTGTTAAAGAAATGAGACTTTTAGCCCATGGCATCTCCTTTAAAAATGAGTATTTAAGATCTTCAAAAATTGCTACAGTACAAAAAGTGGTTGTGTGTGTATATATATATATATTTTCTCTCTACACGTATCGTATGTATGTACGCGGATGGACCGGAATGGATGACCCCACCAGAAGAGACGCCCCACTCGTCCTCCACAATGTTTCCAGGCGTTAGCGACTCGGCTTCGGCTTCTCGCCAAGTCTTTGCATCGGTACATGGCACATAATGGTATTATTGGCACAGGTTCAGAGTCACGTCCACGTCCAGGCTCCAGGCGCTCGGCCCTTCTCCCAGTCCCCCGCCGGCTCCTCTTCCTCACGGGATCCTTTGCTCACACCTTTCCCTTCCTCTTCCCCACCAAACGCGCTCTTTGTCCATCGCAGTTCCCTACAGGCGTGTTCATTTGTATAAAAATAGATTTGGCCCATAGAACGCTGCTCTTTGAGTCTCCTACTGGTAAACAGAAATGGTAGGTACAGGTAACCCATTATTTTTGTATATTTTTTACAGGTTCACCAATGGAATCCTGTGAAGGACGAGAAGAAAAAGAAAGATTAAATCACCACAAGGGAACGGCACCGTGACCTGCACTGCTGCTCTGCTGATCCCCTGGAGCCTTCCCCCGCCTCCCCGCAGGGCTCAGGGGCACAAGCACCGATGGTACCCTTGGGGATGGGCATGGAAAAAGCAGGATGTTGGTGATCAGTCTGCAGTGGGATTGGCACTGGGATCACTCCTTCAGCCTCCCCAGTGAAGCCTCAGCCCTTCCCAGCCCATTCTCAGCCATGGGTTAGTGGTGGCCTTGGCAGTGCTGCGGTAAGGGTTGGACTTGATGATTTTAAAGGTCTTTTCCAACCTGGTTGATCTATGATTCTATGTTCCTTGAGGCAGCCTCGGATCAGGGCACACATGATGGGACGGGGATGCTTTCGGTGAGCAGTGGAAGAGGTGGGTCTAAATGCACACTATCTCTTCAGGACCTCTTCCAAAGCATTATTTCCTTCTGATCCCCCTTGCATCCGGGGATTGCTCATACTTGGGCTGAGAGCAGCGAATGCTCTGGTAGGTGAGAAGACATGGATGAGCACTAACAAAATTCCCTAAAGTTAGACGCCCTAAAGACATCAATATAGAACTGGTTAAGCACCAAAACCAGAGATCCTACAGAAGTTCTTCTTTAGCTGTTTATTTGCTGCCTTCCGAAAGCTCTCTCCCTACATAATCCTGAAACCTCCATGCGAAGGCAATTACTCCCCATCATCCGTGTGTGGCCGCTTGCTTCACATGTATATGACTAGGTGTGTCATACACACTCCAATGTACCCAAGTGTCTTGAGACCACTGCCCATGTGTGGGCTTCATCCCCATCCAGTGCCCTTGGTCCACAGCTCTGCCCTGAACCACTCAAGCTGGCCTGGAAATGCTTTTTGTTCAAGGGCGCTTTCCTCAGCATCATTTTAAAGCAAGATGCCCAATATTCACCATCTCCAAGAGCAAGGCTGGAGTCTTAATTAGCGAGACAGATTTTACTGAGTCCTTAATCTCCCGCGCTGGGGCTGTGCCGGGACTGCTGCTATTCCTCCAAGACAAGGCTGGATTTTTTATGATGACTCATTATCTGTTAATGTTAATACAAACCATTTGCTGTTGTTAGGCAGAACGGGGCCATCACAGCAGCTGCTCGCTCTGTTCAAAGTGTGGAATTACCACACAGCGCTGTACATTTTATCCACCTTGTGCAAAAGCTGGGATCAGATCAATGCTACCATAGCCAGGATGATTTTCAGGTCCTGAATGGCCACTTCCCTAACGGCAATGCCGAATGTTTACGTAGTCCTGGATGAATCCTATCTAATGCATGCATTGCGGGATGTGCAATTTGTATTGTATCCCAAACAGCCTCTCTTTGTGCAAAGTAGGTCAGCGCTTGATCAACCTCACAGATTTTTGTATAATCTCATTCCATGGGGTTTTTCAGTCAAAGAGAGTGGGATTAAGGACAAGAACAACACGAAATCTCAAACTTCATTTCAGAAAGCCCCAAAGACAGTATGAAATCAAACCAAAACTGCCTCAGTATGCTGCAGTGCCTAGCCAAAGCCACTTGAGCCTCCAGCAAACGTCACCTTTTGGGTTGCAGAATGGCTCTTCCTGCCTCTGCTGCATCTTCTCTGTCATCTACTGTGATCAGGGCACAGGTAGCTTTGCTTCTTAAGCCCCCATGCAGATAATCCCTGAGCTACCTGGCACAAATGCTATAAGTGACTGCTTTACTCTTCACCTAGACCAGCCCATGGCCACGCTATGGCTGCATCTGCACACAGAGCTGCCAGTGCCTCAGCAAGGACCGTGCCAGTGGCACAGGAACGCTCTCCATTGCTCCTCTTGGCACGGGATGACTCTGACCCCAGGAAATAACTTCAACATCTGCTTGCCGTGTAACCAGATGAGCTTCACCAGGTTTCCTGACACAAGCTCAGCGCTGCCTGCAGCCCTCCAGGCTGGAGGTGGTTCCATGGTGCTGTCCCTTACATCTGCTGCCTGCACCCGCACAGCCTTACGCTGCCAGCAGCACCCTCAAATGCCAGGCTGCCATTTAGGTACAGCACAGTGCTGATGGGCTGCCATCTGTAAAGTGCACATTAAACTCCAACCGGCCTCCCGGTGCTCATCTAGTTCAAATGTCCGCACCCCCTCTCTGCCCTGAGTCCGTCTTGCGCCTCCAGCTCTGGCTCTACATGTTCAGAGGACTAATTTGCTTGTTAGACAGCTAGGAGCTGTGGAGTGCCATCAATTAAACCTTGTAAAAGGCTCTGAGCCTTTCCACAGAGTGAGGCTGCTGGCACGGTGTCCAGCGCAGTGTTCGACCCCTCCTGGTGCATGGCTGCGTGCCTGCAGAGTGAGGATTGCCCCATGGCTTTGGGGTGCCCCCCTCATGCTGCCCACCATCCCCTGCACACACCAAGAGAAAGGGGCTGGGAAGAGAATGCTGCACATAACCCTTCCAGCCAGGATGCAGAGCATCCTTCCTCCTCTGCTGAGGGACAGAGGGTCAACAGTAACTGCTGCCTTCAGGCTGTGCTGCTGCTGTTGGAAAAGCCAGCCAGGAAGACATCGATCCCTCCAGAAGAGGTGCAGCCCAAAGCATCAACTTTGCCACCAGCCTCTCCTCCAGAAATGAGAGATGGAAAGGTATCCTCATCCCACCATCCTCCTGCAGCATCCATCTGGTGACAGCACAAAGCCACCCTAACAACAAGGAGACAGTCTACCAGGGAGCTTATCCCAGTGCCATCTCCTCTGGGAAGGTTTTACCTTATGCAGTGACATGTGCAACTTCGAATATCCATTTTGCCTGCAGGATGTCCCAACTGGCATGCATGGATTCATGCAAAACGCTCTTCACATGGGGCTGCAATGCATCCTTCAACTGGATGCTGCTGGCAGAGCAATTCCCCCTCAGGAGACACCAACACTGTGACCCCAGCAGGTCCTCAACCTACCAAGCACATCATGATGGAAGATGTAAAACGTGTGCAGGAAACAGTGCATCATGGAAAAAATACTAAGTGACCTTTTTCTGACTTCTAAAGGATTTGGGCTGACCCCATTTTGGGATGAGGGCAGGCTCTGCAGTGTCTGTGCCACGCTGATGCTCTCTACATTACTCCCCACACACGGGAAGGATCTCTGGCAGTCGCCTGGGTCTCATCATCATGTACCACTTATGCATGTGCATTCCCTAAACACCCTGGTGCAAACACACACACGCCCATGTACACATGCAGAGAATAGCTTTTGGATTAATCTCATTTTGCCAACATTAATGAAACCAAACATTAGCATCCAGAACTGGATAAATAATTGAAACCCTATTATGGAGCTAATGCTCCAGGTACGACTCGGATAGATTTTTCCAGAGCGCATCAATACACGTTTTATGGATTCCATGAAAACGGGTCAATGAGAATTTTCAAGGATTTAATAAGGCATGATGGGATGGCTTTGGGCTATTTCAGAAGATCTGTGGAGATGGCCAGGGAGCAGTCTTTGGCACCGAGTTTCACAGGACCTCGGGCAGGAATTGCACAGGCTGCCCATAGAGGGCAAGAGCTCAGAGCCGCTCATCCTCCTTCCCTCTATTACAGGCACAAGAGCTGCTGATGGCAGCTATGGGCAAAGCCACCAGCAGGCAGACGGGTGAACTCTTGCCTTCTGCCTTGTGCTCCCTGCACACACCTCACCTGGGCTGTCCAGACACCGCCAGCCCCCAGCACAGCCGTGACCATGAACTTTTTATTCCCTTTCATTCTAATCTAATTATATTTCTGTGTTCAATAGCTGGGTGCAATGTTAAACAGGCTATTCTGAGCAAGCTGCAGTCAGGGAAGGCAGCAAATTTCATTTACACTGAATATATGATTCATCACAGCAGGGACTTGGGACAGACCCATTAATTCACCTGACTGTGTGGCTCAAATGGACACCGGTGCCCCACAGTGAGCCCCATGCAACAAACCCTAACTGCTCCTCCTGCCACCTTCAACAGCAATACAAGGAGGGAAAAACAGCTCAAGCCAACTCAAAACCAGGAAAGAAACCTCAGCAATGCACTGCTGAGAGCATCACACAACACAGCAGCACCCAAGGTGAGAACCTGGCTCCTAGGGACTGCACACATGGGCTTGCAGGATGCACATCCCACCGGGCAAGGAAAGGCACAAGAGGAAGAGGATGAGGAGAAGAAAGAGGAGGACCCCAGGACCCTCACATGGCAGTGTTTATGACAGCAAACATCATCACATGAGCATTTGGGTACCAAGGGAATATGCATGTCAGCGGCATGACTCATGAATGAGATGGGCTGTCCATCATGCAATAAGAGGTTAATTACAGACCAGGCCACTTCACAGCATGGAAATTACTATTGCATGTCAAAGTGGGCTGGAACCACAGGATCAGGCTGAAGTTCAAGGCTGCCCCAGGGACCCATTACTCTTAAATCCACATCCATCTCAGTCCCTGCCTTTAGCTCTGGCCTGACTGCAATTCACCTCTCCGGAAAAGCCACTTTGGTACCCAGCCTCCCATCCACAGCATCCTGTGGCCATCCCGAAAGGTGGCTTCTGACATCCCGAAAGAAGCAGCAGCAGGAAGACGGCACCAGGCAGGAGGAGAGCAACCGCACATGGGCAGGGGATGACAGGCATGTTGCAGGCAGGGGACAGGCATGGGGGGAGTGCGATACCTACCAGGAAACAGCCCGATGGCGTCTGCCCTGCCCCAGAAGTCAAACAGGTTTCGGCCAGTCAGCAGGAGATCTCAAACCATTTCTCAGACACAAAGGCCACAGGAATAAGATGCCGGTCAGAAGAAGAGGGTCTGCAGTGAGCACAAAAAGGGGCTTGCGGGTGCTGGTATGTAACACACCAGGAGCAAGCTGCGGTGGCCTGCAGCACAAATCAGCTGTTTTAGAGGGGAAAAATAACCACCTCTCTAAAGTAATGCTTGGAATGGGCTTATTGGCCTTGGAAACCAGTGAGGTGCAAAGCACAGCCCCATGCGCACGCAGATGCTGGTTAAAAAGCTGTTGGCTTCCAGGGTTCTCTCCTTCATGCAGGTAGACGCCAGCTGCGGGCGGCACATCCACCACGTCCAGCCAGGCTGCGCAGAGCACTGCATGCTCATTTTCTCCCTCAAAAGCCTCCTCCTAATTTTCCCTCTGCCTTTGATGGGAGACACGCATCTACAGCACGGTAAAAACACAGCAGCGCCCTGTGAATGGGCTCGGGGAGCCAGCCCTGCTGACCACCCCTCTGACAGACATGGAAGAAGTGCTCGTGCTTTCACCCTGTGCCACCAGCTGCTCCCAAGCCCCCTCGTTAAAGCACCATTATTTCACGCTGGACTAACAGCTCATTTGGCTCCTCCATTAATCACCCTGCTCGTACCCAACCCAGCAGCTCTTGCGATACCACTCAGGAGACAGCACGGATGCTGGACGATGGATCCAGCAGCATTTTACGTGCTGTCGGGAACTGGAAATCATGTGGTGCTCAACACTGCCAGGGCTTGCTGGTTGGACTTGATCATCTTAAAGGTCTTTTCCAACCCAGTGTTTCTATGACTCTATTCTATGATTCTGTGATATTCTAAGGTGATGCTGAGGACGGAGCTGCCTATGTGGCTAGTGAAGCTCTCATCCTGCCGATGAGGATGGATGTCGCTGAGCAACTTCCATCAATGAGCATCACGGTTCAGAGAGCCAGAGGAAGCTGGGAGAAGCCAATGGGCATCTCCCCTTGGGAACCAGCACCAGCAGGGCACGGCTCTCCCCATCCCGCCTTACCTGTTTCCATTGAAGGTTGTTTTATAGTCCCCGGGCGAGCGCAGCGCCTCCTCCGCGTAGACGGGCACGGGGGTGCGGACGCACTCGTGGGAGCACTGCAGCGTCTCGTTGTAGGCGGTGAAGATGTCGAGGGCGCTGGGCACGCGCGCGGGCGCGAAGTCGGTCAGGTTCTGGCAGCTCTCCTCCTGCTGGTCCAGCTTGCGCTGGTGGCTGTTGCGCCGCGGGCGCCCGCTCTGCGCGCAGCTACGGGACAGGAAGGGGGCATAAGCTCGCCTTATGGGCCCTTAGCTACACCGCACTCAGTGTTAGATAAGGACTTGGGTGCTCGGGGAAGATCAGCCGCAATCAGGCAGTCACTTGGCTCGGCTTGGTTTTAAGGATCACATTTGAATTTTAGATGCGGGCTTTTTACCATCAGAGCAACGACTTAACGACTCATTCCTTTATACCTGCAGGAAATGAAAGCCTCCTTTTAAGTGAAAAGACGTAAGAGAGAACAACGAAGTGAAATGCTTGCCATTTGGGAGGCACACGAAGGTTTTAACTTATGGGGATAAATAAGCTTGCAGCCCAGTCTGGCACAGCAGGCATGCTCCCCCTCAGCACAGGGATGGCTGCTTCCCGCTAACTCCACTAGGATCACCACTCCTGGTTCAGTACATAGGAAACAAGGAGAGCACAAGCAGCAGGAACCTGCCCTCAACCAGGCTGGTCCTGTTTAAGGGTCTGGATGCTGATTTAATTAAGATGTCGCTTTTTCCCTGAACGGGATTGACAGCGCCTATCGCAATGCTGGAGTTTGGGAAGGTCGCAGCTCCGGGGGCAGCGGAAGCCGGGGAGCAGCAGCAGCGTTGGGACACATCTTGCCCTGCACTGGCTGATGCAACCCAAAGAGACAGCCCCTGAAATAACCACCAGCTCCCCCAGCGTGTTGCAGCAGTTACAAGTAGGACACTGGCGTGGCACAGCCATCACTCACCTCCCACCCAAGGGGACCAGTACCAGCCAGCCCTTGCCTGTACCAGCAGCACTGGGGGAAGCCCAATATGTGCCCTAAACCACCAAAACTGTTTGTGTTTCATGCTAGATGCTGAGCAAACTCATGGGGTGCTGCTTTCTGCCTGGGACACGCTGACGGTGCTTGTCTGCGGGGGTTCCCTGCTCATTTCCCCATCTCACCCATGACAAACAATTCCTGTTCCTCACTGTTTGCTGTATTTATCTGTTTGCCCTTTTTGGCTTCAGCATGAGGTTACTGGAGCTGTTTGTTAAGCTGTGGTCAGCCGGATCAATGATACATACGGCTTATGACTGCTATTAGAGAAAAACCCCTGACGAAGTATTTCCCCTGCTCCTTCACTGGAATATTACTTCTAGTAGGGAGGTTTAGTCAAGTAAACCCCATCCGAGACATAGAAACGAGCATCCCCCTATGCACCCCTCATGTGTCCCCATGGGCTTGCTCCCAGCAAAACAAACTTGGCTGCAGGGCAAGTAACCCTGTGCTGTGGCCGGCTGCAATGCTGCACTACAGCTCTGCCGAGATTAAGATGCTTCCATGGCCCTGCAAATAGGTTTTCCTCTAATCCTGGGAGTGAGCAGGCTTCTTCATCCACCCGCTTCTCTAATTCCCTCCTGGGCGCAGGAATTGATTTGCTGCAGTGCCCATGGAGAGCTTGGGTGGGCAGGAGGAGCTGATGGAGGACAGAACCCACCACCGGCCCAGAGCTGCATCCGAATCCCTCCACCAGCAGCACTGACCTCAAAGTAGGCCAGTTTCCCTGGGAAAATAGGTAAAGCCACGAGTGCCTGAAGCGAAGCGCTAACCTATTTTGCCATACGCCCAGCCACGCTGAGAGAAGAAACGAGAGCAAATGAAGCTGGAGAAGCACAGGAGCACTCCAGGGGATGGGGCACACTTCAATCCGGCAGCATCCGAGGGGCTCGGAAGGTGCCCTTCCATCCCTGGAGTCGCAGGGAAGGTCAGAAAACTCAATTGCTGGCTGAGCCAGGCTGGGATTTAAGCACCAGCACCAAAGCTGCTTAAGTAGGGCTGCTGAGGAGATGCCCCCAGGCATGGGGCAGGTCCTGGCACCCTGAGGCCAAACGCATGACTCTGACCTCACCATGTGGCATCACGTGGCAGCAACAAGCCTGGAGCAGCACTGTGCATGTGCCCCAGGTGGGACCCACTGACTCCAGCCATGAGCTGGTCCCCAAAGCACAGCAAACCCGCGTACTTCAGTCCCCCTTGGAGCTCTCACTATAAAACCCCATTTTCTCCTGCATTGCCTTTCCAAAGTCATCCCGGTGGATGCTGCGGGCGTTAGCACCCATAGCTGTTAATGAAAAGGACTCCCCCATCCCCAACCTGCCCCATCCCCGCGCCATCCTCCCCAGCCCAACAGACCCAGGAGGGACCTTACCAATTTTTTAAGACAAGAGTTGTTATCAGAGCAGCTATGACCATGATGAGGGACACGGTTATAGTGATTATCTGATGAACCGCCAGACCTGCGGAGAGAAGAAACAAGAGGGAATGGGAATGGGAGCCAAGGGGATCCCAGGAAGGACGAGCAAAGCCCTCACTGCCTCCCAGCCCCGGCAGACGCGATCCTCTCCCTGCTTACAGAGAAGAATCTTTAAGCCCAGCTTCTCATTTCCTATCTCCTCAAGTATGTTCCTTGTCAGCCCAAATTAGGCACGAAGAACGGAAGAGATGTGAAGCCGTATCCCCTCCGGGACGGAAAGGGAAACTTGAGCGCAGCCTTGCAGTGGGTGCAGGATTAACCAGAGCTAATAATTACTGCACTAACTGCTGCTCACTTAGAAGGTCGGATGGGCTCATTTTCAACTAATTCACCTTAAACAGGGTATAATTTTGGCTCGTGTATCATTCCTAATGAGCAGTTTGGAAACAAAAGCATCTCAATGTACAGTATGTTTGTGATTTTGTGCTGCTTTACAGTTGCAATTTCGTAATGAAATGATTTCTCTGGCTGCGGCCCAAGGATGTGCTATTTTTCACAAACAGATGTTGCAGCTCCTGACGGATGGTATTTTTAATAAGTAAGTACGTGTTGGCATGGCAGGAGAAGAAGCAGCTTTTTATATCTGGATTTTTATACCTATATACGCATATATGGACCTGTGCAATACATGCACAGCGCTCCCAGTTATTTCGGGTGTGTGTGGCTGCTTCTTCCCATGGAAGCATGCACAGGCTCCCAGCCACTGCCCATGGGTGAGGATGAGGCTGGGGCTTGGAGCAACCTGGTCTAGTGGAAGGTGTCCCTGCCCATGGCAGTGGGTTGGAGCTCGATCCAGTTCCTTTGGACCCAGTCTATGATTCCATGAGGTGGGCAGACACTGCCCACCCGGCTGCTCTATGTACACCCATCCTTTCCCCAGCAGCAGCAACAGCGGGTGGAAAACCCTCCTGGGAGAGACACTGGGAACAGCATGTGCCCCCTCATAGCCCTTAGCACCAGTCTCTGCAGGGACTTTGCACAGAGCATCCCTATGCTCCCATGGGAATGTCGCCCAGCGCTCTCCCACGCTGGATTCGGGGCCATGCTGCGGCTGCCTGGCTTCCAGCACAGTGCACCCCACTCGAGGCAGGCTCGCGGGAGACTGAGCAGCAGCCCAGGCACCAATTAGGCCAGGTTCATCAGTGGTATTTTAAACCTGGGATCACACCTGCTGCTCTCACAGGACACAAGTTTTCACTCCCTGGGAATTCATTACAGCATCTCACCCAGCTCTGCTCATCCCTGTGCCCTGGGGGGGTTTGGGTCCCTGCCTGCTCCCACGCTGCCAACAACACTCATCAAGGGAGAAATGCTGCTTGCAAATCAACCGCTCCAGAATGCGAGTCTGGACAGTTTCATACAACAAAACCAAGGTCACCTCTGGGGACTCTGTCCAAAAAACACGGCCAGCACTCAGGAAGCACTCGCCCGCAGGGAACGCCATATTACCAGGTACAGAAGCGATGGCCAGGCACCCCCCTGGTGACCACAAAGCTCTGGTGTCTGGCAGACCAAGAGTACTCAGCTCCAAAACTGAAGCATAAGGGGTTCTGAAACGTAGCACGCACCCAGCACCCTGTAGTGTTTATTCCACTTTCTCAGTGGGTACACAATGGAGATCTGGGATAAGAGCTGGAGAAGAGAGCAGGCACCTGGCCAGGTTTAAGGACAGGATGTTGTCCAGACTGGGACGCAGTGGACATCACCAACAAAGGGGTTTTCTAGAGGCAGGACGGAGGATTAACAACTTCCCGAAGGCAACCATTTCTGAAATGCTGGCTTTGGGTCCTGACATGGTCCCAGCGCCAAGATGGCAGAAGGCAAGAGCCCAAAACATAGGAGATGCAGGATGCTGCAGCCCCCATGTATTTAGGGGTTCTTGTTCTGCTCCCCAGGGCTTCCAGCCACACATTCCCTCCCTGCAGAGCCATCAGATGGACAGACGAATGGCTGCTCGCCCGCACCCTGGTACAGCCGAGCACAGAGGGACAGGAACATGCCAAGGTTATTTTTCTCCCTCAACTCAAGCACCTATCTTGCAAATGACCCATTTCCTCCATTTACTCCCAATTGCACTTCAAATGGCTCAACCACCAAGGCTGTCAGAACACACAGCGGGTCAGGGTGCAGCTGCAAGCGCTGGGGACCTGGTGGCAGAGGACAGGGAGGACCCAGCACCCCTGCACCAGCTCCATCAGGTCCCGACACTGGGAAGCAGCCACTGGGATGCCTCAGCTTCCCCACAATTGCCTGGAGAGCCAGAGCTGAGTTTGCTGCTCTGCCTTCGGCTTCCAGTTCCCAAGGGAATTCACAGGGATAATGCCTTCTCCTGAAGGCGAGGCATGGAGAAAACTTCTGGCCCTGTACTTCAGGAACCTGGAGGATGGTTGCGAGAGGAGCCGTGTCCTGATGGAGCCGAGGAGCGCAGCCAGCAGCTCCCAGCCCGCGCCACGTGTGCCGGGTCAGGAGTGACGCCCACCCCGGCGCCGGCGCATCCTTTGCGGCAATCTTGGAGCAGGTCCCAGTGGGACACCACCGACAAAGAGGGAAGGAAAGGCTCTAAAAATAAAACAAAGCCAGCCCTGTGCCTGATTCCTTTGAGAACAGGAGCGGCGTCGGGATGAGACCTGCAAAGACAGGAGCAGAGGCAGAGACAGCAAGGACGCGGGAGAACCTAAGGATGCAATTAATCCCTGCTCTTACATCATGGGGAAGGCGCAGGCAGAACAGATTGCAGGTGGCTGAGCGCCTGGAAGGATGGCAGCTCTCTGGAGCAGGACACATGGGTTTAAAGAAGGGCTGGATAATTTTAGACTCCATCACATACATAAGTTGCCATATGTACCAGCATAGAAGAAAGTTCCTTCACGTCGCATATGAATTAATACGCACCAGAGCCCAGGGATTTCAAGGGGACAGGAGATCACTTTCCCAACAGCATTAATCACGGCAATGACAGAAAGAAGGAAAGAGACCTGATGTATGGTTTCCTAGGAATCCCTATAGCAATGCCCACTGCAATAAAGGCTAACAGGTCTTTATTCTTACTTTGCAAATACATCAAATCCTTTCCTCTATATCTCAAATCTTTTCCTCTAGGCCTTCACAGGAATGTATAGAACTGCACAGAGCAAAATCCAACAGAAACACCCCATCTGCAAGAGAAGGTGCTCATGGATGGGACATTCATGGGAAAAGGGAACATCCCATCTGGGACACCATTCCCAGGGAAAAAGGCGAGAGGAAAGAAAGAGAGGGTTCCAAAGACCACAGCATTATTTTAAACGCAGCCCTAGGAGCCCAATCTGTCTGGAGGAAAGGGACCTGGAGGATAAAATCAATAGCTCATAAAGGAAAATTACCCTCCTCCACCAGTGTGGGAAGCCTTCTGGCACACGTGTAGCTCACAGTGAGAGCCCATGCCCCCGGCACATGGGGCAAGCTGCAGGGAAGAACACGGAAGCAGGAATTCCAGTGGCTTGGTTTTATTTGCTCATCTCTGTAGCAAACATTGCACGTGGCAAAGGTTGGTTCCCAGTGAGCTACAGGCACGGTGCTCCCTTAATTACACCTTAATAACTGGTGAATAAAGGAGCTGACAGCAGGACCAGGGCTGGCACTGGGAATGGCATTGACGAGTGGTTGCCCTGTTCAGCACCGGCTGCCAACGCCTCATCCTTGCACAGGGACCATGAGTGGCTCCCTCTCACCAGGCTTTTACCAGGCAATTTGACGCAGTGACCATTTAACAGGAGGGTAATTACAGGAGAAGTATTTAATGGAATTGAAAGTGTGTCCAAACCCCTGCGCTTCTGCTGGTGCAGCAGAAATTCACGTGTCGCCTGCCAGGAGGGAAAGCTCTTCAAAGGCGCTCTTTGAACCCTCGGAAACACTCAAATAACGCTGGGTTTTTCCACTGCTGCACTGTCCGAGCGAGCTCTGCTCTCAATGGGGACTTCAGGTCCCATCCTGCAGTGAGAAACACAACCTCAGCTCCCCATGGGCAGCAGCTCTGCGTTAACCTGCAGAGCACAGCCCCAGCATCCCAGGAAGAAACCATCTCCTCAAAGCAAGCAAGCACCGGGGCTTGGTTTTCTGTGTTATTTTAAAGACCATCTATTTGCCAGCGAGATGAAAGCACTGAGTTTTGGCCTTTCTGGCCACCTTTTGAAACGGCTCCCGGACAGCTCTGCATCAATGGAATTAATTCCATGAGAAAAGCCATTCGAGGCTAACATCTTGCTGCTGCAGAAGTGCGCAACGGCAGCGAACAGGAGATATAAGCTCTTAATTAAAAACAAAGAGAACCTCTATCCCCCAAGGCCTTTATTTCAACAGCTCTGGTTAGGGAGACCGTATTTTTCATTTTCCCAATAAAAACAGCTACAAGCCGCAACTCTTTGAAGACCCTCGTCAAGGCCTCGGAGCTGCATAACATTAAGAGAGGGAAAACCAGCTCTGCTTTATTCTGGAGAGTGTAATCTGAGTTACCCTCAGTGGTAGAAACCAACAGACACTCCAAATACCTGCTGCACCTTCCTGCACACGTGCCATGCGGATGCCTTCCTTGCTCCTTCCTCTGCCTCAATCTTCCCACAATTCCCAGTCTGAATCAAAATGCCAAAAGAAGGGAAATCTCCCAAATATAAGCCAGGGCTGGGTTTGCCAGTATGCAGTGGGGAACAGGGCGGGCTTGTATGGCATCATAGGGGTGATGGAGAGGGAAGTGATGACGGCAGCAGGGTTTACACCTCTCCCCCAGCAAAGCATCATACCAAACTGGGGAGAGACCATTCCAAATGGGCCCCCAGTAATGAGAATCGAAAAGGGACTGGTTCTCAGGAGTGCCTGAAGAGCTTATAGAGAGGGAAACAGTGAAATTACAGACAGAATTGGTGCCATGGCAATTGTTCCTGGCCAAAATAACCTCCTAAGTGACTTCCATGTTGAGCATCACAGCACGCACAGAAGCCAACAACCAATGCCGGAGCCACCACCTCAGCCCAGTGCCACACCAGCCAGTCCTACCACATCTCCCAGCATGATGGGCTGGTCAGTACCTGCTGCCTGCAAGAGCCAGCAAAGGATTCATAGAGTTACAGACTGGTTCGGGTTGGAAAGGACCTTAAAGCTCATCCAGTTCCAACCTTCTGCCACAGGCAGGGACACCTTCCACTGGAGCAGGCTGACTCCAAGCCCCGTCCAACGTCGCCTTGAACACTGCCAGGGATTCCTCTTGGGGGATTCAGCAACAGTCCATGGTTCTGGGGCTGGCTCCCTGCTGGCATCCCAGCAGGCAACATATGGATGGAAGAGCCGAGTGATCCCAGAACGGAGAACAGCCAGGCTGCTGGGCTCCATGGAGCCTCCCCAGTCTGCAGTAGCTGAGCATCGGGTACCACATCTCCAGGCAGGAGTAGGCAATGCCAGTGCAGTGGGTGATCACTGGTCAATGAGGCATGTGAGCCTGGCAACTGGCCACCAGCCTGCTATGGGCATCATCCCCAGCTGCCTTCGGACACAGGGACATCAGTGCCAGTGTCTGCCAAGGGGGCTCTCCCCAAAGTGGGGTCTTCTCATGGGGCTCAGCATCCCGTCCTCATCCCTGCCATGGCACCAGGAGATCTCTTCCTGCAGAGAGGCTGGGAAAACCCAACTGGACTTGAGAGGCTTTACAGCTTCCCAGCATCAGAAACTGCATCTGATCCCTGACAGCTTCATCCAGCTGATAAAGCTGCCTTTGGACAGAAAAATTCAATCAAGAGCGTTATGTGGCAGTCCTGCTGCAACCACAGCCACAAATGGCCTTTCCCAGGGGGGATCAGTCAAACCCTACTGCTGTTTAATAGCTTGGAAGGAAAATAATTACAAAAAACCTATGAAAACACCAGGGTTAAACAGAGGGGAGGAGACATGGCAGGAGTCCTGGAAAACCCTGCTCTGGTACAAAGCCTGGAGCTGCCTGACCAACAGAACCTCCTTGAACCCCCTCCTCTTGCCTTTGAAGCAGCATTTGGGCTGGCAAAGCCCCTTGGTTTTCCACCTGGTAAAACAGGATGCTCAGCCCTGAGACCCTCCCCAGTGAGCTGAAGTGAAATACAGCTCTTCAGCAAAAAAACCCCACCATGGATCCTGGAAACCTCCTGGTATTTGGGGCTGGGACTGATGAAAGGAGAATATCCTCCTCCTGCTGCTGCGGAGAAATATTCTTGCCAAGAATGAAGATCCTGGAGGCTTAAGCTAAAGACACTGGGACTTATCTGCTCAGGTGCTACAGCAAATATCACCGAGCAATAAATACTTGCGAGAGCAGCAGAGGAAAGCTCCTGGCTCATTCAGGCACACGTGGGAGAGGGCACACACGCACGAAAGCATCTGCTAATCCCAGAGGAGACAGTGCCTTCTCCTTGCCAGAGAGAGCTCAGCTCACGGATGCGCTCCTCTCCTGCTTCAGCCATCATCCTCATCCTTCAGCCTTACAAAGGATCATTTGGGAACCCCCGGGAAGTGCGATCGGTGGGTGCTGGTGCAGGAGGTACCAACCAGCCCCTCACCTCCCGTCCAGCCCCTGGCTCCCCATGCCTCTGCACAGCGGATCAAAGAGGCGGCTCCGTCCCGACCGCCCAGGGTTTTCTTTTAAACACATTTTACCTCTAATTAATTCCTTTGAAGCCTTTTGCATCCAGTATGTGCTCGCATCCAGCGCCCCCTCTCTCGCCCCCTCTTTCTGAAGGCCGGGTCGTCTCCCAGCGGGGAAGCTAATGTCTCTTTAGGAATATTTATTCCCGATACGCTCCCGGACAGCGGTGGGGAAGGAGCCAGAAGACATTCTGGGGCCCACACCAGCACCCACACAGCCTCTTGCCCCCATCTGGAGCACCCTCACCTATTAAACCCTCACCTCCGCCCCTTCCCGAGCAGAGCACGGTGCCAAACTTGTTGCGTACCAGCAGTCAAATCACCATTAAGAGCAGCAGACGGCACATAAAGTCTTGTGCCTTATAAAGCACTTAAAGGTTTAATTAAAGACGGCTTTATTCTAATACTGAGAGGAAAGCGTTGGACAGCCCAGCCAGCACAATTCCTGCCTTCTCTGATTCATTCTTCTCTCCTTGTTTTCGGCCCACGGTACTGGAGGATGCTCAGCCTTGGTGGAGGAGCTGAGCCCGCACGGGGAGCATCCACCCTGGTAAAGCTCCCCACGGCCCTTCCCTCTCACTGCAAGCTGGCATGTTAATTATTCCTCTCCTTCCATGCTCCAGCCTAAACCGACTCTGACAGCCCCCGAGAAAGGAAGCACGTTTTTGAAAGCATAAGCACAAACCACGCCTGGGTGAACATATTGCGTCCCCATCTGACTGCCACCGCACGCTGCCAGGCGCCGGGCAGGCGGAGGTGGCACTGGGACAAAGGCACCTGAGCACTGGGCGACCCAGAGCATCCCTGGCAGCACCCACTGCACGGAGCAGCAATACCAACAGTGCATGGATCCGCTCGCCTCCTCCTCTCCTCCCTACCTGCAGTGTTTTCTACTCCGGGGGAATTTTTCTAAGCTTGTTTTTCGCTGCTCATGACTCACAGACACATTGTTTTTGGCTTTTTTGCTGCCTTCTTCAGCGAGGAGGAGTGGGGTGAGAGGAAGATCGAAGTGAGCAGGATTGCTTTCACTGCTTGTCTAAGTGAGCGCTGCTGCCTTCGTGATGTACTCCCACCCTGCAGACCCCCATGGTCTCCCATCTATCATCAGGCCTCCCCCCCAGCACCACCGGCAGCAAATCCCATCCTGGCAATGCATGCAGGGAAGCAAGGGGATGGTGCTGAAGCACTGCCTTCATTAACATGATGGCAGCACCCAATCCAATGGGAATGGATGCTGCTGGGTTCTGGGGATCGCGGGGTCCCCAGCTCCCTTAGGTGCCACAAGCAAGTGGGACCAGCCCCACCCAAGAGGAAGGCAAAGGACCACAAGCAGTGAGCGCAGCATCCTTCCCTCCCTCTGCACCCACTGCGGGCTCCCATTGCAATGTGCAGCACTTTACTGGACGAGGGCTGGCAGTGCTCGCTGAGACAAATCAGAAGTACAGGCAAGTAACCTAATCCTAATTTGTAGCCATATGTTTTTCCCAGCAGAGAACAAACACTTCCAGCTGCTAAAGCTTACACAACGGAGAGGAGCCGGGCCTGAAAAACGCATGGGCGCATTGCCAGCAACACCGGCATCGGCACGGCTGGTGCTTCCAGGCACTGGAATGCTCATCCCAAAGCACAGCGACAGCTCAGTGCTCCCCATGGGAGCAATCCTGGGTGCTCAGCCCCAGCCACGGATGGAGAAGCAGATCTGCAGCTCTGGCTCTTTTCAATTTAGGGTGGCCAGGCTCAGATCAAAGAGGTCCTTTAGCCCCGGGAAGTTTATCACATTCACCACTCGGCGCAAAGAAGTTAATTAGCAAAAACTCCGGCCCTGGAAAAAGGCCCTAATGAGAGCTAAGAGCTGGCAGATTAAAGCAGCCAGTCCCCTGGGAGGCTCCTGGGGCTGCGGCTCCCTGCCGACACCAACACTGAGAGCACCGGCTCATCCTCACCTAAACCAAGCAGCCAACCCCAGTCACCGCGCACCAGCACGTGCCAGGAGCCAACATTCCACATGCTGCTGCCATAACCAGCCCCCTGGACCCCATACACCCAACCGGACAATGCCACCGAGGCACTGGCCATGGCAGGTTTGGTGCCTCCATAGCATCATCCTCAGTGCCCCTCGGTGGGCAGAAGAGGCTGAAGATCTCGTCACGCACCGAGGGTAAAACCCTCGCGCCAGCGCTCGTCACCGGTACTCCCTCGCTAATCTGTCCAGCCGATTCCACTCTTTTATCTAAAAGGTGTGCAGGTTGGGAGATTTTTGCTGCTATAAATATCTCCCTTAAGTCAGCAACAACATCACGGATGCCTCATCTCTTTCTGCCAAGCAGGCTGGGCTAGATAAACTAATTGGGATTAAGATTAGGCCATAAAACTCTTCTTTGATTCAATCAGAAAATCACTGTGGGCTAAAAGCAGTCAATGCACAGTGAGTACATTCAGTAAACTCCACAGCGATACCCCATGGTTTAATACCAGCAATAACAAATATAATTTGAAATAAATGGGAAGCAGCTTCCCCATCCATGTCCACGCAGCAGACAGCGCTGGGGGGACGCACCGCTGTGCCGAGCGCCACGCTGAACGTGATTACGGGCGATGGGCTGGATACTGCTAATGGGAAACACAGGGAGCTGCTAGAAAATGCCTCGGATAAAAGCCATGGAGCAGAGCAGCCACTTGTCCTCTGAGCACTCTTATTTAACATCACACACTTCTTCCTCATGAGCCTCGCACCGCGGTGATCCCCAAACCATCCCGGTCTCCCCACCGCCCCCGGCAGACCCTACCTGTGCTGTCTCCTAGCCCGCGGGGTGGGCGAGCATCCTTGCCACTGCTGCTGTGGCCAGCGGCCGGCTCGGCGGTGCTGGTGCGGCCGGGGCTGCTGCGGGGCACGTCCCCACCGGGCGCAGGAGCCGGGGTGCTGGGGGGCACGTGGGGTGGCGTGGCTGCAGTGGCAGCAGCGGTGGTGGTGGTGGCAGTGGTGGTGGCAGCGGTGGTGGTGGTGGTGGCGGCGGCGGTGGCGAAGGAGCCGGGCAGGGTGCTGCTCTCCAGGGAGTCCTCCTCACCCGTGGGGCCCCACACGATGACCTCGGGCAGCGCCGTGGGTCGCCCATCCCGTGGGAAGAAGCCGCGGCCGCGCAGATGCCGTCGGCCCCTCCGGGAGCGTGGCCGGCGCGGGGGGTGACCGGGGGGCAGCGGGGTGGGGGGGGGCGGCCGGCGGGAGCGGGGTCTCTGCGGGGGAGTCGGGGGCGCGCAGGTCCAGGGGGGTCCCGGGTGCCGCAGCTCCTCTGTGTTCCCTGTGTCCCACAGTGAGCCACGGGACAGTCTGTGCCGGAGCGCCGGCCGCGGTGAGAGCCTCCCGCCGGCACCACTGGCTGGGGGCTGGCAGCTGGCGAGGTCCATGGCTAGGTGGAACATGGCTATTAAAATCCAAGCATGGCTTCCGAGCTGGCAACCTGACCTGCGGATAGACAGCGACCGTGTTAGAAAGGCAAAGGAGCAACCCAGGGATCCATCCTGGCATGGGCCACCCAACACAGCTCCCAAAGCAGTGCCATCCTCCTCCCTCCTGAACCAGCATCACCAGGCATCCTGCCACCTCAAAACCCACCACCATGAGCAAGGACCCCCATTGAGACAGCGACTTTGCTTCTCTTCGGTCACACTGTGATGTGAGGATGGGTTGTTCCATAAAACGCAGCCAGCGCCTGCATTGCCCAAACTCAGCTCTTTCAGATGAATTCCCTAAAGCAGATGGCACAAACAGCGCCAGCAGCACGAGCTCACTCCGGGGTCTCTACACTGCAGGAGTCTTAAGGATCTCTGCTCCCCAGCTCTCCAAGCCAAGGTACAAGCCCACAGTGAGCAGCGGTATCAACCCCTCCATGAGCTGAAGCAGAAGATTCCTGGACTCCTGCGTTTGCACATGGAACCCATCTCCCACCATGGTGGTCACCCACACAGCAGCAGGAGCATCCCCCTGCACTGAATGTGACCCAGTTTCCTCAGCACAGCCCCTGACCTAGCAGGGAAGGACGAGCAGCCCCATCCTCCCCTCCTCAGGGGCTCTGCACCTTCCACTCTGCTCCACTCACGCCTCCTCCTGAGATGCTCCCCCACCTGAAGCACGGTGTTTCATGGCAAGAAAATGCCACATATGCATATTCCTCTTGTTCGCTTTTCCTTTCTTTTTTCCCCAGCAGAAAACATCATTAGGCCAAAGCCCAGAAATCTTTACCCCATTTTATTCAGCTTTTACACAAGGACTTTTGTCGAACTCAGCAGGAGTTAATGAGAGCTTTACATGGCTAAATAGACTAATCCTCCGCAGCGCTGCACCCCGCACAGCCCTTGGTAGCACAGCAAAACATGCATCTGCTTGACACAGGCATTCGTGCACTCCCTTCCGTGCGTGAGCAAATGAAGCTAAAGGAGCTGACCTGGATGCTCCCAGGCCCAGCCTTTTTCTGCTCAGAGGATCTCTTGGCTTTTTTGTCCCTAATTGGGTGTTTTTCCAAAGCGTAACAGCATTTATTTTGGGGAGGAGTAAGGTGACGCAGGGGAAGAGCGCAGAAGGAGAAAGGGAAGAGCCAGAAACAGATAACAGAAACCAAAATAGTTCAGGCTGGGGGAGGAAGGGTTTCAAAGCTTCAAAAAAGCCAAACCACCCAAAAGATGATGGCAATGAACAGCAGTTGAACAAGGCATGGGAAGACGCACCCAACCCAAACCTGGTGCTCGCTAAATCCCAGTTACCACATGGAAGCTTCCAAAAGCCAAACTGCTGGTACTCAGAAGGGGCAGCTCACAAGGAAAGCTCTTTTCCCCCCTCTCCCCATTCCCTCCTGCCTGCTCGTGACATTCTCGAGCTGCAGCAATGGCAGCCCTGAGCCCATGGAGGTTTGGTCCTGTGCGGGACCTCCCCAAGCATCCCTGTGCTGCTCCCTGCAGCGTCAGAAGGACACGTAGGAAAACACAACGTACAACGCCCAGCCTCACACATGAGTGTCCCTCACTCCTGGCATCACTCCCAGGCCACAGCCTCTGCTGATGGTGGACACCCACAGCTCAGGGTGGGCAGCACCCCATCCTGCCCCAAGGATGGTGAGGGACACCCTCGAGGGATGCTGGCCAAGCAGCTGTCACCCAAGGAGCATCCTCCTGGCCACCCCATCAGCGGGCACATTTCCAGAGAGCGGCTTCTGGGACGGGAGCAGCGAGTCCGATTACCTCAGAGGAATTCTGCGTGGCATGCGATCTTCTGAGGGCTTTGCAACAACAGATAAGAGCAAGTGTCCTTCAGAATAAATAGCAGCGTGTAGGAGTTGCCGTTGTCTAGGCAACGCAGTGCGATGTGCTCCGCGCGGCGGCGGTGGGATGCGGCAGTGCCAGCGGCAGGACCACCCAGCCCTCACCCCAACACCCCTTCTGCTGCCCTGGTCCCCATGAAAGCGGGCGGCAAGAGACACGTCCCCAAAGGCAGCCCAGAGAGTGGGGTTGGAGGATGCACCAGGCAGGGCCATGATTACACTGCTCACTAAACCCTATGGAAATCAGGATTTTGGCTCTTCATGAACACAAACACAACTGTTTCTCCATCACAAAGAGAGATGGGGAGCATGGGCAACCTTTATGTCACTCCTTTTTCCATCTTGGAGGTGAATGGGAATGTTATCCCAAAACACTTTTCAAAGTCAAAGAAAAATTCAACAAAACTCTGAAATTGGATTAAAAAAGAAATGAGCAGTGGAGGTTCTTGAGAAGGGGAAATCCCTTCTTCGCCCTCCGCACCCAAAGCCTTTGCTCCCGCGAACCACAGATCTGCTCCCGCCGCGTGATGGATGGAGGCAGCCGTGTTCTCATGCCATAAGGGAAACACCAACAAATATTTACCTGTGCTTCCCAAGAAGTGCAAGAGCAGATTCCAACGAAACTACTTGGCTAATTACAGGATCATGCTCATTAAGCACTCCAGGGTTCCAGAGCCCAACTGAGCCAATCTTCTCTTTAAAGGAGACGTTACTGGCACAAAGGTGTTTCAGAAGGAGCTGCTGCAGCCTTCCCCCATTCCAGACTTCTGCCCATATGAAACCCCCTTCTCAAATCCTTTCACATGCTTTGAGGAGGAGCAAGGCTGGCACTTGAGAGATGAATTTCAAGGAGGCTGGAGGACACGAGCTTCCCGTGCTCTTTTTGCTGGTCAGAAGAGGCTGCCGGGACACTTCCACATCCCGGACAGGCACAGTGATGCTGTGGCTCTTTCCACCAGCTCCATGTGCAGTCAGCTCCTTCCAACCAGGAAAGCTGGGATGACTGAATCCCTCCCACCCTGATGAAGCTCCATACAGAGCCAGAAGCCCCCGAGCAGCTTGAGGAGCACAACACCCACGAGAAATGCTTTGGTAATTAGTGATCTCGGATTGCTAAAACACAAGATAATCTCTGTCCTTTGACTACCTTAAAAACATGGGAAGCAGCGGCCTGGGAAAGGCAGCCCTGGACCTGCATCCAAGCCCTGAACCCAAACCCACTGCCCAGCAACCCACTGAACCCATGGGTTCAGCAATCCATGCAAGCAATTAACCAGGATCATGGTCTCTGAGCATCTCTGACCAATGCAGAACACAACTCACCAGCAGCCTTCAGCCTCTGCAGGCTCCCTGGAGTGCGCAGCCTGGGGCAGCACCAGCACAAGGCGCCTATTTGTGTCCCTCTCATAAGGTACTTGTTTGCTTTCCAGCATCGGCCCCTTTCTCCCTGTGACTGTGAAGACACTTCACAGGCAGCATTAAATGCAGAATAGGCTGATTTTTAATGCAGAATTATACAAATGGAGCCATTCTTCCATTTCACGCCTCCTGTTAGGTGATCTATCGGTATTGCACAGGGAATCAAGGTTACGTCCTTGTTGGGATGATTTACGAACTCAGAGCATTTCCCAGCTCCAAACGCTGAGCAAGACAGAGGCAAAAATACTCCTGTGAATGCCCAGAGCATAAGCAGGAGCCGTGGCTGGAGGGATGGGGCGATGTGTGCTTGACCCAGGCAAGACACAGCAGGGAAGCAGGAGACACGCTCTAGGAAAAGCATCCTTGTCAGTAGGACAGGCAGTGTCCTACAAAGGCGTTCGGAACATGGCATGTTTTGAGTACGTGAAGGAACTCGCTGGCTTTGTATGGCAAAAGAATGAGGCCGCTGCATCCCAGTGGGTGACTTTCATGCTGGAGCGACAGGAAGAGGGAAAAGCTTCGGTGGCGGCGGTAGATACCTGGCCTGTGATAGCGTGTCCTCATCAAGATGGGAATGACAGACTTGGCACCCACTGCAGCCACTCTCCAGCCCTGCTTCGGTGCGTGAGGATCCCTGCAGTGCAGCCACTGTCCTTTGCTGTGACACCACCAGCCATCGCCATGGCGATAGAGCATCAGAGCATCACTGGTTCATGATGGGCTGGAACGGGACCCTCACGGGGCCTGGAGGAAGGAAGGCTGCAAGGGCAGCATGGACGAGTGCCAAAAGGCATGTGGAAAGTTGCACGAGACCCTATGGACCACCCCAGTGGGGTGCACAGCACCCACTGCATCCCATTCTGCTCCCCTGGCTGCTGGCAGCAGAGGCGCAGGACCACAGGCACCACAGACTCAAGCACCTCTCTCCTAAGTGATGCTTTGCTCGAGGACACATCACTCTGAACCCAGATCCAATGGGAACTGGGGATTTACTGCTCACTGCCCCATCCACAGCCACAAGATCACTGTAAATTTGTGAAACTATGGCAGCCAAGCTCTCTAAAGCTGGGATTGGGAATTACGGCACAAAAGCTGACACACAGTGGCACCTAGGTAAATTAAATGTGCCACATCACTACCTATCTATATTACAGAACTGAGCTTCAGGATTACCTGCTAATAAAAGTGATATTTAAAACAAGTTCTAAGTTCCTTTGCTCTCCCCCTTCTCCCCACAAGTAATTAAACTGACACCACTTCCCACAACGGAGGGGATGGGATTTATCACAGAGGGAAATCAGCAGAGGGTGAAATAGGCTGAATCCTCCCAACCACGCTGCCACAGACGGCGCCTCTTTTCCCAGGAAAACAGGGCAGAAAGAGGTCACGGGGGCTGGGGAGCTGCTCATCCTCCCCAGGATGGAGATGCTGGGATAGAACAGCCGGATCCACCCCTGCCTGCGCCTGGGGAGCTGCATCCCATGGAGGAACAGGGGGCCGGAGGGCAGCCAAGGGGAGCCGCTTGCTTTTCTGCCTCTGTCTTGAGCTCAGCCAGCTGCAAATAAACAATTCTAACATGTGAATAGCCGTGAGTGTGGAGGCATAATTAATACCCAGCGGTACCGCCAATATGCTGATGCGGGAGGTGCAGACCCTGCCAAAGCTGTCAGCCAACAGCCCTGGCGCAGCAGAGCTGCTCTCGCCTGCTGGGCCTCTGTCCTTCGCCAGAGGCAAAGGGCAAAGCCCCACATGCAGCAGCCCAGGGGTGATGCTGGAGCCCTCCGGCACGGGACCCCTCTGGTACACCCCATGCCACAGCCTTGCAGAGCAACGTGGGGAAGAGGAAAAAGGACAGAATAGATTGGGAGTACACAGCACTGTGAAGGCAAAAGGTCTGCTTGATGTGCCCAGTCGCTGCCGAAGCCGAGCCAACCTTTCACCCCAGGTTTCAAGTTCAGCTGCATCATCAAAGATTTAAAGGATGCCAACAGGACTGAGGGGTGCTGAGCACCCACAGCAGCCCCAGGATGAGCACGAGCACCACCGTCCCGGATCCCTTGACCTGCTCTAAAAGGGCAGCGCATCTGCTGCCGCGTGCTTCCCCCATTCCCGCAGGATTGCTTCCGATGAAGCTTGAGGAGCGCTGGGGAGCCCCGCAGCCAGCGAGCGCCTTCAGACACAGACACGTCTCCGGCACATCTCAGCGCAAAGCCGGCGCTCGGTGATTCACCGGCTGCGGCTCCGGCAGAAGGAGCTCCCTGTGCGGTCTGGCTCCCCTGGGAAGACCCAGCGGCTGCGGGCTCATCTGCCAGACGCCGCCAGGCAGGGCTTGGGCAAGCTGCCCCGAGCTGCCTGCGCTCGCTGCCCGCGCAGCGCTGGGCAATGAACCACCCCGAGCGCTTCCATGGAACGCGGCAGCTCCGTGTCCCGCTGGAGCACGGCAAACACTGCGCGCATTTAGCGCGGCAGGGCCGGACACTGGGCGCTTCATCCACCCGTTGGAAGGAACACTCGCCTTTTGTCCTGCCTGGATAAAGGGCGTTTGTGAGCGCTGCATTTCCAGCCCAAACCTGCACCTGCTGCCGGCTTCTCCCACTCGTCCCCCCCCTGAATTCCGCACTGGGCATCAGCGAGAGCTCTGGTTCAGACACAACTTGCAGGGAAGTTTGTCTCAGATTTCCAAACCCACCTAAAATCTGGTTGAATAGCCACAGCATCAAGCTCCATTCTTGGTGATAATCCCATAAACCTAAGGAAATTAAGGGGGTTTACCCTTAGTTTAGCTTCTATCTAAACCTCCTCCTGTATTGCACCACCTCATGCACATCCTTGCTAGCCTTCACTCACTAACAGCATCCTGGAAGCACATGGGACGCTCTCCCATCACCACAGGAGCAGGGAAAACTTCCTGCTTTTACCAAGCACACTAAAAAACAGTCTGCTGAAGGGAAGGAACAGTGACAGATGCACAAGAGCACTAAACCCAGGAGCTTAGAGATCAGCCCTAATGCCACACAGGGTAACTAAGGGTTGGTTTAGTAGCTCCCCGACATGGATACAGGCTCAAGGGAGGACGGCGCGGTTCCACTCGGCACAAAGGAGCTGCTCATTCCCCTGATTTGCTTGGGGATTTTCTTCCTTTACGACACATGACCCCTGTATAACTCACGGGTAAAGCAGGTTTCTGTGGGATGCTCCGGCCTCCTCCTTGGCCAAAGCATCCCACAGGTGGCATGCAAAGCCGAAGCACTGCAGAATGGGATGGCAGGAAAGGGGCTCTCCCTTGCCTGAGGGATGAAGGCCCGGACTGTAATAATCCTGACTCCAGGCTGGAGCAGGAGCCTTACAAAGGATTTTTCTCCTCTGAAGCCCATATCCATGAAGACGCAGTGATTTCAAGAGGTAGTGACTATTTCAGCCCAGCGCGCTGGCTCTGGAGGGACCTACAAAGAGGAAAGCCACGGTACAAGGTACCGCTTCCACCACCCTTTCCCACTACTGCCTCGCTGGTAAATACACCCAGCACTTACCTTATTTTCTCAATTGATGTGCTCAAGTGTGTCATTACAGCACACATAGGAAACGCTTTGATCTAAGAACCTAAGACCAGTTAGCATGGTACAGCTAAAGCAGCAGCTTAACGAGCTTTAAATCCAAATAATTAAACGAGGTCCATTGTATTGCTGGAGCACAGCGTGGGGCATTGCGGGAGCCACGCGCCGGAATCCACCAATGCCCACCAACATCAATGAAAGGTACCACAGACTATGAGAACACCCAAGGAGAAACATCTTCCAATGGGGTTTTTAATCATGATCGCCTGAAGGATCCACTTTCACAGGTGTGAAGATAAGCATTGACCCCACTGGAAACCCTGGAAACCCATGCACTCTCCTAGTAAAGCTGCTCTCCAGTCTCACCAAGATCCCAACCTGGCTTTCTCCTGGGAAGTCCCCAGCAGCCCCGGCAGCCCAGGATGCAGAGGCTGCCCTGAAACCTCCGCAGCCCTCCCAGGGAATGGAGATGTGGAGTGCACAGAGAGTTTCAAAAGCTCCAGAAACTCCTACAGAAGTGGAGGAGAAGAGAGAAACAAAGCTTCTAAAAGCAGACAGAGGGACAGATGGCTTTGATGGAGCAAGAAATACAATAAAAAGATAGAAACAGCAGAGCACTCTCTGAAAGTGTGAAACGTCAATAGGAGAACTTGGAGGAAGCCAAGGCAGAGAGCTGGGACATGAGGGAGGGGAGCACAGTGCCCAACCGAGGCTCCGGTGCAGCAGGGATGCTCCCAAGGCTCCGGATGCACTGGGAAGCTCTGCCCAGCCCCGCAGCAGGACATCCCACTGCTGGCCAAGTCTCTCAGCTTGACAGGCTCCACATGGAAAAGAGAATGGCCCAAAAAGATGGAGAAAAAGCCAAAGCAAAACAGAAAGCAAAGGCAGCGAGAACAAAATCTGGGGCAAAGACACTTGATCCTTCCATACAGAGGTTTAAATCCCTTTTTAGCACAGAACAATCATCCACAGAGGAGAGCAGTTCTCCCTGCGATGGCCACTTCACCACATGGACAGCATCTGGGCAGCTTGCAGGAGCGAAATCCCATCGGATCAAGGTGCAGGTGAGTCAATCAGAGACCACAGCGCTGTTTATGGGCACATACCCTCCGGAGCCTACTTGCCAGGGAGTCAGGTATCGCTGTGCTTTGCATTCATTACAGAAACATCCCCGTCATAGGAGAGATTAAACTTTCCCGAGTGTTATGTCCAGAGGAGAGATGGAATTCTCAGCCAGGCAGAGCTCCCGCATCCCTCGCTGCCTCCTGCAAACCTCTGTGGGTTATTGCATCTCCCCTTCCTGCACACACCCCTGCGCTGAGTCCATGTGCTAGCAGGGTGAAAGGGAAGAACATGGAATTGTATCCCTTCCCACTGGATGCCTGAATAGAACATCCCCAAGGAGCTGCCCATAAGAAACAATTCCATCCTCATCCATCAAAATTAGCAAAATTGATTTTGCCAGAGAATATGTCACCTCGATGGGAACCCACAGTACTTCACGTTGGAGGACGCTAAAGGAGCAGAGAGCCTTTTATGAAACCAAGAAACAAGAAGATGAGTAACTCATCCTCATCCTTCCCGGAGAAAGCTTCATAAGGAAACCCATGAAAGTCAACTGCTCATAGAAAACAGGTTTATTCTGCTTGGAAGCTCTCTCTAAAATAACACTTGCCAGCATCTGACATGGCAATGCTTCCCTGAGTAACACCAAGCTGAGCTTTGGGGGCTGCTGCGGAGAAGAAGAGAAGGACCATGATCCCAGCGACTTAAGCGCATGTCCTAATCCACGTTAATTAACTGACGCTCCATCACTCGAGTCCTGCAGATGGAGGCAGAGATGCCATTGCAAGCAGTGGGAGTAGGGCCGGGGTCACGCACAGGGCTCCAGCAATTAGAGGAACGTGTCCCTGAGGAAGCCTCGGGCTTGGCTTGCCAGGCAGGCAAATCCCAGGGGATCCCCCGTGCTTCCCCTGACCTTGCCATCTCTTCAACCTGAATGACACGCAGTCAAGTGGTGACATCAATTAGTGCTGTTGGCTCTTAAGGGAGCCTCAAACGCTGTCTGTGAGCAGCCAGCCCTCAGCCCTCCTACACCCAGCCACAAGAGCCTCCCGCTGTTGCTAAGCCAGCATCACGCTGCCACGATTCCTATTTTTACGGCCATAAGCCATGGCTGGAGCCATGGAGGTTCTCCTGAACATCCTGGGAGGCTGCACTATGGGAGGCATCGCCAAAGCCATGCATATGGATGGGAGGCACCGATCCCTATGAGGCTGTAGATGAACTCCACAAAACCACATTCCTGCATTGCAAGGAAGCTCTGCCAGTGTCCCCAGGCACACAGTCACTCCTTGCCATGTGTCCCTGTGCCAGCACATCCCCATCCCTGCACTTCCTGTACATTAGGGGACACACATCCCAACAAACTCCATTTTTTCCACCTCCAGGGTCCAGACTTGGATTTCTCTTGCTGGAAGCATGTCACTGCTCCCAGCTACATACTGTTCTCAAAGCAGCTTCTACTCAACATTTACTGGGAAGCCAGCAGAGGAAAAGCTTCACCACTCCCACCTCGCCACTTGGCCACAGCCAAGTCTCATGCCATGGATGCTTCGCCCAGAGCTTGGAGCAGGGATTTTGCCTCTCCTTGCTGCCAGTCAGCTTCTTCAGTAGGAACTGGCGAGCAACTTTCGCTGCCCACTCCTGTGAGACACAGCTCCAGGGGATGATGCTGCCCACAGCACCAAGCAGGATCGGGCAGTGCCGGCAGCATCACTCATGGGGACACATCAGCAGCCAGGGCAGGATGGATGTGGTGCCACTAGGAATGCCACAGCGCTGCCAGGAACGCAGAGCTGCCGAGAGAGACCAACAAAAACTGTTGCACGTCAAAGTACATCTCCTGCCTACACATCATTCCCAAGTCACAGTGAGACATTCTGCAGATCAGAGTTGAAAATGAACACTTTATGAATGACAAGCTTTATTTTTTTCATGTACCTGGGCCTTTTTTTGAAGTCTACTGAATTATTCCAGCACAGCCAGCAAAGGCGGAGGCTGGGGAAGCCTTTAACAGTGAGTTTTGGTGGGGCGCTCGCCCAAAGGCACTTGGTGGGCTTGGATGGAAAACCAGAGCCAGGCTCGAAGGCTGGGGATGCACAACCCACTGCTCTGCTGGGAAGGACCTCAGTGTCCCTGTCCCTGCTTATTTCCACACAACGGCTCATCGACCTCCATCCAGGCTGGATTTCTCCTCCTTCCCCTGCTGTTGATTGGTACTGGAGAGGCCAAGTCACTTGGTGGTGAGGAGAGGACACATCCTCCTCCACTTGGGGGTACCACTGCAGGTCTCCATCGTGCTCCATAAGCATTGCACCCCGCAACCCCAGGCAAGAGCTTCACTGCAGCATCACTGGTCCTGCCATGGGTGGCACGGGTGATTCACCTCCAGCTTGGGCAAGAAGCACTGGAAAAAGCTGAAGCCTCACCAGAAACACCCATGGTCCTCACTGCGTGGCTCCAGGCGAAGGCATCCAGCACCATGCTGGAAGGATGCTTGAGCACAGCTTCTTCTTGCGGAGCCACTGGGGCCATGGGAAGAAATTGATAAACCCAGAAAGCACCAGCGACTCAGTGGCAGACAAAACCTCATTTCACGAGGAATCCTCATAAAACCAAATTAATGTTGAAGGATGAAGGCAGGTAAACCTCCCACAGTTAAGTTCAGGCCACAGAGACTCAGTTCAAATCTCCCAGCAGTTCTGATTTAATCAATGCATTTCAAAGTGAAATTAGATGAAGTACATCTCCATCACGGGAAATTATGTAAGCTATCAAAGTCTGTAGGTGCAGGTCCTGGTAAGCGCCACAGGAAATATTCATAACAACTCAAATTCCATTTTTAAGGAGGCAGTTCAGGTCCAGAGTTTTATATTATTCCAGTGAAAAAAATCACTCCAATGAAAACCACGTCCCCGAGGTGAAGAAAGGCCAAACCAGCAGCTTCGAGAGCATCCCCAAGAAGACTCATCAGGTCACCCTCTCCCTGCAGTACCATCCAAGGAAGGAGGAAGGAAAAACCCTGTGTTTTAAATGAGGGGGCAAAAGCGCTGACGAGGCTGCTCCATCCTCCCTGCTGATCCCACCCAACACACTCAGCTTCCAGGAGTTACCCTGCTGGAACAGTTTTGGTCTCAAACCCAAACTCCGTTGGGCTTAAACTTCTGTAACCCAACTCAGCATCACCAGCCCTTAACGGGAATAACGAGTACTGCGACCTGGAGCGGAGCAGCTCCCGCTCCTCCAGCTCAGTATATTGATTCCCGTAATCTTCCCTCGCAGCCCTGCTCCCGTTCGCTGCGTTTCAAGGCTCAGGCATGCATACATTTCCATAATGAACCTCAGACCTGTCGGGAGTCCCGTGGATTATTCACACCCCGCAGAGCTGTTGTGCGGAGCCGCTCACATCCACACAGACACGACTGTCAATGAGCCACGCTGGGAAAGCTCCCGGCTCAACCAGGGCCAGGAGAGGCAGGAACGAGGTTATCGGGCCACCTGGGGAGCTCCTCTCCCCCTCCCTGTGGCTGTCCTCTGCGGGCTGGGCTTTGAGGGCACATCAGCATCTCCCTTTCAGCTGATGAGAAAGCAAACCCAGGCTGTGGTGCTGTGGTGCATGGGGCAGATGGGTGGCAGCTCCCCCATCCCATGACACAGAGCAGCCCCTGGAGCACCCCGGTTGAGCAGCAGCTCCATGACCACAGGGCATTCTACCCACTGAGACATCATCAATGCAATGCAACGGCCCTGGCATTATTACAACGATTGTTCATGCCCTGGGGAAGAAGCTGCTCCAGCCCCACACGATCCCGCTGCCTCATCTGTGGAATTGCTGCCGGTTGGGAAGGATGAACCGCTGCATAAAAGCGCAGTTTATTGGAGCATTATTGTGGCTGTTAAGTATCATAGCCGGTGACACCAGCCACATTTCGGTGGCAATCAATTCACCTGAGAGCAGCCAGCTCAGCCCCTGCGTGGATGCAGGATGAGTAAGGACTCCTCAGTGGAGGCCATTAACTCCCACTGCTTACTGCTCTCATTACTTTCCAGACTGCAAGGCTTGCATCTTTGACGAGCGGCTGAATCTTCATTTGACAGCGTGAACTTGATGAGTGAAATTCATGGAAAATGTTTGCTTTGGCAGGATCTACAAGGCCCATAAAGTTTCCTCAGTGCCAACGCGCAGGGATGTATGCTTTTAACGAGTGGTTTTATGCAAGCGGGAAGAAATTGCACATGGTGTTTTCACTCCTACTGCAAATCACTCCGGAGCTAAACGCTGTTAAAAATCGTGGCATATTGTTTAAAGTATTACATTCGGAGCGACGGAAGGGAAGTCCTCAGCCAGCGCTGGAAGCCAGGCAGACAGCACGCTGCAGAAAGCTGCCATGCCCTGCCAGGCAGGCACAGGCACTGACGCAGACGCATGCACGCACACATATGTTGGAGCACACGCGGGGAGCCACGGTCACTGCTGTCCCCCCCAAATGACAAACCCATGCCCCACGGTGCCCATGCGCACGACCGGGCAGCACTGAGCTGCTCCATGCAGGACCAAGGGCCGGGTGACTCCAGGTCTGCAGGTCTCACCCTCCACAGCGCAAGAGCAAGGCTGGCCCCAAGGTCAGGCAGCTCCTGCTGCCCCAGGCAGAAGGAACCCGGCTTGACCGGAGCAGTACGGTACCATCAGCAGCCCTCGGCACAGACTGTGCAGGGCAGAATGGGCACTGGAAGGATCTGCTGCTTCTCTGGGAGCGATTTTTCTAGCAGTCTTGAAGAAAATGAGGGGAAACAACATGGGAAATGTCAGAAATAAAGCCAGAAGCAATTAAGAGTGAAGCGAGAGCAGCAGGCAAGGTTAGCAGTAAAGTTACCTCGTATTAAAAATATAACACGGAGGGGCTGGAAGCCGAGGAGGTGGCAGAGGACGGCCTGGCACTGGGAATCCAGGGTACACAGCAAAGAAATTCACAAGGCAAAACCAAGGAGAGGAGCGACCGAGAGGCTCCTGCCCTCATTGCTAAACTCTTTGCAAAATAAGAAATCAGAGGGCATCCATCCTCTGTTTCCAAGATCGGAGCCTCGGGAACCATCCCTCCAGCTCCACTGGCTTTTCAGACATCCAAAATCAAACCATCTCGGGTGCTTTCCCTAGGAGCAATCCCTAAGGTCACTACATCACCGCAGACTCCCAGGAGACTCTGTCCTTCCCACACACAGCAGTGCATCCCCGGCAGACGGACGGATGGACGGATGACTCTGGGAAGGTGCTCGCCTGCCCGGGCTGCCATCGGATGGGGATACAGGGAACTGGGTTACCACGAGCCTCTGGAATACTGTGCACGGCACATGCGAGTGTGAAACAAAAGCCGAGGGCTCCTCGGCACAGACAAAACCTCAGTTCAAGTTTCCCCCTCCCGGACGCCAGCCAAAGCCCAGACAGAGGGACAAAGGCTCCGGCAGCTCCCAAGGGCGATGGACAAAGGCCTCTAGCAGCATCCGCGGCAATGGGGGGGGCCCTGCCTGCCTCCCCCCCACACCCCAAAGCCGCAGCCATGTTGGGCTCCTCTAGTTGCAGCGTGGGGTAGGGCTGGTGGGGGGGTCGCATCCCCCCACTCTCCCAGCAGCCATTCGGAGAGCAAAGTCCTGCTCCCTGTGGAGCAGCCGCAGATCCCGGTGGGAGCGCGGCTGATGTGTGGGACCCGTCGAGCAGGGAGACCCCAACCCGCTGCCCCGCTAGAAGGGGGGAGGCTGGGGCAGGCTGTGCCCCCCTGCCCACATGAATCAGGGTTTCTTCAACACATGGTAATGGATGGGGGGAGAAACGGATCGTGAACCTCACAGCAGCGGACTTTTCCTTACGGTCTCACTTGCCTAACCCGCCGCGCTGTACCTATGCGTGTCCCACCGGGACCGGCTCCATGCTTGGTGCCGCTGGGCTGCGGGGCCGGGCGACCGGCGCTGCAGCCACCGGTTCCAGGGAAATAACAAGATTTGGGCTCAAGATGACTTCGCAGCGGTAATGAAAATGTGTTACGTAACACTTTGACTCCCTCTCCCCTGCTCCGCAATTCTCGATTAATCTCCCCAACAACGCAGCCATCCCCTCCGCGCGCCGCGCATACCCCGGTACCGAACGGGGCGGCCCCGACACCCTGCCCGGAGCGGGACCGGCCGTGCCGAGCTGCCCCGCTCCCAGCCCGCACCCGCTCCGGCAAGTTGGGGCTGGAACTCCGCGACCGCTCCCCGAGCGCGGCCGGGCAGCCGGAGCCCCCCCAACCCCGCTGCCTCCGCGCCGCCCCGCGCCCCGGCCCCTACCTGCTTCCCGAGAGCCGTCGCATCCACATCGTCACGTCTCCCGGCCGGCCCGGCGGGGCTCACCGCCTCAGCTCTCCATCCGGGCGCGCCGCCCCGCGCCCGCGGCAGCGCTCAGCGGCGGGGCAGGCGGCGGGGCCGCGGCGGGCATCGCCCGGGGGCCGCAAGGCGCGGGAGGGGGAGGATCGGCGCTCTGCGGCCCCGGACCCCCCCTCCTTCCCTCCGCTCAGCACCGGCGGGGCAGCTGCGCGCCCGCGGAGGCTGCGCGCCCCATGCGCGGCTCGGAGCGATGGGCTCGGATCACTGGGCTCGGCGCGCCCGCGCCTGTGCGCGCACCCGCGGGGCGGGGGCCGCGGCTCGGGGAAGTTGCGCGGGGAGGAGGCGGGGGCGGAGCGCGGCCCCTCCGCTCCGCGGCGGGGCGGGACGGGACCGGGACCCCGCGGAGGCAGCGCGGCCCCGGGCTCCGACCCCGCGGGAAGCGGCCGTTCCCTCCGCAGGACGCGGCGTCGGCCACAGGCTCCCCCTTCGGCTGCGCGGCGGAGCGCTCCTTCCTCTCCTCCTCTTCCTCCTCCTCTTCTCCCTCCGGTCGCGCACTGCGTCGAGCCCGCGGCTCCAGCCGAGCCCCCGCGGAGTTGGGCGCGTTGGCCGGGCCCGGTCCGTGTCCCCGCGGGTCCGGTGCCTCCAGCGCCGCGCTGCCGGCGATCGCTCGTGGAAGGGTCCGCGTGTTCTGTGCGGGCGGAGCTGGGGCTGCTCCGCACCTCGGCACCCGCCGCCCGGGCTGCGGCGAGCTCCACCCGCCGGCCGAGCGAGCAGGCGCAGCTCCGTGCCGCCGGTGTCCCGGTCCCGCGCACCGAACCTCGTCCTCCGGCGGCCGCCCCAGAGCCGACCCGCGGAGCGCTGCGCCCGGCTCAAAGTTCGTGCCTTTGTGCTCCACGCTCGCTTGGAGCCATGGGAGCACAAAGAGGACGAGCGAGCGTCTGGGGAAGGCTTCGGCTATTTTAAGAGGTGTTTCATCAAAGCCCGATGCGTTTTCCCTCTTTCCGGGGGTGCTGCCAGTTAAGCTAAATTATTCCTTTAGCTGATGTATTGAAAGGCAAGTGTCTCTCTTGAAAAGACAAGCCTCTCGGGATGGTTTCTGTGCGCTTGCTGCAATAAAATAAGGTTTTGTGTGAATTTGGGGACGGATTCTTTGTAGCTGCTCCCGGAGCAGGGAATGGGACGCAGTCTGCAGAGCCAGCCCTGCGCAGGGACAGCCGGCAGCATTTCCGCCACCGCGGCTCGCTGCCTTCAAAGCAGACACACCAAAAAAGCAGGACTCGAGTAAAAACGAGTCCCCCTCCGCTGCCTTTCTGAGTCACTGGCTCTTTTCTGCCTCCGTATGAACTTATTCTAGAAGCAGCAGCCTCCTTCGCACAAGGCAGGAACGAGAGGTCAGCATTGTCCCTCTGAGCCTCGCAGGTCCCTGCTCCCTGTGTGTGCTCCCGGTGGATCGGCTCCAGCTGCCACTAGAAGTGCTGTAGTTCAGCATCCAAACCCCTGCACTCCCCGGAGCTGGATTCCTGGTCAGAAGGAACCTATTTTGGGAAGGATGAGATCTCATGGGTTATTCTGTAGGACAGCTCACACTATGAGATGTCAACCACTGGGCAGACAAACTTCTTCTGCCCAGGCCCAAGCAGAACCAGGGCTACAATGGTATCCTAAATAATGGCCAGACTGAGCTTGGGTTTTCCCTAAGTGTGCTTCTAACCTGCTGGGGCAGGTTGGGGACGGTTCCATGGAAGCCACCTGTGAATCCCAATCTGCGAGGCTGCAGGGCTGGTGATGGTCCTCCTCAGAACGAAGCCAGTTACACAGCTCAGCTCTGACCAGAGAGAGCCATCAGCCCGAGGGGTGTCCATCGCATGCAAACCCACGGCTGTATGCATGTTCAGCTGTACACGAGTTATACTGCACGTGTGTTCAGCTGTGCACATGTTCACAGCTGCAGATTACAGCAGCTTCAGCAAAATGCATATCAAAGCATGACACTCACCTGGATGCAGTCATTCCCGAGGCTGGATGTGACTTGAAAGTGAAAATTACTTGAAAGGGAAAGCTCGGCTTTGCTACAAGCCCACTGACTTTATCATCCATTAAGCCCAGCTAACGAACATGAAAGATCTTCAGAGAGAAGAAGGGAAGAGCGTGCAATTGTCAGTCTCACAAGAGTCTGTTCTGGAGCCTGAGAGATACTGGAATGCAGTTAAGTAGAAGACAATCAATTAAGGCTTAAATAAACCCAAACGAGCAAACGTTAATGAGAGCTATCTTGTATCTGAAACAAATCCTCTTAACTCAGCCCCACTTAAAAAAGTATCGTTTCCCTGTTCACACTGAATGCATAGAGCCAGTGTGGGGGTAGGCACTGGGGGATGTGTCCTGTGGTCCAGGGAGTTCTGATGTGCAGCAGCACAGGTTGAACTTGAGAAAGGAGGGCTGGAAGCCAACAGGACACTTTACTTGTGCTCATTTAGCTATCAGCATCTGCTAGACCTCTACAGACGTCAGTAAGACAAGCAAACGCTGGTGTTGGAAGGCACTATGCTCTGGCCATCAGCCTCCCCCTGCCCCTGGGGCTCTTCTGGAGCTTGAAACATCACCATCCAGAAGCTCCTAGAATATTCCTGAACCAGGAAAATAAGAGAGCTCAAAGGGAAGTTTGAGGCTTTCAACAGCACCAGAGCAAGTGTGCCTGCAAAGCTTTTGTTCATAGGCTGGTTTTTGGATTTGGGGCTGGTCTGAGGTGCTTGGAGCAAAGACCTGGGGAGGGAGATGATACTCAGACAGAGTATCTGAGCCATGTTCTTGCTGCCCTCTGGAGAGCCCTGCTGCCTGCCCACCGCCTGCACTCGCTTCTGCACCTTCATAAAATAGCCAGCACCCCATTTTTAGTGGCCTTTTGTAGGGCAGAGCAATGCCAAGGAACCATCATGGGCCCTTTCTCTGCCTCATGTTCCCATCAGCAGAGCCGGCAGCAGGCGATGGAGCAGCCCACTGCGGAGCAGGAACTGGGAATTATCCCACCCTTGAAGTGGGAGGGAAGGAAGTCATTAGCGAATTCATCTGTCTGACTTGTTCTCCTCAGAGTCATCTCTCCACGAGAGTCAAGTTCCTGGCGCTGGTGCCAAGCTGGAAGCGCTGCCTGGAGCCGGCTGCTGTGTTGCAGGTCACAGATGCTCATACAGCCCCAGTGCAGGAAGAGGGGAGGGGTTTTCCCTGCGATCCCAATTGCACTTCCTGGTTTTCCCACACCATTATAACCCACCCACCATGAGCACGAATAGGTGCGGGCACCCCAAGGGTGCTGCTGGCTGTGGTGGGTGCACATCGTCGGCTGCTCTTCACCCATCCTGATTTTGAGGCAAAATCTGTTAATTTCCTTCTGAGTGGAAAGAAAGATGCTTCCTCGGCTACACTTGCCCAGGAGGAGTGAAAATTGTCCCTTCAATAGAAATAGGTTGTCATTACCCATTTTCCTTTCATAAGATAGAAGCAGGAGTGTTACTTAGAGCTTGGGAAGAAGAGAGGAATATAATGCAATTTCCACCTCCTTACCTCCTTGTAAGAACATGCTTTGGGTTTTCAGACCACCGCTGACAGGGAACAGGGTTGTGGAAAGCACTGAGCAGCTTTTGTACTCTGAGCAGCTCTTAGGGGACTCTGAGACTCGTATTCACTGAAGAAAGCCTCCCCCACTGTCTCAAACCCCTCTAATGGTCTCAATGGGATCGTATAACGAGGCAGAGCTGGTCAGTGGGGGAGCTGGATGGGGGCTGAGGAGAGGTGACAAAGCTGTATTTAGCCGCTATGAACAACCAGCAAAGGCAGTGGGGGAGCTGTCACCCTGAAGCCAACATCTTGTATAGTATTTGTCTGGCTAGGCTGCTCTCATGCAGTTTCTTCTTTTTTTAAGCTAAACATTGCTAATCAGCTTCTTCAAGCTCCAACATATGTCCTATAAATATCCCTTGTGGAAGCAAAATCTGTCTCATATGTGTTTGCAAGACAAAAGGAAAAATTAGAAAGCATGAAGCCCTGACTTAGCAGCCCAGTAGCATAACTAAGCTGGAGCCTCAGAGCTTAATGAAAGAGGGAAGAAGTGCCTGACTTGGCTATGCCCTTCATACAGCCTCAGGGCATGCAAAGCCTCAGGAGCCTCAGTCCCCAACTGACACAGAGTTTGCCTGGACTCAAGTGCTTGTTGCCACCTCTTCATCCCTCAGCTTTGAGGTACATTCAGCTTTGATGGACCCACGGCTCCTGCACGCCCTTGTCCCTCTGCTCCACTGCAGAGCTTGGCGCACTGGCTGGGGTCAAAAGCAAGTGCCTGAGAAACAGAGCTTGCAGGAGGCTGGAAATGGCACTTTACAGCCCAAGAGGTACCTGCCTTGGATAATGGTGCTGTGGAATCCTTGGCATCCTTCGAAAGGTGCCACCACTTCAGCATTGCCGTGGTTTCCCCAGGTTTACATCTCGCTGCTGCAAGGTGAACCAAGGCGGCTCTCCTTCCCAGGGGCTGGGAGGTATCAACAGCGTGGAGATGTGGAACTAAAGCAGACATCTCCTCTGCTGTGCTGCTACGGGCTGCAGTGCTTCACACTGCTCCCCACGGGGAAAGAAAAGATAACCCAGCCCTGGCTTGCCAATAAGGGTATGGGAAACAAACATGATGAGAGAGACACCACTTAGAGGTGTATTCTCTTCTTGAACCTCTGCAGGAGCGGGGGTGCAAGCTATGGCAGCACTTTGAGGGCTCAGGGGACACGAGGTGCAGTCAGGGCAATAGCAAAGATGATTTCAATTTTGCTAACTTCAAGTTCCCAGTAACCTCATGGCAACTGCATCCTGATTTAAAGCTATGGCCCTGGCAGAGGCAGGCGGCGTTAGCAAACCCAGGCATGGCAAAGCTGGGAGGCACAGCTACTGGCTGCCATTTCCCCAGGCTTTTCCAGCTCTCCGTTGCTGGGAGGTGGTACAGGAGCATAGCACTTGGATTCAACAGCAGTACATGCCTCTTAAACCCCCCGATTGTCTCTAGCAGGGCTGTTATAGATTCCCTTTGCTTTGGCTGTCTCATAAATCTCAGTGACGCTGACACTTTGGCACGGTTTAATTTTGCGAATCTGAGGAATGATCAGGCCAATTTAGTTCACATTTAAAGCGTTTGTGTTCACACATTGGAAAGCTTTTTTTTCTTCCTTGCTCTTTGCCTAAGGCCCTTATTATCTGCTGGAGCTATTTATCAATGCACAGCAGGTACATTACTATAAGGTCTCTTCCATAAGTGATACGAAATAATCACTCCTGTTCCTCATCTGCACAGTGAGAAAAGCGATCCCGACTCACGCATGTCAGTATTCCGGAGCCGCAGCAGTTCTCTATTACTGCAGGAGAAGTGATTGAACTCCATCAGCTTTCCTTCTAAATGGCAATAGTTTTATAAAACAAAAGGAGGAGCGTGTAGAGCATTCCTCTTCTGCTCCAGGGCTGCGCTACGGGGCTGGGAAAGCTTTCACCAAGCTAGAGACACTGGGAATCACAGAATGGTTTGGGTTGGAAGGGACCACAAAGCTCATTCAGTTCCAACCCCCTGCCACAGGCAGGGACACCTTCCACTAGAGCAGGTTGCTCCATGCCCCTTCCAACCTGGACTTGGAAGTGCTCACTGAGGGCAGATAACTTCCAGTTTGCTTCCAAGGCACATGAGATGAAGAAGAAGTCTTTAATAACAGCTCATGCCTCTAAAAAACCCAGTTCTCCTCCTCCTCTGCCTGCATCTAACAGCTCCTTACCCTCTCTCCTGTCTGGCTTCAGGGAAGGGATGCACAAACCCTTTGTGCCGTTTTAATTCATAGACTCATACAATGGTAATTAAATGCTTGTTGAAGTGTCTTGAGGTGTCTGCAAGCCTCTAAGGCACTATGGAAAGTGCATTTCCCCACTGAAGTTACAAAGGGAGATTGTGAGGACCCAGGAGATGCAGAGGAGCCATAAGCACCAACCTGAGTGCTGGCTTTGTGGGACCCATGGGAAGAGCCGGAGCCCAAGCTCTGGAGCATCTCTGCACCGCTTCTGCCCTTGGAGCGATGGCCCTGCAGAGCAAAGGGGATGATTTAATGGGCTGCCTTTCCTGGAGCACGGGGGATGCGGGTTTTGTTTGGCTTTCTCCTCCCCCAGGGACTGAGGTTTAATATTACCTTCCCATTAATTTATATGAGGACATTTCCAAATAGTAAACTGCCAATAAATTAGTAATGCTGATCTATAAAAGGAAAAATATGGTGTGTTGCGAGTTTATAGCCCTGTGGAAAAGACATTAAGCAGAGGACTCCTTACTACCAAGTGCTCCGAGAACGGGGGGCTGGATACAGGCCCCAGCGCGGCACGTCTATTGGTAGCAGGGCTCACCTTGGCTGCAGGGGCATTCAGCATCCTCACCTCTGACGGGGATAAAACCTTATCATCGACTGATCTTGCCTTTATCTCTTATGAAACTCTCTTGCAGAAATAGGCTCCTGAGCAGGTCATGGGTGACTTGAGGCTGCGGGATTCCCGGCCTTGGATTGAACTCCTAAATCCTGCGGCTCCTTCCCTGCGCCGGGGGGGACTCCAGGAATGGTTTGTGCACATGCACAGGCTCTCACTATAGCCACTGCTTTAAAGGTAAGTGGAGTTGATTGATAATTTTCCCACTGAAGAGACACGGAATGACACAAACAGGATTTGCCATCTGAGGCAGTGATGCGCTCCTGCTGCTCTCCAACACAGCCTGTGCCTACCGGGAGCTCCGATCTTCCCCAGAAAGACAGAGAGCAAACAGAGGATGGGAACCTCGTTCCTTCCCCATTTTCCTGTGTGTTTGATGCGTGGCTCAGGACCTGCTCCTCGCTTGGCATCAGCACCGTGGAGCATTCCCAGAGAGGCTTCTTCCACTGGGAACAGCAAGGATGGGCAGGCTGAGTTTGGGATGCATCGTGGGATAACCATCATCCAGCACATTCTCTTCTCCAGCTTATCACCTCCCCAGCCAAGAGGCAAACACGGATGTTAGCCAGCCTGGAGGGATGTGGAAGGAAACTTTGATCTCTGCTGTCAGGACCCCTGATGGCACAGGAGAAAAGCAAACGCTTTCCAGTTGGTTTTTAAACATGCTCCCCCCAGCGCCTCTTTGTCAGACAGGGAAGAATGCACAAAACCATTCTCAGCCACCAAACCAAAGGCGATGAAAAATGAATGAGGAGACAATCCAGCCTGGAGAGTACAAACAAACGATGTGGAGCAAATAGTTTATTTTAAGATGCTAACAAATTTGCTCCCGAGGCCTGCAGAAAGCAGCCAGGTACCACTGAGCCAGCCTTTCCCTTATTTATAGGATAATTACAGTGATTGATTAGCTGTGATCAGAAGTGTATTTATAGCACGGAAGTTTTCAGCAATATTTCAAGTAATTCACGTCCTCGCTCTGCTCCCCATCGCTGTCATCCCAGCTCCGCTTTCCGTTCCCCTTGAAACCTGCCTGCAGGACGATTTATGGCTTTGTTTGTGGGGAAAGCAGGTGTCTTGCTCCAGAGAACAGCAGCAACACAAGCGCTCAAGGGTAAATCCCTCTTGCCAGCAGAGGCAGCCAGAAAACACATCTTCATGTTCTCCTGCTGCACATAACCATGTCCTCCCTCTGTGCCAGCTGCTTGATACAGATCGTGGTTTTCATAGCGTCACCGAATCCCAGGCTGTTTTGGGTTGAAGAGGCCTTAAAGTTCATCAGTTCCAACCCCTGCCACGGGCAGGGACACCTTCCACTGGAGCAGCTTGCTCCAAGCCCCTGCGTCCAACCTGGCCTTGAACGCTGCCAGGGATGGGGCAGCCACAGCTTCTCTGGGCACCCTGGGCCAGCGCCTCAGCACCCTCACAGGGAAGAGCTTCTGCCTAAGAGCTCATCTCAATCTCCCCTCTGGCAGCTTAAAGCCACTGCCCTTGTCCTGTCCCTACAGCCCTTGTCCAAAGCCCCTCTCCAGGTTTCCTGCAGCCCCTTTAGGCACTGGAGCTGCTCTAAGGTCTCCCCTTAAGGAGCCTTCTCCTCTCCAGGCTGTCCCAGCCCAGCTCTCTCAGCCTGGCTCCAGAGCAGAGACAGTTTCAGCGCAGGGAAGAAGTGAACACAGAATGTAAGAAGTTTGGGACAAAACACCCAAATATTTGGTTCCCGATACCCAAACAATCACTGAATCCTTTTTCCTGCTGCACCTGCAGTTGTTTTCCCAGAAAGCAGCAATAAGGCAAGCGAGGGGCAGCTGGAAAGGACAGAGCTGCACTTGGGGTTCTCCAGGGCTGCAGTCACACCATGGAGCACATGCATACGCCTTGCACGAGGGCTTGTGCATGGACCGAGTGCCTGAGGCTGCAGACAGACAGGCAGGCACGCTCACAGGCAGCTGAGATGCATATCGCCAGTTACCTGCTTCCATGTCTGCCGCTTTCTCTTACTCCCAGCCCAAGCTGCAGAGCTTTATTTAAACACTTCTCCACTCTCCCCTTCTCTTCTTTTTTATCGCACAATAAAAAGAAGCCGTTATTTGCAATTTGTTCCACGCTGCACTCATTCACACACCCAGTGCTTGCGGGGCTGGCAAGCAGAGACTTGCATACTGAGGGGGAAAAACGGCCTCAAAGTTTGGAGGTCCTTAGGAGCAAAGGAAGCTGGAAATAGGAGCTGCTGCAGCCAAGGCCCTGCTGCAAACCAATTGATTCTCATCAGCTCCTGTTTGCTTGCCTGCATGGTCCTAGCTTATTGCACAAATACCTCTTCCTGCTGCCCAGCTTCTCTGTGCTTTCCTCCTGCTTGAGGGCTGCCATAGGCTGTGAGGAACTTTTAGTTCTCTGCTTCCAGAAGGCTCTCTTAGGGCCAGTTGAGCCTCACACACCCAGGCCCAGACTCAGAGCCTGACACTAACAGGATTAATGACCAGAGACCCACAACAGCTCAATTACGGTTTGGGAATTGAATGCATCTTGGAGCAGCCGGGGTGTAATTTGGTTCCTTTGTTACAATAACATCTATAAAAAGCAGTCTAAAGCCAGCCCGTTCATGGGGCCATGCAGACAGATGAGAAGGATGGTCCCTGTCCTGGGTGACATTTGTTTTCATTAGGTGGAAGAGACCTGATGGAACCAGCGAGTGTGATCCTTGAGTAACCTTGTTGGCTCTGGGAAAGGCAGATGCTTTCAAACCAGCTCAAAGAGAAATGAACCCCAATGAGCTCAAACTTCCACATCCCTCAGCTTCTTGGTGGGGACTCTCAAATGCTGCTCTTCCACCATAGAGGAGCGTGTCCCTGCTTCCAGCCCGGCCTCTCCTCTCACTCGGTCAGCTTTGCTAAAGCTTCTCCACTCGCCCTCCAAATCATCTTGGCACTAAAGTCAGCCAGGGCAGTTTAATGACTTCTAGAAACAGGCTAAGCAGCACCAGGCCCTTTTGCCTCCTAATTAGAAGCCCTCTTCCCTAAGACTTTCGAGGTCACAGCTCCCATCCTCATGTCTAATTATGCCTCTAGGCTTAAGACTGTGACAAGTCTGGCTTATCCACCCTCTCCTCTCCTGGCATCTCCGGCCACCTCCATCCTCTCTCCACAGGAAAACCACTGAGAAACTTTCCCTCTGCCTCATTTGTTGGCTCTGGGCTCTGCACTCTGTTAATGCAGATGCTCCGTTGGCTCCAGCTCTCTTGGGACCCATTGTCTTAACGATAGACACCAGCATTAACAGGAGCCCCCCCAGGCTATCCCAGAGACACTCCTTCCCCACATTACACATAGGAAAGGTGCCTCCTCACTGCCTCTGCCACCTCATCCCTCTAATGCCAGAGATTTCCTTGATAAGCTCCTTGTTTCCCAGGCACAGAGCGCAGAACTATTTCTCTTGAGCTGAGCAGACAAGATGTTGAAATGTTTTCTCCTGTGATAACTGAAAGAGGAAGAAAACCTGCCTGCGACTGTTGTCAAGTCGAGGGATCTCTTTGTAGTGCACTGAATCATTTCATCCCCGATGTTAATTTCAAAGCAAACAAACAGAGCTGAATGCATTTGAAAGTGGAATTATTTCCAGTACATTTGAGGTTTCGTTGTTCTGGGTTGTAAAACACCACTGCATGGCCCAGATGGGGGTGGGACTGGTGGCAGCCCTGGGCTGGTTGCACCCCTTTATACCCCACTGCATCCAGTCCCATGCTGGGGGCGCAGAGGATGCTGCCACTCCTGGGAGCATCCCCAGAGCATCCCTGATTCTGCAGGCACAGCAGGGAAGGTTCATTGCCACGGCAGATCAAGAGTTAAAAACCGCTCTTGAGAAATGGGAGCTGCAGAACATCAGCCCCGTTCCACCTCAAAAGAGCAAAAATGAATTGGAAAAGGGCAAAGTGCGTGAAAAGGCTGAATTGTAATAAAAGCAGCGTTTAAAAGTGCCACCAAGAATTAATCACACTTTCCTTCAGAGCTTCCCTTTGTGGGCTATTCCTGGGAATCTGTGGATGGGAACGCAAACAAGGAACTGGTTTTATTTTGCATGTAAACTAGGTCAGGGGTGTAATTGCCCTGGTTTATAGGCAGACAGCTTGGGTCGCCAGCATGCTGCAAGGAGCAGAGCATCCCCCTGCTCTGTGGCTTTCGGAGGGGGCGAGTGGTCCTGGTGGCCAGTTTTGCCTCACCTCCAGGCTGGCAGCCCCGGGAGCTCACTGCAGGGATGACGGAGATGTTTCAGTAGGTCAAGGCAAGAAGTGAGACAGTGCTGGGAGAGCAGGAGGTGCCGGTGGTGTGAGCCCAGCACCGCAGGGACCGGGCTGCCCTCCAGGCTGGCTAAATGCCTGAAGTTGGGAGCACTTCTCCCTCTCCCAGAGCCAAGGACCAGCACTAATGCTTCCCAGCAAGAAGCAAAGCGCTCCATCTGCTTGGCTTGTCGCTGCCCAGAGGAGCAGTAGGCATAGAGGGGCCCATGGAGCCCAGGGCAGGGAAGGGCAAAGAGCAGAGTTGTTTTCCTCCCCATCACCTCATCCCACCTCTTCCCTGCTACCTGGGTTATCCATGACACCCACCAGCCATTCACTCCTGAGTGGAAACGAGTTGCAAAGGAAGGATGGGGAGGACCAGCACCAGCGGGTGCTTTGTCATCAGCTCCTGCTCGCAGCAAGCCCAAGGAGCAACACCTTCTCAGACACACTGAATCAATGCTATCCTACATCCCCAAATCTTTAAACACCAGGCAGGCAGTTTGTCTTCTCTTACGGCAGCTAAGGAGCCTGGCCAGATTAAATAATCCAGCAGCAGTCATTGCAGGTCACTTCTGTCATATTAATGGTTTCCTGCCTGGAGCAAAGCAGCAAGGTGAGGAGCCAGGCTTGGACCGATACCACAGCAGCATCGTTGTCTGCAGGGGAGCCTTTGTCAATGAGCATCACAACAAGCTGGGTGCAACCAGTAATGAGGCAGCGTGATCCCAGTGTATGCCATGTCCTGACTCCCACCTGGCAGATGTCCCACTATGGGATGGGGATACGGCCTCTGTGGGGTGCTCTGTGCTGCCAAGGAGACAACAGAGGGGGAACTACCTGAGACTCTGCTTTATTCCCGCCATTTAAAGAAGTAGTGAATCATTTAGAGCTTTAGGAATCTGTTTGGATGCTTTGGTTGATAGGAGGATTTGAAATCCTGAGTTTTCCTTAGAAACAGAAAGCAAATTTGAGACAACACGGGAAGCATCATCTGACATATCCAAAAGCCTTTTGTAAGCACTTCCCGGGAATATCAGTACAAAGACTGGCAGAAAGCAGCTTCACAGCTTGGATGCTCATATTTGATGCTTGCAAACGTTGCATGACAGATTCAGCTGTAAAACACACAACTTGTGCTGCGAGGTAATTCCCACCAGGAAGCACGAGTCGCTGCATCCCTGATTCACTCAGGCATCACGTCGCCCATTCGCAATGTCCTTGGATGCTACAGGAGGATCTGTCCAGTTGAAGGAGGATTATTTCCGGGTGGCAAACCGCAAGTTAATTTGGATCTAATCCCTTTCAATAGAACCAATAATTGGAGGGGTAATGACTCTTACAGAGGTCTCTGCTAGGGCACTGGGAGGTTTGCAGGCAGATGAGCCTTATTCTCCACTGGCCCAAGGGGACAGCCCCTTACTGGCAGTGGGAATGGCACTAAGACATATATATATACACACCACAGTGATGGGCCAGGACCCCAAGCAGACACCCCAGAGCTGCAGGTCTCCTTCTGTCACCCCGAGCTCTTCGCCACCCACTTTCAGTGAAAGAAAATGAGAATAAACAGCTTTAATCAGACAATCCCCACTTCCTATTGCTAATAATATTATCATCATGATATTAAGCCAGTTAATTCTTTCTCTCTATTTATTTGCTTCTGGTTTTGTACTCCATGTTGTAATTCTCAATTTAATTACTTTCAGTGTTTCTGAGGGCAATAGGCCTTGGTTTATCTTCACAGCTAATAGTCCTAATTGTTTACCCTTTCTTCAGCAATAGTTCATTAACTTTATGGGCCATCGCAGCATCTCCAGGATTAATTCCCTCATTATTTGAGCCACATTCCCCCTCTTTTTGCATCTCTAAGCCTGCTTGACCTTGTTCACCCTCATGCTGTTGCTGCAAGCCCTGAGGATGGAGCCAAGGCTGGGTAGGCAGCAGGGCTGTGCTTTCCCTTCTGCATCCCAGAAGGGTTTGTACCAGGCATATCCCATGGTGGGAGGGATAGGAAAAGAGGCACGTGCTGGGCAGAGAGGGACTTGGCAGCAAGTGGAAGGGTAACCACTGAGCCCAGGCTGCTGCTGAGCAAGGGCAAGGAAGCAGAGAGGCTTTGGGTCATGCCTTACACCAATTTCAGGTCACAGCAACCAGAGGAGCTTTGTTTCTCAAAGTGTACTTTTGATACATCCAATCAAGCAGGCAATTTAGAAGAGAAACTGAATCAGGTCCCTCCTGAATACAGATTTTGCCAACGCTGAAGGCAGGCTGTGCTCCAGGGACTGCAGGGCCCAGGAAACTTCTGCATCAGTAACTGCGGTCACATTTCTCACCTTCTTATGTCTTTCCACAGTTGGTCCTGCTTTTCCAACACCAGTTTGGTGGCTGTTTGCATCTTTAACATGCTGGGGGCACTTTTTCTGCAGCTCCCATTGACTCCAACAAGGGCAAAAGATCTTCCCTCCAGCAAGGGAAGAAAAAGCTGTTGGGAAACTAAAGCATCACATTGCTATTGAGGTAACTCGTGTGATGCAGAGCTCCTCATCCCTCCACTGGCTCCATGAGCGAGTTTGGATGCTATGGCTTCGGCAGAGCGGGGCTGTTGCTTCTCAACACAGCACCATTAGTGCCTGTTAAGCAGAGAGCCTATAGACAGCTTTACTACCCCCAACTCCTGCCTTCAGACCCCATTAATCACACTCCTAATGAGTCTATGTTCACAGATGAGATGTTTTTGGCTGCAGAGATAAGTCGCAGATTTTATCTCCCATTGACTGTTTCATCCCACTCGGATGATTTGTACAAGGAAATGGCTCTGAAGTTTCAGCTTCCATCATTCTCCAAGATCAGGCTTGGAGCATGGAGATGTTCAGCTGGAACGATTGCAATGAACTTGGGATTCTTCCCCCTCTGCACACCCAGTGTTAGACCCAACCTCCCCTCCAAGTCTGATCCCCCCAGACTCCAAAAGCAGCAGCCCTGGCTCTGCACTCAGTGGTGTCAGAAGGGAGAGGGTAGCACTAAGATGTGGCTTTGCACTTAGCAGGCAGCAAAGTGAGGGCAAAATCCACATCAGGGCAAAGATGGCTCTAATTTCTTATGGTAGCCAAGGTGGTTTGGGTAAACGGCTTTGGGGAACAGCAAGGGAAGGACAGTGAGCTTAAAGCTCCTCAGCTTTCACATAGTAGTCTTGGGTCTCAGCAATCACTGGCACACAAAGTGCCTGGGGGGTAGACAAACACCTGTATGTGCAAGACTTGGAGATACACACCTGAAGGACAGATCAGCCAAATATATCTGCCAAATTCCCTATTATCTCTCTTTCCTTTGGTTATTTTTCATCTTCCATGGACTATTTCCTCATCCCCAGTCACAGCATCACTTCCACATCCCTGAGAGCCAGTTTGAGCCATTTTCTGGATGCATGCATCTCTTAAATGTTATTGTACTCGTCTTCCAGATTGCACAGAGGAAAACCATTCCCTAAACACCAGAGAAAGGTGGGCAGAGCAACCAGATGTAGCAGCAGAACCTTCTGAAAGAGCAGTGGCATTTCTCTAACCCTGTATTGACTTTGGCTTCCAGAATCAATTTTCTTTATTAGCTGATGAATCTCCTCAAAAGACTTTCTGTACCAAATCTGGATAAATTATTTAAGCCGTAAATTCTTTCCACTCTAGCTCTGTTACAGCGCAGTGATTTCATAGGGAAGAGCAATAGCGCGGGGTTTATAGCAACAAGGTCACTGTCAGCAGAACATCAGAGGTTTGCTAATAAGCGACTGCACAGCTCTGTAAAACCAGAAATGATTAATAAAAAAAGAGGTTTTTGACAAAAACTGGGATTGGCGGCAAATATGTAGGAGGCTACAGTCCTGATTTATCATAGAATCAGGGTGATTTGGGTTAGAAAGGAACTTAAAGCTCACCCAGTTCCAACCCCCTGCCATGGGCAGGGACACCTTCCAGGTCTGCAAGTGGGAGGATGGGCTCCCGCTGGCTCTGGGGACAGTGATGCCCTTTTGCTCATCATCACCCCAAAACCAAGGTGCTGGCACAGGCTAGGTCAGAAGGACCCCGCTCCTCATCCTGCCTGCCCCTATGGTCTGCTGCCCATGTCTGGTTTGCTTTGCAAATCGGGCTTCACACACTTGTCAGGGGTCAGGGAGCTTCAAGGCCAATGCTAACCACAGAGCAAGAAGTGATTCTGCCTCCAAGAATAATGCTGGCTCATGAGGTCAGAGAATTCAAACATATTTATAGCCAGGAAAAGAAAATGATTGCATTAAACGGCAGCTGAAGTACGCAGCAGCCTGGCAAGAACTGCTGGCTGCGGCCATTCGTTATGTTACTGGGAGCACAATTCCACAGCTCAGCATTCTCATCCTGTATCCTTCACTGCAATCCTTCTCCGGAGCCCACTTTGGGGATCAAAAGGCTAATGTATATTTTCGGCGGAACAGAACTGTAAATCAGAGGCTACCCTCAGGTTTAAGAGGCATTCCTGTTGTGCTGGTACAAGAAGCGGAGTTCAGCAGAGGAACCATGGGGCCAGTGTGTGTGCGTGCACCTCCCCAGGCTTTACATGAAGGTGCAAGTTTTCAGACCCAAGCTTTAATTAAAGTCCCTCCACCCTCCCGGCTGAAGTGAAAACCTCAATAAAACCATAGAACAGTTTGGGTTGGAAGAGACCTCTAATGCTCATCCAGTCCAGCCCCCTGCAATAAGCAGGGACATCTACTGCATCAGGTTGCTCAGAGCCCCATCCAACCTGGCCTTGAGTGTTTCCAGGGATGGGGCATTTACCCCCAATCTGGGCAACCTCTTCCAGTACTCCACTACTCTCATTGTAAAAATTCCTTCCTTATATCCGGTCTGAATCTACCCTCTTTTAGCTTAAAACCTTCCCCTCCACTCACAGTTCACTGGTGGCAAATTCCTAGTAAGGACCAAGCACAATTAGCACCTTCCTATTAATTTTTCAAACATGCTCCAAGAACAAAGCAAACACAAAGAAAACATTGGGCCAAATGATGCCAATGGCTTTGCTGCCTCAGCACAATGCCCAACCCTTCTCATCATCTGCTGGGAAAAGCGCCAGCTCCGGCTCCATCACTCACCACATGCAGTCCCAGTCCATGGGTCTCCCAGCTTGAGATTTCCATGCAGACAACCAGCAGAACAGCCCAGCAAATGGAAGAAAACTGCAGTGATGGCTTTTAAAGAGCTGGGATAACCACTGCCACCTGCTTCTGTGCTCCCTCCCATCAATGGGGGGGAGATATCCTCCTGCAAACCTGTGCTGAGCACCTGGGGAACTGGTTCTTCTTCCCAAGCCACTGGGAGCAGTGGAACAGCCATAGTGATGTGCATCCAGGTCCTCTTGTCCCCACTGCAGGCACATGCACTGCCCCAGGAGCTTGATAGATTGCTCATCAGTGCTCCCATCCACCCCAGCAGCAGGACCTCAGCAGCAAGAGGGGCTGGAGGGATAAATTCAGAGTACATTCACCTTGTGCTGTACACATCAAACCCAATTTATTCAGAGCAAGCTGCTCACAGGAGCCTCGAGAGCGTGTTTATCAGCCAGGCTACTTGGGAGATCATTGCCATTGATTGCCATGTCATTGTCACTTGTGGGCACCACGGGAGGCCGGAGGAGCTGGATTACATCCCCAGCAGTAAGGGATGCTCTGTGCAGTGCCTCAATGGGAGCAGACCTCAAATGCTCCTGAACTCTGGAAAGCCAGGTACAACAATGTGACCTGCCAGAGCAACTGTATGGCATTGTCATGTATTTATGGATTTCTACAGTGCCACCTGTGAGGAGAACATAGGAGGGTGGAAGAAGGAGAAAAGAAAATCCTGCCTGTTGGCAACAGGAGCAGAGCAAATGCTCCATGGGAAGAAGGAAGGATTTCTTCATGGAGAAAAGGTGAGGGGCTGGGAAAATCCTCTCACCTAAAGGAAATTAAAGAGCTCAGACTATTGAGCTTATTAGAAGCCTCAGGGATGACCTGGCTCCTTTGCACAGGGAAGTCCAGCACTGGGGGCCTCCAGGTACAGCGGAGCATTGTGAGAATCAAAGGATGGCAGTTTAAGCCAGGCACGCTCCAATTCACTCTGAAGGCTTTCTTTTCCCATAGCACCATGGGCAATTAATGATGCCAAGAGAAATGATTGACTCTTGGTAGTACAGCATAGCTGCAGTGGTGGGGCACTGGAACGGGAGGGAAGGCTCACCCAGAGGAGCAGGGATGGCACCAGCCCGGGACCCAGAGGCTCTGTGTGCTGCTCAGAGGGATTAAAGCCACACGCCAGCCACAAAGGGACGGCCACAGAAGAGGGCAAAGCTCTCCTGTCTTTACTGCGAATCACTGTTGCTAATCCTGACCTCCTGGATCAGCTGTTGACCAGCAAATCTCCAAGCACTCTCTAAAGGAGGTAGTGCTCGTGGTCCCCTGTTTGTGCTGAGCAGCAGATTGAAGCCCACTGGAATTGCCAGTGCTGAGCCCTCCGAAAATGAGGCTTTAAATAACCAAGGCTGCAGGGGACAAGGGGGAGGCAGGACATGATAACCTGAGCAAGACGATGTCCATGGCAGCAGAATGGACTCTGCTGCTCAGGAGAAACACCTCACAATGCTTCACGGTCACTGGCAATGTGAGCATTCCCATTAGCATCACCTTCTTGTCGTCGAGGCATAGGCAGGTCGAGGTGCAGCCTGGTACAGACAGGCAGGACAAGAAGCCTCTGCAAAAGTAACAGAGCCAATTTCACCACCCAAATTCCTCTTGGTCAACCTCACACCAAAATGGCTCGGGCTCTGCAGTCGCTGGGGTGTTTGGCTTGTTTGCCTGTTTGCTCTTTGCTCGTTGTATTTCCAGCTGCTCCTGTGTGTGTTTGCACTTTGCAGGCTTTAATTGGGATGGCTGAACAAAACCCTTCCGCAGCCCGTGATGCTGCAGCGATAAGTAACAGGAGGCACAAATTAGAACAAATAAACCTGAATCAAATTCAATTCCTTGTGCAATCAGGAAGATCAACACGTCAAAGTGCAGGCGCTATAAATTAACAGCTGCCAAGAAGACAGTCGAAGGCGCTTCCCAGCTGCTGCGCCTGCTATTCCAAAGGCATTTATTCTTTGCTGAGCGAGCTAGAGCCCTGCAAGCTGAACAGCGGGAACTTTCCCTCTGCTGCCAAGAGAGCTCTTTGCCACCAAAACATTCCTTTCAGCAAGATTCCTTTCTATTCAAGGGGGAATGGGTTTAAGCTGAAAGAGGGTAGGTTTAGATTAACACATTGAGAAGCTCTTCCCTGTGAGGGTGCTGAGGCGCTGGCACAGGGTACCCAGAGAAGCTGTGGCTGCCCCATCCCTGGCAGTGTTCAAGGCCAGGTGGGACCCAGGGTCTTGGAGCAAGCTGCTCCAGTGGAAGGTGTCCCTGCCCATGGCAGGGGTTGGAACTGGATGAGCTTTAAGGTCCCTTCAACCCAAACCAATCTGTGCCGTTTGCTTTTTCACCCGCTCCCCCCGTGCCATTTGAATTTTATTGGGTTCTTGTGCTTAAAATTACAAGCAGGTCCTTTGAATTGGCATTAGTTCTTTCAATATGTGCTGCATCTTCGTGTGTCATGCCAGCACGAGCCAAGCACATTAGAAGCTGCTAGATAATAGGCAATTACTGCTCTTAAACAGACGAAGCATTCACTAGCAGAATGGGCTGCTTCTTAAATCATCCATAAATTCTCTAATAGCGCTTCTATTAATACCTGGTTTCTGGCACATTCCTAATGATTGTGTTCCGTATCAAAGCGCTGCCTTTCCTCAGCAAAGCAGTGGTGCCGTGTGGAGGAGCCGAAGGCAGGAGCTCTTGGACACAGGGCACCTCAGCTCTGGATTCCCCATGGCACATTCTATAGAATCATAGAATGGTTTGGGTTGAAGAGACCTTAAAGCTCATCCAGTTCCAACCCCCTGCCATGGGCAGGGACACCTTCCACTAGAGCAGCTTGCTCCAAGCCCTGTCCCACCTGGCCTTGAACAGTGCCAGGGATGGGGCAGCCACAGCTTCTCTGGGCACCCTGTGCCGGTGCCTCAGCACCCTCATAATAAAGAACTTCTTCCTTATCTCCAACCTGAACTTCCCCTGTTTCAGTTTGAACCCATCACCACTTGTCCTATCGCTACAGTTCCTGATGAAGAGCCCTCTCTGGCATCCAATTCTGGTAGAGGCTGAGGCTTTAGACCCAACAAAGTGTCCCAGGACCGGGGTGCCTCGGAGGTGCGGCGGTGGCACAGCAGCCCCGCTCAGCGCACAAGGCTGGCTGTAACCACCACTCGTCCTCCCTCTTGAGCCATTGCACACTCCAGAGAATGAGCAGGGACAATTCACGTCTCATTAAATGTTTTTGAAATATTATCCTTTTCTTCTTCCCGGCGCTTTCTCCCTATTAAACCAGAATCGTGCATCCTTTGGAGAATACAAGTCATTTGTTACCATAACAACACCTCTTCTTCCCGCGCTGCTGCTCCTCTCCCTGCCTTTGCCCCTGCTGCAAGTAGCAAACGTCAGTGGCCCTGGCATGAGCAGGACCCCGGTGATGGCAGGACCCTCAGCATTTGACATGGCCCTTTGATGGTTCAGTTCTGGGTCTGGATCTGAAGCTTGGAGGATTCAAGCTCCCTCTGGCATCATTCCCACAAAGCCAGAGCCCCACTGGAGCAGATCAATGCATCCATCTCCCAGGGCCTCCCTTATAACCAAATCCTGATTGCACAAGATTCTGCAGTGCCTGCAGGTTGGATTGGTTTTTCTAATTGCCCTGAAAGCTGCCCAGAGCCCATAGGAAAAGCATTGCTCTGAGAACTTCCTTCTCCAGGTACCTCTTGTAATGCCTGTTAGAAATTCCACATCCCGCCCCAGACGCTTGCGCCAGTGCCAGGATATAACCCTGCTACATTCACACAAGGGGTGGAGCTGCCAAATTAGATTTACTTCCATAGTCCCCATCTCCTGCATCCCAAGAGGGTGGGATACCCCTGGCCACCATGTTCCCCTGCAGCAAAGCTCCAGGCAGCTCCATCCATGGCTAAACTTGGGCTATTTCATAAATGGGAGTCATACGTGGCGTTAGTGCTCACCTTTGTGAATCTCCCTGACACTATCTGACTTTATTAGGTCCATAAATGAAATTAAAATACAGTTAAAATGGATTTCTTAAATGGACTCATAAAAGCTTTTGACTGAAGAAACACTTTATTCTTCTCACTTTTTTATGACATCCACCCACACTTTTCCTTGCACTGTGAACTTTTGATGACTTAGAATTCATATGTAGTCCCCTGGAGCCACCTTTACGACACGGTGTAAATCCCACGGGAAAGCCAGGCCTCAGGGGCATGGAAAGGACAAAGTCATTGGGAAGGCAATGTCAACATGCCCGGGGAATGGCTCTTTGTGCTGCTTCTCCCAGGAGTACAATGGGATCGGCCTTGGAAAATGCTAGATGTTGCTGTAGAATGGGGTTGGCCAACCTGCTCTAGTGGAAGATGTCCCTGCCCATGGCAAGGGGTTGGAACTGGATGAGCTTTAAGGTGCCTTCCAACACAAACCAGTCTGGGATTCTATATTACAATACTATACCATGCTATGCTGTACTACACAATTTGTTATGTTGATATTGATAATGGTGGTGACGATGATGATGATATAAATGGCGCCTGGTTTGTCTCCTCAGCTGTGTGCAGGTAGAGGTGTCCAGAGATGCTGGATCCCATTGGGTGCCTGGGGGAAGGCAGGGTTCTGGGGACACGCTGCCACCCCGACCACTGCTCCCGTATGGGCAGCAGATGATGTCCGGCCACTCGATGCCACAGCACCGAAATAAAGATGATTGAGGAGATATTCCAGCCTCTTCCTTTTTCCCTCTCCTCAGTAAATGTCATGCTTCAGGGGAGTATAGCCAAGAAAAGTTCAAAGTAATAATATCAGAAATCTGCTTCTCTTTTCCTTTTGACATTTTATTGTGATATGAAATAGCAGGGGATAAAAGCTCTAATGGGGATATTTGGTTCTTTCTCTCAGTGAGCATTTGAAAAGCTGGCTGGTTGTGACTCACATATATTATGATATATGCAAATCTTCAAGGGCCTCATTCACAAAGCCAAGGCAGCCACGGCTGCTCTTTCAGGGGATTTACTGTGTGGGAGCCAAAGCTGGGAAGAGGAATGTGACTCCCACCCAAAGTCCTGCACTGACATCCCAGGCTCCTCCTGCTTCCCAGCCCTTCATCCCAGCTGGTGGGGATGGTCCCACGCAACCTGCACTGTGATTGCACCCATGGAGAGGACTTGGTGGGGCAAAGCGCTCCCCTGCACCCTTCCTTTCCAGGGACTTGGAAAGGAAATCACAGTGCCCTGCTTGTCACAGTGAAGGCACAAAGTGCTGCTCCATTGGCTGCTTTGGTGATGTTAAACCACAAGTTTCAGATGGATAAACAATAGCAAATAACCAGGCTATAACATATAACTTGGACACTATTTGGCTGGTAACATGTGTGGAGTTGTGTTGGTTTGTGTAGGGGGAAAACGGGTTGATTAAAAGAAATAAATAATAAACCCCTCATTTCCCATTGAATCCCATCCTAATTAGAAGCTATTATTGCTCTCCAACAAATAATCTTCCGAATGGAGTCCATTCCACAGAGAGTGATCAAAGGGTGATTTAATTAAATTTTCATGTTTAATTTTCCTTTTTCATTCCTGACTTTTTTTGCTTCCTCTCTCCAGTGGCTGCTGTTGGAGGGCTGGAGAAAGGAGAGGACACAGGCAGGGGTGTCATAGGCAGCCAGGCCCGACTCTGTTCCAATGTCCACATCCCAGTGGTACCCTATGGCATGAACTGCCGAGAGAGCACGTTCCCCTCCTCATGGTGGCTTGGTTTTAGTTGTCTGGTCCGCAGCCAGCTTAAATGTTATACTTAATTTAGAGCAATAACACTTAAATTATGAATTGTCTGCTGTAAGTATAAATTATACATTTTGGAGATGAATATTCAGGTCCCAATTCAAAGCAGCAGATGCGCCATGGAAATGTTTGCAGGCAGATATGATTCCAAGCTGTGATTTGTTCTTACTCTCCCTGGGTAGCCATCCTCAGCCAATCCTCCCTAGCAGAGCCGGGATGCCGTGGGATCCCAGGAGTGCACCCGCCTGGCTGGACCACCCAGATCCCTGTGTTTGTTTGCTCAACACCTTCAGGAGATCGGGATTTGGCCCTGGCACAGGGTGCCCATAGAAGCTGTGGCTGCCCCATCCCTGGCAGCATTCAAGGCCAGGTTGTATGGGGCTTGGAGCAAGCTGCTCTAGTGGAAGGTGTCCCTGCCCGTGGCAGGGGTTGGAACTGGATGGGCTTTAAGGTCCCTTCCAGTCCAAACCACTCTATATTCTATGATTCGTGAACTGGGCTGTGAGCATCCTGAGCAGACCAACTGGTTGCATTTCACTTGAAATCACAGATTAGGGGAACAGCATCTGTGGTTAATGGGATGATTACATTGATCACATTGATCGCCCTACTCAATACTCTGCACTTGGATTCTCTGTGCAAAAAGCCAGTGCCATCGTGTGACTTGCAGAGTGGGATGGGCTGGCTTTGGAGGAGCTTTTACCAGGGCTGTCCTATGGCCAAAGGGACCACTTGTGGGGAAGAGCACAGGGTGAGCCAGCACTCCTCCTAACCACATTCCCCATGTCCAGTTTGTGCTTAGAAGGAAAAAGTGCATTGCTGATTAACAGAAAACACATTGCTCTCCTGCAGCACAAGTATCCCAGAGTCCAGCCTGTGCTGCTGCTCCCGCAGGCACCTCCTGATGGGACACAAAGCTCCCTATTCTGCCAGCACTGAGGAATTCATCAAAGTGACAGGGCTACAAAAGCTGTGCATTACTGCTCCACCATTCCCTCGCCACTCGCTGAAGAATAATGCCCCTGCTGAGCTGCACATGATCCGTCTTGGCTGGGTTTTAATTTCAGTGTTAGCCGAACTCTGACACGTGGAGAAAGAGGCAAAAATCATGCAAAGCGCTCTTGAAAACTCCTGCCCTGGTAAAAGGCTCTCCTGCCATGAATATGAAACATCTCCTGTAGCAACTGGGAAGTTAGTGTGCATTTAGAGAAACCACATCTACATACAAATATGATTTCAGCCCCACATCTACATAGGTGGAGAGAGAGATCTTTTTTCTCCAGCTGCTGACGGATCCTGCCATTGTTAGCAGAGACATATCCAGACATTTGCTGACATGTCTCTGTTTCGTGAGAGCACAGTTAAGGTTTGCTGCCCGTGATGTTGCTCCCCTTGTTGTTTTAATCATGCAAATAATCTTTCCTCAGGGACTAACTGCTGTGCTCAAGGATGGGGATGAGGGTGGGAGTGGGATGCAGTGGGATGGGAATGCAGTGGGATGGAGATGCGGTGGGATGGAGATGTGGTGGGATGGGGATGCAGGCAGCAGCTCTCCCAGGCCTTGAGGCACATCTGTACCAAACAGTTGTGCAGGGCTGGACCTGCACCATGCAAGCTTCATGTGTCTGTATTTGTCTCCAGGGCTGGCAGCAGCCTCATGCTGATGGTGCCAGTGATGGCTGGGAAAGCGCATGTCAGCTTCATCCCAGGGCTGGGCCTAACAGCTGCTTTTCCAAATGGAAATTTCAAATGTCAAAACGTTGACATGGAGCAACACAAACCCATCCAACCTCCTGCACCTTGCTCACGGTGCCTGTCGAGTGCTGGGATCAGCAGTGGCACAGCACTCACGGTTCCTGTCACACATGCACCCTGCCTGCTCCTTCTTCTTTCCTAACTGTTTACCACCAACCATTCACGAGATAAAACATTCTCCTCATGTTTCCCAGAGTCTCATCTTCCACAGAAAACTCATCTGATGGAAACCCCTTTATTTTTAGCTTTGCTTTTTCACTGAAACATGAAGAATTCCCCTCAGACCGCTCAGTAATGAATCGCAGAGAAAGTTTCTCTTCAGTTCATTGGAACGACGCTCATCTGAGGGGGTGGAAAATTACTGGAAAACTTTGATAGTAAGTAACAAAAAAAGTCTTAAATTCAACTTTTATGGTGTTTTTAATCATTTCTGGCATGATTCATTTCACATGCAAATCCGGCATCGCGCTCTCTGCACCGCTAAAGAATCTGACTTCAAACCATTTCAGCACAGAACCATTCCGGCAGAAGACAGAGATTCACATCAACCAAAGAACAACCAGAATTCTAATTGTACTTTGAAATCTGGGATTCCTCTTGTGAGGAGTGGGTAGATCTGGTGCTATCCTTTCATATAGTGCCTTTCTACCTCTAACAGCGGGGCAGGACAGATCTCTGTACACACAAAGGTTCATATCCAAGTCATCCAGATAGTGGTGACAGCACCCGGCCCTTCTACCATGGGCCAGAGCACTAAAACTTTGACCAAAGAGGTTTTCACTGATTTTGCCTTTTAAATAGGGAAAAAATCCCATCCCAAACCCAACAGAGACGCATCCAAAAAGGAAGCCGGGCGTAGCGCAGCTTTTAGCTGCTCATTTTTCTTCCTTAGGTATCAGTCCAACCCAATTGTTCTTCGTTCCTGCACTTCTCCTTCCTGTCGGTGGGATAAATAAAGCACAAAGTATTTAACTGATCAATGGAGACATAATGAAGTGGAGGCTGTCTGGTGATGAATGAGTGGTCAGAGGTGACTTGGGGATTGCCGGCTGCATCGGCCAGTGCTTGTACAGCCAGGGCTCCAGCCCCATTTCAGCTGAACTGCACATCAGAGATTTATTAAGACACTCTTAATTAGAATAAGCTTAAGTAGGAAAGGGAAATGAAGCAGTGACCTGCATCTTTAGGAGAGGCCTGTGAGCTGCCCCGCTAGCACTGACAACTAAACCCCAAACCCTGATTTCAGCAGTGCCATGACTGGCAACAATGAGGAGAAAAAAAACATCTCCTTGCTGTGAAATTATGGAATAAAACCAACCATAGAATCATAGAATACCTCAAGTTGGAAGGGACCCCCAAGGATCATCAAGTCCAATAATAAACTTTTTTCAGCAGGAGAGAGTCAAGGAAGTTTCCAAGTGTTTGGTTTTGTCCCTCTTACTCCTTTCCTTGCTCCATTTCCCACTTCTTTCTTCTGGAAAATACAATAAAAGGAAATAGATTTTTTTAGTGTTCAGATTTCCACTGAAGCCTCAAGAAGAGAAAGCAACAAGCGTTGACGTGATGGAGAAATCACGGCTCACCATCCTCCTCAGCCAACCAGAGCCAGGATAATGGGAGGAGGCAGCAGAGACCCAGGATGAGCTGATGGGGAGGCAGCTGCCAAGGTGGTGGTGATGCCTTTGGTACCCAAAGCTGCTTCTTCCCACATCTCAGTGGTGGGGCGATGGTACAAACCTCCAAAGACATGTGGCAAGGAGTGAGGCTCCACTACATGCACAGGGATAGGATGCAAAGTGATGCCAGTGTCTTCCACCCAATCCTGGCTCAGTGCCAATTAGTTCAGATGTTAACTACATCCCAAATCCATGTCTGGGGGCACTGCTTGCTCTTATCTGCATATGATGATGCTATTTAACATAATACACAACAGAAACAGGTTTTTACTGCAAAACTCCAGCTTTTTCATGCTGCTATAATCGTTGGATTTATTCAGAAACTATCACAGTGATTTCCCCTTCAAGGCTATTTGGAAGCTGAACACATTGTCCAGCTCTTCTTGTCCACCCAGAGAATTCAGCCCATTTGTTTTTCCCCACAGCCATAGGAATAATGAAAAAAACAAACCACAAAAGCTGCTCAGAGGGAAAAATGAAGCAAAACACTTCCAGACCCCGATGCATCAAGGGATGAAGCCCGAATCCATCACCCCAGGGCCATGCTCAGGGACAGCACTTGTGGCTTCCCAGCCAGAGCGTCTTGTGGAGGCTGCGCCAGCCAGAGCTTTCCCAAGCGGTGAAGGTGTGTGAAGAGGAAAATGCTGATAAGCTAATGTGTGATTGCCTCCAGGAGCCAGGTCACCTCAGTGGAATGCAAACCAGGGCTGCCCAGAGACAACCTAGTCCTGGCTGTGTGTGTCTGGGCTCCGGGTGCAAAGTAATTGCTTGATTATGTGGCATTTTTGACACTGGTTTCGGTTTGGAATTGGATAGAGTTTCCCACAAAGAGATAAAGTACTTAAAAAGAAGTATACGAAAGAGAAAGTCAGCCTTTATTAAAATGACTTCCTCGTTTTCAACTGATGCCTTCAAGTACTCTTGTAACTCATCCTCACAGATATAAAATTATCATCTGAAGGAAGACTTTTAATAAAACTGGCACTTCCCCATCAGTCAATTTAATTCACAACATAACACTTCCCAAATCCAATTATGCCTGTCTGATGACTGGCGTTCGGTTCAACGCCATTGTTCACATGGGAAAGCGGATACAGAAATCAGATGCAGGTAATTTATGAGACACGAAGGGATTGCTGCCGGGACAACGCTCACATCACCACGATGCAGGCACGGACCCCAGCGCGAGTGGTCCTTCAGGACCCGGCTCTACACAGCAATGGGTGCAGCAGTTACAGGCACCTTCTCTGAACCACGGGTGCGTATTTCTCCATGCATTTTAAACCCTGATCCACTGCTTTTCCAAGCCAGACCCCCTCTATGCACAATTCACATCGCTTGCAGCATTGGATGGGTGCACAGCTCTGAGCTCAACTAGTCACGGGGAGCCAAAAGACAAAGCGCTTGTTCATCTGGGGGTGTTGCCTCTTCCCACTGGTTTTCTGCATGAATGCAATTATTGCTTTTACATTTGGATGTAAAATAAAAACCTTACATTCTTACAGAGGATGTGTTTTTCGAAACAGGAGTTGTCTTACTGTGTAAGGCTAAGTGCCTGTTGGGAGACACAAAGCACTACTGTAAAGTTGTTAGTCCATCAACTTCAGGAGCACAGAAGAGGCTGTGTAGACAGACCACAGCTTGGGGCTGAATACTACCAAAGATGGGTTGCAAATGTCTTGCAGGCCACATTACATTTGGCAAACTGCATCCCCTGCAGGGCTGTGACTGATGGTTGTGTTCCACGGTGGCACAGGATTATGGACCTGGGAAGGAGAGGACACAGGCATAGTTTGGGAACACGCCGTTCCCTCCGGCTGCCACAGCCACATTGTGCCTTTGCTGCAGAGCTGGGGCAGCTCCATCTCCCGGTTCAGTCCCAGGGCTCTCCCTCTTTTCCTCTGTCCATCAGCAGAACCCATCCATCCTGCAGCGAGTCCTCCCATAGCCTTGGTGCCTGTGCCTCCCTGGGGACTCTGACATGAGTGCATTCCCTTGGGAAGGACCGTGCGCTCGACTGAAGTCAGGCGATGCAGTGCCATGGCAGCTATCGCATGGCAACCATTGCCAGGGAGACCGAGCTCTCCCTGCGCTGCACCGGGCAGCTCCATCAAGCAACTTCATCTAGACCAGGATGGTCCCAAGTCATCTGTCTGTGGGCTTTGTGCACTGAGCACTCCTTTCCTGAAGACTTGCACCAGCAAGGTTAGGAAGGTCCCAGGAGAGCAGTGCAGGAGCTTCACCTTCATATAACATTTATAAAGCACTGTGCAATGCCAGCAGAGTGCTGCTACGTGGCCTCTCCTGCCATGCAGGGATAAAAGCAGTGGCTGGACCTGCTGGACGCAAGGTCTGGGTGCTTGACTACTTTACATGAGGCACTAGGAGAAATTAAAGATGTTTCCAGCAGCAGGACAGTGGGGCTGCATCCTGCTCCACCCCATCAGTGTGTGCTCTGGCTGCCCGAGGCTGTGGATGCTATAGAGTGCAGAATACGTCCCACTGCTGCAAGGAGCTGCCTCTCTCCCTTCAATGTGCTGTTACAGCATTCAAATAGTCACTTTGTTAACTGAGGTTATTTGTTTAAAGACAAAACTCTCTTCTGATGTCATCGGAGCAGCAGTTCAGTGCTTTACCACTCTTCAGGGATACCGTTTGCGTGGCATTGCGTATTTTATTCCGTTTTATAGGCTGTGGGTTTGCTACAAAGGAACAAGGTGCATCTCTCAGTGCCAAGGTGCTGGAGCCTGACTGTGCTGACCTGCTGTGAGCATCCAACCTCTAGCAGCAGGAGAGAGGGGATGGAAGTCCTTCCTTCCCGAGGGCATGGGCAGGGAAGCGATGCCCCGTCAGCGAGGGCTGCAGTGCTGATGGGACATGACACACGGTGGATTTATCCCACCTTCCTTCCCACCTGGTTTGCAGAATGCTCAAATGAGCAGCATCAGTTTTTGTTAGTGCAATAAGTCACCGGCTTCTCTGGCAGCTGCAGCGGCCCCTCCTCAGCCCCAGGCAGGGGGGATTGTTCATATCCAAGCAGCAGTCGGTGCTGGGGATGTAAAGCTCACTTGGTCTCCAATGAGGGCTGGTATGGATGGCCATGGCATAGGATCTCTCCTCTCTAGATTCAGATAGGACTTGGTGCTTTCCATAGTCCAAGAGAGTATGAACATGAGGCCGACATAAGGCAGCTTGTGCTGCCCAGGGCACTGTGGCCAGCCAGGGAGCTTCATCAGACTCCCGACAGTAACTGCATCAAGCAGCTAGTGCTGCTTAGTGTTTGATGCTGAGCTGTGAATGGTTCTGATACAATCCAGCCTGTTAAAGCAGACAAATGCCATGCCTCTATCAGCAGAGACAATGCTCTCCGATGGCAGCAGCTTGCTGGTCAAACAGACCTCGCCTGAGCAAGGAGATGGTCTTGGACATTGACATTCCACATATCTGGCCAACCAGCCCTGAGGCACGACTGTCCTGCAGACCTCCTGCCACTGCCATGGCTGTGGCTATGGAAAGAGCATCTTGGCTTTGAAAAGAGCATGTTTTCGGCAATGTTGCTGAAGCAGGGAATGACTTTTACATGAGCAGAGGACAAAGCTCTCTATTTAAAACCCCTCCAGTGGGCTCCATGGTCCTTAAACCATGGGGAGGAGGGCTGACCTCCTGCTTCTCACTCCAAAGGCACATGCAGAAGGGCAGTATGGAGCAAGGGAGCCCACGTACCATAAAAACCAGCTCTCCCATAGCCTGCAGTGACCAGGTTCAGGCAGAAGAGAGATGAATTCCTTGCCACAGCCAGAGAGCAGCAGAGTGAGTTACAACACACATAAAAGATACAATCTACAGAAAGAGGAAGGTGTGTATATCAGAGCAGGAGCACCCGGAGCCTGCAGCAGCGCAGGGGGCTCACCCTGGGTGCAACAAACAGGAAAATTAAGACAATGGACAAGCATCCATCACTTGCACATTCCCAAGGCTGGTGGACCCTGGCTCCAAGCATTAATAATTCCCAGGAAAGGGAGGAGGCAGCATCCCCTGCCATGGGCACAGGGAGCACATTTGAATCCACAGCCTGTCTGCTTCTGCGTGGCAGCAAAGAGTGATTGGGAGGCAGCAGGGAGTTCAGTACAGCAGGAGGCTGCTCTCAGAGCAAACCAGGATTGTGTATTAGAACAGTCTGTGTCCCCTTGCTCTGCCTGCAGCATCCTGGGTGGGCAAAGGGTGGGAGTCACGGTGCTGCTCGGGGATTATGGGCAGCAACAGGAGGCCATGGTCCGCCCTGAGCATCCAGCTGAGGTGTCTGTAGTTAAGGAATGGGATAAACCCCTAAATTCTCACTCCAAGGACAGCGCCAGACAAAGCTGTTACCGCAGCAATCACAGCACAAATCTGCCCGATGCAAACAGGAACAAGAAACAGGCAATAGCTTATCTAACAGGGAGAAAAATGGCCAGCAGTCAGCCATGCCCTCCCCAGTAGCACCAATGGTGACACCACGATAGCTCCTCACCCAGCCAGCCCTGTGCCATCACCTCTGGCTGCATGGGTTGGTGGCTTTCATCCCCTCTTCACCTTGTTTAGCATGAGCCAGCTGGGCTTTAAGGAGGCCTGGGATCCTGCAAGCCATCTTCTGCCCATGGTAGTACCTGGCACCAGAGGGAAATACAGCTGAAATGCCCATTTGCACAGCACACGGCCCAGTCCCTTTGCATTATGCCCTGCACAGAGCCAGGTCTCACCCCCGGCTCCCAAAAACCCACCAGAGGCTACTGTGCCTCAGGGCAAAAGAGCTCAGTAGAGCAAATAGTGCCAGGCACGGGACTTAATTTACTTGGAGAAGGTTGTGGTGTCCAGAGGACATGAGTTAGATGGATGGTTCAAAGAGCTGGGCTCATTTGTCTTGCTGCCCTGCAGAAAACATATATATGTTGTACCTCTCTGCAGGGCTGCGAGTGTTGCCATGCAGCACAGGGGCTCGGCTCAATTCCTGCTATGAAACAAAACCCCCCACAGCCAGCCCTGGCCAAGCTCTATGCCCTGCACCCGGGTTTCCGTGGACTCCTCCAGCTTCCTGAAGGAACCATCAGAAGCCTGTGGCACGCACCGGTACCCAGCTCCATGGCACAGCATCCTGCCGTCGCCATGGAAACTGATGATGCCGGTGGCGCTGCCAAGCTGGCAATCAGTGTGGGGGGACCAGCACCACTCACATCCCTCAAAGGGGCTGGAGGAGGTCACCCTGGACCAGCTCTCTTGGAGGCTGGGCGGCTCAGAAAACCGTTTCTACAAGCATTTGGAGGACACATGCAAACAGGACAGAGAAACCCCATGGTGTTTCACAGTCATCAACCACTAATCTCCCCCAGCACAGGGAAAGAGCTTCCCTGAGGGCTGGTGAAGCTCCAGCAAACATCATCCTCCTTGGTATTTCATCTGCCCCGGTTTGAAATCACATTGCCCTCTTTTCATCCCTCCTTCAAGAAAACATCGGGATCAATTAATTTCAAATCTGCTTTGTAATTACAAGGAAATGAAAGATCACTTAGGTCCCTGCAATGGGCTGTGCTTCCTCCAATAGCATCCTAACGACTCATCCAGGAACAGCAGCAAGCTCTGTTTGCCCTGTCCCAGGGAATTCCCAGCAGAGCTGCTGAGCTGGTTTACAATGCAGAACATGGAAAAGAGCAAGTACATCAGTTTGAACCTCTGCTGCTACTTATTATTGGGAGGGGGGGCACACACACAGCACTGCAAAAAGCACAGGAGCAGCTGGGCAGAGCCCGGTCCTGGCATTGCCACATCTGTGGTACCATGGATCCATGTTGGCACCGACACCCCTTCCCACATATTTTCTCAGCCACAATCCTCAGGAAACACTTACTCAGGCTTCTGAAAGAACAAAAGAACTTGCTCTAGGCAAATATTAGGACCCAGACACTGAGCTGATTAGAAATAGCCTAGCTTTAAAAGAAAAAGTCCCTTTTTCACTCAGATGCTGCATTGTGCAGTGCCAGTGGCAGCTCACCTGCTGATGGGAAGGGCTCAGCTCTGACATGAGTGGGGAGGCAGTTACAGCAGCATACGCTGTTTAATGCTGCTATGACATTTAACTGACAGAATCAATCATCGTTGCTCAGCACTTTCACCATATGTATCTGTTTTCTATTTTGTCCCTGGAGAAATCCCAAGCAGCACAGATGAACAGCCTTAAAAAACATCTTTAGGTTGAAATAAATGGAGAAGAAACCCCATACTTCATGAATTTACAAAGCTATGAGCAATGAACATACAATGCCCCATTTTCCAAACGAGGTGCCCCTCCTGACGGCTCCAAGTTGGAACCAGCACCTGATCAAGCATGTGCAGCGCGGATGTGCCAGCCGGCAGAACGGAGCTATCCATCAGAGCCATTCCTAAAGCCTCACAATAAAACAAAGTGCCAAATGGAATTATAAACCACTGCTGGTACACTCGGGGCAGGCTGGGAAGCTGTAGCATAAATAACAGGTCTGAAGCAGGCTCTGAGCTTGGTCCCTGCAGGCTGCTGCTGTCAGATGGGAGTGATGCTGTAAGGAGCCAAAGAAACTGCCCTGGCCAAAAGCGGGACCATGCCCCTGCCCGCATCCCAGCTTCTGCACCTCACAGAGGAATCCGCACTGGAGAAGGTGGCAGTTTGCTTTCCACAGAGAGAATGAGACCAGCATCCTCTGGCCTTGCTACAACCAGGCTTTTGGGCAACCTGAGCTTGATACCAACTTTAACACTTGTTGCTGATGGAAGCTTTCATCTACCTCAGCATGACACAGGCCATCCCAGGAGGTGCCTGGAAACAGTCATCTGCCCTAGGGATCTGTATTTCCACGGAGAAAAGGGCTGCTTCCATCTTTGTGGATCATTGGCAGCAAAAGTTCTGCTGCTGGAAGGATACAGGAGTTTGAGAAGGGGCAGTTTCAGCCTCTCCAAAGAGCCTGAGCACCACTGAATCATCACAATCTTGTTGTCTGTCCTCTTCTTTTTCTTGTATTCATCTGAAGCAGTTCACTTAGCTATCAAGGCTAAACAAGGAATCTATGAGGACCATATGCTCCCAGCTACGTTGCAGGAGCCCAGGACTAATTCCGATCTTGAGCCTGTCTCTGGGCCATCTGTTCACAGGATCGCACAAGACAATGTGTCATTATGGCTGGGAATTTGCATAACTGCTGTGGAGGAATTGTGCCCAACTCTATTCATACCCATCACAATGAGTTTTCTCACGCTGCAGGAAGGAGGCAGGAATTCCATGTGAAGCCAATGAGCATCACAGCCGCGTTTCCCACGAGGGGCCCGGGAACAGGCTGAGCATCCGTGGGACACCGGCAATGCCACCCCCTCTGTCCTTCTTCCCCATCCGCCACGCTTTCAGCTGCAATCTGATGTGCAGAAGCGAATCCACGCTGAAGGACTGAACTTCCAGCTGCTGCCACTCCACCTTCCCTGCGAGGTTAATGCATTAATTCTCTCAGCTATGACAACAAAGGCTTAAATAACAGTGTAAATAATACACTGCAGCAATGGGCTGGAGGAGTGACACCATGCTCGCTGCAGCTCTGGGCCCTCTCCCTCCGTATCAGCTGCAGAGGATGCGATGGCAGCAAGAGAGAGAGTCAAAATCTCCCAGTAGACACACGGCTTCCTCCTCACAACAGGTAGAAACTTGGGGAGCCCAGCCCGGGTCCTGCTCTCCTCTCACAGCAACCTTCCAATGCCCTGTACCAAGCTCCAGCCTGAGCAGCCAGAGGAAGGGAGGCTGCAAGGCTTCAGCCCCAGCTCCACTCCACCTCCCCTTGGCAAGCCGGAGAGCCGGCCTGGAAAGCCTCACCAGCGGCTTCATCATCTCCAGAAGCACAATAGCCCTTTAACGATAATTACAGGCTTTCCGGCAGCTTTGTTGTTCCGTGGGGCTGGGACGTTTTTGGTAGCAATAGGTGCTGTTTAAGTACTTGAAAGAATGGCACTTAGCAGATGTCTTGGGGTAAATGGTAGGTTAAGCCATATCGAGAGCACCAGCCGAATGAGCGCTAATTTACGCTCACATGATTCAATTTGCATGGTTAATTCTATTTAAAGCAAACATCCAGCACCCGATGGAGCTCCGAGAGAGCCATCGCTCTCATTTTGTCTTCTCTGCAACACTTTGGAGAACAAAATGGTCGGGATAATAGAACTAATGAACATTTATGTGCCGCAGGGGGAAGTTCCACAAACGCATTCCCCCTCAGAAGCATCGTCCCTACCTGCACAAAGCTGCCCACTGCAGACACAGCCACGGTGAGGAGGTTAAATGAGTGTCCTTCAGCCATGGCCATTGCTCCATCAGTCTGAGCATGCTGCAGATGGGGCTTTTCCCACCAACCTACAGGGCTCTCACTCCCTGTGACACACCAACAGCACCCACCCTCCTGCAAGAAGGGACCAAGCAGACAATAAACCCTCCCTCTTGCACCTGCAAGCCGAGGCATGCATCCTTCACTTTAGTCATGCGGGTAACGCTATACACGGAATTGAAGCATCTTCAATTTGTTCCTAATTAGGATTCTGGAAAATTCATCATAGCACCACGGCTCTTTGCCATCTGGGTGTTGTTTGACCCGTTCTGCACCACCTGGGATTTCCCCCTCCAGATTGATGCTGGGAGGATGGAAGGCAGTGACTGCATTTGCTTTTTAGCATCAATATTGCTTCTTAGCTGAATAAGAGCAATTCTTCATTACAGCGCTTCAAGTTCTTCGGGGAGCAGAAGGCCTGTGAACGCCCTGGATGAGCAGAAAAGCATAAATTACCTTGGAGATAATAAACCCAGTGTAAACAGTATTTACAGCTCATTAGAGCGGTGATGCTGTGCGCACAGGGCAACAGGAGCAGCCAGGAGCCGGAAGAGGAAGGCGTTTGCCTGTTATTCCTTTCCAGCCTGAGAAAGGAGACAGCAAAACATTGGAAGAGGCTTCCAAGCACTGTCCTACAGGATATTCACACCAGCATAGGTTGCGGTTTTCCTTCCACAGGGCCGAGGAGAGGCACTGTTCCATGCCGGCAGCCCGAGCCCAGGCATGATTTGGGAATTACAGGTGTCGAACACTCAAAAGCAAGGATCAGAGGAAACATTCCACAAACAACCAACAGGGCTGAAACCTTTCCAACTGAGAACACATTTGTAAGACTCCAAGCTGGCGTCTGGACTGTTTGTGAGCAGTAAAAGGAACCAAATGCAACAAATGAATTGCTCGCTGCAAAGCAGCTCAAGAAACTACCCAGTAATACCAACCTCCTGCAAATTGCTAGGTAACTACGCCGAGCAGAGCCAAAAATAAGCCCTCCTGTGACTTGTGCTGACAGTGTTTGGAAGAGTGAAATAACAGCGTTTCAGCATGGTATGATATGGGCTCTGCCGAGCAGCACCAAACAGCTCCATCCATAGCGCCAAGGGGTGGGTGAGCAATGTGCCCATCAATCCCTGACAGCTCCAGGCTCCTTTGGGGTGGAAATGCAGAAGAACGATACATGGGCATTTGTGACAATGGCAAAGAAAGGAGCTCTTGGGGTCCTCCCTAAGTCAAGTGATGCTGGAGGGACCCCTGCCTCAACCCACAGCTTCCAGCCCATGTACCGGTACTGCACTGACTGGTGGCAAATCCTCCAGGAACACAGTGTTCACCAGGGATATAAATAATAACACCCAGCCATCTCTCAGGTACTTCTTGAGAAATGCCGTATTGTTGCCATGGAAGTTTAGGAAATATCCTGATTAAATCAAAGAGGCACCATAAATTGCCGAAGTTGGAATTCTCTGGGATGAAAAAAGAAGCAATTTTGTACCCTGTCAGCAGAATGTAAATGAACGGGCTGGATGAATTAGTGCATGATAAACTTTTTAACAGCGAAGTTACAATTTAAAGCAGTAGTAAGAGCTGGGGACGATTTAAGATTTATAAAACCAAAAAAATAACAGCACTCTAGCACCATTCAGTTATGGCCTGCACCGTTATCCATCAGCATCTTCTACCACCTTGTGGGATCACACAGCTTCGTTCCACAGTGCCAAGAGGGTTGTGTTCCCAGTGCCTCCTGGTTCACTGTGCCTGGCATGGGACCGTGACACTGCCCCAGTTTGGCTTCTGGCAGAGGCTTTTGCCAAGCTGCACATCGACCAGGCATCCGCAAACAGACATTTACACAGGAAAGGCACCGGGATGGACTTGGGGAAGAGCAGCCACTTCACCAGGCACTACTGCGAGCACAAAGGGGCTCCCCGCAAAAGCAGAGCCAGGAGATGCTCAGCTGGGGACATCCCTCCCACAAGTCCCTACCTGTCCCCAATTCGGGGCTGAGCCCCCAGCACATCCCTGTGCGCAGAGCAGAGGTTTCGCTTTAATTGCTTCGTGCAGCCTTATCAGTGCCATGCGATTCCCCCTGTGCCTCCTGCTCCGCATAATGGGATCAGCCACAGCCCCAGACCAGCTCCGAATAACAATCGGCTTGGTTTTGTTTTCAGTAATCACAATGACTCTGCTGATCCAAGCGATTAAGGCTGCTCTGTGGAGATAAACTGGTTGATGGCTGCATCATCCAGGTCCCTGATCCTTTACTTCTGCTGCAGAGGTGGGAACACCGCCTGCTGCAGGACAGATTCCCACTGCTTCAGCAATGAGGCTCCACAGGGACTAATCTGGCCTTGCCTCGGATGCTATTCTGGGAAGCTGGCAGAGCATCATCCAGCCCCACTGTTCCTCCCACAGGCCTGGCAGGGTCAGGGCTGCGGATGCTCCAGAGGTCCCACATCCCAGCCCAGATTAAAAACAGAGCCCGTGGCTGAGCCTCTGCATTTCCTCTGGAGAAAGGCACCGTGTCCTCTGTGAAGAGCTCGGCAACGCCACCATGGCAGCAGCCAGCAGTGCGGCAGGATGAAGATTAGTCACAGAGAAAGCCCTGCCTCTGATCTAGCGGCTGAACAGAACTGGCACAGGCACCACCAGCATGTAGTAGTGTAGCTGGGTGGGTGCGGATGCCTCTTCTACACCCTTACACTGGTTGGGGCTCCTTGTACTTGGGGATATTTCCAGTCCACCCACCCCAGAACCCCACTGCCAGGCACCTCATGGTGCTATGGGGTGGTTTACTCAGCAGAATGGATGCAGAACACCTCCCCCATCACTTGGCATTCCGCATGCAGCCCCTTCAGCTTTGCCACTGCAGAACGGGTGGCACAGCGGTGGTCTCTCTCAGGGCCAGAGGTGATGACAACAGCGCTGAAATACAGCCACAACCTTTTGATCAACCCTCTCATCTCTCCTCTCATCCCGGAGAGTGCTGGATGCTCTAATGAGGCTCCTTCAGGGCAGTTCAAGGCAAACACCCCCCCTTTCCAGGAGCCAGCCTCCACACCAACCCAGCCTCTTCTGCGGGGGTTCTTACAGGAGTCACTTGGTGGTAAACGGCCACACTGAGCCAATTTCACACTTGTCCTGGAGAGTCTCATCCTCCACCACAGCTGCTGCCTCTGGTCCTGCTGCCATCGGTCAGCCGATACCAGTCAGTCCAGCCATCACCCCAGCAAGCCCCAGCCCCCGGAGCTGCATGCTGGGGATGCAGCCTCTTGGGATGCCGGTGGGAAAGCTGCTCCAGCAGCAGCACAGAGCACAAGCGATGTCTTGAGTCAGTAACTGCAGAACTCATTTTTAGATAGCTCTGCAAATGTGCCTATTAACATCAGCTCACATCTCCTCCGAGTGATTTACCTGGTTCATTTTATGCACTGAATTAAACACAAAAATAGCAGGATCAGTGCAGGCCACTGCTCTCAACCTGCAAGGAGTGAGCACGTCCATCACTCCTCTAACCCATCACCCTCCTCGCTCCCCTGCAGCATCAGGAACAGAATGAGGTGCCTGCCATAGGCAGGTCACTGGTTATGGATAGGACATTGGGTTCCATGGGTGCCCGTCTGCCTCGCAAAGAGTCAGACATCAGCATGAGTGATAGTTTGAAGAACAAGACACTTTATTTTCCCATTCAGGACATCTCTTATAGCATGCCCAGGACATTAATGTTTTTCTAAATCACTGCTGGGTATAATATTTTGCCACTGATACCGCACATAATCTTCCTGTTTGATATTTGCCTGTTATCTAATGGCACCCTGTAAAATTACAGCGACACTAATGCTTACCACCCTTATTGAATGGAAAAATCAAATTAAAGATGAAGTATCATCGATTTTGCTATGGGCTCCAAGGTGGCAGGGAGTTAATTGACCTTTCTTGAAAAAACAAGGAGGTAGAGACATTCCTGTTGCTTTTTATCACCTTCCTCATGCTTCTAGTAGCTTCTTTGGGGGTTTCTTTCCTGCCTACCTACGTTATTGTTGGTTTTCTTCTGTAAAGGCACAACACAACCAGAGTGCTACAACTTGTGGGCAAAATAGGACAATTCTCCCAAAAAGATGAGGGCAAAGATGGCAAGAACCATCCACAAATGTACAATCTAGGGTGAAAAAAACCAGCAAGCAGCTGCCAGAACCACGGCTCGCTCCCCATGCTTTGCACAGAGCTCTGAATCTCAGCCCCAAGGCACCAGGGTGAGCACCTGCAGCATCCAGTGCACCCTTGAGCCCTGCTTCACGCTGCGTGGTGTGGAAAGAGAAACCCATGCTAAGGCATCGCTAAGCCCTGGAGGTTGAAGCTGCTGCTACCACTTCCAACCCTCTCACAGAGCCCGAGAACAACCTCCTACATGAGAACACTCTTAGCAAAGTAATGATGCAAGAAATTCATGATAGAATGCAACAAGGAAGGATAACTTTGTTATGAGGATTTGCGCCCCTTGACAGCCAAACTTTCCTCTTATTACAGATGGAAAACTGGTTTGTTCCCCATGAGCTCCCTGAGGCTCTACAAATTTGATTAAAGATGGAACAACTGCTGGAGGACTCATGCGTATCGAGAGCAGGCACATCGTGTCATTGAGCTGAGTGCCAGCACCTACCAGCAGGCACAGCCTGTGACTGGGAGCTGTGTGCTGATGCCATGGCATGACTGGAGCTCCAAGGAGGAAAAGCGGCTTCATTCACATCATGCAACCAGAACCATACAGCCTCGAGCAAATCTGTGAGGCAGCCTCCACCTGCATTCCTCATCACACCCCTCTCCATCCTCCTACCTTTCATCATCCCTCCTCGCCTCCTGGGACTGCAACAGGTCCTGCTTCTTGCTCTCATCTTGTAGAGCATCTGGAGAGGAGGTGGAGTCCTTGTGGGTGCCTCCTGCAATAAAAGGGTCACCTCTGAATCTGATGATGCCAGCAGAAATGTCTTGAGCACCCAACTTTGGCACTGTGTTGTTTCCTTCTCCAGGCTCCCTTCCCCAGCATGCAGAATGAGACTGCTCCCTCATTAAATGGAGGGCAGCTTTATCACCGCTGATTGCATTAACCTAATAATACCTGCGTAAGGCAATCAAAAAAGAGACTGGAAGGTTTTCTGTTTGTTTGGTTTTTTAAATAAAGCCTTGGTCCATGAAGTATTGATTAGATTAGAGGATTAAATTAAGCAGTGACTCAATCAAGTGCAAAGGCTTGCAAGAGAGTCTATATGCACAACACCAACAATGAAGGCCCCAGAGAGAATTCAGAGGGGTTTGGAGCCCAGCAAAGACAAAGCACACACCATGGAGAAGAGCAGGGTGCAACGCAGCCAAGAGGCAGAGCATCCTTCACGCCACTACAGCCCATCATATACACCAACACAGCTTCCTGCTGCCAGAGGGAATCCAGACAAAACCCTGCACTTCTGAGACAGCCCATTTTCTCCCTATAGTTAACTCCATCCACAGTTTTATCCCATTTCCCCTCTGCATTTTCAAGCTCCCTCCCTACGGGTGGGTTTTCTTTGATTTCCCCACTGGGGAGGACCTGGCTGTGGATTTCCATGGGGCACTGCTCACATGGGACACACAGAGGCTGCGCATCACAGCTCCGGAACCCTGTGATCCTGGGAATGTGGGAGTCCATGCGCGCCTTCCATGGAGTGTCATTATAAGCTGTTAAAGTGATTTCTCAGTGGTGATGCTGAGAAATTGTTGCTTCTATTTTTCCTCACTCTCCGAGCGAATTCTGATCGCGCGTCAGAGATGAAAGTTGCATCACGAGGGGATGCAGGAAGCTGTTTGTTGTGGCTATCAGCTTCTCCTCTCCTCCAGGCTGGGTCAGCTTTACTTGGGTTAAAATTGCCACCAGAAATCAAAACCAGACCATCTTTCAGCTGGTGTAAGTTGGCAAATCCCAGCTGAAGTTAATGAACGATTTCAGCTTACATCACCCAAGTACCTCACTGGAAACTGTCATACCCAGGCTAAGAAATTACCCAGGAATTTATTTTTTCTGATAAAACCAAGATCAAGGGGCTTTCTTTGAGCTTTATAATGAAATAAATATTGATGCCTCTTTGCTTTACATAAGCCTGGAAAGGATGCACAAGGCAGCAGCCCAGGCTCTCCAGCGCTTCCCACCCTGCCCAAGGCGCACTCCCAGCTCTCCCACAATATCACTCGTGGAAGGGCTGGATTTAGAAAACCCCTTGGGCTATCCAGCGGCTTCTTCATTAATCCCAAGAGAGACAGTGCAACACACAATGTCACACCAGCACTTGTGACCCCCCAGGAGCTCCAGATGCCTGCTCCAGGACCCCAGCTCAGCAGGTTCCCAGACACTAAACCAAGAGGCAGATGAGTACCAGCAGCCTGGTGATGTGAAGGAGATGTTTGCGGGATGAGGAGCAGCAGGTTAGCTCAGGCTGGTGCATTCTCCACTCTGCTGCTGGGAAATAAACACATCTGACAGGCAGCAGGTGATGCCAGCCGAGTCTCCGGAGCAGCCGGCATTCCCTATCACACAAATTAAGATTAGCAATAGGCCAGAGGCTGACATGCCACTGCCTGGGGCCAGTGCTGCTCTGCAGGCCACGAGCAAACCATCCCCGTGCCAATCTCCTGGTGCAGAGAGCTGATGAGCGTCACGGTGCTGCTCATCCCTAGGTCCTGCAGTGCCACTGAGAGAAGTACTCAATAAAGAGCAGAGACACGCTATGCTCCATGGCCATTCCGACTCGGAGGCTCACACCCATAATTAGGAAGCTGCTTGCACTTTCAGTGCAGTAACTGCTAAGTCTCCCGCTCCGATGAACCTGTTCCCTGTGTCAAGGAGGGCATGGGTGAAATATGAAGACAAAAAGGAGCCAAGAGCATCCTCCATAAGTGATGCTCTTGGGCCAGGCTGGAGGCAACTGGTGACACAAAACCAACCTGGGTCACATCTCTTTCCGTGCCTCATTAAGGGGCCTCTTCCAGCCTGGCACACATCAGCAGCACCACATTTGTCTTTTAACACTGACACCCATTTACAGTCTCGATGCCTGGCCTGGAACCACGTTCCTTTCTACCATGATTTGAAAGGAGAATGATGCTTTATACCAACTTCCCATTTTTGTTTTGAGGGTATTAAGAAATGAAACATTAATGGAATGGAAAAAACGAGCAGAGCGTTCAGCTACTATTTACCAAATTGCTCTTGTTCATCTCCAGGAGAGGAGGAAAACGCAGGCGCAAGAATAAATCTGTGCCTAGAAACATACCATTTCTCCAGTGCACGCATGGCTGACAGCCACTAAGTACGAATGGATAAATATTTTATGTACTTTAATTTCCTCATCTACGAGCTTGATGTTCTGAGCCTCTCTTTGCTTTATTTTGCTACTTCATAAATGTTAAAAGCGTTTATCCCCTTATTCTTTCCAACACAAGTAAGACTTTTGCCAGTCTCTGCTCCTGTTCCTTTTGCTTTCATCTCTCTATTAGCATAGCAGAATAGCACATCACCTGCAGGTTTCTCCCTTCAGTAATTCCTCATTTCTGCTGTTTTTCTCCTTCCTTTGGTCGCATTCTTATCACCTCCACTCTCATCTCTGGATTTTTCAGGAGCCACAGTGTTTGCATGGTTTTTGTCCCAGCTGCTCATTGAACCCTGCCTCCTATTGAGATGCAGCTTGGCTTTTTCTTGTGTTTATTTCATTTCACTTTTTATTGTTATTGGCTCCTTTCCCTTGTTATGCCATCCCATTTTTTCCCCTCTCCACTCCCCAGCTCCTACATCCCCTGCATGCCGTGGCTGTGGATGCTGGGCTGTCTTGTCCTTCACTCTGTATTTTATCCATCTTGTATTGGTCCTTCATTTAAATAAAAGATAGCTTCTGGAACATTCCCACTTCCTATTCCTTCAGGAAGAGATAGCAGCATTCACATCAGCTCCCATGGCCAAAGCTGCTGCTCTCAGCAGTGTCCAGTCAGCACCGAAAACAAGCTCTGTCCTCCTAGGAGGGAGCTGCTGTTGGGAGCATCCCACCAGTCGGGAATGCTGGACATCACTGGGCTGCAGCTTTCCTTTGAGCTGCCCAGAGCCTCAGAGAGCTCCGGACAGCTCTGCAATGCCACAGCAATATGAAGGCAAAAAAACCTCCCTGCAATTAAAAGGCTTAATCCTTCCTAAATGGAGCAGTAGCAGGAAAGAAGGGCCGATGGGTGAGGATGGATGTCACACACTGAGCGACGGGGGAAAGCAATAATAGAGAACAGAGAAAGGGGAGCATGAACACGGATTAATCACAGGAAGAGTTCAATAGGAAGGTTTTAAGGTGAGGTAAGATAAGTGGAAATATCTCCCAAACTGGATAATTGTCAGGAATTTGGAGTATTACCAGCACTGCCTGTGTGCGGGAGCTCCGGTGCTGCATTCGCCTTTCCTGGTGATCTGCTAAATTTATTCTTCTGCAATTCCTAACAAAATTCAAAGCTCATCATCACCCAGTGGGTTATTTCCATTTGTCTGCTTTAGAAGTGGCTCTAGAAAGCCTCAGATACTTTTAATTAGCTTTAAATTTCTCAGCTCCTTTCCTCAACCTGTGATTACTGTTTAGCAGAACCGTGTCTGCTGTCTTCCCTCCCTCCTCAGGGCTAAAGAATTCCAGTTTCCTCCAAACCAACCATTGCTCCTGAGAAATTTGCAGCTGTGAATCCGGTTCTAGAAGTGCCGTTTCTTTGCCTGTCACAACCTAACGGGACTGGAGCTCAGGATGCAGGAAATGCTCTGCTCTTCCACTGAACCCCTCCTCACAGGCAGCTGAGAGGGCTCTTTCGGGAGACCCTTCCCCACTTTCCAGGAAGCTAAAGCAGAATTCCAGCAGCACTCAGATAACCTGTTCACCAGCAACTGGCGCATCAGAGCCTGGACCACTTCTACAGCCAAGGCCAAGCTCAGTGCTGTCCCTGCTCTCATTCAACCCAGCTGAGACCCCATCGCATCACACTCCCTCCTGCTGGTTGCCCAGGATTCAGAGGCTCATTCGAAGCAAGCCCATTCATTCTAATGGAATCACAGAATCCCAGGGATGGGGCAGCCACAGCTTCTCTGGGCACCCTGTGCCAGCACCTCAGCACCCTCACAGTGAAGAACTTCTGCCTAAGGGCTCATCTCAATCTTCCCTCTGGCAGGTTAAAGCCATTCCCCTTGTCCTGTCCCTACAGGCCCTTGTCCAAAGCCCCTCTCCGGGTTTCCTGCAGTCCCTTTGGGCACTGGAGCTGCTCTAAGGTCTCCCCTTCAGGAGCCTTCTTTTCTCCAGGCTGAAGCAGCCCAGCTCTCTCACCTTGATCTCCAGCCCCCTAATCAACAGGAGCTTTGGGCATATCAGAGGCACCAGAACTCACAGTGCATCCCTTGAGCAGGTTGAGCATCACACCCACCTCCATTCACACATGTACCAACCCCTGCGTGTGCTCAGCACGTCTCCAACACCATCACGGTCTGCATGAGATTAAGCTCAAAGATGCCTGCCAGTGCTGATCACTAAGACAAGCCCCGACACTGAGAACCGGCTTGAATTCCAGGAGCTATGTGTGCCTTTGTGCCAAGCTGCGAGCGCTGTCAATGTGCAGGAATAGTCAAATCCGATTACTATGGAAAATATGCAGGAAGGGGAGCATGGTGTGAACTGACATAATGTGTTAAGGTGCTATCCTGGGCTTGACTGCTTTCTGACTGTTATAAATCCCACAGCAGTAAAGAAAGAGATACATATCCAAGGGTTATTATTGCCATAAGCCCTTGCACTTGAAATAGATTTGTCACGAGAACCCTAGATATGAAGTTTCTCTGCAAATGAATAGACCCTTTCACAAGGGAGGTTTGCATCCCCTCTGTCCTGTGGGAAAAGGTAAAACCATTCCAGCTTTATTCAGACCAAGACCTCCTGCACACAGACATTGGCACCACCTGTACATACACCCAAAGTAATAGCCAGGGAGCTGAGCACAGCCACGCAGGCTATGGGACAAGCACTGGTGAGGAGGAAGCTCCCCTTGTATTTATCAGCAGTGGAAGGGGGATGAGATGCAGCATCAGCATCTTCCAGGAGACCCATAAAGAAGCAGAAGTAAAGCCATGGCAGGCTGCTGAGATGTGCAGTAAGCCCCGTGTCCCCACCCCTCCTAAAGCCAGACCGATTAATGATCCATATTAATAATCCTGACCCAGAAAATCCAGACAGGAGATGCAATCAGAGCAAGATCTCCACAGGGACAGCCCTGCAGGCTTGATTTCATGGCATGCAAGGGGCAAGACTCACTGTCAGTCAGTTTGCACAGTCCTTTCCTTAACTAGGGGCTGCAGGATTAGGGACAGTAGCTTAAAGAGCACTCACAGATCCTCTGAGGCAAGTCACATCACTGACATGTTTGATAATAACAGTTAATTGCCCCTTTATTGCACTGAGCCACCACAAACTGGAGAGTGCACCCAGTTCTCCACGATACACTTACAAATAGTGATGGTAAGTAGAGAAGACAAGAGACACCATGCTTGTCAAGGCAGGGAGCAGCACATCCCTCCTCAGAAGGGCCCTGGGCACTGCTGTCAAAGCAATAATAGCAACCACAGAGCAATTTGCTACCCTAGAACAAATGATACCTGCTAATGTAAAGGCATTTCACTTCCCCTCCGAGTAATTACCTTTCTGAGTCTTGTAAAAGGACTGTTGAAGACTTGTTTATCCAAGCAATAAGCAGTGTATCTTCTACTCTGCTCCCAAAGCATGGTGACGGAGCACAACCAGCCCCGTGCCTCAGACAAAACGCTGCAGAGCTGCCCAAAGGGGGGTTTTAAAGCCTGAGGCCTGATTACCAAAGTGGAAAAACCTGTTTATAGCCCAAAAAAGACATGGAGAAATCACTGCACATCAGCCCCAGTGGGCTCAGCCTGGCAGAGCTGGTGGTAGGTTCAAGTCTGTGTTAAGTAGAAACATCCTGCATTTGCTTCTAATACTTCTGGGTGCTGCATGACTCTGTAGGATCTCCCTTTGGGAGATGAGGAGGAATCCTGAAACCCACCCAGATGCTAACATGAATGCAGGTGGAGTTACTAAACCTGTGAACAGCCGTATGGGTATGAGAGACATGATGGGGAATGGCAGATGCACCTCGTTTGGTTTGGGAGGGCTCATTTAAAGGCAAATATACTAAAATCTATCTCTCAGTGGGGAAAAAGTATTGATCAAAGGTAAAAAATAGAGCTCTGTAAAAAGAGAGCAGCCAAAGAAGCTGCTGTATGGAAAAGGGAAGGAAAACCCAGCCAAGGTGCTGGGGTTGTGACAGGGACGAGCAGCGCATGAGGGCAGTTTTGTCCATGGAATCTGTGCTCTGCTTTGAAACTTTGAAGTCTCTTCAGCATCAGAGGAGCAATCCCTCCCGAGAGCAGGCTTTGACTGACCCAGCATTTCCAAAGCGGAATGTGGTATAAGGCCAGAAGTAGTTTCCTCTTCACGGTCAGCTCCTTGGCAGAGCCGTGTCTTGCACTTGTGCACCAAAAGGTGCTCTTAACCCCAGAGGAGTACGGGAAGTGGGGCTGATGCAGGGTGAGCACCCAGCAAAGGGCTGCTGGGAGCAATGGATTTAAGTGTTTCCCTCCCCCGTGAGGAGGAATTTGTTCCTCCGGAAGGGTTAAGGACAAGGCGCGAGAGCTTCAAAGTTCCTCCACAAACCACTGAAGCAGAATTTTGATGGGGAAGCAAACAAAAATATGAAAGTGAATAGAACAAACAGGAATAAATAATGCATGAGGATGAAAGTGAAGAAAGGGAAGTTAACCGAAACAAAGGGAACCAGGCATTTCCCGCACCTGAGGCAGCATGATCAAAGCTCTTGTGAAACCAAAGGCGAAGGCTGAGCAACCTGCTGCAGTGATGAACACTGTGGCTTTGATAGCGTGCTGTGGGTGGCCACTGGCGGGCATTGGGTGCTCCCCGGCCCATGGGTGGCTGGGCTTGGGGTACTCCCTCCCACATGCATCATCTGGGATGCACCCCACCTCTGGGGAATGCAGTGGGAAGCTGGTCAGGTGTGTGGCACTCATTGAGAGTCACTGTTTTACCAACACCTCCTTTGATACCACCTGCAATAAACTTGATTGTTGTCAAAATCAAGAGGATGACTCTCCCCTGCATCCCAGAGGGATGCTGGTGTCCAGTGATGCTAACAGCATCCAGGGTGGTTTTGGGAGGCTGTTCCCTCCACCAACGGAGAAATATTGCAGCACTAAGCTCCATGTCCAGGTTTCCAGTGCCCCTGGGGTGCTGCACAGCAGCGTCTCACTTACAGTAACTCCTCTTTATGTGTTACCTACCTACCTCCGCTGCCTTAGAGATAAAACCTCAGGAAAACCTTATGCCATGCTCCAGGATCCAGAAATGGCACTTAGGGCTGGTGTGACCAGCGGCCAGAAGAGCCTTCCCCCCTCAACCGCGTGCCCCTCGCTGCCCTCCTGGCGAGCAAGCCACCCCAATAAATCGCAGCTCCCTGCCACTTGCTTTGCAATCTCTCTCCATTGGGTAAATGAAAGACAAACTACGCTGTGCCCAGGCAAACGTCTTCTCTTTAAATATTTCAGAGCCATTAACCTCTCGCAGCGCTCGGTGCCATCCTGCAGGTAATTGAAATGGCTCTGCCTAAGCAGAATTTTTGTGAGATCAATTATTTACTTCCAGCAGAAGGGTCTGGCTTCAGGCTTATTTCTGATGCAGCTGTTGCTACCACCAGCTTCCTCAGCCTTGTTTATTCCTAAGCAGATAAAAGCTGGCTGATTGGAGATAAAGTTCTTGATTTTTCCAAAGTGCCTGATTGATCTTGTTGGCCACACTTGGAAATTGGGATGCAATGCTTTCATTACGCTGTTGTCTTCCCTCTATTGCTGTTCTGCAAATAAGCTACACACAGCGAGCTGCCTAAAACTGGGGAAAGGGGCTGGTATGGAGATGGGAAAACCCGCTTTGCCAAGCAGATCCCGAACCAGCAACAGCCCCAGGATTCCCATCCTAGAGCTGCTCCCCTTTGGGGAGCATGGGAAGTGCCTGTGTCTGCCTCAGAAGGAGCAGGGAAGTTGAACCAGATCTTTCTTTTCATTAATAACACAATTACTAAGCAAAGGCTAAAGGAAAAAGGGGGAAATGCATCAATAAGAGGCGACAATGTGGGACTCAATGAGCGTGGCTTGCCGACAGCAGCTGGCACAGGAGGGCACAAGCGCTGCTGCCCTCAGTGAGTTCACCTTGCTGCAAACCAGCTGTATTTGACCATACAAATGGTCTTATTCAAAGCAGAGAATTAAGGTAATAACAGCTCTCCAGGAAGGAAAAGGAGTTCAATTTCAAAGCCAAATTAAACAAAGCTTCCAATTAGAGCAGATGACGTTCCCAGTGAGCCAAGCGGCCTTTTCTCCTGCTCAGGCTGAGCTTAATTTTTCCAATCGGCTCTATTTTGTCACTGCGGTCGCTCTGAGGCGGAGAGTTCCTCAGGAATTGGCAGATATTGACCCAGGATGCGGGGCGCACAATTGGCTTTTTCTCTCTGACACCAAAGCCTCCGATCACTCACACAGGGCTGGTGCCTGCCTGGGCTCCCAACAGCCAGCACAGCCCCATCACCATGGAACATCCCAATCCCTGCGACACAGCCCAGCAGCTCCTTGCACAACACAGTGCTCTGGTTTGCTCATGGTGTTGTTCAGCTGCGTCCCTGCCTGAGCACCTCCATGGCATCTCCTCATGGCATCTCCCTGCCTGTACCCCATCGCTCTGCACACACAAAGGCCAGATCTGCATTATTAAAGGAGACCCAAGTAGCTTATTGGGTAGGTGTAGATGAAGATATTGATTTTGTGCTGGCAGGAAATAGCCCAATTAAGAAGATCTAATGGAAACGTGACCCTTTATCCCCACTTTATCTTATATATCAGAAGCTAATATTCAACTCTTCCAACGGAGAAAATCTGATCATTTTTCTTATTTCCCCTCTTGCTGCGTGCTGCAAGACAGACTTGCTGAGCATGAAGAAATTCACCTGAAGCACACCTGACCTCCTGACTGATGTATTGCTGCGAAGTGCAGGCAGGGAGAAGGTGGGATGGGAAAAAGCAGATCCACTACAGCAAGGAAGCCCTGGTGCTGGTTCCTCCTCTGCCTTCAGTCTCCTCCACACTGCCATTGCTCCCCTTAAACACGTCAAAGGGAGGCACGCCGGTGTAAGTGGAGAGTTATCACCTCGCCTGCTGATCCCTGACTAGTTTGCTCATTGATTTCTCTCTGGACTACACGACAGAGATGCCACTTCCCAGTAAAGGAGGACTCTCCCTAGAGCCGATCTGTCCTCCTGACGTGACATGAATATAGGTTCCAATAATGGGCAGTGTCGGAGGGAAACTGTCACCAGAGCAAGGGAGAGAAGACGAGATGATTGCTTTAATATGGATCTTTAAGGAACTCCGCTCGCTGGGGAATAGCGTGGAGCTGACAGTCGGCAGCACCGATGAACTGCCCGGCCTGCATCCAGGGACGCCTCATCCCAAATCACTGTGCGTTGCAGGGCTCCTGCTCATCAATCCCAAATCCTTCTGTATTAAACCAGCTCCGGAAGTGCTGTTTCAGAGTCAGCTTGCTCGAGGCTTTCTGCCTGCCAGCATTCTCAGGGGGAGCAGGGACACTCACACCTCCAGGGAATGGTTTTGGGGCTGCTTGTGCTGCTTTGGAAGAGATCAGAAAGAAAGATGGCAAAAAGGAGGGGGGGGGGGGGCAGCTACTTTCCCTTCCCAGCCCCGAAATTAGAAGAAGGGCACGAGGTGCTGGAAATGGGTTTTATCATAGAACACCAAAGAGGTTTGGGTTGGAAGGGACCTTAAAGCTCATCCGATTCCAACCCATGCCATGTGCAGGGACACCTTCCACTAGAGCAGCTTGCTCCAGGCCCCGTCCATCCTGGCCTTGAGCACGGCCAGGGATGGGGCAGCCACAGCTTCCTTGGCGGCCTGTCCAGGCTCCGCCTGTTTTCTCATGTGGATAATGCAATTTCTGGTCGCATTGTGCATGCAGGAGGGCCTGCCCTGCGCTCCAGACAGCATTGTGCAGTGCATTATTCCCAGGGATCAGGGGCCAGGAGGGCTCCAGCTCCTGTTCTCAGCAGCGCTGAGAAGCCCAGGGTGCTTCAACTGCGCAGGGCCCGTCTCTTCATGGGTTAATTACGCCATTAAAACCCCCTGCTCTGGCAGCTCATCTGGGATGGCATCCTCAGCTCTGCACAAGTAACTCGCATCATGTCCCAGCAGCACAGTCACGGCTGTGAGCTGGGGAATGCCAGTGGCCAGCGCTACCTGGAAAGCGGATGATATCCTCAGAATAAGCTGGTTTAATTTCTCCTCATTTGACAGAGCAAATCCACGCTGGGAGCTTCGCATCTTCAGCAGAGACAAGCAGAGGTTTGTATTTCCAACCGCAGTGCGCGCTGCGGCCTCGGCTCCATCCCGTTCTGCTCTGTTCCCAGAGGCATCTCCGGGATCCAGGAGCCAGGACCCTCTCCAGGAGGACGGCCCCGGTGTGCGTGTGTGGTATTGCCCTCTCCTGGGAGGAAACAGAACTTCGTGCAGAAGCTCTCTGCGAGCAGACAATGACAAGTCCCCATCTGAGCAGACACTGGGGTTGGCACAGTGGCCACTGGAAGGGCTGACAGCCACCTCCATGGAGCAGCAGTAAAGTGCATCCCAACAGGAGCAGGACCTGAGTGGCTTTGGCTTCTTGTGCAGCTCTGAACACGTATGGATGCTTTGCTCATGCTGTCACTGCCTATAAGTGGCACACTGTGGTTGCACTCAGCAGTCACTAACCCAACCCCATCGTTGTTTTAGGGATGTCTCCCTCGCATGGCTTCTCCGCTGATAAAGGTGATTTGCAACTAGTTCAGTAGCAGGTTATCTCCTCTCTGCACAAAGGGGGTTTTGCACAGGACTTCTGAAATAAATATTAGAGAGAACAGCCAGGAGCTGATATAATAGAGCCATCTCCTCCATATTTCACCTCTTCTACTGCAGGAGAAGAGTATAAAATACGTTTATAGTCTCACTTAGAGCCATCCCTTGGAGTGGTTCCTTAGGGCAAATTACACTGATGATCAGTGAGGATAAATTACACCTCCCCCCCACCGCAGTCAATAAAGCCCTGTGCTGTCTTGGGATGCTTAAAGCACAAACAGGGGCCGGAGCCCAGCTTAAATCCAATCTGGATCTGGTAGCTGCGAAAGCTGAAGCGATGTGAGCTGTATTGATTCCCAGGCTTTGCACTGGAAACACTGGAAACCTCTAAAAGACAAATGTCTGTTTGGAGGAGATTTGGAAAGGGTAGACCTGAAAGCAATAAATATGCCTCATAAAAAAGGTTAAACGTGTTACTTGGCATCTGTGGGTAGCAAACCAGGTTAGAGCCCGGCATGGAGGGATGAGTGGCAGAGCCGAGCATGGCTGGAATATGGAAATTCCTGCTAAAAGATGATGATGGATAGCCCTGAAAGTGAAATGGAAGAAATCATTGAACTCTGAAGCCGGTTTCCCAATGTCCTTAGAAGCAGTTTAGCTCCAGGCGTGACAGTTCTGAAGATGCAGCCAGGGCTGCTCATCGCTGGTGGTGTGCGATGGCAGCAGCTGCCTGCTTGGGATGGTGAGGGGAGATGTGAAGGGATGAGATGCCCCCCACATACTGGAGCAGGGGCAGGTCCAAAACCCTTGGCCGTGTTTGACATCCTATGGGTAAAGGTGTTGACTCGCTGTTAAAGTGCAGGCAGCGTGTTGCCATCTATCAAAAGTCACTGCTTTGCAATTAAGCCATCTCGATGTGCCAAGGTCTCTCCTGTGCTCCATCATCCTCGCCTTCTCTGAAATGCTAATGGCATTAACGTATTTATCATTAACAAATCTATTCCATTTGAGAACTGGATGAAACTGCTGAGTCGTAACACCTCATTTATAATGTTTGAGCCCGAGGATGCTGTCAGATTATAAACGCACAGCTCATGTCCAGGGGTGAATGGCACATGGCTCTTTGGGAAGCACACAGTGATGGTTACAAGGGGTTCGGGGAGCTCAGCAAAAGGGGGAAGAATAGCTGCAAAGTCTCGTGCTTCAGCAGGGAATCAAGCTGTGCTGGATTAGTGACAAGCTGGGGCTTAATCAGGAGGCAGGTAGGAGTATGAACAGTTTCCCATGGATGTGCCCAATGTACCATTGCCACCGTGCCAGAAGTCTGAAGTCCAGGGTTTGCAGAGCAGCACAGACCTTTCCCAGAGCCTGAAGGCATTCACAGCAGCAGGATGCTCCTGCGATCACTGGGATGAGCAGACACAGCTGCAGGGATGGGGCTGGTTTCACCATCCAAGTTCGTGTGCGAAGCTTCCATCCTCCCACTGGGATGCAGCCGGAGCACAGGGCTATGAAGGGGTTACAGCAGGCTGGCAGGACTATCATCATGGTCATTATTGTGCAGAAATATTAAGACAATGAGGAATAAACACTGCATCTATTTATAGCAATTCTAGGGAGATCTCGCTCAAGCCATAAACCCACTTAATTGCAAATCTGCACAGATGTTTCCTTTGAATTTGAAAAGTGATTAATAAATAAATTAGAGTAATGCTTGTTTTGGCTGAAATATAATAATAAATAATGTCTATAGCACTTAGTTACCAAAACATCCTCAGCACTATGTGACAAATCAGACACATGCTAAATGACTAAAACATATGAGATGGAAACAATGAGCACCAGGCTCAAGCCACAAATAAACTCAACAGCAAAGCGCCACGGCAGACGTGCAATGAAGCCCTGTGCCCAGTTCGGATCTGGCACTGGTGGAACCGGTCCATTGGGTCCCACGGCATGGCCAATCTCCCTCTCCACACCTCAAGCCAATGTATGTATTGCGTTGCTGTGTTGCCTTAATTCATATATAATTCAAACTATACATATACAAATCCAGGGTAAACACAGATGTAACTTTGCTGTGGACTATTCCTGGACCCAGGTACTGTACAAATATACCTTGGAATTTAACAGTGCTATAAAGGTGGGACCATCAGGAATTCCTGGTATAGGGCTGTTGCAAAGCTCCTGGTGAATCTGTTTGAGTTTCCACTGAAACAGGAGCTTTTACTTTAATTTATATTGTAATGAAAGCTTGTAACTGTGCTGTATCATAAACACAAACAGAGCAATCTTATCAAAATTTCATCTTTATCTATTTTGGGGAGAAAGAGCCCTGTCTGCCTAATTGAAGCATCTGTCATTCTGACACTAAATAGTGCAGCCATGGCTCTCTTATTATATTTCCTTGCATTTCTCATACACTGTTAAATTGAAATAACACTCTTGGCTAGGAGATAAAGGGAGATAATAGGTACTTTCTAATGAGCAGAAAGGAGGATTCATCTTCACTCGGAGCTGAGAATTGCTTTATCTTTGTTTTGGTGTTGCGATTTTGTTACCCTAAAGGGGGGATTCTGCTGCTCAGCTTTCCCAGCCCTCCAAGAGCAAGTGAGAAGCATTTATCCGTACGTGAAGAGGCGCGAGTGCCAAGCAGCTGCTCATCAGCATCCGAGGCGGAGGGGTTCCTAATGTGCTGCTCCTTGTTTCGGCAAGCTGGGGTTTAAAAGCAGGATTAAAGCATGAAATTCATTTTAGCTGGTGCCACTCATGCCGAGAAGGAGCCGGGGCTCATCAGTTCAGCCTCAGCGCTGCATGGAATGAATAAGAAGTGGATATGAAGGGGCTTGGGACCCAGGAGAGTCCCTCTCCGCCTGCTAAGATCATGGAATCATAGTATAGTTTGGGTTGGAAGGGACCTCAAAAAGCATCTGGTTGCAATCCCTGCAATATGCTGCTTGCTCTGTGCTCTGGACCAACCCTTGTCACCTCTCAGCAGCAGGATGTGGCTGTTTGAGGCTGCCCAAAGGAGGGGGACATTCATCCCCCAGCAGTGCCTTTGCTGCGATGTGACCAAAGCACATGAAATCGAACCGTGCAGTGATTCCCCCATGGGGATTCCTGTAATTAAATTCCATGTAAAATGAAGCAATTACCAAAACACAGGCACCATGTGGCTGTGATAACATCAGCATCGGAGGCTCCCCAGGTAGCTGGTGGGATGCTCCACTCGGACCCTGCCTCAGGATATGAGTGTCCTGGCCCAGCCAAGCTTGCTTTCTGTGCCCCCCCCCAATCCTCTGCCATGCTTCCCAGGCTTCCCACCAGATCCCTGTGGCTCCAACTGCTGGATCCCCCAGCACAGGATGGGCTCTGCCACTGGACAAAGGGAGGTGAGGGGAAGGAAACCATGCTCAGGGAGGTGAAGGAAGAGCTGGAGCTTGGAGCTAAACCACAAGGCACCTAATTGAGATTTCCTGAAACCTACTGGAAATAATTAAAATTGACTTCTAATACTTTACAAACTAATTAAGAGTATCTGGATAACTACAGTGAGGAATAAGTGGCATTTAATTGGGATAAACTGAATCATAATTGGAAATAAGCACAGCCCAGAACAGTATCCAGTGTGCCAGGGGATGCTATGGGCTAGCCCTATAGCATCCCTGAGCCATGCAGGGGGTGAGTGACCCCTGGCCAGGGCTGCTGGAGGTGCTGGGAATGCTGCAGCTATCCCAGCACTGAAGATGCTGAACCCCTCTAGAAGTGCCCACACACCAAACTCCACTCCTGGAACCAGATCTGCTTTATCAGCCCCAGCTCCTGCCTGCTGGGTTATTTATCTAAGCTTTAATAACAGCACCCTTCCCTTCCCACATCCTCAACCCACCCCGGTGCTGCCTGCTTCTCATTCTCCTCAATGAGACAAGAACAAATTAACTGGATACAGGAGCTGCTGGGCCTTTGTTCTCCCTCATCTGCTCCACTCATTACTTTGAGGAGCCCTATTTTCCTTTTCTTTACTGCTTTCTTTTCCCAAACAATGGGCTCTGAATGTATTCAAGCAATTCTTTTATCATTCACTTCTGCAGCGCTTTACACTCTCCACCTGAACAGTTGGCATCGCTGTGGATGAAAACTTTCTTGCTGACTGCTGGAATCTAAAGTTTGTTCTTGCAGGGACTGATTAGCTCAGTAATCTCCTGTTTCATTCCCCCCACCCTTCAGATTTAACAGCTACCACTGATAAACACCACCCATCCCTCCTGCTCCCTTGTCTCCTGCACCCTCAGTGAACCCATGAGTCCGGATGGGAAAGGAGATGAAGAAAAAGACATCTACCATGAGCTATGGCAGGCATTGCCCCAGTGTTTGAGGCTCTTGATCAATGGTGACACCACCAGGCTGTGACCAGGCGAGCGGCCTCTCAGGAGCCCAAAGAAAATAGTTTAGCATCAATTTCTAGCTCTTGCTCTGCATTATTCAGTGAAGCAGTTTGAGACCCGTCTTGAGCCACAGGAGTTTTTAAATCACTCCTGCACTGGAAGAAGGAAAAGGAATGTATTTTTCGTGCAATTACAGAAACATCTCCCTCAGCTGTGCAGGCGTCAAATCCTGGTCTGTTGGTTTGCTCTGGATTCTGTAAGGAGCCCTCAGCAAAGCTTTTCAATGCATTCAGTGAGATCGAGCAAGGATGGAAGAAGCAGAAACTAATCTGCACGGGGAACCTCACTGCCTTACACAGCCTGGCCAGCTTTGAAACAGCAAAGGCACTAGTCCCTGTGTGAGCTTCTCTTTTCTGGGCTTCTTCGGCCAAGTGGCATCTTCCCACCACCTGCAGCATCACTGCTGTCTCAGGCTCCTCACTGGCTCCTGCATGTGGAGGGTTTGGTTTCCCAAAGATCTCCAGGTATTTCCCAGCTGGAGTAAAAGACACGGTTTATGTTTCAGTGGAGGCGCCAAGCTGCTCGTGCTTTCCTATCCCTTTAATAAGGAAAGCTTTATCTGACCACTCGATGGATTTTCCAGTTAAAATAATTGGTGTTTTACACTGTAGGCTTCAATAAAAATGTAAACACAAACAGGAAAGGCAGCGGCAGGGATGGATTTTCTGGCTTTTGCTCCCTAGGCTGGGCTGGCAGGTCTCCATTTCCCTCTAAGGAATAATAATGCAGTGTCCACAGAGCCAGGTTATCAAAGCCCTCATGCTGAGCCACGGGGTCCCCTGCTGGGTGCTGGGGAGCTGCAGGGGTCACAGCACCTGATGCAGCAGCACGTTGCTCTGATGGGGATGGTTTGGTTTCTTCCATGCTCCTCGACATTGCTCCTGCCCTGCCCCTGCTCTACTCATTTGGAAATTAAGGGGATGACTCACATGAGCAAAGCGAGCAGCTTGTTTCCATAATGACCATGGCCCTAGAAGGGAATAACTTGCTTGCCTTGGTGGAAGAGTTTATGAAATGATGGGTTTGAGTCCCTGTGTGACAATATTTCGCCTCATCAGTGGCACTGATGGGCGAAGCCAATAGAGTCTCAGCAGAATATAACCTCGTCCAAAACAACCCATGGACATCCCAGGCCTGATTGCATTTACATCAGTGCAAATCAAACTGCTCCTAAAGGATGAAAATGGCACCAGGATGGGCAGAGCGGCCAGCTCTCGGGTTGAAAAGGAATGGAGTTCCTCCATCCCTAGAAAAGAACCAGTTAATATTCCCTTGAAAGCACCTTGTGAAAACATAATTCCCAGTTCAAACACCACATCAATATGTGGTACTCACTGTGCTGGGGCCTCCCTCCCTCCCTGGGTGACTGCACTAACAGTAGGCTCCTGCTGGCAGCGGTGGAAGGAGGCACTGTATGGTTTTCTCTACTTCCTCCTCCATTTAGATGGATTAATTGACCTTTAAAAATGTACCCAGAAAATAAATGACCTAATAAAATGAATTATCCCCTTCCACACAGTGCTCAAAATCCACTGTAACTTGAGAGGAGACTAATGAAACATTGAAAGCATTGAAGAAACCACTAATGAAAGAAATAAACCTAATAAAGAACAATTGATTAGTCATTTGGAAGAACTGCAAACCTTGGGGCAAACGGCTCAGCCCAGCCACGGATGCAGGGAGGGTGTTAGAGACCCTGAGCCAGCTCTTAGATCCCGTGGGCACCAGTGGCCACCATGGCTGCACAGCAGGGAAGCGAAACATCCCAAGAACTGCACCCAAACCATAGCATCCCAAATCACTGCACCCAAAAACCACTGAGTCCCATCCCTGACCCTACGATTGCCTTCTTAAGCTGGAGCAATTTGGTGCTTCATTTTTGGCAACCACAGAGCTTTTATCTCACTGAATAAAACCCATTCCTTAATTTTTTACGAGCTCCTGGTGGAGCAGAACAATGGCTGTGTATCCTTCCCTCTCCTCCCAGTTTGGCTCACAGGGATATTGTTCCTTAGGTGGGAAATAAAGGTGGAAGTGTCTGTGCTGAATTTACAGCTCACAATAAGCAGGGTTTTATCAACAGTCCTCTGACAAATTATTTCTATTGTCAGCCTCTTACTGCCTGGAGCTGTGGCCACAAAAAAGCAATTCAGTGAAACCATAATTGTGTCACCTATTGACCGGACCCGGCGATGCCGGAGCCACATTTGGACAGCTCCACTTCTGGGGTGGAAGGAAACCACGTTTGCCTTACCAAGGAAAACCTGGAGGTGAGAAGAGAAGAGCTGGGAAGAAGATGCAGAACTTGGATACAGCCAGAACAGCCCCTCTGGCAGTGCCTGTGCAAAGGGAACTCCTGGCACCTCTACAAGACTCCGGTGGGAAGAGCACTTGGCGTTACCGGCACGTGCCGCTACGATGGATGGACACGGATTTCCATATTTATTAAAGAGTTATTAGGAATTCTGCAGAATAAAGGCACGCTGGAGCCCTCATTAATAATCCCACACCGAGTGCTGGATCTGCAGCTTGCGCTGCAATTGTTGAAACAAGGAGACTTGTTTTACAATACAAATAGGATGTTCCCTGGCGATGATGCCATCCATAATTCCATATTAAAAAGTGTCACGCGAAGCCTGCGCTCGTTACTCAAACTCCCTTTCTCTCCTTTGTTTGTTTGTTCTTCCAGCACAAAACAATTCAACCTCCACAGTTTATTTTAAGCAAATCAGGTTTCGCTCGGAGTTTCATTTCCATTGTAAAATAGGTCCTTGCAGGGGCTGCTGGCGGTGTGGACGTTGTCAACAAATCAATGCATCCTGGTTGGACTATTTACCTAATGGTATTTGCAGCAATAGATGGGGTAACACAACCCAACTGTGGGCGAACAAGGCCGAGGTCAGGTAGGAGGGTGCTTGGAGCAAGCTGCTCTAGTGGAAGGTGTCCCTGCCCATGGCAGGGATTGGAACTGGATGGGCTTTAAGGTTCCTTCAACCCAAACCAGTCTTTGGTTGTAAGATTCTACCCCCGTATGCTGAAATGGGGCAGAAGATGCTGGGAGTTCTGGCTTCAGTGCTGCTCCAGGCACGATGCTGATCATCTCCTCAGCCTGGTTTTCTCCTCTTCCTAGTCACAGTGACTGAGAGATTAGCTAGAGGTGAAGAGAATATTAAACCTTCAATAAAGTCCTTCAGACTGACACCACCTCTGGGCTCTGATCTTGCCTGTGCATTAACTTAGACTGGAATTCATGTTTTATAAGACATGCAATATCTGCAGAGGGCTGAGAGGAAAAAAGATCAGGCTCTTGTGCTGTTACTGGCATCCTGGAACAGAGGTGCAGTGGATCAAGCAAACCTGGCACTGGGGATGCAGCTGTGTCCATCAGGGAATGCTGCCTGCAGAGCAAACCTCACCAGGAGGTGCCATGCTCCATCCAAGTGCCTGCCAGTCCCTGTAAATGAACACTTTCCATCAGCTGGGGCTTCTGTCTTTGCACAAGAGCAGTGGCTGAAGAAGGTGTCAGGAAACAGCTTCAACAGCCAGAATTGTTCCCCATAATTCCAGCCCTCACTGATCCCACTTGGCTGCGCCAGCACATGATGTATCTGGTTAATAACAGCTGAGTGGGAGCTGATGTTCATTGATACCTCTTGACATCCCGGCTCCCAGCACCTCCGTGGTGACTCAGTGACCATGCACCTTGTGAGAGGCATCTTGGGGACAGCACAGCACCTTGCTAGGCACCACAGCACAGAACCGTGTCCCACAGCCCAGCTCCCGCACCACTGGTCACCACCAACTTCATTTGATACCATCTTACCACTTACCAAAGAATGAAAAGACAGCTCATACTTGCTTATAGCAAAGCAGCACCAACAAAGGCTTCTTTTAACCCCCAAAACCTACGCCTTATATCCACTGAGGAGTCTGCATTTCACTCCCTATCACTCCAGCCATCCAAAATGCCCAGCTCTGCGTTGGAAGGTATGCACCTGCCTGAGCTGCTTTTCAAAGCACCAACTCAACAGGGAACAGCACCTACACGGGAAATCCCAGCAGGAAACACAGAGCTGAGGCACCGTCATGCAGATTTGTTCACAGGCAGAAGGAATCCAGAGCAACCTCCAAACTTTCAAGTGCAAATCTGAATGACAAATACATTGAGATAACTGCTTTTAAAGAATCCCCATCTCCCAGTGCATCATTTGAGTTACCTGCTCAGCACAAACAGCTCCCTGGAAGCTCTGGCAGGACCATCACTGTGCTAAGTCACACAAGTGATGCCTCGGTTCCCTTGGGTTTTATTTCTGACGCAAGGCAAGCTGCAATTAGCACTAACACAACACATCCTGCTTACACCAGGCAGAACATGGGGCACCTGTGAGCCACAGCTGAAACGGGGTCAGAGCAGGTCCCATAGGTAACTTAGTGAAGAAGGAGATAAAGAGTCCTCAGTGATGGGGCTCCCTGGTGTCAGCTCACGGGGTGCAGCCATTGCCTAAAGCCATTATCAGATGTGAAGGTGCTGACACCCCGTTTGCATCCCAGTCAACCCCAAGAGCTCTCCTCCAGCAGGCCTCTGTCACACAGGCAGGATTCAGGATGCAGCAGCTCTGTTTACTCGAGATGCTAAACCCTGCAATCAAACACCTTCACTAATTAATCTCCATCTCCCTGCCTGTGCCGCCCTACGACGTTCCGGGCTGGTGATTGATCATGGTGCAGGGTTTCAAATTGCAATGAGTACAAATCGAACAACAGCTCAAAACCAACACTGGGGTCATTGACTTGAGGTATTGAAGAAACGTCTGCTTGGCTCAATAAATCCTAATTCAGGTTTATTACAGCGTTATTAGGAGGGGGGATCCGTGGCTTTGCCGCTGCCTGCTTTGCCTCTTGGGGTATGCTTGGAGCAGAGCATCCTCCAGCCCTTTGGAGCATCCACAGCCTTCATCGTGTGGCCTTAAGTTGAGAATCCTTGGATTTCGCACCGAAACTCATCTTAAAATAACAGCTTGACGAGTGCACTTGGCACTAATGAAATGAAAAATGCTTCTGTTAAGCCAAAGAAACTGTTAAGACAGCTTTAAATATTATGCTCTTCTGTCGGCTCTGAAGTGGACCAATTTTCTACCATGTTCTTCTATCTATTTGTTCTTAACCTTAAGAATATCATTGTGGGGATAATAATTCAATTTTGTGAGCAGGCGAGAGAGCAAACAGAGCAAGCTGTCCCGCTGTTTGCCTTGGGAAAGGCAGAGCCCTTGCAGAGCCGGGAGATGAGGCCGGTTTTGCCTTGAGAGCGCATCTTCTTAACCCAGAAACAGAGACCTTCAATCACCGCATCACATAATCCTCAGCGATGCCAGGGACTGGTTTTGGTACACACAGCTCCTGGAGGACATCAGCTCCTTGCAGTGGCCCTTCTCTTAGTGTGTAGGACTCAAACTACAGCCATTCTCATTGTATTTGTTGTGGTCCCAAGTGAAATATCTCTTGATAGGGAAGAGTCACCCATGAGCAAACAGCCTTTTTGTGGGTCCCTGCTGCTACTGAGCACCAGCACGCTGTAAAATCTTCTTAGGAGACACAAACACGCTTCCTGTCCTCAGGTGATGAAAGCTTTAAGCCACACACACAGTGACAAAGTCTAACTATAAATGAAACGAGGTTGTCTTCCAGGTAGAGCACAGGGAGGAAACTCCAGTTTATCGCGATGGAAAGGACGTTCTGATGCAAATTTCCTGGTTCTGTTGGCAATCTTTAATTGCCTAATATATCAAAACAGGTATAAATGCAGTTCCATTCCTGGGATACAGCGCTTCCCTCCAGCTCTCAGAAGTGGGTTTATGTGTTTTCCTAATTGTTCTTCAGATTGTAAAAGCCTAATGCAGCTGGAACAACTGAAGGGAAGGGCTGCAACCCGGCTGCTGAATCCATGCAGCATCCACCAGCACCAGGAGAGCCTGGGAGGAACAGCACAGTGTTATAAATTATCCAAATCTCTGCTTCCCTTTTCCCCCCTTTTTAGCAAGATGTGAATTTAGGAGCACAGACTATGAATGATTACCCCAAACGGGAACCTTAGGTATTTTACAGTATACTTCATGTGGTTTCTCATCTAAAAAAAGGCAGACAGTCAGAAGAGCGTAAGAACAAACTGTTCTTCACTAATAAAGTGCTGCTGAAGATAATTGGCAATTCCCTTTCACTGTATGACATGTGCATGGACTGGGTATTTATGGTTCTGTGCCCGGCCTCCGCACACCCCCGAGCCAGCCGCCACTGGCAGCATCCTCCCAGCCCACTGCACCGTGATCCAGGGGGACTTCTCCTTCCTCCGGGGTGACAAAACCCTCTGTTAAGTCCCACAGCAGAGCCTAAAGCCCACGATCCTGCCTGGCATGATGCTATAGCTCCAAACAGCCCCCAATCCACCCCTGCAAAGTCCACAGGAGTAAGAGGATTAAGAGCAACGTGAAATTAAACCATGAGTGGAGGAGATGTCCGCTGGTGCCCTTCGATGCTGAGAGATGTTGGCTGCCAAAACATCCTTTCTTGGGCATTCCCTTCCTTCCTGCTCTTCAGTCCATTCCTCAGCCCTTCACTGAGCCTGGCCAGCTATTTACGTGAGAACCCCAGCTCTTTGCTTCGGGTGCCAGGCACAGGCTGTCCCTCTGCTACAAAGCAACCACATTTGCCTAAAAACAGGAGGCTGAGGAATGAATGCATCCATCAGCTATAAGATACAATTCACTCCTTGACCCTGGAGAAGAGTTACGGCCACTTTGGGAGAGGAGAGACCTTGGGCAGATTGGTTGAGGCAAATGGTAATGAGGATTTATGGGGTCTTCCAGTGGCAAGTTTATTTAGGCTCCTACAAAGTGCTCCTGAGAGGGGCATGGATGTGTAACTCAATAGGATATCCCTCAGCCAAGCCTGGATGTGAGAGCTGGACTGGCCACAAGGAGAAATTAGTGATGGCACAGGCCTCTCCAGTAGCTTTTCCACCGGAAAGCCGCTCCTTGAGGTTCCTTGGAAAACTGTGCCACAGACCCCATGCGCACAGCCACTGACATAGCGTTTCCTTCTATTCCTGGAGATACCTGCAGCTGGAACCTGCTGCTGCACATGCGGCAGCTGCGGGAAAATGTGTGATTAAACCAGTGGCTGGGAATGAAGAAGAGGATTCTGCGCTGCTGCGGATGTGGGAAAGGAAACAAATGTTTTCATATAGAGGGAGTTTACACTGCATATAAATCTGAGCGCCAGGAAGTTGATATAATGTGGACAGAAGCTGCTCCATCATTCTGGAGCTATTAAAGTTTTTAATCAAATGCTTTCGCTATTAAACTGCCTGGGGTTGGCAAAGACTTGCTGTTAGTCCAGGCTAAAACCCAGCGTGGGCCAAACAAGCACAGAATTCATTTCAGGTGCCAAAGGAACAGAGGAGTCAATATAACAACAACATTTCCTGGTGATGGCTGTTTCCTCCCCAGCCTGGTGGAGGGCAGCCAAGCTTTGGGCTCAGTATCTATCCAAAGCATGCAGCAAACCCCAGCGTGGGCTCTCCCACCCTTGCCTGGCCTCTTCCTGCCATCCCATGGGACCACCATGGGGTGATGCTACCCATGGCCATGGCTCCCTTCATGTTTCAGCCCAAGCATTATGACTGTGAGGTTGCACCCAAGGAGGAAAAGAGCTTCAGGAAAGCGGCTCCGGGTCGGAGCTGCTGCAGGTGGCCGCTGCCACCCATGAGCATCACTTGCAGCACTGGGCACCCTGCAAGCATAGACCAAAACATGCCTTTGACAGCAGCTCCTCGCACAGCTCCAGCCCCTCGCAGAGCTCCCACCAGCCCAGTGCTACAAAGAAACCTGCTCCAAGCCCATCATCCATCACGGCAGCTCTGCCTCCAGCCGGAGGTGCTCCGCAGGAATGCTCATCCATCACTGCCCAGGAGCAGCGGGCAGGAGGGCTGACAGCCTGCAATGGCAAGAACCAACACAGAGGAAGAGGTGGGAGGAAAAGAGCTGCAGCCTGGCAGTTTAACGCTGGGTTTGAGGATACCGAGAGGGTTGGTGATGGGTGAGGAACGCAGGAGTTGGCTTTGATGAAGTCATCTGGAATCTGGAGGCTCCGGCAGCTGGGCTGGTCCTTATTTCTCATGAGATCACCCACTTCTCCTGAGCTGAAAAACACTGTGAACAGATCCCGTGCCCTGAGCTCTGCCTCCCCACGGGGCAACCAGGGCTGAAGTGTGCCCCTCACATCCACTGTCTCCTCTCCAAGAATAACTCATCACTGATGCTGCAGACAAAGTTTCAGGGAAGGCAGCAGCAGGTGATTATGATTCCCTGCCTGCCCCTCAGCCTCCTGCCTCACATACTGATACCCTGGCAGGTTTTCCCTTGTGCAGAAGTGTAGCTTTGGATTTGTACTTTATCCCTCTAAACACATAATCCACCCTGAACCCCACTGGTCCCTCGCAGCTCATCTTGACAAGGCAGCGCTGCGTGCTCCTAATAGTGCCTTCTTTTAAAACACATCTGATTTGATCCCTTCTAATTGTCTTTCCCTGCAATCTAAGGAGGAAAAAAACACAGAAAGGTGCCAGGATCTGAGCCTATGGAGCTGTATTTCCACAGGCTCCCTGAATTCCACTGGTGCTGCTTTTAGGGTGGCTGTGCACCATCTCCTGCCTCCTGCTGTCCCCCAGGGCTGGTGTTTTGCCCCACCAAAGTCAGCTGCATGCAGCATCCATCAGATCCTGGGCCCTTCTTTGCTTGCTGACCCTAAAATCTAAGTTGTTTTATGCCTTTTTACAACGTGAAAAAAAAAGCCAAAACTTTGTGTCCTGGAATGTCAAACGCTGGAATAAGCCTGGAAAAGATTAAACCCCATTTTGAGGTCTCCTGGGTGGAGGAATTACTGCCTCTGCCCTCAAGTCTTCTGTGAATGTACACACTCAGCTGTTAAGCTTTTAAGCTCAGGGTGCTGTCACCCCCTGCCTCAGCATCTGCAAGCTCCATGTCCCCAGGGAGCCAGCGCATCCCCTGGGACATGGGGAGCATCCAGAGCTGTGGGGACCCTACTGGGCCATCCCGGGGTGAGGAACACCCCAGATACCTTCTGCATCACCCCGTGGTGTAATTCGTGGCTTAGGAGAACAGGGCGCTGCTTGGCTTGTGTGTGAGGAGAGCAGTGATTTCTGCTATCGGAGATCTCTGGCTGGAGCGCGGGGGATCCACGCGCCTTTAGGGACAGCAGGAATATTCATTTAAATAACAGCACCTACCTGTTTAATTTAGGGAGCACAATGGCCATAAACCCTACAAAGCGATTCTTCATTTTAATAATTCACCTCCTCAAGTTCTTACTCTGATTGATCCGAGATATTAAATTTAATAAGAGAATTTGTCAAGGTTATCTGATGTCAGAGTGAAAGAGAGTCTGGCTTTTGTCATGGGCTGGGGGGTGCTCTGTGCTTGTGCGTCTCCACGCTGTGTATCCAGGCATCAAATACATACAGTAGAGGCAAAACTGAGGCTGTGCTTTCCAGAAGAGTCCATTGGGAATGTGATCCAGCCCCAGCTTCGCACCCAGCTGCCAGCGGAGGGGGCTGAGGTGTTTCTCTTCCTGCTGTAAGCTCCAGCCGCTGAGGCTGATCCCATGCGAGGTTCCCAGGCTGCCGGCAAATCCCGAGGAAGCGGCTGAGGGCAGCGAGGGGCATCGCAGGAGCTCAGTGAGGACGCAGCGAGCGGGTTGGGAGGCGCTGGTGAGCCCGAGCTCCCCCCCCAGATCCCGGCCTTCGATGGCAATGGAGGAGGAGCGAGCGGCGGCTCCAACTGATGTTTCTCAGCACTCGGATTGACACCGGGAATTTCGCAGGCATCACCGAACACTGCCGGCGATTAAAATCATTTTGACTTCAGTGCCGTAGGTGTAACTCAATTACGGAAGGGAAAACCTGGTACTTTAATGCAGTTATCAATCTGAATTAAACGGAGCGTTTTTAATAATGTGGCTTGTTCCAGGAGGCTTCCCATACCAGCCTTGGCATCTTTAGCCTTTCCATGCTTTAAAAGCAACCCAAAAGGAAGAGATAAGCAAGGAAAGCTCAGCACCAGCAATGGAGCAGCCCTGCTGTAGCCCCTGACCCAGGCAAGAGGGGTGCGCTGGGTGATGCTGCCTTCACTCATCCAAGCCAGCCACAGGATCAGAGCAGCTCCATGTTGGGCTCTTCTGGGAACACCGGCACATCCAGCCCTGGTGAGGGATGAGTCTGCTCGGGACGAGGCTGAATTGCATTTTATATTCCTTGTTAATGTTTCATCCTTTCAGCGACCTGAAGGATACGCTCCATTTATGAAAGAGGTTGAATATCCATCAAGAAGTTGCTCAGAGGGGTCAAGCAGAAACTGATGTATTCAAATAATAACTGTAAGAAAGTGTCCATTATCTATGAATTAAAGCCTGTTGGGAGCCGACGGCTGCAGGGCACTAAGGACTAGAGTAAAGCCTGAAACAGAGCTGGAGAGGGATGTTTTACAAAGGAATGTAGGGACAGGCCAAGGGGCATGGCTTTAACTGCCAGAGGGGAGACTGAGATGAGCTCTTAGGCAGAAGCTCTTCCCTGGGAGGGTGCTGAGGCGCTGGCACAGGGTGCCCAGAGAAGCTGTGGCTGCCCCATCCCTGGCAGTGCTCAAGGCCAGGTTGGACACAGGGGCTTAGAGCAAGCTGCTCCAGTGGAAGGGGTCCCTGCCCTCATTCCTCTGCTCAGGAGCAATTCTGCTTTGGAAAGTCATGTTATGCTCAGCTCCCAGCCAGAAGAACAAAACCCAACCCTTCATTTACATAGCTACAATATTGAATTACCATTATGCTGCTGAATAAATAAAGAATACCAGTTCTGGAATTTCCCATAGATCAACAATCAACATAAAGGGCCTCATTATTGTCACTGTGGTTTATGATGCGGGCTATTAACAGGAAATGGAATCGATAATGAAACAATGCGCAGGGAATATGCTGTGCAGTGGGAAGTCTGTGGCAGGAAGGTGGAATAGGAGGCAGGTGAGCACGGCAGTGAGGAGGGAATGTCCTGCATGGGGATGGCAGCGCTGGACCAGGGGTGGGGAGTGCTGAGGGCTCCTCTCCTCTACACACTGTCATTAAACACCCCACGGACAGCACTATGTGTTGCTGGAAAGTGTTTGGTAACAGTAGGCTCCAGGCAAAGCTGCTTTTCCAGATGCCAGACCCTGAGCATCCTTCGCTGTTATCCTTGCCTGCTCCCGGGAGGAGAAAGCAGGAGCACTGCCTTTTGCACAGAGGTGGAGGGATCGCAATGGGATGGGTCATGAGGCAGAGGAAATCTCCTGCAGCTTTCCCTATGGGCAAACCCCCTGTTTCCAACCTGGCTCTGCCTTAAGCAAAAGGCACCCAAGACTTCTTCTGAGGAAATAGAGAGAAAGCTCATTTCCAGCAGCAATGTACATTTTGCTAATCAGGATTAAAAAGAGCAGGGGGAAATAGGGAAACCAGCACCAACTCTGTCCTCTAAGTGCTAAAAATTGCCCTTGGATACAAAGAACAAATTGATAATTATTGCTCTAATTCCTTCCCCTGCAGCTCTGGCTGGGGAATTGGATGTGTAAGCCTTCCAGAGACCGCATGCCTCCGCTTGTAATTTGTTGCTTCCCTAAGCACGTTGTCCTGCCTGCGCCGGGCACGACTCCATCAGCACCTCTTGTTCACCACGCGCTGCTCGCTCTCATTCCTGCCCCCAGGAATCTTCTTATGGCAGCAAAAAGGAAAATGAATTTGCTTTTCATGGTGAAGTAAAACCCCAAAGCGTGATGGAGAACCTGCTGCAAATACCGGGAACATAAACACTGGAATCACAAGCCACACGTGACTGAGGTATGGAGAGGACAGCCCCATAAATCTCCAGGCTTAGATCTTAAAGCCTGACCAGGGATATTAAATGGAAGTAGATTTGGAAGATGTGCAGAGCCCAACATTCTTTAAAGCTTTGTAAGTCAGTAATAACGCTTTAAAATCCACTCTAAATCTCGCCAGGAGGCAGGGAGGGCTGGTTGGACACCGGGAGCCGAGCTCCATCCCATGTGTTGTACAGGCAGGCTGGTACAGGGGTCTCCACACGCCCTGTCCAAAGGCAGCACCCTGCTGCTTCCCAAATCCCAAATCCCCTTGTGATGGGACCATTGTATCTCCATCTTCTCTGGCTCAGTTTCCACACCGCTGTTGCTGTTCCCTCCTGCTGATCCCTGAGTCTGTCTGATTTTCCTCTGGGCTTTGGAATGCTGCTACTGCAGGGCCCATCACTGTGGTGCCAGCAGCAGACGGAGCGACCTGGCTGTTTATAGCCTGGAAAGAATGAGGAGAGACTGAGAGAGAAGGGGCATGGACATGATATAAGGGCATTTTCTGGCCCCCCAACAGCCAAATCATCTTCCCTTTAGTGACTAACACCAGTGATTCCTCATGCTGCTCCAGCCCCGGCACCCATGGGTGCTGCTCCAGCCCCGGCACCCATGGGTGCTGCTCCGCAGGGTGAGGACCACAGCACAGGATGAAGCACAGAGCCAGGCTGCTGGCTGTCAGGATCCTGAGCACTGCCACTCGCTTGTCACAATGTGGGCTGGAGACGGGAGATCTGTTTTTCCTGGTTAATAAGGTTTATTTTTGTTCCAAATGAATAATACATGATTAGTGTCAAAATACATTACAGTCCGTCTGTTATAAACCACTCTGCTGCTCTGTATCTTCTCTCCCTGTCCTCTTCCTTCTTTCAACTATCTTTCTTTCTCTTTGGCTTCTCTCTCTTTAAAGCTCCTTCTTCCTCTTGTCACTGTCACACCATTCATTTTCACAGCAGCAGAACAGAATTTGAATTCCATGCCTTAGGGCTCGGTGAAGTTAAGAGCATGTTGCATTAGGAGGAGCACTGATTGGTCTGAATTATGTAGGAGCAAACCAAAGAGGTTGGGATTCACTCATGCCATATAAACAACAAGAACATCAAAATCTACATGCCTGCATCCTTCCATAATCCCCCTGCACTGGGCACTGGTGAGGCCGCTCCTCGAATCCCGTGTTCAGCTCTGCACCTCTCACTGCAAGAGAGACATTGAGGTGCTGGAGCAGGGCCAGAGAAGGGCACTGGAGCTGGTGCAGGGCCTGGAGCACAGTGTGATGGGAAGGGCTGAGGGACCTGGGGGGTTCAGATGGAGAAGAGAAGGCTCAGGGGGACCTCATTGCTCCCTACAGCTGCCTGAGAGGAGGATGGAGCCAGGAGGGGGCTCTGCTCCCAAGGAACAAGGGATGGGACAAGAGGAAATGGCCTCAAGCTGCACCGGGGCAGGTTAAATGGAGCTGAGGAGCAATTCCTTCCCCAAAGGGTGCTCAGCATTGGAACAGGCTGCCCTGGGCAGGGCTGCAGTCACCATCCCTGGCAGTGTTCACACACCGTGGAGACGAGGCCTTAGTGCCATGGGTTAGTGGTGGCCTTGGCAGTGCTGGGGAACCATTGATCTTAAAGGTCTTTTCCAACCGAGTTGATCCCTCAATTCCATGATCATATAAAGTATGGCACCATCTCACCAGCAGCCTCTGTGTGCCCGGGAGGGAGCTGTGGGCTCCCTGCGGCCAAACCAGGGCAGGGCAGGATTCCAGCTGAGCCTGACAGAGCACCCAACAGCCTGCTCCAACATGCAGCATTTAACAGGGAATGTGGGATTGCAGACTCCTTCCTGAGGTGCCTGGAGGAGCTGACTCAGGCGAAGTGCTGCAGGTGCTGAGACTGGAGGGCAGCGTTGCTTTGGGCCACTAAAGGGCAAACTGGATGTGCTTTCCTTTGTTCCATCACTGGAAAAAGCAGCTTCACTGAATATTTGTATTCGTCTTTTAAGACCCTGGGAAGTGAAACCTTACGGTGGCGTAAGACTTGTCCAGGTCTTGCTCCAAAAAGTAAAAGCCATCAATAAACCACCAGTTCCAGCCACTTCAGAGGGAGGACCAATGCCTTTATTGAATTATACAATATGGATTTTGCTCCTTGGCCCCAAATGATGAGAAATCCTCTGAATCTCCACAACAACCCAAAGTTGTTCCTGCTGAGGCACATGTGGCTTTGGTGGCTCCTGAAGGGTGGGAATGAGGGAATAGGAGCTTGGAATCTGGGGGTCTGAGGGGACTGGGAGCCTCAGCCCAGCCAGAGGGACCCCTGGGATGCAATACTGCTTGCTGCGAGGCCCTGGCTTTCCTCTCCATCATCTCACCATGAACTTCCCATGAATGACACCTTTCCACCTCCAAGGCTGCTAAACAGAGGCTCAGTCGCCCAGCGGGGCCGCTGCCCTTGTTCTTTTGTACACTGTAGAATAAGGCGTTTCGTGACCTTTCCTGAAAGAGGAGCTCGGCTTGATAGATTCCCGGGAACAAGGCACATCCCCGCCAGCTTTATTGCCCGTGTCCTAAGGTTACAGAAACGCTCCTTCACATTATTGCACTTAACCCGCTGCCAGCCCAGGCAGGAAATCAGCAGCCACTGCCCATGCACTTGGCAGGGATTTGGGCAGCAGCTCCCTCAGCGCTCCCGAGGCCACAGGGAAAGGCACCGTGCGGGAAGCTGCTCTTGCTGTAACCTCACGTGCGGTTTATCCCAGTAAATCTCCTTCAGGACACAACTGTAGCACAGCCAGCTGTTTCATGGGCGCGATGCTTCTGCCTTCCCGAGGTACGAACCCAGGCAGGAAAATCCCTCCTGGGTTGATTTGTCCCAACAGCTGAGTCATTTAAATGGTGGGATTTATACAGGCAGGAACAAATTGGACTCCTGTGTGGGAAAAGCGGAGTTAAAGCCAAAATACAAATCAGCCCCCCATTGTTCGGGGGTGGATCCTCTCTTATGCATCAAGGGCATTGTCCTGAGCAAGACAGTTCATTTTCTGAGCTCTTCCTCAAGATGCCACAGGAGAAAAGCGGCACCGTCCTCCTCAAGCTCTTGCCAGTGGTGCAGGGTGATGGCATGTGCAGAAAACCCTTCACATTCCAGCGTGTTTCAGTTTTGCTGTTTAAGCACCAGGTTCTAACAATACAGGAAGGGATAAAGGTTTAAAACCTGGGTGTTATCTAACATAAAGCACTCGCTGCTGTGGAGCATGGTGGGCTTGCGAGGACATGGGTTTGTGCACATGGCAGTGCTCCTGCCTGGTTCTCTTTTTAGGATGCACTGGTCATGGGCTAGAGGAGCACTGAGGGTGCAGACCCTGTCTTGCCTTGGCAAGGAGAGGTTTTAGGTGTAACACCACATCCAAGTGATGCACAAAGGCCTCTCCTGCAGCAATGGTGCTGCAGCTGAACTGCAACCAACTGGAAAGGGAGTTACACTGGACCATGGTGCCGTGAATTCCTAATTCCTCAGTGGAGCAAGGATAATGACAGAATCTTGCTCAGAAGAAATAAAACATGAACGCAAAGAGCCGAGGATGTGGGCGCTGATTTCCCTGCAGCAGTGGGATGGTCTGAACTGGACGGAGGATGCGTGTGGGGCAGGGGTGTTGGAGCTGTGGGGAGCCATGGGGAGCTGGTGTCTCTGTGGTCTTGCGCTTCCAACCCGCAGCAGCTTCACCCAGCTGTGCTCTCTTCCCTTTAAATCGTACTTCAAAACCAGGGTAATGACTTAAAACCAAGCAAAGGAAGCAGCCAACAGAGACATAAGGGCTTGTTTGATCTTCTGAAAGCAGATTAGGAATCAATTCCTAACAGAAAACATTTAAGTGATAGTGCTGGAAGAAAAGGCCAGGAAAGAGCCGGGACCAGCTGCATGTAGGGAGTTGATGCCCCTGGGATGCATTTGGCAAGGGCAGATAGGATGGGGCTTGGAGCAACCTGCTCTAGTGGAAGGTGTCCCTGCGTATGGCAGGGGTTGGAATCGGATGAGCTTTAAGATCCCTTCCAACCCAAACCATTCCATGATTCTTTGATTCTCTGATGACCCTGTTTCTCCCTGGATTGCATGTGCCAGCAGGCAAATCCATGAGGATAAAGCCAAGACCCCCCCAGACGCCTTCCTGAAGCTGCTTCTGTAGGAGTGGAGTCTGTGTGGAGCAGGAGGAGGGGGTAAAGCCCTTGACTCTCGGTGTAATCGCCCTTGGCCATCCAGAACACACGGTCCCTGGGGATCTTCTCCCTGCTCTCCACCACACACGAGCCTCAAGTGCTGCCTGGGGTTCTGCTTTCAGTGCCAAGATTTAGAAGAATAAAACCTAAAAGCTGGCACGAGGCACGAAGTGAAGCTGCTTCCTACAACAATAACGGCTTATTCCAGCAGCTCAATCGAATGTGACCCCTCCTATGCAGCAGGTCAGCAAATAAATCCAGGGATTAATTGCTGCTGTCGATACATATCTCAGCAGCATCCAAACATTTACAAATGTGAGCTTGGAGCTGGCGCGTCCCAGCTTGGCACCAGCGGCCGGGCCTTGTGCTGAGCAGCGGTGGGGATGCCTCTGGGTTGTTCTGCTTTGCTTCCAGCTCCATGCTCTGCACAGTGACTCCGGCTTCTTCCAGCACCAGCCACGCTTGAGGCAGGGTGTCCCCGGGCTGGTTTTGGCTCCGGATGATGCTCGGCCAGCAGCACGCAGCACATCCCAGCTCTGGGCCCGCAGCACCGTGCGGGCTGTCCCTGTGTCACCCTGCTCATAACAGTGCTTTCAGAAGGGGTTGAAATAATCCCCCCATGCTGCTTCGAATGCTCCCTCCTGCTGGCAAACCCTGGCAGCAGCCTCAGCCACGGCACAAGAAGCAACGGAAGAGCAAAACCAGCTCGGTCCTGTGCTGAGAGCAGAGGTACGGGCTGAGGGACAAGGGAGCTGTGCAGAGGGTTTCATGAAGCCATCCACATGCACTGGTTCACTCTTATTTCACTCTGCTGTTTCACTCTACCTTATATTCCACCACTAACAGAGCAAAACAGTATTGAACTGGAAATGTCATTTAATTATTGTGAAAAGAATACTAGCTCTGGGAGGTCAGTAAGTGGAAATAGCAGTGAACACAGCCCACGTTGCATGCCTTACAGCAACTAATGTGTCCTCTGCTCTCAGGGCAAGTCAGCTCTGACTTGATCCAGCCACTCGGCTGCAAATACTTCGTGCCCTCTGATGACCGTAGTCAAGAAATCACAATCTGCTCCTGACAGAACTTACAGATTCATGCAGCGACCTGTTTATATTCATGCATTGTTCACAGAGCTTATTAATTAATACGCTTTATTGGTTTTGTTAACATCATCTGTGTTGGTTTTAAGGGGGATTTTAGCAATACCATCGTGTTCAGTGCAAATAACCTGGAACTAAGGGATTGTTCTTGTGAATGTGGATATTGATGCTTCCGTGGCAAGGAGAGGGAGGCATTAGTGGGTCCCATTACGCTGCGTTACACAAATGGCATGTTCCGCTCATGGAGGGCATTAAAAGGCTTGGTGCCATTACAGCCTAAGAGCTGGCAAGGGTAAGATAATGGACTGTAAAAAAATGTATGTTTATTGAACTTTCCCTCATTGTTTGGGTTTCTGCAGGGCTGAATCTCCTCAGTGCTGTGTGGGATGAGACCCTCCTCAGCATGTGGCTGTCCACGGTCAATGTGCAGCAGCAGCACTGATGTGACAAGCCCCCCCAAACCCATTCAGCTGTGGCGCACGCTCAGCCCCCTGCACCAGCGCGTGGTGCCAGGCACCAGGGATGCTCGTCATCTCCCACTGATCCCGCTTCCTGCTCCCCTGTGTGCTCAAGGGAGGTGAGGGGCTGAGAGCTGACCCCTTGTGTGAGCGCCGGTGGATGCTGGGGAGAGGCAGCCCTCAGAAATCTCTCAAATTAGTGTTCCAGCACAATGCACAGGCTTTAAATCCACACTTGGTGAGGAGAGGCTGACACCGCTGCCTGTCCCCAGGTCCTCAGAGTCATTTGATCATCTCCCTAACAAAACACCCAGCCCTCCCGAAGCCACACTGCTGCAGGCTAAGAAATAAAATCCCCGCAAAAGATGCCACAATCTGGAACTGTATCATCCCTCATTACACAATGAGATGGCACAACTTGGCCCCTAAAGCCTCAGATGCACTTTTCAGATGCATTCAGAATGTGGTTTGCTTTCGGCTCATGCCCAAGCTGGAGCAGCGGGCCTGCTCCCATGCGGTTGTGCTGGTGGCTTGTTGAGCACCATGAGCAGCAGCAGGCAGGAACTGAGCCCAACATCGCCTGTATGTGCTGTCCCAGTGCTCCCAACATCTTCGGATGTCTTGTGAAAGCACTGGAGCAGGCAGCATTGCCTGTATGTGCTGTCCCAGTGCTCCCAACATCTCCAGATGTCTTGTGAAAGCACTGGAGCAGGCAGCATTGCCTGTATGTGCTGTCCCAGTGCTTCCAACATCTTCAGATGTCTTGTGAAAGCACTGGAGCAGGCAGCATTGCAGGGGTTATCTCCTAACCCATAGAGGAATCCCAACACCCCTGAGATCAAACTGCAGCCATGGTCTTGTTTGCCTTCAGCTCCTAAACATACGGTTGCAAAGGAAAGAGGTTACTTGGCCTCTTTCCCAAGCAGAAGCAGCAGTGCAAGGAAATGCTCTTCCAGCCCCAGGGATGGCAGCAGTCACAGCGGAGCACCGGGGCCACCCGGAGCTGAAAACCAGCCGAGGGCTGGGAGGTGTCTGCAGACCCAAGGCAGTCAGTGATACAGCACTCGGGATAATTGTTCTGCTTGGAATCTCATGCTCTGGTAATTATTACTCTCCTAATTTCATTATTCACAGTTGTGATAGGTAGCTTCACCTCTCTGTGTTTCTCTCTCACACACAAACCTCTTATTAGCATTCCCTGCAATGAAATTACTCCCCATCCTACAGCTGAGACAAGCCCAGCACAGGCTGGAGCACAAGATCATTGTGTTGTAGTCAACTCTCTGTGGCCCCTGCCTCCCGTGCTTGCTGTGGCACCACAAGCAGGGCCTCCCGCTGAGCTATGGGACATGGGACCTTTCCCAAGGAGCACAGGAACCCAGCAGAGCTCCCACCCCACCTCTCCGCCCCGGACCACACGGAGCTGTTCGAGCAGGGCTGATTGATCTGCTTCCAAAACCAAGCAAAACTTCCCCTCTTCCACTTAGCCTTTCTTATGATCCATAAAACGCGGCTGGAGGCACAGACAGCTGCTGAGAGGGAAAAGTTGCAGCTGGTAAAGAGAAGTTAATGCGGTTGTGAGGGGTGGCAGTGACTGTGCAAGCATTGCACTGTTAATGCGGGGATAAAGCACCGCTCCTGCCACTGATCCCAATCCCTGGAGTGCCATGTGCCAGCCGGGATGTGCAGCTCAAGACCATGGTGGCACCCATGGCTTGAGGACCATAGAAGCATGGAATAGGTTGGCTCCATTGCAAGGAATGGGCTGGCTCATGGAGCACTAAGGGAGAGACCCAAGTGCTCCAGCTGGCCACATCCCAACACGGAGCAGAGCCTTTGCGTCCCACCCTGTGTGCAGAAGGCAGGGCCATCGAAGAAGGCAGGAGAGGGTTAATGGAGGTACCAGAGCAGCCTGATGAACCTCAGGTGTAAGGGTGCAAGGTTATAAAAGCTGCAGCTGGGAGGAAGGGCTCTAGTGAGGAGGAGGGTGGCATGGTGGGTTCTGTGTGTGCTGCTGGAGCGGAGCCTGCTGGAGCATGCTTCAGGTGAAGGAGGTGAGGATGGGCTGTTACATGGAGCTCAGAAAGAGAGTCCCTGCAGCCCTTCCCACCCAAATCAGACAAGCCAGCAGCCTCCCTGAGCTCATGCCCAAGATCCATCAGCTCCAGGGAACTCAAGAGGGGAAGGTATGAGGAGGGAGGGGGTGGATGGAAGACTAATTGCATCTGCACTTGGGCACTGCGGGTGCTGCAGATACTGGAGATGGGGAGAAAACCCTCATTTTTAATGGCAAATTGGTAACTTTGCAGCTTCAGATAACGCAGCAACCTGTCATTGCACCTCGCCACACAGTGCTGGGCCACAGCCAACCAGGCAGGGAACAGCGTGAGCCCGAGCAGAAGCCAGGATGGTGCCACAGCTTGAGGAGGACCCCAGGATGCTGGTGGTGGGTTTGATGTGATGTTTAACAGCAGCGTTTAAAAAGAGGAGTTGCCATGGCAACCGCTACCCGGGTTTCTTGTGCTTTGGCACAGGGAAGTTCTGGTACTGTGTGTGCCCAGGCAGGGCGCAGCGGTCCTGCTCCTCTGCCCATGGTGCCTGCTCTGCTCCAGGGCATCCAGAGGGTCCCAGAAGCCAACCTGGCACTTAAGCTATGGCTTCCCCTAGCAAACCCTTCCCTGCCTTCCATGCAGGCACCGTGGGCAGGAGCTGATGCTCTGAGTTAAGCAGGGACCTGGTTCTGCATCATGCAGAACAGCCCAGTGTAGGGGACAGTCAGCATCTGCCCTGAGCACAGGGCATGTGTCACCAGGAAGGTAACTCTTCGTTTCCCAATTGTAATTACCTTGCATGCTGTCTTAATAGCTTAGTTGCTAACCAAGGCTAGATGTTTGGTAGCAATAAAAGCAGTCCCTTGGTAGGTGGGGTTTCTTGGCACTTCATCTCAGTTCCAAAATGAATAATTTATATAAGGCTTTATTGGAGCCCGGAGTTACACAATAAATGTTCCATGCAAACACGCTCACATATTTCAATGTTAATATCTCTCCAGTGAATTTCCCTGGCAGGCCAAGCCAGTGTGGGATTGCCACATTGCTTATTTACGTAAAATATCATAATCTCACTTTTATTTGCTTTTCTGAAGTGCCATTAGGGTGATTTGGAGCGTATGAGCCCAGGCAGTTGATTGCAGCTGCAGCTCCTGGTCCAGGCTGGGAAATGACTTTCAGGGCTCCAAGGTGACAGTCGGGTGCTGTGGGGACACGGAGCCCCTGGGGTGAAGCTCTGAGCATAGAGGTGAGCACTTGGGTCTTTTCAAGGGGCTGGGTGTTTGTATGGGGCTGAGCAGATAGAGATGAGAACGGTGTGGAGCTGCTGAGCTACAGCCTGAGCCCATCCTCCTGCGCTGCTTTGGGCTGCAAAGCCTTGAAGGCAGCTCAAATCTGAGGCAGGTCTTCAAGAGGAGGGCGGCAGCTTTTAGCTGGGCTGTAACCTGTCCCCAAAGCACTGTGCTCTTTAGGGGTTTCTTCGCTTCTCAGTTAGGTGGAACTGTACTAAAGTGATTTGATTGCCTACATCCCAGTTGTAGCCTTCAGAGACTAATTACCTTCTTCCTGCACTTGGATGGTTTACATTCAAGTCAGTTTAAGGGCTGTGTGATGTTTTCGAAGGAGATGTGAAAACGGAGAGGCAAAAATCTTCCGAGAAGTAAATGGCTTGGAAGAGAGAGGCAAGAACAGGCGTGCGGTGAGTGCAGCTGTTTCGAGATGGGCTTGATCCTCTCTCCCATCAGGGCTGGGATGGGGAATGATGGGGGGAAACGGCCCTCAGGTGAGCACTTGCCCCTGTTTCACCCACAGAAGTGGAGGTTTGTGCTCCTCCACATCCCTCCAGGAAGAAATGCCAGGCTCCAGCTTGGTGATGCTGTGCCTGTCTGCACCCAGCTGTCTGGCTCCTATACAGATCTGTGCTGCCTTTGCTGCTCACAGCACAGAGGCAGCTTTAAGACAGGCAAAAATGATTTCCAAGCTGCTGCATTGTGTGCTGTCATCTTCAGCCCAGTGAAATGCTTCTGCTGGGGCTTTCTGATGTTCTCAGTGTGATTTGAGGCTCTCTTTAAAAGCTCGGGATTGTGCAGCCGCAGGTCTCTGTGATGGAGAGGTGGAAACGATCTCCTTGCAGCCAGGATACCTGCTGACATGTCTTCTGCTTCACTCTGCCCCAAAACAGGACGTGGAAAGGATTCTCCAGGCATTGATGCCTGCCACTCACCCCCTAAAGTCATCATTTTTAGGCACATTCTCAGCTGCTTTTTCCTGTGTCCCTGTGAGCTCACCTGCAGCTGATGATCCAGTTCAGAGCTCTCCTTGCTCACAGGGCCAGGACTAATGGCTCTGCAGGCTGAAGGTGGCTGGGGTGTCCCTGTGCCCCGGCCATGCAGCCACAGCCCTCTGGGACCCGGCAGCTCCTGCTGCCAGTGGCTATAGCAGCTCTGGGGAACAGGAAGTGAAAATGTCACAGGTGAGCTCAACAGGAGAGTTCCCAATGGAAAGCAGAAATGATTGTTTGAGGGAAATGGATTGAATTTCTCTGACAACTCCTCGCAGATCTAGGGAGCGAGCTCATACATACCTGGAAGAATTGCTTCAAAGAAAGCCTATTGTGACGGCTGCCGCTTGCTCTGCTCCATTTTTAGGTTATTTTGGAACTGCTATGAGTGGGGGAGCTGAGAAAGAGGAGTTCATTTCATCCCAAAGCAGGCGCAGCAGCGCCCGGAGCATCCTGGAGGATCACCACAGGCCCTCATTGTCCGGCTGTCCTGCTGCTTGGGCAAATTTAGCACAGGGCCAGTGGCTGCTTTAATAGGAGCGCTGTGATTTCAGGGGAGCTATAAATTCCTATTCCCCTGTAATTGCAGCAGCACACCTCAGTGCTGTTGCTGTAGCAAGAAAATGGTTCTCTCCAGTGCCCTGGGGACTTGGCAAAGATGCTGGCACAAACAGGATAATGAATGTTAGATAAGCAGCATGTTTCGCAGGCTGAGCTTAAATATTGAAAGAGCAGCATCCCCGCATCAGAGAGTAGCTTAACGTTATCTTAAATCTAGGGAATGTTTTCCCCTCTGCACACTGGGATTTGCACCGGGACCTCACTTCAGCACTAATGGGATCTGGGAGTCTGGAAGCTGTCTTAATGCACTGCGTGCCTCCTAGCTCTTGTCTAAGTAAAATGAGTTTGAATTCTTCATTTTAATTGCAGGCTTGTGATCTGGAATAGGCATTCTTGTACTGAAAAGCATCCGCTTTTAGATCCGTCCCTTAGGATATACAATGACAAAGGCAGGTCCCAGTCCCTGCCTGTCTGTGTGTTCCTGAAACACAGCTGTATTCCAGTGGTGGTTGTGCTGCAGCAGTCCCTGCAGCCAGCAAACCTCAGAAATGCCTCCGTAAAGACTCCCTAACATGGTACAGGGAAACTCGAGCAAGACGTTTTGTGCTATCATTCACTGTTTAGCTTGGAACGGTGCTTTCAGTCTGTGCTGTGGGGATGTGCAAGAGGTCCCTGCCCTACACAGCCCCAGTCTGGGTGCAGTAGGTGGCTGGTGAGGAGCAGTGAAGGTGCCAAGGGCTGGATGGTAGCAAGCGATGGAGCTCCCCTTCCTAAGCCATTTTATACCATGTGGGACCAGGCTTCCCTGGCCTTAGCATCAATCTAAGGGTCTCCTTTGGCTGTCGCTGCTACCCTGTGAGAGTAGGAGGACTCTGAAGTTGCTGCTGTAGTGGAATAGAAAGTTATCTCTCGTCCTGTAGGGATTTAGCAAAGATGCTGGCACAAAAATAGTTTGTAATGAGCTTTAAGGCATATTAATGAAGAGAAGTATAATTATTATTACAGAGCTCAATTACAGCCCTGGATTACAAATATTCTCCCACAATCCCTCAAGAAAGAAATGCATCTTGTCTCTGCAATTAAATAAACTGTGTATCAAGAGGAGGGAAGAGGATTAAACTACAGAAGAAAGAACTGCTTCAACTTGACTGTGGTGGCCCCTCTCACCCTCCTGACCAGCTACCGGCGCTCTGAGGAGAAGAATCCCTGCTCAGCACAGTGCTATGGCAGTGAGAATATTCCTTAGGAAACTGGTGGCTGGCTTCCTTCCAAAGCGCTCAGCAGCTGTAATGCAGCACTTGCCACGTTAGGAGACTCTAATAAGCCCCTTCCTGCAGTATTTATGGCAGTGCACACCTGTATGTTTCTGCTCCCCCAAGATGCAGCCTCGCACTTCTGAAGGGTTTTTTCCTTTCCTGCTTCCTGAGCACAGAGACAAAACTGAGGCGTTCGCATGTTTCCCACAGGAGCGTGACTGAAAGCGCAGAGACGTGCGGCTGCACATGCAGAGCGGTGCCACGGGTCAAGTGCTGGGAAGTGGCACACGGAGCGAAGGGAGCTTGGCCTTGGCGACCCAGGGATGTCAAGCAGAGGGGAGAACAATGTGGTCCCTAGGGAACAGTGAGATGTGGGGCTGGAATAGCTGCTGATGAGCCCTTTAGCTTCTGGGCTGGAGAAGTTTGCCTCTGGAGAGCTCTGAGGGAAGGAGAAGCCAGTGTCTCGCTGCGTGCTGAGCCTTTCACTCGCAGGAAGAACTCAGTTTCTCAGAGGGTCACCTTGATATGGGTGCTGGGTGGCAAAGGAGCAGGGTCAGAGCAGCTCTGCTGGCTTTAGCACCAGTGGGGGAGAGTCTGCTGCAGCAGAGATGGTACAGGCAGTGCCCAGACCAGTGCTGCTGCCCTGGAACATAGTGCAGTGCAGGATGCTTCGAGCCAGCCAGAGCCACGGGTAGTGTAGCTCCAATGGCTGCTCTAACCCTAAAATCTATCCTGAAACACTTCTGACATCAAAATGCACTGAGGTAAGCACGGGAGCAGAGGTCCTTGGGGATGCTGTGGCTGGTTTTCTGCAGGACATGAAGCAGGGCCAAGCCTTGGTAAGGGTATGGACACACGCAGGGACTGTGAGCTGGTCAGGCACATTTCTGAGCGCTGCATGGGAACTTGGTGGCTTTTCCTAATACGCAGGATGACAAAATCACAGCCGTGTGTTGTAGCAGCTTCTTAAGCATTGCTATTGTCCGCACAGGGCAGAACCTGCTATCTGAACACATTTCCCATGCAGCCTGATTGTTCCTAAATCCTTCCTACCCAGCCTGCTTTACACACTGTTTCAGGGCTTGCTTTTGATCCCACTGGCTGTCGGACACTTGTTCATACTGTGAACCCCACTGCTTTGTTCCTGCCAGTGTGCTACCCATGGGGCAACTTTTGTCCGAATAATCTCAGATTCCCTAAAGAGCAAGAGCTGCCAGCTTTGCTTTCTTGCTGGAGTGACAGCAAGGAACACAGACAGATTCTTCTATTCATCGGTGCCTTTCTGCTCATGTATCCTCACATCAAATCGAGTGTCAAAATAACATCCCTGGCCTGCAAGCAGCAGCTTTTGGCCACTCAAGGGCCATCTCAGGAGCAGATATTTAGTTGCAAAGGATAACCAGCAAGGGTTATTTAGTGAAGAAAACACGATGGGAAGAAACTAATGCAAAAATTAATAGAATCTGAGAGGCTGGAACTGCAACAGCCACCCCTCTGAGTGCTGCAGCTCTGCCCTGTGCCAGGCATCCCCACAGCAGAGCCATTGCAAGCACTGGGAATGCTTGGCCATAGACAGACACTCCTGGGATGGCCATCACCCGGGTGGAGAATGCAGCCTGCATTGCTGCACACCAGCCCTGGCAGCGGCAGGAGCCAAGGAGAGGGGTGGCAAGATGTGGCAGTTGGGTTTGTAGCTATATGAGTTAATAGAACACTTCAAAGCCCTTTGCTTTCTTCCTGGGTTTAATTTAATTCCAAGTCTGTTCAAGTATTAAGCACTATCAGTGCATGCAGAAAAGAGCCCCAGACACTCGCTTCTTGTGGAGGAGCTCTTGGCTGAAGTCTTTGCCCGCTTACATGATTAATCTGTCTCTGAAGTGCAGCTATTACACACTGGATAGTGTCTGGACAGTCGTGCGGCATTTTCCTGACAGCATACAAGTGGTGCGGAGGGCAAAGCTCTGAGCTGACACTGCGAAGAGGTGGAAGGTGACTTCGGTGCTGTGTAGTGAGCTGCTCCTGGAAAACCAGCTTCAAGAGAGCCAGCAGAGAGCTCTGGATGGAGGCACGCTGCATGCTGGAAATACTTAAACAGATTGTAATGAAGATCTGGCTTCATCGCTGGAGTCTCATAGGGCTAATAACTGAATCATTCCTCCTGCGCTGAAGTCCCCAGTTGGAACGAATGCGTAAAGGCACAGCATTCTAGGACACTGGTGCAGTTGTCTTAGCGTGAACCCTGCCAACTGAACAATATTGCTTGCTGTTGCATGAACAGAACATGTCTCCTCTGATTGTTTTTCCCTGCTCTTTTGAGACAGATGCTATCTGAGGATCCCCACTGGCAGAAGGACTTCTCTGAGGTACAGCTCTTTATACGTAACCTCTGGCACTGGTAATGGAGGGTGAAAAACCAAATCTAAGTGCTTTTTGGGTGAAGCTTGCTCCTTTCCTGGAAGGCATTCGTGACACTGGACGAGAGACTGCCCTCAATGGCACATGCTCTAGGGCACTTCAACTGTCATCAGCCCTTTTTAATTTGAGGAGCTATGAAACTGTGATAACATTCCTGGCGTGGCTCCTGGGAGGGACAAGGGAGAAAGGTGCCTCTTAGGAGAATGCTGATGGCTTTTTGTACTGCTGAGAAAGTGCTGCCTGGCTCAGCCACCTTCTCCGTGTCAGACTGGTGATCACTGCTGGGGACAGCCCCCCTGCTTGGGCCAGCTCTGTCCTTGGAGGTATCATTCATTTGCCCAGCAATTGGTGACTCTTGGGAGCCGAGAATTAAATTGTTGAGGTGTTATAAACTTTATGTATTGCATTACCACAAGGTAAGTGATAGAAAAGGAGAGTTAATTCTGTGATAAAGAGGGAAAGTGCCACTGCGGAGCAATCATTTCAAAGGCAAAGAGAAATATTTATAGGCTCGGGACTGTGAAACTTGCTGCTGCACTCTGACACGAGCTGTGCTACCGATGCACACAGCAGCACTTGAGGAGCGGGCTCTGACAGACACGTGGGCTGCAGCTCTGCTGAAGGCAAGTCTCAGCTCACACTGGGTTCAAAGACATCTGCTGATGTGGTCAGCTCAGGTAAGGTGGTGTAAAATCAGAGCTGAAAAGTATTTTCAGCCCCTCAGAATCCCTCATCTGTGTCGCTTGTGTCACCTGTGCAGTAATGGGGGCTTGCAGAGATTACCCTACCCCAAGACACTGTACCACACCACCAGCTCCAAGAGAGTGGGTGCCCTGTATCACAGAATCCCGGACTGGTTTGGGTTGGAAGGGACCTTAAAGCTGATCCAGTTCCAACCCCTGCCACAGGCAGGGATACCAGAGCAGGTTGCTCCAAGCCCCTGTGTCCAACCTGGCCTTGAACACTGCCAGGGATGGGGCAGCCACAGCTTCTCTGGGCTTCCCTGTAGTCCCTTCAGGCACTGGAGCTGCTCTAAGGTCTCCCCTTCAGGAGCCTTCTCTTCTCCAGGCTGCCCCAGCCCAGCTCTCTCAGCCTGGCTCCAGAGCAGAGCTGCTCCAGCCCCCACAGCATCTCTGTGACCTCCTCTGGGCTCGCTCCAACAGCTCCACATCCCTCTTGTGCTGTTGTCCCCGAGCTGGGTGCAGTTCCCCTTGCTAGCAGGGACTGGCCAGTTCCGATGGGAGCAGGAAGAATTTTCTATTACCTGCAGACAATGGAGGGAAGAAATGAATTCATTCCCATCCCCAAAGCAATCTCTGCAGGCGGGTTTTGAGACAAGTCTCCAACCATTTCCCTTTGAAAGGAGCCCACCAAGCAGGCTTTAAGGAATCCTTTATCTTTTTAGCAGCAACATAATAGTGGTGGAAATTTAAACTTTGCCATCAAATATTTATCCTATTACAGCGGCTTAAGTAATTTAAGCTGCTGCAATCAACACTGTGGTTTTATTTTTAATGAGCCTTGTGTAAAACAGCCCCTTCGATCATTGTCAGGTGCGTGTGGAAGAGTCACATTTACTCAAAGAATTTTTAATCTCCCCGAAGAAACCGTTAAATAATGTACAGCACTTCACAAAACGTTACCTGTCACTGGTGGCAAAGCTAGCTGGGGCTCGGCAAGCCTGGCTTTGCTGGGGGTTAACAGAGGAAGGGGGTCTTTTGAGGGTTGATTGGGAGTTTTTTGGGGGAGGCCGGCTGTGTTTTAATCTACCTAATGGCAGGAGCACCCTGGGTCTAATTTTGGATGGGGTTCAGCCTCATGGAATGCAGTGGGTGATGGCAGTGTCAGGATGGGTGGTTTTGCTGCCTGAAGCACAGCTGGGCTGGTGGAGGTCGGGAAAGGCTGCTTGTTGCCGAGGTCCCTCCGGGCTTGGCAAGGCAGGACGGGCTGCCCGAGCTGCTGGACCCGGCCCCCGGTACCGGGGCTGCGGGCAGGGCGGCACCGCCGGTGGAACACTGACCCCCAGCGCCCGGCAGCGGGAGGAGCCGAGCCGGGCCACGTGAATTGAACTGAAGCATCGCGCTGCAGCAGAGCGATACGGGGAAGGCGGCGGCGGTGGAAGAGTTTGCGTGACCGCAGCTAAAGCGGCTGTTAAATGAGGTCCGGAAAAGCTCTCTGTAAGCTGCTGCTGTGCAGCGGCGAGGCTGAGGTGCCGCAGCCCGTGTAATCACATTCCCGGAGCAGAGGTAACGGTCCCGCGGGATGCTCTGTGCTGGCAGAGATTGACTTTCCTTTGGTGAAACACTTGAAAAATTGATGCTGCTCAACGCAGCTCAGGTCTTTGAAAGGGAAGGAAACCTTGGGCAAAGCGGCTGCCTGATATAGAATCCCAGCCTGGTCTGGGTTGGAAGGGACCTTAAAGCTCATCTCAGTTCCAACCCCTTCCACAGGCAGGGACACCTTCCACTAGAGCAGGTTGGCCAAGCCCCATCCAACCTGGCCTTGAGCACTGCCAGGGATGGGGCAGCCACAGCTTCTCTGGGCACCCTGTGCCAGCGCCTCAGCACCCTCACAGGGAAGAGCTTCTGCCTAAGAGCTCATCTCACTCTCCCCTCTGGCAGCTTAAAGCCATTCCCCTTGGCCTGTCCCTACATTCCTTTGTAAAATGTCCCAGAGCTCATTAGGAAAACTGGGTTTGTGCGGCAGTAGAGGGGGTGATTGATACCAGCAGGGCCTGGCATCTCCAGCTGGACCTCCCGTAGGAGGTCATGCCCATGCAGCTCTGCAGGAAAGCATCCCAACTCTCTGTATCCTCTGCTTCCCAAGTGCCCCTTAAGGATTTCCATTAATGACTTTCATAGTTTTTCCCCTTGCTGCTCTTTCTTGCAAAGCCTATGCACTCCTCTCAGTTGTGTTAATTAATTTCTTCAGATACTGGCTTTCCACATTTGGTTCTTGAGAAGATATTAGGAAGAAATCCAAAATAAGACTCAAGAAGAGATTTCTCACATGGCAAGAATAAAGTTTCATTATCTATCATAAATTCCCTGCTATTCCCATGTCAGGGCTCTCTAGCTCCTCAGCAACAAAAATGAAGGTCTCATTGGTGCAAAGATATTCAAGACAGCCGAATCAGAGGGTGGCAGACCCCCTTGAACGCTTGGGTTCCAGCTCGGCTATCAACTCATCAGAAACTGAGCCAGGACTCTTTTGGGAGCCCAAAACAGGCCCTTTGCTGCCACTACCTGAGTTGGCACAACAACAAAATGACAGAAGAGAACAACCACTACAAACTTGTATCCACAGATTATCCTGCCAGCACTGGCTCTGCCGAGGAGGGAGGATGCTGCAGCGCGGTCCAGGCAGGGAGCGAGGCTCCCTGTGCCAGCCAGTAGGAAGCAGATCCTCCTCCTGCTTTCTCCCAAGTGCTGCTAATGAAGCATTCAGACCCTTCACTAAAAATAAGGCTCCCATAGCAGGAAAAGACCAACCGGCGTTCCCACTGGATGCCTGTTTACTTTGGTAGACCTCGCGTTCCCCAGTTAACAGCCACTCTGTTTACAGGCAGCGCGGTTTTTGGCTGCTGTCCCTGGCATGTCGCTGATAGTTATCCAAATGAACTGGGGGGATTGTAACAGACAGGGACACTGGTGCAAGTGACAGACGCACAGACAAGTGCTGCGAGAAGCTAATTTACACATTGAGTTTCACAGCCTGAACCTCCCTTCCTGCTCAATAAGCTCCTCAGCTGCCGCTTTGTACCCGCCAGCAGCTTTCATACAAATAAGGGAGCTCTCAAAATCTTCCTTTTTGCCTGCCTGCTTAGACAAGAGATTCTAATAAAAACACCCTCTTAATATTGTTGAAAATAAGTCCTCTTTTATGTGGAAATATGGGCTTAATGTAAATACTTTGTGCTGCTCTGATTCCCTTTAAGGGCTGCATGGCTGGAAGCAGTCCCCGCGCAGCCTTTCAAGTCGCTCAGGAGACTCAGCCTGCTGCTGGGATGTGGGCTGATCTCAGGGGGGATCTGCGCCCTCGCAGCCCCCTTGGCACTGTGTGACTGTTGTTTTCTCCAGGAGGGATCAGCTGGATTTGGGTAAACGCAGCAGCATCGGCAGTTAGGGAATTGGCACCACTTTCCCACTAAATAATGTGGTTATAGGGGAGAATGTGGTGAATGTAATAGAGGAGGTGTGCAAGGCAGCCCTGGCGTCTTGGCTTCCCCCATGGAAGTGTCCAAGGCCACCCTGCAGTCTCAAGTGCTCGTGGTCCTTCCTCTCCACCCCTATGCGCTGCCACACACTGTGTCCACACATACACCACACTGCTTTAGGGCTCAGCCTCCTCTGCCCTCATCACTTTTTTACAGAGCATAAAGAATGGGAAACATACAGCATTGCGAAAAGTATTTATTAAGATCCTCACCATTTAATTTTCCTTGCTATTTTCAGCTCGTGGAGGAAACTAAACCAACCACCAAGCTCTCCAGCTGCACGAACGCTGTTCTTCATCCAGTTCTGGTCCTCTCCTGTTTACGAGACAGTATAAGTTTTCAGTGCCCAATAAAAACAATCATCTGTATTCCGTGGCTGCAAGCAACAACGCTGGCAGAGAGTGGAGCAAGTCGAGAAGCTTTTGGAGGAGAATACGAATTATCTCAGCCAGGGAACAAAGCACAGAAGGACCCTTGAGCACTAGGAGGAATTGCAGAGCAGCCTATCTCCAACGCGCCGCGGTTTAACTGGGAGACTTTCTGCTTTTGAGCAGAAAACGTCTTACTTGAGTATTCCCACAGGTCCATTCTTGCCACTTAGCTCAGCCATTTAAAAGACTGCTCATGGTTTTTTAAGGCCGGGATGAGCGGACAAGCATTTTAACAGCTAAGCTGGATTGAGGAGCCCAGGTAATATCCTCAAACTGCTGAGGCTTGTGGCTCTGGAATGAGCAGGAACATTAAAGGCTGCTATAAAGAAACCTCCTGGACCCTCAGCTACATAGAATTACCAAAGTCCCCCCAGCGTCCTCAAAGCAGTGAATTAAGAGAGGAGAGCTGCAGTTTAACGTGATAGATGGAGCCCCCAGGGCCGCTGCGTCCCTCCTCCATCAGGGCATGTTTCTCACAAAGGGCAAGAGTGCACTTCACCTGATAAAATAGGTGCACATAATGGCACACTTAAATCCAGGTGTTGGGCTGCTTGACAGTCATGGAATCAACTGGGTTGGAAAAGCCCTTTAAGCCCATCCAGTCCAACCATTCCCAGCACTGCCAAGGCCACCACTAACCCATGGCACTAAGGCCTCGTCTCCACGGTGTGTGAACACTGCCAGGGATGGTGACTGCAGCCCTGCCCAGGGCAGCCTGTTCCAATGCTGAGCACCCTTTGGGGAAGGAATTGTTCCTCAGCTCCATTTAACCTGCCCCGGTGCAGCTTGAGGCCATTTCCTCTTGTCCCATCCCTTGTTCCTTGGGAGCAGAGCCCCCTCCTGGCTCCACCCTCCTCTCAGGCAGTTGTAGGGAGCAATGAGGTCCCCCTGAGCCTTCTCTTCTCCATCTGAACCCCCCAGGTCCCTCAGCCCTTCCCCATCACACTGTGCTCCAGGCCCTGCACCAGCTCCAGTGCCCTTCTCTGGCCCCGCTCCAGCACCTCAATGTCTCTCTTGCAGTGAGAGGTGCAGAGCTGAACACAGGATTCGAGCCTCACCCGTGGGACATGGGGACAAATCACTGCCCTCATCACCTCACCCACATCATCAATGAAGATGTTTCTGCCTCACAGAAGTTCATCTGCTATTGGCAGTCATCGAAGTCAAAGAGTATTTGAGTTACTGACATTATTTGTTCCTTGAAGGCTGTGAGATGAATTGAGAGGCATCTCTGAATAATAACGCCCTGGCCGCACATTTTAGAGCAGGAGCAAGCACCGCTCCAGAAGGAAGACGCAAGGGGAAAGACCTGAAACGCGTTAGCACCTCTAGAGCGAGGAGGCAGAATCCTTCCGCGGGCAGACGCCCATCAGGCAGATTTGGAGCCAAACTCCTGTTTCCAATTTGCCAAAGCGCATTAACCCTCGGGGCGGGGCAGGGCAGGCTCGAAGCGATGCGCTCGGGCTGTGCCCCACGGGCGCCCGGCGGGGACGCGGTCTCCCTTCGCTCGCTCTTCCCGTCCGGAGCGCAGCGGCTCCACAAGATGGCGAGCGCGGGCTCCCCTGCCCTCCTCAAGATGGCGGCGGGCGGCGCGGGGCAGGGCCGGGGTCGCACCGAGACCCCCGGCTCGGCTCTCCCGGGAAGGCTGCAGCGGGAGCGGCTTCTCGGGTGCTGTGCGGAGGGGTCCCTGGAGGGCGGGAGCCCGGCGGCCGCCTCTGCTCAGGCCGCGGGGGAAGCGTCGCCTGCGGCCCGGCGCCAGCGGCGGGGCGGCCCCCAGACGCCCGGCCAGGTAGGAGGGTGGCGGCCGGGGCGGGCTGCGGGGCCGCGGGTAGCGGTGAGGGGGGTGCAGGGAATCATTAACAGCTCCAAATGGAGCATTGCCGTGAGGGAATTATCTGGAGAATTCATGTAAATTCTTCGCCTTTCTTCCCTTCCCACCACCTCGTTACGCTCCTGTGTGCAAAAATACAGTGCGGGAGCATGTTTACGTGCCCCGGGGCCGGCTTTGGAGTGTTTTACTGTTTAAAAGCTGGTGATGGGATGTTAGCCTAGCAATAGTCCATCCTGGTACATTAATTGCCATCTACAGCATCCCTAGGAAAACATGGAAACCGTGATTAGCCACATACGGTGCTAGTTTATGCTTTGAGAAGTGACTTACTACTGATGATGGACTGTGACTTGGTGCAGGTTACCTGCTCCTCTTTCCTACTGTTTTCATAGTGATGCAGCTTTGGATCAAGGTGCTGCTCAAGCCCTTCAGTTCCACATCCAGCCTTGCAGCTAAAGGGATGGGGTGGTTTTCTTTATTTCAGTTAAGCTTTAGGATCTTATCTCTTCTTCTAACAGTGCTCTTCTCAGAAAGCAGCTGAGAGACGACCCTCGAAGAGGCTAAAAACTGAACTCCCTGGTCCAGTAAAGTCTGAACGAGGACTTGCACGTGGAAGTGGAACGCTTGCTGCATTCGTGATAACACCTCCAACAACTGGTGGGGATCAGTGTTCAGAGGATCCGGGAGACCACGGTATAATTCAACAGCAAAAAGGTGAAAGCATTCCAGAGACTAACAAAGAGAAACAGGAAAAGGAGCATAATGTGTCTTGCAAGCTATGTGCAGTGGCATCAAGCGATGCTCCATCAAAAACAGACAGTGGTGAAGATGTGCGTGCTTGTGTCTGCAGTGAAGAGAGCAGCTGTGAGAGTGCACTTTCCGATGGGTCTGGCTCGGAGGACACTGCTATCCCAAAGAAGAGGATGCAACTGGACAGCAGTGCCTTCTTGGATGAAGACAGCAACCAGCCGATGCCCATGGACCGGTTCTTTGGAGATGTTGAGTTTTTGCAGGTGAGATGGTGACCAACACGCTCAGCTCTGTTCTACTCAAGTCTTGCATCTGCAAACTAAATTAGGCTGGACTCAAAACTGTAGTTATCTGGCATCATATCTGTGTCCCCTAGATAGAACTGCCTCAATCAGAGGTGGAAGTAATTGCCCAGCCAGATTAATTTCAGATGTAAAATCTTTCTTATTAAATTCTTTAGTCCAATTCTATAAGGCAGGTATTTTTACTCATAAAGACATATATAGCTGTACTATGGAGACATGATGTTACTGTCACAATGTTTTCGCACTGCGTGTTGGTGCCTGGTGTATCGGATGTGGCAGTAAGTGAACCTTTGGGGAGGCAGGAGCTCTGCCATTTGCCACAACAGACTTTCCTCACTGGTTTTATCCTTTTATCCTTTCCTTAAAGGATCTCCCAGCAGTTGCTCTCCCAAGCACAGCGATGAGCAGGCGAGAATTCAGAAAGCTCCATTTCATTGCAAAGGAAGAGGAGGAGGAAGAGGATGTTGTCTAACAACAAACTGTAAATAAACTAAACCCTTTTTCTTTGCAGCCACGTGATGCTGGGTGGCTGTTGCTAACATAAGGTGTCTCCGTTCGCCTTTTCTCAGGGAGAGAAGTGGTGGAGTTTGTTTTTCTGGAGTTGGCAGATACAGGATTCTCCCACAGTTATCTAGGGCTAAAATTGACTGAATTGTCAATGATTTGGAAATAAATTGTAATTTATCATTGTACCACTAATGTTTGGGAAAAAACTGGGAAAATGGAAGTTCTCAGAGCTTGCTTATAAATTTGAGGCCCTGCCTAGGGTGAACACCTGGTCTCACTCCTTTTTCAGAACTAGCCAATTAAAACATGTTAGAACAAGTTCCTTTTGCTGTTAATTCTGTGATGTCTACCTTTGTGGCATCCTGTTAGTAATGCAGCCAGTTGATTCCCCAGAACCAAGAGGGACACCAGCCTCTGTTGTATGTTGCACTGTTTGTATCTAAACCAGAACCAGTTAAACCTCTGAAATGCTGTTCTGCTGGTAAAGCTAAACACATGATTCAGTGTGAGAGCAGTGATGGTAATCTCTGGAAGTCAAGTAGTTCTTATTGCATGTCAGTTCTCTTAATAACAGCCACATGAAGCTGGCTGCCTCCCTCTTCCACCAGACCAGCTGTGAGCACTGCCTGTGGCAACATATGCAGTATTTTCAGTTGACTTCCCAGGGTTAGGAATAGGGATTTTGTACACAAATGCATCAGTGGTGATAAAGGAGGAATAAAATTGCCCAGTGTGAGGCTTGATCTGTTGGTGAGTGAGTATTGCCCACTAAGGATGGGGGGCAGCCCACCACATTTGTTATTCTAGCCTGCGTTTTTACCCAGTAATGAGTAATTTCAGATGGTTTTAGAACTGTGAACTCCCCCAAGTGTTTATGATAATATGTCTTTGAAAGTGTGATTACACGATAAGCTCCCAGGTCTTTATTGTTACAGTTTCTTCTACTTTTCTATAAAATACAGAGAAAATGTTATCAGCAGATGGTTTAAATAAATATTAATTTCTACAGCTACAGCCTGTTAAACATTCAAAAGTTGTAAGTCAAACAAATTGTATATGCATGACATGTTAATTTATTCACATTTCCACTCCAGCTGATGCATTGTTTCTGTCAACGACACTTCTTGGCTCCTTTTCTCTCTTAATTCTTTAACACAGAAAAATCTAATTTTTTAATAGCATATTCATGGTTCTCAGCACAACTCCAGCTTGAAGCAGCTCTCCCAGCCTTCCTTAAATGCTTTATTTGCTTCTGGCTCTTTCTAGCAAATACGGCTTCGCACACAGACATTTGGGGTTGTTTCAGCACTGTGCAAAACAGTGATTCTCAGTTTGTAGGAAGTGCATCTTACAGATGACAACTGTTGTGTCATCAGGGTCTTAGCTGTGATGCCATCCCCAATGTCAAACCAGTGCAGTGAGAGTTTGTATCTTGGGTACCAGTGATGTACAGTCAGTAGGGTGATATGGAAGGATCGATTCAGGTGCATTGGTGTTAAAAATCCTGTGTTTAAAATGCACCTACTTAGATTTCATATTGAAATGTTTGAGGGGGGCTGAGTTGGTTGTTTGCAGCTTGCTACTCTCTGTAGTAAAGCTCCTGCATTTCCAAGACATAGTAGGTCATGGCTTTCCCCACCTCTGCACTGTTCTGTGTGGACTAGCTTGGATTTACCCAGGTAGGGAAAGGGACCAACAGTATGGGGGGAAGGAGAGTGAAGTTATTCACAGTCAGCAGCTAGTGCTCTACTAGCAATCTCCCTGTGCTCAGCCTTTCCAGCCTGAATTGCCATGCTATGTTACACCTCGTTAATCACTCCTGTTCCTCTGCCTCCACATAACCACACAGGAAAATGGTGTCAGTTTTTTAATTTGAAAGAATTCACATCACTTACACTGACAGTCCCTATAAGTTCAGTTGCTATCAGCTGGTATTTAAAAAATCAAGTAAAAATTGATCCATTTGTATTTTATTACCTGAGGTAGGAAGTGTTTTACAAAGGCAGTATTCTCTGGAGCACCAGGTAAAACTGATTATGCAGTTACTTTCCTTGTGTTGCTTCAAGCAAACTCAAGCTACAGAGGCAGAAATGGAAAAGAGGGAGAAACCAGGGGGGAAGATGCCAAAGCAGCAAGGTGGCAGAAGCAAAGATGTGCCATGGCCTTGCTCTTCAGCAGCAGAGTGGTCATGCATGAGCACGGGTGTTTCAGCACAGAAGAGCCAGCTGCTCTGTCACTGAACCACCCTTTAGCACACCTGAAATACAGTGGTTATCACCTGGAAAAGGCATGGAGCAGAATAATTATCCTAAAGTACTCTGTTTGGCTTAAAGTTCAGAAGAATGCACATCTAGAATTAGTTTTTTGGACGTGCATTTGTCATGGCTAGAGAGGCAGTAGAGCTTAATCCCTGTCAGCCTCTGGCCTCAGTTTTATACTGACTTGCATCTGTATTTTAACAGTGTGATGGAAGGCAGGCTTGTAGTGAGAAGGCAGGAGAGCAGAATTAAGCATGAGGTACCTGTATGCTTTGTGAGATGGCATCTGAATTACTTAACAAGTCCCTTTTGGCAGGGACTCTGAAATAAGTCCTTTAGCAAACTAGAGCTATTCAAAACCAACATGATTTTGAAGGAAGCAGAAGTCGCTTCCAGAGATGCACTATGAAATCCTGTGGTTGTGCTTTCTTCCCCTGTAAATTTTAGTTTTGTCACAGCTGAGGTTATGATTGGTTTTCTTATGGCAAGCAATATGTACAAGTTTTAAATTATCCACAGTAAACAGCAGCTGATAGAAGTATTCCCAGTTCACTTCCCTTCCATCTTGTGTTTTGACAGCTTCTGCCAGTTCTGGGACAACAGCACGTTTCTTCTCTATTCTTCAGTGCACAAAAGAGAAAACAATATTGCTGTTAAAGGCTTTTTTTCACAATATTTGAGCATCCATCTTCCTTTCAGAGACAGGCAGAATGCGAATTCCTTCACTGTAACTAGGATTCCCAACCCAAAGAAATTTAGCACATCCCGTTTGCTTCACGACTGCACAATGCATGAAAACAGGTCTGAGGATCTGCCAGAGAGGAGTCCCCACAAAGGGAGACAGGGTGAGAAGGGGTATGTTCTGTACAAGGAAAATCTGAAGCAAAGCAGCTAATGAGAGACAGCATTATCATCTGCCCTCAGGATTTTATGTCCTGAGAAGCAGCTGCAGCACCCAAGCATCTTTTATCAGAGTGCACTCACGGCAGAGCTAACTGCACAGTGGGGTGGGTAAAGGGCAGTTTGGATTAATACTTTGTACATACATGTGATCGAGATTCCAGGTACTGAACAGGATTCTGCTCTCCCTGTTACTGTAGGGGTTGATGGAATGCTTGCATGGGCAGTCATCTCTGTCGAAGGGTCCCTATAAAACAAGAGGGCACCCTGCTCATCACGACTGACTCAAGATAGATCACCCACACCATTGCCCTGCCAAGATCAATATCGCACTGTGCACACATCCAGCTAACTCCTTCCTTCCTCTACTGTCACTGTAAGTCATAGTGCTGCTTGCTGGAGCCAAGACTCTGCTTTAGAAAGGGCTGAACTCACCTGACAAGAGAACCATCCCTCTGTGGTGCACAGGCGGGCTGCTTCCTCCTCCTCCCTTCTGTCAAAGTAGCATCCATTGTATTTCACGGATTTCAGTTTACCTGCCATCAGGTCAGTGATCCTTTTATATTCATCTCTTGCTTTAGGATGAACATTTGAAATAAAGCTGCTAACCTACAGAAGGGAAAAACCTCAAACCAATCATTCCTTGGTGCCTGTAGCAGCCTGAAGCTCTTTTCTACAATCACTATGTCATACTATAGAAGTCTTTTATATGTGATCACAGAATTAACTTGCATCTTGAAAATAAGCTACTTCAACTGAAACTTTTACCTCTTTCATGTAGCTCCGTATTCTGCTTTCACAACTGTATCGCATGTAGCTTGACTTGTTCTTAAAGCGGGACTCTAGACCTAAAGGGAGTTGGGTTGTAACTTAGTTACTCTTAGTGCAGAGCTTCCGCCTTCCCCCTTCCTTCCAAACTCCCTATGTGCAGGCGTTTGGTTGTGTTCCCATTTTTGTTTTACTGGGTCACGACTACCCTGCTCTTAGCATTTAAAAGCCTGCCCAGAGCACTAGCTCTGAGAGCTGTAGCTGATGTGATAGCTGTTATTTGCTAAAGAGATTGTGATAAGAAAGCAGTTGTTCAGGATGAACCACAACGACTTGGGAAAGGGAAGAGCAGCTTGTAAAGGGGTTTGAAAGAAATTATAAAGCAAGGTTAGCTGGTACCTGCAATTAGCAGGATGCTAGTAGCAAATCGTTAACAGATTGCAAATGCACACCTGTACTAATGGGGAAAACAATGTATTCCAGATGCTCTATCTGTTGGATAGAGCAACAGGGAACACTGGGGTGGTTTTAACCATTTTCTGATGCTAAATATGCATATATTATACAGAAACCTTAAAAACGTGATCAGCACTCCCCTGACAGGGTACCAAACCGCTCCAGCCAGAATTGCTCCCAGATTTTTAAACTATCACAGAATGGTTCTACTCCAAGAACAGCAGGACTGACAGAAGTGAGTGTCTCCAGCCGGAGCCCCACGGCAGCTCCCTGCAGTCACCGGACGCACCTTCAAACCACTTCTCATCCTCCTCCTTGTCCTCGGCCACGATGTTCTCGCTCAGGTTGTGGATGAGATCCGCCAGCAGCCGCTGCCTCCTGGGAGCCCGCTCATCGGTGAGCAGCTTCCGAGCGGCCTCCACCACGGCCTCCCGCTGGGTGCAGAAGGCGGCGAGCAACCGCTCGATATCGCTGGCGCCTGCGGCAAGGGCGAAGCGGCTCCGGCTGAGCGGCCGCTCCCGGACACGACCCCACCGCCCGGCCCCGGCGCACTCACAGCCATGCCACGTCTCCCCTGGTCCCAGCAGCACCAGCTCGGTCTGCGGCGGCAGGGCGCGGAAGTAGCTCTCGGTCAGCTCCGTCCCGTCCTCATAGAGGCAGAAGCGGCTGCCTGCCAAGGGAAGCTGCCCCGCGGGCGGGTGAGCTCGGGCGGCACCGCCGCCCCGCGCCGCGGCCCCCGGCCCGCACCTGCAGCAGGCGGCAGCCCTTCCGGAGCAGCCCGCGCAGGCTCCCGGCCGCCACCCCGAACTTGCGCGGGGCTCCGCGCCCGCGCACCCGGAACGCGCGGAGCGCCTCCGCCATCCTCCGGCGCTGCTCCCCGGGCGGACGCGCAGGCGCGGCGGCGTTGCCATGAGACCCGGCGGCGGGGCCGCGCCGAGGCAAGCGCGGCCTGCTCCGGCCTCGCCGCTCCGCCGGTGCTCCTCACGCTCCCTCCGGACGGTGCAGGGCGAGCCCCGAGGGCCCCGCGGCTTTGTCCGCCGCCCGGCCGTTCCCCCGAGGCGCCGGGGTGCCGCCGCGGCCTGTGCCGGAGCGGGGGGAGGAGGGAGGGGGCCGAAATTGATGCCCTGATAGCGCTGCGGTACCGGGGGCAGGGGTAGCGGTGGTCTCTGGTGCTTGTCTTTCCCGTTGTTCCTTCCCTGTCAGCAGCCCAGGTGTGTGCGTAGCTGTGGGAAGGTGCTCAACTGACCCAGTTCTTCGTTATTGCTTAATTTGTAACTTTGGCTATTACACAAGTTCGCCCCTCATTGTGTTAACTGAAAGAAAAATGCTCAGCATAAGGACATGGTGTGGTTTACAGTGTTGATATTATAAAGAAAACTTAGGTTTGTCATCATCATCTGCTGACATGACGGCCCCCAGGACTTAATTCTTTGACTGCAGCATTTCAGTGTTCTTCTTTTACCCTTCCAGGGATTACCTTAAGCTTGAAGCACTGTGGCTTTGACTGGCTCACGTCTGCAGGATGCCGCACAAGATCGGGTTTATAGTTGTTAGTTCATCGGGACACGAGGATGGCTTCAGCGCGAAGGAGCTGATGGTTCACGCACCGACAGTGAATGGATGGCGATCACCCAGGTATCTCAAGGGGTTGGGACGCTCATGCACTGGGTTTAAAATAAGCAGGTGATGTACAGTGTGAGAGTAGTCGCAGCATCCCAGGCCAAACTGATGATAAACCAACCAAAAGAAGTTTCTTTAATCCCATGGAATCCTTATCTTGGAGGGAAAAAAGCGCCTTAGCTACCACCTAAAGGCATCACATTGCATTAAAATAAGGTTCTTTGAAAGAGAGAAAGGGAATTGTTTGTATTCTTGTCAATTTTGGAGTTGGCAACTGCTTTGGATTAGTATTAAAAATCCAGTCTTCTCAGCATATCCTTTAAGACACGTATGGACACCTTAACACACACATGCGTGCAATGAAGTGAAAAGTGTTTCTCCTCCTTGATGTATCCTTTCATGATATTTGTAATGCTGAAGTAAGCGATAATAACCTTGGAAAGCTTCATAATTAAATGTTACTCAAGTTGGAAGTGAAATCATCTATAAAAGGATGATTCAGAAATCGTGTGTGTTTTCAGACTCTGTCAGTATCCACAGGAAATTGTTCTGCAGTTGGTGGAGAGATGTCGAATACGAAAGCTGCAGTTGCTTGCTCACCAGTACATGATTTCAAGCAAAATTGAGTTCTACATCAGTGAAAGCTTGCCTGAATACTTTGCTCCTTATCAGTCAGAGAGATTTCACAGACTAGGGTAAGTAAAACAGCTCTAAATGGTTTTATTACCTTAATCTAAAGGTCTTCAGGAGGAAATAATGTGTAATAGTATGGCTGCAGTGTGTTGGAAGCAGCAAAGAGATTCTGTACTTGCTTAGGTGGGTAACAGCTGAGGATATAGGTGTAAGAGACATGAACAGTATTGTCAGGTCACAGCACATGTTTCACTTCTGAGTTTTAAACCTTATCAAAGTCCTCACCTGAGGAGCAGAGATCCAGCTGTGTATTTGTACGGTTCCTCTGCTTATTTGTTATATTTTCCTTCTCAGTTATGTTCCTCTCTCAGACAATGAAAAGACTGATTTCAAAGCACGAGAGTTAAAGTCTGTGTACATGGATGCTGTTGGCCAGTACCTGAAGCTGATTTTCCATAAAAATTATGTCAATAAATACAACTTATATGGTCAGGTAAGTTGAGTTACAAGTCCTTACTTGGTAAGCTAGATGACACTTCAGTAGTACAGAACAGGCAATGAAATCCGCTCCCTTAAATTACAGGAGCTAAAAATGTCAGTTGGATTTGTATTTGGTTTCTTTTAAACCAGAAAATACAAATAAGAGGTTCTAAGTGACTTGGAATCATGACCAAGTGCATGCAACTTATCCAGAACAAACAAGTCAAGTGCCCATTCCATTACTGCCTTTTGTCCTCATTTGTAGACAGCACATGAAGCTCTGCTCTGAGGACAAAGGGCTTCCTCTGAGAACAGCTTTGTGGTCCTTACAAAGGTACTCTTAGTCTATAGGATCTGAGGTCATGTTAAGTGAAGGTATTGTACAGCCACCCTGATACAGAAGAAGCAAATACCTAGCTCAGTTCTAAGGGGGTCTCTTCCCTTTCATCCCAGACCAGGAAAGGGAACAACGATGGCTGTGCAATGTGGTCTTCGAGACTTGGTAATAAATTTTTAATGGAGCATGGAGTACATTTGGCACTTAGTGCTTTTCTTTGCTTCCATAGCACTCTGGAGACCACCAGCTCTATTTTTTGTCTTTTTGTTCCATTTTTTTTGCTTCAGTTTTCATAAGATATGGAAAAGTAATGACCGTATGCATTTACATTTGCTTTAAATCTCTCCCAGGTCGCCCTAGTAGCTATAAACATTATTGGAGATCCAGCAGACTACAGTAATGACAGCACTAACAGTGTAAGTGCAAAGCAGGCCTGTCTTTTTGCTGTTGCTACACGTGTTCAGTTACAGGGTTTCTGGGGTAATGGAGTGCATCTTTCTTCTGCTTTTGTGCTGTAGCAGAGCTGCCATGTGTTAATTATTTATTTTCTTTAATGTTTTAACGATGTTCTCAAGAATGGAGCCTAATATGTGGGTAGAAAAAATACAGTCATTTGCAACATTTGCACTTTCAGCCTCTCCAAATTCTCTTGTTATGTGTTTTGGGGTATACTGAGACAAGGGTTATAATTTACATTGCTTATGTCGATTGTGGCAAGTCAGAATCTCTTGTCCTGAATGTGCACTTGATGTTGATGAATGTGCACTAAGATATTTCTTCTTTCCCCTTACAAAGCCTTCCAGAGAGAAGCTGATAGATCAATACTTAGGAATTAAATCTGATGATCCTGCCTTAGATGGAACTTACCTCGGGTAAGGATGTTCTTTTGTGTATACCCTGGAAAAACATCTGCTTGGACTAAAGTAGTTCTCAGTCCCTCTGTTTTGTTAGTTCCCTGCTAGTGGAAAGAGAAGACATATGCTCAGCCTGGCTTATTCTGGATGAACTGAAAGTCTGGTTTATTCCTTTTATATCTTCAGGAAACGCGACTCCATTTCACCTCTGGATGATTTGGCTTTTGACATGTACCAGGATCCAGAAGTTGCTCAGATAATACGTAGACTGGATGAGAAGAAGTGGGAAGCTGTCCATCACGAACGCTATGATTACGCCAAGAAACTCAAACAAGCTATTGCAGACCTGCAGAAGGTATTGTGGAAAGGCGCTTTGTCTCTTAAGCCGAACAGTGTTCAGCAGCCTATTAGAGTTCCTTGTGTTCCTGTGGAATCATAATGGCTTCCAGTATATTTTCAAAGAGTAATTTCAAGAGCAGATGGTTTATTTGAATAACTTTAATATAGGTACGTTAATGCGATTCCAAACTAGCCTGCTCTGCTGTCTGCTAGGTAGGGGAAAGACTTGGGAGGTACGAAGTGGAGAAGCGCTGTGCTGTGGAGAAAGAAGATTATGATCTTGCTAAAAAGAAGAAACAGCAAATGGAAGCGTATCGCCTGAAGGTGTATCAACAGCTGGAGCTCCATGACCTTCTGGACGCAGAGCTGATGGTGGGTACTGCTATTCCTAATTCCGGAGGCTTGATGTAAAGAGAAGTGGCAGAGCAGCCTAATAGATTTGAAGAATAAGAGTTGGTACACTGGTATTTTATGACAATTATGTGAGGATTTTAAGTTTTCTATGTGGATTTCCCTAACCAAAGACTTGCATTTTATGAACATGTTTAATTCTCCATAAACTACATTACATTGGACTGTCAGGGTCTCAAACAAATGACCTAAGAATCCTGAATGTTTTGCAGAATTTGAGGGCTACCTGATGCAGATGAGTAGGAAACTCATATTTTGAAGGGGTGTAACAGGCTTGTGCTGGCTTCAAGGCTGACCAGGCAGAATTACTGTGATAAGATATATATAGTTTTATATTGTTCTTGGAACAGGAAGCTTATCATCTCCTGACAGGCATCCACACAGAATTATTTCCTGATTCACAAAGCTGCATCCAGTGGAAATGATTGCACATCTCTGAGTGGGGTCTGACAGTTACCTGAAAGCAGCAGAATCTTGGTGACTGTCAGATCTGGGGCTGTGCCAACTCTGATTTTAAGACATTGTTAGCCTTGCTTTGCAAAATCTCTTTCCTTTTCTCAGATTCGAAAACCATCTGAATTGCCTTTGGAGCCTATGACCTACACTGACAATCTTCAGCGCACCAAAGTTGCGAGTTCACCTCCTTGTGAGCACACAGAGCCCCCTAAAGGAGAGCCGTGGCAAGCAGAGCATCTGCTGGAAGAGAGGTCAGCAGATCCCGTTTCTGCTGAGCCTGTTGTTCCCCGTCGGTCCCCTCCTCCTCCTGAGACTCATCCCACAAGCTCTAGGGAAGTGTTTCCCAAAGACAATGTGAGTAGTGTACCTCTGTTACTGCAGAAATCTGTCAGAGCAAGTGATTGTGCATTCTGCCTTCAAAACGAGGTCTTTGTGGTTGTTCTCATGGCTTATACGTTGCCTGAAATCAACCCTGCTAGTAATTGGCATTGGTCTTCTTTGTTCCTGATTTTCTTTGGAAGCTTTTGGAAATGTTCATCGAAATTGAAGCAAAAAGGGATTGATTATATCTGATTTACAAACAGATGACTGGAAGCTAATAGACGTTAAATGACTATTCCGGGGTTGTGTGTCCAATATAGTGGAAGCTGAATTCTGCTTGCTCCATTAGTGGCTTAATAAATCTCCTTCTGAGAGATAAGGTCAGATGAATTTACAGTAGCAAGGGAATTTGTTGGAATGTGGTTGTGGAATAAGAGTCTTGGTGTCATGTCTAAGGAGAGGAAGAAAATCACAGTGTCTGGTTATCTTAATCTTTAGGGTTTGCTGCTCCTGCTTTTGGCAAAGCTAAGGAAGGCTTGTGCTGTCTCTGGTAGCAGCAATATTTGCTCTTACCAGGAAATTGACTTAGTTAACAAATAAAGCTTTATGACTTGCTGGCTTCCTATCAGCAGGTGATTTCTTCTGTACGTTCATGCAGCTCCACAAAAGATATTTTGTGCGTTATTGTATTCTGTAGACAAGAAATAAGTTTCATACACAGGCACCGATTCCATTTCTTCATGATGTTTTTATGGGAACTACAACACCTGGATGTAATTGTAAAGCAATACTGCTTTAATGGGGGAAAAATGCATTGAAATCAAGTCAATTTGTGATGAAACAACTTCACATCTAAGTCATTTCTAGAACAGCAACTTTTATATTCTCTGTTAGGTTCAGTTTTTACCTTATGATGAGACACCTCTTCCAGCCATCCAGAAGCAGTCTGATGGAGCCGTCGCGTACCTTGAGCCGGGGATGGCTGAAGAGTATATTGATGATACTCCAACAAGTGGCATTACTGGGGAACCAGAACCATTAAGTGAGAAGGCACTGAGGGAGGCCAGCCCTGCTGTTGAAGTGTTCGGAGAAGCTTTGGTAAAGAACACCAAATGGAGCCCATAGATTACTGTGATCTGCGTGGAGTTGATTTGATACGCACTCTGTCAGCAAACACCTACTGATGTTCACTTGTTCAGAGCTATTACATAAAAATCTGAGGTTAAAAGTTGACCTTGGACATATGGGTGCCTGTTAGCAATGTTTGTATGGTGCTGTAGCTTTTATGATTGATTACTTGATGGGCTATTAAGCAGATAGTATGTGGTAGACTGCTTTTGGGTATGGACCCTACCAGAATAACCATAACTTGTCACTGTCTGTTGTACAGAGAGAAGCCCCTGCTGTGCAGGAAATGGATCCTTGCGCCTGACCTGTTAATCCATTTCCCTCATAGTTTCTCAAATATCTTGAGCTTTTAATAAAAGCCAGATTCCTGCTGGAAACACCTGGGGATTTCATGCTGAAGTTCATGTGTTCTTTTGAGGCAGTTTCTGTATATTAATATTGAGTAAATATTGAAATACCAGCACTGACATTTTAAGAGATAAACTTGTTCTGTGCTCAGGTTTCAGGAGCATTTTCCAAAACCTGGTCATATCGAGAAGATGCATTGCTTGCTGTGTATAAGAAGCTGATGGAAGTGTCAGTAACCACTCCAAAGGAGGACTTAAAGAACATGCTGAGGGCTGCCATTTTCCTTGTGAGGAGAGCCATCAAAGACATAGTGCCTTCGGTACGTTGTGATATGTTGGGTAAGAAATGCTCCAGTGCAGAACTAGCAGCCAAAATTGTAGAAGCATGTGGTTAAGATGCTTTGAACAAATAGTTTGTAAAACTACTGCTGAGTAAGTTTAAACTAAAAACAAACTAACAAGAAAACAAGCTCATCCAAACCCCCAAAACAAGTGGAATGTCAGCTTTTAGTTGGGCCCAAGGACTGGGCAATGTCTGTTGTTCAGCAGCACAGAAAATACTGCCCTGGGCTGGGTAATGAGCTTGAGGACTACTGCTGCTACAATAAATGTGTAGTGTGGTTGATCCTCTTTGTTTTTATCAAGCTGAAATAGAGCAATGAAATAACCTCTAGTTTTCAACCTGGGAGACTGCAGTCAGCCTAAGGAGCCTTAGGCTTCAAATAAACCTTAAACAAGAAGAAGAGAAAAAACTCAAGAGCTGTGATACTCTTTATAAGAAGCCTTTCTCCTAAGCCCTAGCAACATGTTTTCAGGGAGAGAGGTATCTGAAGTAGCATCTATTAGAAGTGTCACTGTAAATCTAGGCTCCTGTTGCTGCTGTTCTTTAGTACAGAGAAGATTCTACAATACTGTCTGAAAACAGGGATCTGTGTGCTGTTTTGTTCAGTGTTTTCTTGTTCTTTTTAACTTAGGTTTTTCAAGCGTCCCTGAAACTTCTAAAAATGATCATTACCCAATATATACCGAAACACAAACTGGGAAAGCTGGAGACTTCTCATTGTGTGGAAAAAACGCTGCCAAATTTGCTTTCTAGAACAGGAGACTCTTCATCCCGTCTTCGCCTTGTGGCTTCTAACTTCATTCAGGTAAGCGTTTTACTTCAAATTATGGTTTGATTTGCATCAAGAATGTCACAGGGCTCACAGGTAGGTGGGTAACGTCTAACCAGGCTTGACTTTGAGACCAGAGTTTGCTGCTGTGAAGGATGATGCCGCATATGGAAGGCAAAGTGGTAAAACCAACTGTGCATCTTTGCAGTGTGTTTTCCAGCTGTTTATGGCCAGCAGTGTCAGGACTTTGTATCCTCTGTAACACTTCATGTCTGCCTTCTCATATAGCTCAGTGTAAGATCAGCTCTTGAAACGTTTCTCACAGTCCAGTTCTATGACTCATCTGAGCATGTCTATAAGACTTTATTGATTTCTCAGTAGCTTTCTCCCTGATGCCAAAAGTGAAACCAAACATTGGGATAATCTTCTCTTTAAAACCTTCGCAAGCAGCTTCTGGCCGCTAAGGTAACAAATAAGCAGCTACTTCTTATGGAAGACTTCCTTTATTTTACTTAACTTGTTACAAGTAGCTTAGAATATAACTCTTATTTTGCAAAGACAGTTAACTTCACTTATTCAGCATTCCTACATGAACACTGCCTCTCTGCATGTTTCTAGGAAATGGCACTGTGCAGTGAGGTCAAACCTCTTCAGATTATTCCAGTTCATTTGGTTCAACCCTTAAAACCCAACTCTGCAACACATCTGACGATGAGTCAAGTGGAATTAGTGCACTGCCTCTTGAAAGACATGGGAACTGAAAACTCCGGGTTTACCATCAGCAATGTCATGAAGGTAGGAGCCTGAGCTTATAGCACAGGGAGCTTTTTCTGTTGCTGTTTTATTGGAGCTGTTTTGGAGTGTTTGGTGAATTCCTGAAGAGAATTTGAGCCTCTTAGAGGTGGCAACACACAATCCTGTGAGGAAGCAAGATGCCAATATGGGGGGAAAAAAAGTCACTGGGTCAGAAAGCATTTGTAAAAACCTGTTTGCTTGAAGATTTCTGCCACTGCAGTGAAATAACAGACTAATAAAGAAGCCCTTAAAAATGTGGGGAAATAGAAGCTTATTATTATTATGTTCAGTTTGCAACAGGAGCTTTGGAACACCGAGTTTATGAAGTCCGTGATGTGGCATTGCGGATTATCTTTGACATGTACAGGAAGCACAGGGCTGCTGTACTTGAATATCTGCCTCCAGATGATGCAACCATTCGTAAGACTGTTCTCTATAAAACACTCTTTGATGGATTCACCAAAATAGATGGCAAACTTTCTGAAGCTGAAATCAGGGTACGTAGTCAGATTACAGAACCACGTAACTATTTTAAACATTGCGTCCAACTGAGCAAAATACTGATTTCACAGCTCATTAGACACTGAATGACACACGTAGCAGAGCATCATAAGGTGTGCTGTTAACACACTGTAGTACACACTGTAGCAGTAGTGCTATCTTTCAGGTAGGACAGAGGAATTCAGGGGGAGGGAGGTGTTGCTGTAGCAACATTTAACCATGCAGGATATTTCTTCTTGCATTGACCGTTTGTTCCACATTGATGCGTTTCTTCTTTATGAGAGATGGTTCAGAATCTTTTGTAACTGAAAGACTGTTTCTTGGCAGGCACAGAGAAAGGCAGCAAGAGAAGAAGCAGAGAAACAGAAGAAGGAAGAAATGAAAGTCCTGCAAGGTCAGCTGGCAGCTCTGAAGGAGATGCAAGCAGAAGTTCAAGCTGGAAAGGTGAGGGTGGTTTGGTTTTGCCTCAGTATGTGAGAGATTTGCTGTAGGATCAGAAGCACAAACATTGTAATGCATTGGCTTTGCTTCTAAGCTTTTAATGCCAGAGAAAAATCAGAATATAGTGTGTTCTCCCTGGCAAGCATCACAGTCATTATGTACATTTCTGACTTAAATTTCTTTGTTCAATAGGAGAAAGACTCTGACTTGCAGAAGCTAAAGACTCAAGGTAGGTAGTTTCAAATACTGTTAAGAAACGTGCAGATTTCGGGTAGTGTTAAGAAATGTGGAGATACTTCAAGATGTCTTTGAAACACTGTAGGTGCTTAATAGATTATTGCATTGTCTAATTTAAAAACATGCCAGGGCGCTTCAGATTGGCTGAGTCTCAACCTGCCAGAGGAAACCGGTAAGTTCACGGAAGAAAAACTGCCACCAGCTAGCCAGTTAATTTCTAATAACAATTAATATGGCTTGAAACCGCTTTACATTTCTCCCTGACCTGAGGTCGATCATCTACTACATGTAAAAATCACCACTAAAATATTTTACCGTTGTAAATGACTGAAGCAGTAGTTTCCCAATTGCCTACAGGTACATTGGCTTTTGGTGCTTGTTACCACGATGATGATGGTGTGCTTCTGCTCAGTGTTTTTGCTGGGAAGACACAGAGAAACAGTATTTCTAGGCATGCATAAAAGTGAATTAAAATGTGATCTTGGTTTTAATAGTTCTCTTTTTACAGGTTACAAGGTAAAGGAAAGCCCCCAGTCTGCAACAGTGGAGATTCCAGATAATCGTTCCTCTGCTGCAAATTACTTGGATAAGTAAGTTAGATGAGCAGCTTCCAATCACCTTAAGCACTTGGTATAACCTGCAAGCTAATAATGTTTTCCAGTGGATCGAAGATGTATGGTAGCTGTCATGTGTAGTGTAGGATAAGGGCTCAGAGGAAGCATTAGAAAACTCTGGAGCCATGACAGCCAGTCTCAGTGAGCTGTTCTGAGCGCTTCCAGGGAATTCCATCTTTCTGTGTGAGCAAATACTTCACAGTTTTAGTTACCATAAGTTATGTGATAGTATCTGTACATGCAGTAGCACCATATCAGCACTGTGTAGGGAAAGTAAGGTGTACCAAGATAGTAGCTGTTATTTAGAATAGCTTCTAACAGAAGCAGCAGCATTCCTCCGTTTCACTCTGTGATGTTACTGATGCTTGTATTTTTTTCCCCAGCTTATGTATTTTTTGTGGTGAAAGGGACGAATCCTTCACAGAGGAAGGCTTGGATCTCCATTACTGGAAACACTGCTGTATGTTAACCAGATGTGAGCACTGCAAGCAGGTTAGGCATAAACTTTCTGCAGCTACTACAAGACATTAACTGTTGTTATTCCAGTTTTAAGGTTCTATAAGATATATTTAATGCTGAGGTAGACAAATGCGTGTGATCTTGGGTAGCACTTTTTGAACAGAGCAGCATTATAAGTTGTATTAATGGACTAAAATTTCATTTTCCCTTTGCCATTTTGGAAAGTGAGATTTAACTTCCAAAAATCACATAAACAGAGTTTTAAATACTCCTCTTTTACTCAGCACAGCACGAGGCTCACTGGGTGCCTCTTGCTCCATTGCAGGTAGTGGAAATAGCCAACCTGACAGAGCACTTGTTGACTGATTGTGATAAAAAGGACAGCTTTGGGAAATGTCAACGGTGTGGTGAGGCCCTTCCAAAAGATGAGTTGCCCAAACATATTAAGAGCAAGACTTGCAATTGTGAGTAGCTTCAAACAGGAGGGTTGAACTTCAAAGGTCAAGCCCAAAGGATTAAGCCCCATCATTCCTTTTGATCTTGTTTCAATGTAGATGATTAAACGTGGGACTTTGAGAGCAGTTAATGATAAAAGGGGAGGAGCTGGTTTAGTCATGGAGTAGTTTTACACTCTTTGTTGTGCAACTTCTCCTCTTGTATTTGAATGTAGCCTGTCTTTGCAATTCTTGCACTATTTTTCTCATCATTTCAGCTGCCAAGCCAGAACACGTGGCAAACCATTGCCCATTGTGCCATGACAACTTTCCTCCAGGAGAGGAGGTAAGATGCCTTCTGGTCAGATGCCTAACTGCTCTGATGTTATGTCACTGGGACTGAATTCGTGTCCTCTTCTAACACTGCCTTATGCCAGTGACTTCAGAACTTGCCTTGAAGAACTTTTCCATGCTGTTCCGTATTACTGCTTAATGCTGGGAAATTGCTGGCACATCCAAAGTGTGGTTTCAGCAACTGAAAGTATCTATTAGTATCATATCAGGGTTTGGATATCTTAATTTCTGTTTCACTGAGTCATAAGGTGCTCTTGCTTTTATAGTGAGCAGATTCAAATGCTGTCACAAAAAGGTCTGTTCACAACCCTGTTTTTCCCCATGGTTTCAACATCTATGTGCATACATAATGACTACCTAAGAGCTTGGCTGATTTTGCTGGTGTTGTAGTATCACTTCTTTTTGATTGATGTCAGGGCTGGAAATCTCACTTGATGGGCTGTAAAATGAATCAGCGGAGGCTCTCCATCTTAAATAAAACTCTTCTGGTGCAGCCTGGTAAGATACTGTTTTATGGTAATAATGATTATGCTTTTTACCGTGTTCCTTTTACTCAAGAGAAGTGTTTCATCCTCGAGGGCAGGCTCTTACTACTTGTTCAACTCAGTTTTTTACATAACCTAACCTAACTACACCATACTCAGGGAGCAAACTCACAAAATCATTCCATAACAATCCTATTTCAAACCAAGGCATTAGCTCAGTTGGTTGAGGAACTGGTGTATTTGATCAGTCTGGGGCTTTTTTCTGCATGACAGTACAACTGTGATTAGAACAATCAGTGTGATAGGAAACAGTTAACATTCTGGCAAGCTCCTGAACGCTGACACAGAGAACTGAGAGCCCAATTTAGCTTGTAATGTCCAATCAGAGGATGCTAATCTAATCCTAATTATGAGATGAATTGAATAGTTAGTGCTGTGTACTGCTTTTCCTTTGCCATTCAGACCCAGGAGCTAGGCAGAATCTATGATTGTGCAGCTTCTTCACCAACAGAGAGAAATTGATGCTGATGTCAGGTGGCTTTTTTTAACACTCGTCTCTATTTATGAAGCAAAATCCTTTTCTTTCCTGGACACAGAAGTTAAACAAGCTATTTTCCCTGCCTGCAGCACCAAAACTCTCTTGGTCAGTAACATCCAGAGCCTTTCCTCCTTTAGACTTTTCTCAGAGTTCTTTAGTCCACTGCATGTTCAGGTCATTGCTAGAGTTAACCTCCTGTGTCTGGTATTTGCTTTGCTCATACCTGCATTTCACAGCTATTCCAGCATCCTGGACAGAACCTTCTCAGCTCTGCTAAGAGAATGTGGTTAAACTCAACACTTTCCAGTCTCAGTCTGGACATACAATCATGTCTGTCTATCTGTCTTCTATTCGCCTGTGAGAATGCTAGTTAGTTTGCTGCTGCTTAGAATTTGGAAACACAGAAGGAACTTAAATACTGCCTGGATACAGCTGAAGTTCTAGAGCAATTTCGTAGAGCTAGGAAAGGAGCCTTGACCATATAGTCCCATGAGATGCACCTCAGACCGGATGCCCACCAACTTTTAGTTGCCAGTATCAGTCATTCAGACTTCATAGCTCTTCAGAATCAAGATGGTAGGTAAAATTCAAGGCTGGGACTGGATTTCCTTGCAATAACAACCTGTATTTTCTCTTCACAGGCAAAATGGGTGGCCAGTATTTAAGGAAACCAGGTCCTTCAGGAGCAAAAGCTCGATCTCCCTCTATAGGAAGCAAGATCCCAATTCCAAGAGGGAGCCCAAATAAAATCAGTGGCAAAACATACACAAAGCGATGACAGGACAAGTATTTTTTCCTTTGGCTTATAGTAGTTATTTAAAAGCTGTGGGAAATTCATATCATCTTATTTGTTTGACTCCACGGGCCTGTTGAGCAGCGCTTGCTTAGTCTGATAACCACAGCACTGTGCCAGCTGTCTGTGCAGCACAGTGGCTTTCTCCTAGAAATGCTTACACTGGAAACACACAGAGATTTTGGGATGGATCCAGCCTGCCACGTTCCCTGATGGCACAGGGCAGGCCGGGCATTGCTCTCTGGTTCCTCATAGTAAACTGTCTCCCTGATGAGAGTGGTGGTAATGCTCTTTGCTCTTGTTTCTAACACCAGTGTCTGTAATTTGATGAGTTCAAGCATATTGTTAATGTCAAGAGTTAGCACCAAAGGAAAAAGCCAAAGGGCTGGCTGGATATTGCCATATGACCTGCCACCACACAAACATGAAGTGGCTGATCTCTGTGGCCTCTTGCTGCACACCAAGTGCCTTATCAGTCCTCTTGACCACAGGGTTAAGTTCAACCCTAAGAGTGCCCTTTGGTTAATGAGAGTGTCCCCACAGAGCTACTGTAGAAATCAAAGTCATTCTTTATAACCTCCCAGCTCATTCCGAAATATACCCCAAGAAATGGCCCCTCAAAGAAAAGAAAACCTTAGTGGGGCCCTGGAAAGCCTGACTTAACCATTTAGACCTTTTTTCCTGCTTTAGTGTGCTCAGCTCGCTTCTAAATCCAAAATTATATCCAGATAATTCCAAATGCTGCGTTTCTCCAGTTAGATCTTGATTAAAATAAGCATCTGTAGGATACAGCATGTGACCATTTAATAGCTTTGCAGAGAACAAATTCTGCTCAGGCACAATGTGTGGAGCTTCGTCCCTAAAGCAACGATCGATCTCGATGTTTCAACCTGTAACACTCAGGCCAGAGCTTTCCAGGGCAGAATTCACTGGTGGCCCGTGTCACCACAGGTACAAGGATAGGTGAGGATGGTGACAGACCTATTGGGGTTGGGGTTTTTGCTACCATGGAGTGAATTCTGTATATTCTGCATTGATTTTGTAACACGCTCGGTTTCTAGTTTGTGTGCAGCGTCTCTGCAAGAGATGGATGTCACAAATAGATCAGTGTGCTTGCGCTTTGGAAACCTTTATATAGTTTCTTTAACTCTCCCAAATTATATATATATCAATAAATATATATACATGAAGAATATATATTGATATTGGTGTGGGTTTATTTCTGCTTTAGCAACACAAGTTCCTATTTGAGAACCTGATTCCTTATGCAGGTAAAATGCATGTTGATCTTGCTTGGGGATGAGCACTTGTGATGGACTGTGCGCTGTGCCCTGAGCACTCTCCCTTTTGGACATAAAATTGTGAGCTTTCCCCTGTGTATGTCACTGGCAAAGCCCCATTAGCAAAGGCCTGCTGCGTGTTTTGGGTTGGCCAGTGCCGTGTGTGTACTGGGTCATGAAGCTGTGGCTGCCCCATCCCTGGTAGTGTTCAAGGCCAGGTTGGACACAGGGGTTTGGAGCAACGTGCTCTGGTGGAAGGTGTCCCTGCCCATGGCAGGGGTTGGGACTGGATGAGCTTTAAAGTCCTTTCAACCCAAACCAGTCTATGATCACCCTGTCCGTCCCAGCGCCTGCTCGCTGCCTGGGCTGCTTCCGTTTTGTGTCCCCTGCAGTGGGAGGATGAACACCGGTGTGAAACACACGGTGATGCTTATTCCTGTGCTGCAAAGCATCCTGCAGCAGAGATGCTGCACAGGGGCAGGCCTGGCTAGCAGGGGGAAAGTTGTCCAAACTTTTACTGGAAAGCCTGAATCAACAATGACAGCGACCAGACCGTGGTCCTGATCCCAAGGCCTTTTTTGCGTACGATCACTTCCTCCTCGCTGTACCCCAACCTCAGCCGGGTGCTTTTCACCCATCCGAGGCGCAGAGACGAGCCTGCAGCAGCCCCAGTCCCGTGCGCAGGAATGTGGCCGATCCCCATACACACCGGACGCAGCCCACACGGCTCGGGAAGAGCACGGCGGCGTTTACCCTTAGCGACGCTCTCGCTCTATCCAAGGGGAAAACCCACCCGCGTTAAACCCGCACCTTCGCGAGAGCCTCCGAAAGCCGCCGGAGGCGTTCGGAGGCGGTCCGGGACCGACCCCTTCCGGCGGGGCGAGGCGGACCGGCGCTGCGGCTCCTCCCCGCGGCACCATGGCGGCGGCGTGGCCGGAGCTGGAGGCGGCGGCGCGGGAGCGGCGGCGGGAGCTGTCGCTGCCGGGCGCGGCGGTGGCGGAGCGGGTGGCGGCGGGCGGGGGGCGGCTGCCGGCGGCGCTGCTGGCGCTGCCGCTGCTGCAGTCGCTGGAGCTGAGCGGCTGCGCGGCGCTGCGGGAGCTGGGCCCGGGGCTGGCGGCCGCCCTGCCCGCCCTGCACACGCTGGTGCTGCGCGGCAACGCGCTGGGTCCCGCCGGGCTGGGCGCGGGGCTGGGGGGGGCGCTGCCGGCCCTGCGCATCCTCGACCTCTCCGGTAACGGCCTCGAGGCGCTGCCCGCGGCGCTGGGAGGGGGGGCGGCGGCGGAGGACGCGGAGCCCCCCGGGGCGGCCGCGGCTTTCCCGCAGCTGCGCAGCCTCAACCTGAGCGGGAACCGGCTGCGGGAGCTGGGCCCGGGGCTGGCCCGCGCCGCGCCGCAGCTGCAGGCGCTGCTGCTGTCCGGGAACCGGCTGCGGGCGCTGCCCGGAGGGCTGCTGCCCCCCCGCACCGCCGTCCCGGGAGGGCCCTTCCCGCTCCTCAGCCGCCTGGAGGCTGCGGACAACGAGGTGGAGGAGCTGGGCGCTGACATCGCCGCGCTGCCGGCGCTGAAGGTGCGAGTGGTACCCGGGTCCCATCACTGAGCCCCCCGTCTCTTCCAGAGCCCACCTGGGTCCCATCACTGACTGCCCCATCTCTTCCAGAGCCCACCTGGGTCCCATCACTGACTGCCCCATCTCTTCCAGAGCCCACCTGGGTCTCCATCACTGACTGCCCCATCTCTTCCAGAGCCCACCCAGGTCTCCATCACTGAGCCCCCCATCTCTTCCAGAGCCCACCTGGGTCTCCATCACTGAGCCCCCCATCTCTTCCAGAGCCCACCCCGGTCCCCATCACTGAGCCCCCATCTCTCCTGAGCCCACCCGGGTCCCCATCACTGACTGCCCCATCTCTTCCAGAGCCTACCCGGCTCCCATCACTGAGCCCCCCATCTCTTCCAGAGCCCACCCGGTCTCCATCACTGACTGCCCCATCTCTGTCTCTTCCAGAGCCCACCCCGTCCCCATCACTGACTGCCTCATCTCTGTCTCTTCCAGAGCCCACCTGGTCCCCATCACTGACTGCCCCATCTCTGTCTCTTCCAGAGCCCACCTGGTCCCCGTCACTGACTGCCCCATCTCTGTCTCTTCCAGAGCCCACCTGGTCCCCATCACTGACTGCCCCATCTCTGTCTCTTCCAGAGCCCACCCGGGTCCCCATCACTGACCATTTCCATCTCTGTCTCTTCCAGAGCCTAGACGTAGCCAACAACCGTCTGCGTGAGCTGCCCTCTGCCCTGGCCGACTGCCCCCGCCTCAAGGAAGCCAACTTCAGGGGGAACCAGCTGAAGGACAAGCGGCTGGAGAAGATGGTCAATGGTTGCCAGACAAAAGCCATCCTGGACTACCTGCGGGCTGGGGGCCGTGGGAAGGGAAAGGCTGAGAGCACCAGAGAGGAGGCCAGGAAGAAGAAGAGGGAGAAGCAGCAGAAGAAGGATGGTGGGGACGGGGAGCAGGATGAGGTGGAAGAGGCGAGCAAGCTGCTGGTGAAGGTTCTGCACGTCTCTGAAAACCCGGCGCCCTTGGTGGTCAAAGTGAGCCCGGGTATCAAGGATGTTCGACCCTTCATCGTGTGCTGCGTGCTGAAGGGAGTGAACTTAAAGCCAGGAAATGCTCTGAAGAGGTTCCTGTCCGCACAGGTGAGTGCTGCAGTCTTGTGTTAGGTGAGCTCAGAGTGAGCTGGTGAGGGTGCAGCAGCTGCTGCCCAGTCACTCTGGAATAAGCAGAACTGGTTTCCCTGAGGAACCCAGTGAGAGCTCAGGTGTTACCATGAGAGGGAGATGAGCGCACACACGATTGCATTTGCTCCATCCCAACAGCTTGTTGGTGCTGTGGAACCTGTTTGAGAGCTATTAATGACCCCGCATCCACATTAGAAGTACCTTGGTTGGCTCCAGGTTCCCTGATCTGTGCTAAAACCAATGGTTATGGCAACCACAGCCAGTCACCCCTGGCTTATGGCCTGCCCAACTATTAGGTGGCAGGGGTTAGGTGCTTTCAGATTACAAGACTCTCTGTTTGTGATTGTTTTCCGATTCAAAACCATTTGTTTCCTAGTTGAGAAATACGTCGTGTTACACTCACTGTCTTTACATTTCAGTTGCAATTCAGGTAAACACTACCATGCAGAAAGGCTCTATTTAATGCAAAAGAGTTACTTGAGTAGCTACAAACTTTAAATACAGAAGAATCTGAGAAGAGCGATTCTGAGGAGTAAATCACATGGATGGTTTGGACCTGCTTTCATAGGTTTCTTTCTGGTTTAGACTAAACTGCATGACGACATCTGTGAAAAGCGGACAGTGGCCACTATTGCCACCCATGACCTGCAGCTGATCAAAGCTCCTCTGATGTATGATGTTCAGCCTCCTGACACATTGAAGGTAGGGCCAGGAGCATCCTTTCCATTTGTTTCCCTTTTGTCTTCTGGAACTGTACAGAATGGAGTTAGTGCTAGCAAATGGTTTTCCAGTTGGTGTTGTAGCTTGCACAAAGGTTTAAACTCAATTATTGTCTTGCTTACAGGAGTTTGAATAACCCCTGTGATTGAGTGGCTCTTCAGTTCAAGTGTTTGTTCTGTACGGTGTAGGTAACACCGCTGGGTCGAAAGGAGATCAAGGCAAAGGATCTTCTCCGCCAGCTGCAGTTAGAAGCTGAGGAGCAGAGGAAGCAGAAGAAGCGTCAGAATGTCTCTGGATTGCATAGGTCAGTACATGACATCCTGTGCCTTTTGTCAGCTCTATCAGCGTGATAACACTTTTACTGAATTTCCATGTTCTGACTCCTTTTTTTGCTCCATGGTGGACCAGGAACACCCTCATTCGGTGGTGTCGCACTCTTGTGCCACTGCATCCTGCTGCTGTTTCAATTGCTCACTCTTTGCTGCTTTACCTTTCCTGGCAGGTATCTCCAGTTACTGGATGGCAAAGATAACTATCCCTGTCTGGTGGATGCTGACGGCGTCGTGATTTCTTTCCCACCCATAACTAACAGCGAGACGACAAAGGTACTCTGTTAGTGGAAATGTGTTAATCAGAATTAAAGTGAGGGTTTTTTTCCCACTGAGATTGATCTCCACATTCAGAGATATGCACAAATCTGTGACAGTTGTGATTGCATTCCAAATATAAGTCTCCAAACCTGGATCTTGCCTGCTAGGTGGTCAGGTTGAGCTGGATCTGGGAGCGGCATTTTCACCTTTGCCAATGTGGCAGCCTCTGGCCAGAGCTCTGTTCCAGAGGCACCGCCTGCCTTTGCAGGGATGGCTTTATTGAAGGGCAAGAGTATGGTGTTTGACTTGGAAAGCAAGGCAGTACTTTGCCTCTGGCTTCAGTGCATGAATATCTTCTGTTCAGTTTGTGCATGAAGTGTTGCCAAGTGACTGTGGGGGAGTGTGCTCTGATCCTCACTCGCTTTACCTGTGAAATCCTTACAGATCAGGAAAGACACCCGTGATCTGTTTCTGGAGGTGACAAGTGATACCAGCTTACAGATATGCAAAGATGTCATGGACACACTAATTCTGGTAAGTAGCTCAGCAAAATAATGCCTTCTGTTCTCGACAGGATGTGTAGTGCCCACGGGCATTGAGAAGAACACAGAAGCTGGTTTTAGTTTAGTAGTAGTAGTCTTCCCTCTCCTTCACTTACTCTTCCATCCTTGCTTCCATGCTTGCACGCTTCCATCTCCACATCGCAAAGGGGTTTCATACTCTCATATCCTAATTACCAGGCAGACCTCAGAACTCACCCAGGTAAATAACATTGTGTTACCACAATTAGAAATGTAGGGTTTGTCTTTGGACACCTTCCCCTCTTAGTGCTCTTATGGCTTCAGTTGCTGCCAACCAATTCTTTTGGAAGGAGCCTGGAGTTGCTCTCAGCCACGGAATTAATCTTGTTTTCTGTATTTTGCTTTTAACAGAAAATTGCAGAACTCAACAGATCTACCCTGGAAGACAAGGGAGACTCAGGCTCAGAGGACGAATCTGATGCTCTTTGTGGACCAGCAGCTTTGAACCCCAGCCAAAACGCTCAGCCAATGGTTGTGGAGCAGGTTCGAGTGGTGGACACAGATGGAAACTTGAAAGTACTTTATCCTTCAAAAACTGACCTAAGCACAGTGTCCTCTCTCCTCACTGTAATACGTTAGCAGCTATCAGAGCTCACAGAATGATTCCATTTCTTTTCTTTTTTACCATATTCAACAATGCAACTTGTATGCAGTGAGGTGGTTTGGGTTTTTAAGGACAAGATGCAGTGCATCCTGCCTGCTACTGTGAAGTTTGATAGGCTGTGGCAAGCAGGGTTGTGCTCCTTCAGCCTTAAGAGAAAGCCATTGGTGTTCTGACTCGGTAGGGAGAGCTGAAAGGCAAAGAAGAAGCTGGAAGTCAGAGTGTGTTCACTTGTAGAGCAAACCGTTGTGTCTTAGCATCTGTCGTGTGAATGCAGTTGTGGTTTTCTGCTGGATCTCTGCTTCTTCCTGGATTATTATTTTGGCAGCTAAACTGAGAAATCAGTGGGTGACAGCATTGAAACAAAGCCACGTGCTGCACGCCAGCACTGAGGATGGGATGCCAAACAGCTTTGCGAACATCTCATTCAGTGTGATTTTCTATCTGGAGTAATCGTGACAATGTAATTGCTGTCAGAACTCGAGGAGTGAGTTTTAAAGTGATGGTTTCTGTGTTCAGACGTTAACACAGCTTCCATTTCTAAGCCAGGTCAGTTGAACTGAGTGCAGGGGTTTGTGTGTCCCAGTGCATTGTAGAGCCATCACCCATCCTTGTGGAAGCACCAGTTGTAGTGATCCTGTTGCGTACCCACTGAGTTACTGTTGACGGAGCACCAAGTTCATTTGTGCTTGTGAAGTTCATTTCCACTCAGAGGGCTGATGCTGCTTAGTGTTGACACTACTAAAGCTCTTTGTCTCCCCAGAGTACAAGCACTCATGCCCAGAGTGCTTTCTCTCGCACTTCCATGTGAAGAGTGTTGGCGTGGTAGTTGGAGTGGGTGATAAACTACATCCAGGCTGCCACCTTATGAGTGCAAACCTCTTTGTAAGCGATGGTGACCAAGAGATGGAGTTTTGTTCTGTTGAAAGTGATAATGCAGAGCTCTAACTGACCTTGGAGATGCTGTGTCAAATACATCCATGTGTTGGGACTTGCATATGAATGGGGAAATAAAACGGTTCTTACAGTCATGTCACTGTCATGTGTTTGGGCACTGATGGATTTTGGCACTGGTGAGTTTTGCAGTCATGTAACTACACAACCTTCTCCAAGCAGCTGTTGACCGCTGCAAAAATGAGAACTCAGTGCTTTCTAGCTGTAGCCAAGCAGTCCTTAGTAGTGCTTTGAGCCTCCCTGTGAAGTTGAATGTTTCTACACCCCAGTGTTTTACAGTGATTTGTGCTCTGAGTTGTTTGAAACAACTGAATGGGAAATTCATCAGTAGGATGAGTTTAATTTGTTAGTACGTCGATCTCAAACCCAGGGAACAGGAGCCTGACGTTGGTGATGTGTTCTGCTCAGCCATCAGGGCTGCTTTTCGGGTGTCGTATGCTGCTGCCTTGCGCTACTCCTTCTCCTTCCCTTACTAGTAGGTGATGCAGCGGTGTCGGTGCCGTAGAGCGGTGGGACTCTGACACCTTTCTGTTTCAGCATCTGATGGAACTCGATCCGTTCGTTAATGATTTTCTGAAAACGAGGGGGGTGTAAAGAAGTGGGGATGCATTAAGTGGAGAGCAGCACTGCAGTGGTCTCTTACCTCATCACGCCCTTGCTGGAAGCGGAGTTCACACGAGCCACGTACCTGCATTGCCTCCAGCACCTCCTCGTCTGTGGTCTCTGCCTGGGGAGGCTTGATGCCTGCTGTGCTGAATGTAGCCTGGATTATTTTGTTTCGATACTTTTCAAACTGTTGGTAAGAGATGAGAATAGAGGTGCTTAGTCTTTATATACAGTTCCTTGGTATTGCATGGATTTACAGGGACTACGCTGTTAGACTTGGGCACAGTGCTAGTGAAGGGTGAAATGGAAGGCCTGTTTGTGTGAAATTATAGGTGGTTTGACTGGGCTTTGCTGCAAGTACTGTGATAGTGATGTGTTTTGGGGTGGACTGAGTCCCTTACCCAGGTATTGGACTCCGTGCTTGCTACCAGGCACCTATGCCTGCCTGAAATGGCTGTAAGGTGATACCTGTTACTTTGAATCTGGAAGACTATTAGAAAGCTGGTGATGTAACTGTTCCGAACTCGAGTTTCTCAAGGGCTTCTGGTATTTGAGGCCTGTTTTCTTTGTAATTGCTGTAGGAATTGCATGCTTCAAAGCTGGGAAGGAAATGGACTGAGTTTCCTGCTCCTCTGGCCCTGTGGCTCTGGTGGGCAGCCAGGACTGCAGTGTCCTGCTGCATCTCCTGCTGTGCTTCTGCCCAAGGGTAATGCCTCTATGCACTTACGTTCTTTGCTTGTAATGGTTGGAGCATCCGCGGGAGGGAGGGAGGGAGGATGCTGATGTGGAGACCACACTTACCTTGCTGGTGACCAACTCCAGTGCCACGCGGGTTTGCAGCTCCCTCTGCTGCAGTGTCTTAACCTCCCTTTGGGCTGCCTCCTGCTGCTGCTGCTGCTTGCGGATGTGGTACCGGTTGGTGCATGCCTCTGTCTGCAGCTGGCTGATGGTCTCCTGTAGCTCACTGATGAGCTTGTTCTGCACGGCCAGCTTGGATTCTTGTTCCGTGATGACCTGAAGAGATCCAGAAACAAGCCCGGATTGTGAGGAAGGAACAAGCAGGCTTGGCTGCATCTTCCCTGTGTTTGGTCCAAACACTGCTTCTATCTCCTGAGCGGAGTCTACAGACTGACAGCCTAGTCAGCGCTAGTGGCTGCTCTTTCTTCTAGACTGAGCAGGGGTTTTAGTGGCAAACTCCCCCCGTGCCTGAAGCAAGCACAACTAAGCAGCTAATGCAAGCATTTCCTATAGCAGCTTTGCACAGAGCTTACCTGTCGGAGGCTGCAGTTCTCCTCTGCTATTGTCACCATCGTTTCTTCACATTTCTGTTCTCTCAGACTGCAAAACTGAAGACGTTATTTTACCCTTTGGTTTCACAGCTCACGAGTGCACCTCCTGTCTATGGGGAAGGGAGCTGCTGCCTGAGGCCTGAATCCCTGAGGATGGGCACCTTGCTCTCGGGTAGTACCTGGTTGGACATGTCTTGTAACTGGCTTTCTTGCTTTCTGAGCTGCTTTTGGAGCATTTCGGTTTCAGATCTGGCTCTCTGGAGCTGGGACTCTTTGATCTCCAGTTGTCTTTGCAAGGAGGAGATGGTGCCTGTAGAGTTGGAGGAGTACTCTTTAGCAAAGGAATCCCTGCCTGTAGCTCCGCGGCTCCTCCCTTCAGGTAAGCACCACAGAGCTGCAGCTGTGACTGAGTGTAGAAAGGGTGAAGTTAATGCTGCAGCCATGGTGATGCTGGTTGGTGATGCATTCTGCCCTGCTTTGATATATATTAAACTGACCTCATTGTGTGCTGCTCTGGGAACTACTAGAGCTGGTAATAGGTCTGCCAGCATGCAGAAGTGCTGCTGGATGCCCCAGGATGGTGCTTGGAACCCTCTAGGCTGGGTTTTATTGTGTAAGGAGAGGGAGACTGAGTGGTTTTAATGCAAGTGGCCTTCAGTTCAGTTTTGTGCCCGTGAGACCCTAACCTGGGACTTGTTCTCAGTCCGAGCAGAGTGGTGTGAGGATGAAGGGGGGGGGGGGGGTGTGTGTGCTCTGGACGCCTGCCCGGTACCTGTGGCTATGTTGTAGTCATCCCTTGCCCTCTGCAGCTCCTCGCGGAGCTCCTGCTCGGTGATGGGCTCAGCCGGCTCCCGCCAGGCCCCGCTGCCCCTCACTGCTCCCTCAGGGGCTGCGGCCACCTCCATCCCCAGGGGCAGGGGGCCAAGGAGCAGGGCCCGGGTGCTTGAGGTGCCGGCACCACCGCAGCGGCTGCCTCCTGCCCGGTGCTGCCTGGTAACGGCAGTGGGGCCGTGCCTTCCGCTTCCGGGGCTGTGCCATGGGCGGGAGGAGAGGACGCTGCCCGGCTGCATGGCTGAGTTCTCAATGCTGGCAGTGAAGCTGCCGGTCCAGGGAGCGGGGCTGTGGCGATGGAGGCTCTGAACTGCACATCGCTGCGGCTGCACCGCTGCTGCATCCTGGAGCATCTCTCCTCCAGCCGCTGCTATGGCAACCACTGCCGGGCTCCGGCAGCACCATGCTGCTCCGGTGAGTGCTGGGACTGTGGCACCCCTCAGTGGGGATCACAGAGCCTCATCCCAAAGCCTCTTGTTTCACCCCACTATGCAGGTCCTGACGTTGCCACCCTGCAGCTCGATGCACCCGTGCTGCTTGCCTGACCATCCTTCATCCTGACCAGCACCAGCTACAGCATGGTTCCCTCTCTGCCTTCCTATCACAAGCTGCTGGTTCCCCACCATCGTCTTGCCGACAGCTCCCCCATGAGCATGGACACCCTCAGGGAAGACTCAACACCCTCCACTCATCACCCCTCGGTGCTGGCCACCTTCTGTGTGAGGGTTGGCCCTGCCTCCTCGAAGCAGGCTGGACAAAGAGGGGCTGCACTCGTAGCCCCCATGAGGCTGGACCTCAGCTGAGGTTTTGGTAGCACTCAACTGAGTGCAAACTGTATGTAAAGCTCAAGTCTGTGGCATTTTCTTTAGCAGTCTTTATTTTTGTTGTATTTCCCTGTTTGCTTTTAGTATAAGTTTCTATGGGGACTTTTTATATCAATCTCAGTGCAGCTCAGAAATGTCCGTTCACTGTGGGGTTTAAATGTGGAGCCCTTAACACCCGGTTTTGCTTCTTCCAGGTGGAATTCTTTACAATGCTGCTATGCACAGCATGGATATTATCAGTTTGCTGTTCACCAGACGCAGCGTTTTCACTGGCGTGCAGGTAGGAATCAATCTTTTGATGGTTTATGATGGAGCTCTGCTCTTTAGTACTGCAGATGGGAAGAGTGAGTGTGTAAGAGCCATGGTAGCCATAACTGTTCCATCATGGGGCAGTTGTAAGAGCCGCCTAGTGAAATAGAAGCTGGGTTTCTCAAGAGGTTATAGATGGGGTCTTGATTTCTGAACTCTCTCAATTCCCCACCATTATTAATGGCTTCTCTGGGGAGTTACAGAACTTAGCCCATTTATAGAAGGTTCTCTCTGAGCAGCAGCAGTGTTCAAGGCCAGGTTGGACAGGGCTTGGAGCAACCTGCTTTAGTGGAAGGTGTCCCTGCCTGTGGCAGGGGGTTGGAGCTGGATAAGCTTTAAGGTCCCTTCCAGCCCAAACCATTCCATGATTCTATGATACTTCCCTGGCACGTCCCCATTGATCTCAGCCCAGTTAAAGATGTGGATTTACTGAGGACTGTGCCAAGCTGACACGCTCCGGGTTACCAGACTAATTGAAACCAACCGTAAACCTGGAAGCTGCTGGATTTTAAGTGGAAATGCAAAGTTTTAATGAAGGTAATTGCAGCTGCTGTTATTAGAGGAGGTGCAGTGTGCAGTATTCTAATGTGTGGTAAAGCATTGATATGCAAGGAACAGAATGCCCTTGGGAGGATGTGGAACCATCTGCCTCGTTCTAGCTACGTGCTGGAAGTTGCCTGCTTGTGGCTCTAATAACCTCCAAAGGTAGATGTGCTTGTAAGGAGGAGTGGGAGCTGCAGGGATGGTGGTGGCCAGGCCCAGGGGCTGTATTTCTGCAGGGCTTGCTCTCCAGCAGAAGTGCTGGTAAAGGTAAACCAGTGGCTGCACGCTGCAGGAAGCACTTTGCAGTCGTTGCTGCTTCCCTTTTGAAGGTACTGCAGAGCCAGGGTGGCCTCTTGAAGCCCGAAGAGCACTTTGTAGCCGTAGTACTTGCACTGTGCTGAAAGCTGTGATGGGAGGCTGGAGGTGTGTTCTCACTCTCCAGTCCGTTGCAGTGCACAGGCCAGCACAGGTTTCACCCTGTACGTGTTGGCCTGGGGCAGTTCGTGTTGTGCCCCATGCGTGTGCCCACCAGCATGCAAACACCGTGCCCTGGCAGCAGTCCATCCACTTGTGCTTGGTTCATCCACACGTGCCCCTGTGCTTGGTTCATCCACAGCCCACTTTCTGTCTTGTTGCCCAGGCCTTGCCGCTGTTAACGTGCATTCCACCGGGGTTCTAAGCTGTGTGCAGTCATACCAGAGCAGGAGTTGCTGTCAGCTCTCCTGTGCTTGTCACACAGCTCCTCTGTTGTCTTTCCAGGGTGGTTTTAGGTGTAGAGCAAGCCAAGAGTTAAGGGTATTAAAGGGGAGGAAAAGTATAAACTCGGAGGCAAATTGGCTATAAGCTTCTGAAGTCTGAATTAGAACAGATGTGGGGGCTTTGGGGGGTAATATCTGTTAAATACTGAGAAAGGGAGCTTTGCTCAGGTGGGGAGAAAAAAGTGGAGATTTCACATAAGTGATAACCAAAGAGCAGCTTCTCTGGATGATTCAGGTCACTGCAGCTGCCAAACAGTCCTGGAGGAACGGACCCGCTGCTGACCTGCGCAATGAAGCGATGGATTCATCTGGAATCAGGGCTGAGATCGTGTGGGAGATGCTGCTGTTCCCCGAGGTGCAGGGTGACCACTCAGCTGTGCTGCAGTGAGGCCTTCCCACCTACGATGTTAAATCAGACTTGTGGGTTTGATTCCAGCTGGCCATGGAGCTGCTCCTGGGCCATGGTAAGGGGTGCAGATCACCACCAGCCCCAGTGGGAGCGGGTGGCTTTCCCGACACCTCACAAGTGAGATGATATAATGCTCCAAAACCAGGAGCACCCATCTGGTCTGTGCTCATTTCCCCTCAGTGTACACAGGAATGTGACTTCTGTGTTAAAGTGGGCTCTGGGCCTCCTATGGTATTGGGGTTTTTGTTGTTCTTATTGGGTTTTGTAAATCTTTTTGGCAAGTTCTGATCTCTTGGGGGGAAAGAATTGGAAAAGCAGGAAAGGAGACCTCTGACCACGGAATCATAGAATAGTCAGGGTTGGAAAGGACCTTAAGCTCATCCAGTTCCAACCCCCCTGCCATGGGCAGGGACACCTGCCACTAAACCATGCCACCCAAGGCTATGTCCAATCAAGCCTTGAACACCGCCAGCGATGGAGCATTCACAACTTCCCTGGGCAGCCCATTCCAGTGCCTCACCACCCTTACAGTAAAGTCCCATATAAGAGACAGGAGAGACCTTGTAGTGAGGCTGGAAATTCAGGGTACTCACAGAGGAGCATCACTTGGGTATGTCAGTAATAGGGTGAAGCAGGATGCAGGGGGTGAGTTTGTCCCAGGGCTGCTGGCGGAGGTGGGAATATACTCCACAAAGAAGATAGTGCCTCCTGCCACGGGCACGTCTGCTTTTAAGCCAGGTTCTTTGTAGCTTTTGACTCATCTCGAGCCTCTTGCAGATGTGTGGATGCGGCTGGTGTGTCTGTTCCTCACACACCACTTCCCAGAAGCTTTTGAAAGCTGTTTCTATTGTATTATAATAAGGTTCTTGCCTCGAGTGTTAGTTTGTAAATGACACTTGTGGCTCTCGAGATCCTGCAGTTCAATCAATTTCCAACTCCTACAGGTGGAATATATATTCCTAGGACTAGAACTGGGGGTGACATTTATAACTAAAGCCAATTCTCTCCTGGAAATTGCTTTTAACGGTGTAATTCTTCAAACTCAAAGCTGTGTCTTCAGGATGAAGATTGCTGCAGCTCCCAGCTTTGTGCTTGCTTGATGAAGCAAAGCAAGTTGAGGCCCTTTGAGGCTTATGCTGGTTTAGGAGGACCCTGTCCTTATCATAGAAGCAAGACTTTGGTTGCCAGATGTTGTAATTCCCACGTGTGCTTTTATTGTGTTACCAAACAGACAAAGAGGGAAACCACAGCTCTAAAAATAACGCATTTTCCAAAGATAACGAGACAAAAAATGCCCTTCTGCCGTGGTGGGAGTGTTTGGTGGGATGCTGCTGGGAGAAGCCTCGGCCAACATCGGGAACACGAGTGATTGTTTCAAGCCCTTTAAAGCATTAAAGTGCTTTAATCGGCTGTTACCGCAGGACACAGGTTCCTGCTGGTTTTCCTCACGATCCTCCCTTCATGTGTGGATAGATGCTTCCTCATGAGGAGGGGAAGACGCATCCGAGGTGAGGCCGGAATGCTGTAAGTGGAACTTGAGCTCTCACTTTACAGATTGGAGGGTTCAGGGCTTTGTGAAGCATCAACCAGCTCCTTCGCAGCCAGGGGGAGATGGGATGGAGCTGGAGCTCTACCTGTTGGTGGCCTCCATCACCAAGGCAGCACAGGGAGGGGATGCTGCAGTGGGGATGTGCTGGACAGTGTTGTTCCTGCATGGATTCCCTCAGGCCACCTGGAATGTTGAGGGACCCATGGTTGAGGGGGCAGATGCAGCAGCTCCTGTGCCTGTTGTGGGACATTGCCTTTCAAAATGGGCAGGGAGGGAAGGAGGGAATGGGGGGACACTGGCTGTTGAATAGATGAAGCCGGAGACACGATCTTCTGCATGTTTACATGCTAGAACATGAAATTAATTTACTTGACACCCGAGTGTCTCAGGAGTAAGTATCAATTTTTATAGCTTACATGAAAATAAATCTTTTCTCCTTACAGCACAATGAGGATACGTATGTACAATTGCTTCTGTTTATATACACCAATAGTTAAGTACATGAACACATCAGGGAACAAACGGGTTTGGCTCTACAAAGAACTGAAGGGGATGGGGACTTCCTGGCAGTCCGTTGGGAAAGCAGAGTGGGTGCATCCCGCTGACGAGTGTACAGAACATGGGATGGGGCAGGGTGAGTCTTTGTACAACGATGACAACCTGTCAGCTCCGGACAGCATGGAGGGCACAGAACAGGGGCACGCAGTGCCAAAGGCTGGCCTTCCAAAGAGGACAGCAATGCTGCATCCACCACCGTGGGGCTGCTCCAGTAGGACACGTGGTGCCTTCTCTCCGTGCTCCATCCTGCAACAGCATCAGCTGCCCTCCTCCTCACCTCCACCGAAGCCAGCACCGCATGGGGCCGTGCTGTGGCACAGGGATGCAGTTCCCCTCCAGACACCACCATCACACTGTTCCAGCCGCCCAAGGCTGAAAATGTCTTTCACAGCGGGGTTCACCCCTCCCCGCCCCAGGTCTCTTGCTCCCGGGAGCCCCTCAGTTGATCTCCCCCTCCGTGAATTCCTCCTTTATGGACTGTTTGCGGGATTTGCAGTCGGGGAGGTCGAAGCCGAAGTCTGCCCAGTCGTCGGCAGCGCCACGGTTGGGGATGGTGATGGTGTGGCGCACGCGGAAGTGCACGGCCTCCATCACCCGCTGCCGCTGCAGCTCCCCTGAGCTGCCGATGGAGATGGTGGAGGCGTTGCTGCTGGAGCGCAGGAGCTGCTGCGCTCCGTAGTCGTGGCTCTGCTTGAGCTCCTGCAGCCCTCGCCAGATGACCATGCGGTACTGCTCCGGGATCTTCAGTGCTCCGAGGTCCTGGAAGGACAACAGCGCTGAGGCACAGCTCCGAGAGATGGGGCTGTACCAATGGGAGTGAATTCTGGACCCCCCAGCTTGTGCTTATTGGGGTACGTGGTCCCAGTGCCCCCAGTGACCGTGGTGGTGGGGCTGGACCCCCCCTGGTCATGACAAGCCCATGGCACATCCCCCAGAGGCAATTTCTCATGTGTAACCGGTGGCCACGGCCCAGTTACTCCAACACCATCTTTGCATTGGGGGTAGCTTCACGTCAAACTGATGTGAAATGGGAGGCATGGGATCTCCCCTTTGGACTAGGCTGCAGAGCAGCATGTGAAGCATCCTCATGCCTGCTCACATGGGTTTGATTCTCCTCTGGTCCTGGACCAGGAGGCTGGAGCAGCCCCTGCCCAGGGTCATGCCCCAACACACGGTTAGCAGCCAGTGCTTCCAATGCCATGGGCTGAGCTGGTAAAGCCAAACAAGGTCCATAACCCCAGGCCCTGCACCAAAATGGGCTCTGTGAGAGCAAAGAGCTGCCAGAAATCTATGTTAATGCCGAACACAGAGACTCACGGGAGCGTTAACTACAGGAGACAGTGAGTATGTGATTAGTAACTACAAACACCGGCTCGGACACACGCTCTGGTACAGGCTTTGGCCATACCCAACGTTTCCTTGGACAGCTTACAGATGGCCATGGGGTTAGTTCAGAGAATGGTCCCAAACCAGGCTCAGGTCACACCACTGGCCCCAGCTACTAATGAAAGATCTTTGTGTCTTGTGTGGCCTCTTGTCCCACACTCTGTCTGCCTGCTGCAGGCTGCTGGGGGCAAATGGGATGGGGCAGGAGCTTTGTTCCAGCCCAAACACCAACTCTGGGTTTATGGAGCTCGCTGTGGCTCAAAGGGTTTCAGGTTACTGGGTTTTTTCCCTTCTTGTTGCCCTGATGGCCTGGGGATGCCTTCGCTGTCATCTCCAAGAGGCTGAGGCTGTGCAAGCTCAGGCACCTTTAGCATCCCATCTGCTATTTTCATAGCAGCTTTTGCCTGACCTGGGCAATCTCATTCCAGGGCTCCCATCATACGGATGCCCTGGGCTTGACTCCCTTATTTCAGCCACTCTCGACCTTGAGATGAACAAGGGAAGATGCAGGATCGGATCAGATTTAAAACACAGGCGTTCCCACTGTCTCAGCGGGCTTTGTGCTGAGCACCTCAGCCTCATTTTGTGTTAGGGGAAGATCTACCTGGGCTCTGCTCTGGGGACCTTTCTTGCTTCTGACTGTGAAGACCAATTGCGGCTGCTACCAAGGACTGAACTACCACTAAACCCAGAGGATGTGTAACTGGAAGGGATAAATCCAGGGAACAAATGCTGTGAGCACATTGGTGCCCAGGTCTCCCTTTCTTTCAAGGGGATTTGTCCTTGCGTTTCGGACTAAGAGCCAATAGAAACAAGTGGTAAGAACAGATCTCCCCAAAGCGTTTACCTCTATGGATAGGTTCTGCAGGTGGTAAATGTTCTGTAACCCCTGGGAGGTGAAATAGTCGATGCAGTTTGGACACCCCAATCCTGTTAAAAAACTGCAGAAAACAGTTGGAAGACAAAAGTGGCGTTAACTTCTGAGCAGTGACATAGAAGCTGTGCTCCCAACCACTGCTGCGGGGGTCACCTCAGCTGCCACCACCATCAGAGCGAAGCAGGGATCGTGTTTGTTCCTAAAGCTACCCACGTTTTCCTCCTGATCATCAGGTTTCAGCTCAGTGACATCCTTGGAATGGCTCGGGGGAGCTGGAGCCGCTGGGAGGGAGGCTGGGGCTTGGCTTTGGGCAACAAGGCAGTGTCACATCACTGTGCGCCTCTGGTTACCCTGCCCGTGCAGCCTCCCTGGCTTCAGCAGGGCATCCATCGGAACGCCCATGGTCTGTTTAAAGACCAACACATTGAGAAGAGGCTGAAGACCTGCTGATGTGTTCCTGATGGGAAGAAGCCACCTGGAGCTGTTTCCAGGCATTGCTGGTAAGGAAGGGGAAGGGGGGAGTTCCCAAAGCTCTGGGCCAGTTTGGTGTGCAGGAAAAGACCCTCATTCAGGTGCATTTATTTTTTGTATTAAATTGTAATTAAAATGTAATTAAATGTAATTAAGCAGGGATGGCTTTTCCAGGTAGGGGTATATGATGGCAATAGGGGTTTCTAACTGGTAAGTAGCTGGGCTTTGGTTTCTGAGCTCCGAATGGTTTATGTGGTTCCCTGAGCAGTGATTTCTCAGTTGGGACCAGTGGCCAGTTGACCGGTTACTACACAGATCCAAAGGTTAGAGTGAAGGACAACAGCAAGAAACACCAGAGGACAGGACAGACCGGGCACCGGCTGCCTTCCCTACCTGACGAGGCTGGGGTCGGGGTTGTAGGGCGGTGGGGGGGTGCAGTGTGATCCGGACACCATGGACTGGGATGCGTGGCCCCCATTCATCTCTCCGTTGGGCTGCATGGGGTGACTGTTCAGCATTGTGGGTCCTGGGCACAACAACCACCCGTCAGACATCACGGTGAGGAGCACCCGCTCCCGTGCTGCCGCAGTGGGATGAGGCTCTTACCCATGGGTGCGAGGCCGGGTGCGGAGCCGGTGCCATGCTGTGCAGGCTGCCCCACCAGCTGGTTCACCGAGGGCAGCTTGTTGATGCCTCCACCGTGGACCTTGTTCATGGGTGACAGGACGGGGCCGTAGGAGGACGGTGTCTGCAGCTGGGTCCTGCACAGGGAAACCCAAGCGGCCGGTCGGTCACTGCAGCCGCCCTGCCCCATCCCTTGTCACCTCCAAAGGGCCCTTTCCAACCCTAATGGTCACAGAGGCGATAGGAGCCCCCTGCTGAGGCTGCAGGCAGCAGGCAGCAGCACTGATCAGACAACTCAGCACCCATAGGGTGGGTTCAGTGCCATGAGCCACTGGAGCAGCCCATGGCCGGGGCTCCTTGAGGCTCAGGTCTGGTACTCACTGCCTCTGCAGGAGCTGCTGCTGCTGCTGCCGGTAGGAGTCAACCAACTGCTGCGGGACCAGCTCCACCAGCTCCAGGCTCTCCTTTATCTTCATCAGGATCTCGAAGTTCTCCCGACCTCGCACCTACCAGAGGGAACAAGCCCAGGGATTCTCCTTGTTCCCTTCCCTCCCGGCCGCCTTCCCCATGGACTCTTATTTCCACCCACCCATGTCTCTGTGCCCAGGGGCTGTTCAGGACCGCCTTGGACATGGACTCATGGATGCTTTTGCTCCTGTTCTCATCACCTGTGCCTCAGGATCCCCATCCTGCCCCACATCACATCCCCAAGGCGTTTCTCACCACCCACCCAAGCCAAGCTCTCAGCCAGTGCAGCTCACCAACACTTACAGGCACGTAATACATCTCTTCCTCCCCGTGCCTCCGCTTCTTAATGCCGGCCCCTAGTGCTGGAATGCCTTGAGGGCTCTGCTTGAATGCTGGAAAGAAGAGAGGAAGAGCATTGGCTTGCTGTCCTTGGGAGGCAGGGCACAGCTGGCTCATCTGGACAGCACCCAGAGCCATGTGGGATGCTGCTGTTCACATGGGTTCTGGCATTGGTGATGTCCCCTGGTTAGTGATAATGATGAACAAATACTTTGGCACATGACAGCCCTGCACAAACAGCTTTGCGCTGGGGGGAGAAGGGAGGGGGTCCTAGTTGTGAGTCTTTAGACTTAGTTGAGAAGGTCAAAGCGTTGTGGCCGGGTATTGTCTTGAGCCCAAGCTTCTGGAGCGCAGTGATTTTGGGGATAGCGAAGGGGTTGAGGCAGAAGCATCATGTGAGTAACAAAGGGGTGTGGGCGCTGGCAGGAGCCTGGCTGCAGCACAGCAGATCCCTGAGCCCCCCTCCCTCTCCAGCAAGGGACTCACTGCGCTTGTTGGTGCTGCCGTTCTTGGCGGCGCTCTCATTCAGGGCTTGCTGCTCTCGGTAATGGTCCTCATCAGCCTTGCGGTCCCTGCCCGGGCAGGCACAGATCCGGCCCTCAAAGGATCTCCTGCCTAGGACTTGGCCGCTGAGAGGAGAGGGGAATCAGTGACCCTGTTTCTGCTTGGGAAGCGCATCGCAGCGCATCCAGTGCATCATGGCCCAGCTTGGAAACCAGTGTCTGCCCATCCCTCCATGGAAATGGATTGCGCAGGAGCAATCGAGCCCCAGGGTACTGAGTGCAGGGAGCCCCACAGCAGCAGCTGGCTCCTTGGGCAGGGGAAGGCTCCAGATGCAGCGGGAAAAGCTGATGCTGGCCTGGGTTCCTGGTCCCTTTGTGCCTGGTCCCCGGTCCCTCTGTAGCAGCCCTTTTCCTACCCACTGTGTGCTGGGGCTGCCACATCCCCTTCCCCTGAGGTTGCTCCCTGGAGGGGAGGATTCATCCCGAGGGTTTCCAGCCCTCCCACAGCAGTGAGGCATGCCAGTCCCTGCTCAGACAGCCACTCACTCTCGTGTCTCCAGGGTGATGATGATGAGGATGGGCCTCCTGTTCATCCCTCCCACGCAGCTGCTGTTGCACATGAAGTTGTACAGGATGGTGGTGAACTCGGTCCCCACCTGCCCGGGAGGGGAAAGCAGGCACTGAGTGATGGGGAGGCAGGGAGGGGACCCCCAGCATGGAGCTGGCACCTCACAGGGGTGCACTGGGGGGAGCCAGTGGGAAGAGGGGACTGTGCAAGGGCTGCAGGGTTCCTGGGGATGCCCAAGGCAGGACTGGGGGGGAATCTCCCTTTGCACCCTGCTTTCAAGGGACATGATGCTCTCTGATGATTCCCAGGGCCAGGAGCTGCAGATGCTCCACCATTGGTGTGGGAGGCAAGCAGGGGTGGCCTCAGATGGACACGCACAAGTGGGATGCTCCCACCCAGCAGCCCCATCACGAGTGGGTTCACCCTCATCACCAGCAGCATTCCAGCTGGAGGCAGGGGCTGGTCCTGCCCCCCCCAATCCCCGGGCAGCAGGTACCTGTGGAGGCTCATAGGGCACCATCACACTCTGCCTTCCCGTCACGGGGTCATCCACGTACTGGGAGAGGTTGTTGCCTTCCACCCGGATGAGGTGGCTGGCCGGGGCTGCCTGGCCTGCGAGGCAAAGCTCCGTGTTAGGGGATGTGGCGGCCCCGGTGCCAGTGCAGGGGCAGAGCAGCACTCACCATCATTGAAGTCACGGCCGAGCTCGTGGTTGGGGCAGCGCTTCACCACCTCAGTGACGTGCTCTGCCTTCTTGTAGATGGGCATGGCCCGGATGATGGTGCCCGGTGGAGGCGGCGAGGACACCTTGATCTGGATGGGACATGTCTTGGCGATCTGACAGTAGAGTTTCTTCAGCAGGGGGGAGTACTGCAGAAGAAGAGATGCCCGTCGGGTGAATGGCACCCGGCTCGATGGGGTGGTGGATGCTCCCCTGCCTGCCCTCGGCTTCCTCTGCTGCTCCCTTCTTCCTCACTGCACGCGGCTCACACCAGCCTCTGAACGATGGTCCCACTGCACCCAGAGGTGTTTCCACTCCCTTGGCTCCTGTCACCCACCCACCTCCTGCTTCCCCACTGCTCCATGTGGAACACGAACATGGCACATTAAAATCATGATTATAAACCCCATTCCTAGGAATGCGACCACGCCAGGGCAAAGCTGCTTCAGGCGCCAATGGACAGAATCACCCCAGTGGCTCCATGATGGATCTCAGCACTGCAAACTGCTGCTGCAGTCATAGGAGATGGGGACCAAAGCAAGTTCAGCCTGTCTTCAAGGTAACTGTTCTCTAGGATCAGTATTTGGTTTTCCCCTGGAAATACTTAAATATGACCATATTTGCCCATGCTGCGTCCTATCTGCTTTCCATATCAAGGGCTGGGAGCTGCAGGAAGGGGTTCCCAGCCAGCCCAAGTGCTCTGGCAAAGCAGGAGCAGTCACTCCACTGAGACTTGGAGGAAACCTTGCTGCAAATCGGTGTAACCCCCCTTCAGACATCACTGGAAGCATTATGCTGAGTGTTATCACACACAGGTCCTGGCTGAGCCAAGGGGTGGGATCACCAAGGGCACCAACGCACCACAGCCTTAGGCAATCATGCTTAATGGCATTAACAGGATCACAGCTCATGATGCACGACCTGGGAGTTTAGTCCTATGTAGCGCGTGTGACACGGGCAGGGTTTGTCCTGGTCATGACGTGATGCTGTGTGGCTGCCACAGTGGCAGGGGTGGCTCACAAAGGGGACACGGTGGTTTCTGACCATTCCAACACTCCTGGTGAGGGCTGCACCCTGCTTCCAGAGCTGGGGAATTCAGAGCCTGCCCCTCAGCTCCCAGGAACCCCGTGTCTCAGCCCCCAGGTGTGGGGATGTGAGATTCCCTTCCACCTCGCCGGTGCCACGCTGTTTTCCATCTCACAAGGAATGTGTTTGCTCTACAGGAGCCCACCCCTGCCGCACAGGGAGAAGCCAGTCCCTGCATGGCAGGGCATGTTCCTGCTCAAAGTATTTTATCTCATCCCCACAATGAAATGCCCGCTGCCAAAAAAATACCACCATGCAGGGTAGTGTTGGGATGTTGAAGCTTGTCCTGAGCCATCCGAATACAGGTGTGCAGGGGATAGTGAGGCTCCTGCTGCCCAGCTCTTTGGGGTCAGGGGTGCTGATGCTCAGCACCGCACTGGGAGGGTGCTGTGGGGCTGACACAGGGGTTCATCCCTTGTCTTCTCAATGCCATGAGCTCAGCCTGCAGGAGGGAGCTGTGCCTCCTGGTCTTGCTGCCCTTGCCGCAGGCTCCCATGGAGCCTGCAGGACTGGATGAGCTCCCACCCCCCGGGGAGCAGCTGAAGGGGGAAATGAGATAAACCATTTCCAGGTGGTCTTTGTAGGGAGGATATAAGGGGAGAAGCTTTTGCCAAGGCAAACTGCAGCAGTGAGGGTGGTTGGATGCTGGTATTGTCTCCCAGAGGGATAAGGCAGTGGGCAGAGCCTGCTCAGCACTAGAGAGGGCAGGAAGATGCTGCGGTCATTAGAGGCTGCAATCAGGAGCTATGCAAGAAGCTGAATCTGACAGCAAGAAATCACCCTCAGTATTAGAGGTATGTGGACTTGCCCAGAGGGAAGGGATGCTTAGATACATCGCCATTAACTGAAATACCCATGTTTTGCTTTGGAACCTGATGACTCTATGGCCAGGTTGGGTTCCTGGGTGCCATCCTGCATCTCCAGGAGGATTGTGCTGGAGCTGGAAGCACAGGTTCTGCTCGGGAGGCAGTTACTCCCCTCTGCCTGGCTGGAGGAGGAAGCTCTCGGCCATGGCCTGTGTAAGCTGCTCACCCACAGCGCAACAGGGGCTGAACACCCTCATTTGAGAAGCCAACATGGCAAAACAAGGGTTATTCAGAGGGGGGCTCTTCCTTGCCAGGTGTTAAAATACTGACAACTCCTGTCAAAGGATCCTTTCATGTAGACATTCCCGGGCAGCCCTCAACATGCCTGGGAAATCTAACTGCTCTGGAAGAGCAGAGGTGCATTATGGCAAGTTCTTTGGTAACAAATTCTCTCATTATACCATGTTATGACATGGATAAATCTCTGTTAAATAGCAGAGCGATTGCCCCGCAGGGCGAAAGGCTGCCGCTCAGCGCAGGCATGCCTCCACTGATAACCTTATCATGTCTTAACAGCTCCAGGATTGCCTTCAAAGATCCCTCCACAATAACAAACTATTCTTTTAAGGAACTCGGTGCTGATAACTTGGGCAAGCAAAGTCAGGGCTGTGCCCTGTGTGGCTGTGCTCCCGGCTCCTCAGTGTGCAGTGCTCCTGGTCCCATGGACCCAGCCTGTCCATGGCAACCATACGGGATGTTCTCAGGATCTCAGGAGGAGGCTCAGCATCCCCAGCCAAGGAAAAGCCATTGGCAACGTATGCTTTCCATAGGGAACAGCAAAATGCATGTCCTGCTTGGGCACTGAGCAGAGAGCCTCTGCTCCTATGTGCTTATCTGTATTCCTAATACCCCTCCATATGAGCATCTCTGAGCAGGGCTGTGCTGCACAATGTGCTTTACTGATGCTTTGCAGGCTGCTCACTCGTATCCTGCCTGTTCTATGGTGTTTGGATGGGCTGACCTCTCAAAACCAACTGCACATGTCCCAGCCCTGGTGCATCAGCACATCCAGACCTCAGCCCCACGACTTCCTTCACACCTACAGAAGAGCTTGGCTACATTCTGCTGCTGGGCACCTCCTGCCTGTATTTTCAGCTCCTGCTCTACCCTTTGGGCTGTTAGCATCTGGGCCCCAGTTACATTATTGCCAAGGTCATCTCTGATCATAGAAAAAGGCAGAGAGCGTTCGTTAATGCCCATTTGCAGAGCACAACAGGTTCGTGTGCTTGTGTGGCTTGTGGCTGCTGGCTCTGTGTCAAAGAGGAGTAACAGCACTGAGCAATCTACCTGAAGCTTACATAAACTTGCAGGACATTTGTTCCCCTGTGTTTTTCTGCAGTTGTGCAGCTTTCAGTGCCAGTCCTCATCTGCTGGGATGAAAGAATAACACCATCTCCATTACTGTTCCTCCCCTGCTACTGTGATTTGTCCTGCAATGCAAGTCCAGAGCACTAGGAGTAACAGGAAAAGCCAGATTGTTTAAACGCTAGCAATAAATCAGCATCAACCTCTCTTTGTCTAGGGATGTGGTACCCCAACGTATTCTTAGATGGGGTTTCTTTCACCTCTGCGTTTGAAATGCAGCTCCTACTTAGGTGAGACAGACACCATGCTGCACCCATAATGGGAAACAAACCCTGCTGGGAGACAGAGCCTGTGGTGCAACTGGCCACTGCAGGGGCTTGCCAAGGTAATCCCACGCTGCCACTGCTGCATCCGAGGAAGTGCTTTACACATCACAAGATCCAAATGAGCTGATGGCCCACAATGATTCATGATGTCTGATGGGAGCCGTGATGCAGCACTGAACCAAAGCCTTAGCACCCACTCCAGAAGAGGCCACTGCACTGTGGACCCATAGCTACCTCTCCTGCCCGGCAGGAGAGGTGGTTTTCCCTATGGATGCTGACAGCCTCACAACCTGAATCTTCTGTGTGGGAAGACCAACTGGCAACGTCCATCTCCCGCAGCCCTCCCTGGGCAGCAGAACCGCTACGAGGATGTGTCCCAACAGATTCGGAGCTGATAAAATCTTATTTATCTTCAGCTGTTGACACCGAGGCGTCTAGACTTGCCTGCTTCGGGAGGGCCGCAGCCAAGTCCTCCTTTCCTCGTGAAGGAAATGATTTGCTCAACAATTACTTTTTCCACAAATCCTCCCCCCTCCTCCCTACCAGCCTCCTCCTCCTCTCCTACATTCCAGTCTCCTCATTAGCTCTACTCAAGACGTGTCCAGGACTGCAGTCAATGGATCCCAATAAAGCCACTAGCCTGGCAAGAGAGAGAGAAGAAAAGCGCTGCCTCCGGCTGCTAATTTCCTTGCGCTCCCCAGCAAGCAGCTGCGGAGCTGCATCCTGGGACAGGTTCGGACAGATCGGAGCCAAGAGGTGATAATAACGTGTCTGTCATCTCACTCAGACATGTAGCATCTTGCAAACCGCAAATACCGTTAACCGGCTCGGACGAATCTGTTACGACAGATCCTGAAGACATGCCGGCTGCACAGCTCGGCCTTTCTTCTGTCTAATTTCTCTTTAATAACCAGTTTTTAATCACCGGCCTCTGGAACTTCTCACTGAGCTGGAAATTCTTCCCAAAGCTCCTCTGCGGCTCCTTTACTATGAGAATACGGCCACAGCATCACTGATGCCCAAGAGCATCCGCTGGTGCCTGAGCCATGCGAGGGGCTGGGCAGCAGAGATGCTGCCCCAGGGCAGCAATAAGGGATGCCCCAACCCTGGCCACCCAATGGTGGCAGTGCCTGCACCGTGGTGGTGACACACTTGGGTGTGACCTGCAGGCAACACAGTGGGACCACCAGTGATACCTTGGGGCTGCCACTGAAGCAGACACAGCGAGAGAAGCCTTATGTGCTCCAGCCTACATTCTTCTACCTTTATTATCGTGCTATTACTGCTAATTAAAATCCCTCTGCTCACCTCCAAAGGAGTCCTCTCCCTTTCTTCCCTGGTGTGCACATCCTTACAATAACTGCCAGCCAGGATCGCAGCCGTTCTTAGTCACCGCTCAACCAGCCAGCGCTGGAACACTCGGGGCTTGGTTTAAGCTCTTCTAGTGAGTCTGACTCCTTCTGTGTGTCTGGATACTCGGGTCCTCCAACCAAGCCGGTGCTGGAGGTCCCTCTCATCCAAAAAGGAAGCTGAAAATCCAGCAAGGCAGCTATTCCATGCTGCGTTATCAAGGTTGGATACAGGGAGCAAGCTGGGAGGGAAGAAGAGGATGAACTGGGCTTGGGAAACTAAATACAAAAGCCACAGTGGCAAGACCTGGACCCGGAGGAGACCAGCACCACCCGCAGCATCCCTGGCAAGTAGCAGGGAGCTGCTTCTGCTTCTTTATAGCCCTGCTTGCAGAGAGCACAGGCAGAGAGCGTGGTTTGCCACGGGCACACTCAGCATCCTTCTCTCCCCATCCTTTATGCACTGGTCAGACTTCCCAGGAATGTGTGGCATGGGATGCAGCTACATCTCCTCCCAAAGGCCTTGGTGGGGCCACAGCTTGTGATAGCGCAGACATGTATTTCCTCCTGCAGTCTATTTACTATCTCAGTTCCTCCTGCAGGTCCCTCAGTCCCTACCTCCCCTGCACGGTTTGGATCCAAGAGGAGAGGAGTCTGCCAGAGCAACCCCATTTCCCTGCTGCATCCTCTCCCACTTCTCCTGCAAGAGAGTGCTGCCTTCCCACTGGAGCAGCAGTTGCCAGTAAGTCGTTCCCTTGACCTGTGCATACCATACACGTTCGAGATAGTGGAGCTGATAGCGGGATCGTGTTGGAACATCGCACACCGAATTCCTTTGCCTTTTTTTTTCCTTAATTCCATTGTGTCTGGAGCTCCCGGAGCCTCATACACGCCCTGCAAAAGCTGGTGGAAAGCCTCCAGTGGGCTGGCTTCAATGGGCCTTGGAGCGGGCTGATGCTGAGGCTGCTTTCCTATTTCTGGCACACCAAAATAGCCACGCTGTTCTGCAAGCCACCCGGGTGCTAACAAAGATGTTTGTGGCTCAGTGTGCTGCACTATGCATCCCCCTGCTCATCCCAGCCTGCTGCTGTTGGACAGGTACCTCCCTAAAACATGGTAAAGTGCCAGAGAGAGAGGCTTGTTTTCTGTAGATGCTGCTGAAGGTTTTGTCTTCCTGTTTACAGCAAGTGACCAAGGGAGAGCCTACCTCCTGCCACACCAGTTATTTACACCCACCTCATTCAGTTAGCATCAGACAAAGCATTTCAGCTCCACCAGTACCCACACTCTGGCTGCAAGATTGATGGAGCTGGACCCAGCTCAGCATGACAGTTTCCCACTGGCCAAGCACTGGGATGCAGACTGGTTTGCTGTGGGTGATGGCTGCTCCATCTCAGCAGGAGCATCTCACCTCCTCTTTGAACCTCTCCATCCTTTCTATTGCAGGCTGTTTGCTCCCAGAAGCAGCAGGCAGAACCCTGCATGAGGACCCCGCTGTGCTTATCCCTGGCTTAAGGGACGCCCTCTCTGCTCAGCTCAGAGGTTTGTCCCTCCCCCCTCAGCCCCAGGGTCTCTGTGCGAGTCCGGGCAGCTGCCCCACGCAGGGGGCTCGATTCCCCACATCCTTTTTCAGCCAGGCCACGGGAGGCCAAAGACCCCATTAACGCTTCTGCCGGCTCTGGCGCACCGAGAGCCTTTTAGAGGGGAGGGCGCCGGGATGCGCCGCAAACCCCGCTTGAGAACAGTACTAATTATCCATCAGTTACCAGCTGGCCGGCGTGGCAAGGGGCTGCCTGTGAGAAAGCAGCCGGGATGGGCTCGCAGCTCCAGCGTGTACGGGCAGCTCCGGGGACCCGGGAGTCCTGCGAGCTTCCAGCAAACAGGCAGATGCCGGCGTGCCCCGTCTTGCCGCGCCGCAGCTCCGGGTCCTCCCTCCCGCCAGCCTCAGTGCAGCAGCCGCCGGAGCACGGCCTTCAGCCCACGGGGAAAACCTTATTTTCAGCATTTCCTGCCCGTTGCTCTCTGCTGATAAGGAGACCATTAAAAAGGAAAAGGGAGGTGGAGGCAACCGGGGGGGGGGGGGGGGGGGGGGCTTCCCGCGGTGCTGCTGCTTTGGGACACTGTGCGATGGTGCTTGGAGTTGGGCATCTCTGCAAGGGCAGACCCGGTTCTGATGATGTGACCCCAAAGCCGTGTCCCAGTGCTTAACCTCTTCTCCATTTTCCTATTTCCTAATGGAGAAACTCAAGCGTTTTAAGGCTACAGAGAACAGATGATGATCCTCTGTTCCCATTCCCTATGCTGCTGGTCCCTGCCTACTCGTTCTGCATGGAGCCTGCGGAGTCTGCTTGGAGTACAGCTTATCTTTTCAGAGATATGCAGGCTCTTCATTTGAATAGCTCAGGAGTTGGAGAATTCGCTGCATTCCTTGGTAAATTGTTCCTATGGCTAATTATCCTCACTGCTAAAAAAATTCCACCTGGTTTCTAGTCTGAATTTGCCTGGCTTCAGCTTCCAAGCACTGGATCTCGTTATGCTTTTTGCTATTAGATTAAAGAGCTGTCTGCTATCAGAAACCACCTCCTGTGCAGGCTGCGATCGAGCCACCCTTACTCTTCTCATGGAGACCTTTCATGGAGAACATTTCTGGTATCACCCTTCATGTGTTCCAAATCTTTCATCTTCTCTGGATCTGCCTCCCAAACCTTTTCTATTTTGTCAATGGAGGGTTTGGAGTGTGGACACGAGAGCTCCACGTACACAGGAGGGCAGTGAGCTCCACGATGCCTGGTGCCCCCTGCCCAGGCGCTGCAGAGCGGGCCATCACGCAGCCAGCTCATCTCCTGATGGTCTCCGGCCATGAGCCTCCTTCCCTCAGCATGAGAGAATGGATAATGCCATGTGTCCCAGAGGAATTTGGTCAGAACCCTTCAAAACCAGCAGTTTATTGGGCTTTTCGCTTCCATCAACCAAAGCTGATGCCAAGTCATTTGACAAGACGACTCGCACCAAACTGTTTGGCTTGGCATTGCCGCTGCACCAGCTGTCCGCTCCTTGGCTGATTCTCCATGATCCAACGCCAGATTGCAGGAGGCCTTCGGAGCTGCTGGGCTGGCGGAGTCTTCCTCAGGGCGAAGGGCTCCCACTGCTGCTTGGTGAGGCAGCTCCATTGAATCCCTGCTCAACGCTTGCAACGGTCCTGGTGTGAGTTATTTGGTGCAGTTAATCTTGTTCAAGAGCCATGAGGCTTCCTGAGCTATGGATGAGGCAGGCAGCATGGATTCTTCCAAAGTGCTGAGTCAAACCATGCATGTCCTTTAGCTGTCAGATGTCACTGTCCCTAGCCCTACTCACCACCCATTTAACTCTCCTTCCCAAGTGCCTGCATTTCCCAAGAGCTTTCCTAGTCTTACTTGTACGCTGCTACACGTAGCTTCTGTGGAATCACACTGAGTAGGTACATCATTGTTTGTACATTGACTGGCAACACAGAACAGATGGGGTTTTGCTGAATTCCTTTCCCCATTTAACCAGGACAGACTTCCAAGTGTGGCAGTGCCAGTGCAGAGCTCAAGGTGATTGGGAGGAAGGCAGCAGCCCATCTTCCAGCATGAAACATGCAGCTGCATGGCTGTGACAGCCCTCAGCCAGGAGGACATGCAGTGAATCTGGCTGTCACTGAGCAGGACCACTCTTCACGTGGTGAGCCGGGCGGTCTGCGCCATCCGCACTCCTGCAGGAATTACTATTGCAAGTGAAACGTCCCCTGTACTCCTCAGGGTGCAAGATGCTGCTGACCCACATCTGTTCACAAGGCTTGGCTCCACTGCAGTGACATGCAGGCTGGATGGTGCCAGTCCTGCAGGCAGCCACTCTTGGGGGATGCTCCATCACCCCCATGTCGTGGTGCAGGGTCTACACATCTCTGTCTGCCTCGCCAAGCATTAAACCTGCCTCTGGGTTACAGCCCTCTGCTCTTCTGGGGGTAACTGCCCAGAAAGCCCTTAGTGGCTTGTTCAGTTTGCTCCTTGCAGCTGCAACATGCATTGTCTGGCAGGAGAGAAGGGTATTTCCCTACTGCTAATTACAGTGAGCACAGAGCATACCTTTAGTAGGTGTTCTCTATGTCTTTTGACATGTGCGGGTACCCCCTGTCTCGCTGTCTGAGGGTGTCCTGCCCGTAGCAGTGTCCGCTCCATCGCATGGCCATCTCCCTGTGCTGATAGCCGGAAACAGTGTCAAGCATGCATCAGCCCCTTTCCAGTCCTCCTGTCTCCACACAGGGAGAGCTTGGACAAGAGGTTATAGGTTCAGTTTACATTTGGCTGTTTTTGTGGCACAGGAATGCCTCCTTTCCCTAGACAGGGACTGTGCAGCTTCCCTGTGACCTGATGTGAGTTCCCCCTGGTAAGGATGGGATTGGGCTGGTATCACATCCAACCCTGAGCACCTATTTATTCAATACCTAAAGAAATGCATCCTTTAGCAGCATCTTCAAGGAAAAACAGTGGAAAAGAGTGAGGACAACCGCTCCTATGAGGACAAGTCGTGTTTAATCACAGAGCTGTCCCAACCCCTGGGTCAGCACAACTCAGCAGTGAAGCCATGATGCTCCAGCCTTGGACACCGGGAAGCCGCTCTGCTGTCCCAGCCAGGAACTGGGCTCCATTCAAACCCCAGCTCCCTGCTGCTTTGCCCACTCTGCCTGCCTGTGGTTGTCACAGACCCACTGCCATAGCCTGTCCTCCCTGCACCCTCCCCATGACACTGGGCAGCCTCCTGTGCTGCACCAGCAGCAGTGAGCAGAGCAGCACCCACCAGCCACAGCCTGGGGTCTGACAGCATGAAATCATCCAAGGACACTTTCCATCTACTGCAGAAAGGACCATCTTGGCAATTAAACACATCAACTTCTGAAGTCCAAGTCACCATCACCCCCGGGCTCATCTATCGCTGCTGGTCTGCTCTGCTTGCTTCATGATAGTGTCAAACCGCAGCCCCGGAGGAAACCCCTGAGCCAAGAGGCAGGATGTGAATTTAGGACCACAAAAAGCAAAGCAGTTCCCTTTCATTCTGCCCAGATCCTCTGTCCCTGATGTGCAGAGGACTGCACGGACAGGACCAGCCCCACTGCCAAGGACCATGCTGCTGTGCCCTGGTTCAAATGCCAGGCAGTGATACCTCCACGATTAAACACCTACAGTCACTGTGCCACGACTTACAGGGATTAAGTTACTTGTCTGACACGAGAGGAAAAAGGATTGTAAATGACAAGCAAGGATTTACGGCAAAGCTGAGACTGGTGCCGGTGGATGCGAGCGAAGCTCCATCTCACCCACTGCTGCGCCTCTGACAGCGGCAGGGAAGCACCATGAGAGCAAGGCAGGTATTTCCCCAGGACATTTCTCGCACTTTATGACTTTCAGGGATGTTCACCTTCAGTTTAGGGAATTGCTGTGAGAAAAGTTACATTCAAACCACTGTTCACAGCCCTTTTGGAGAACATTCCTGAAAGCAAGCACTGATGCAAACTGCGCCTTTCGCTTTCCAGGGGAGCCTGTGCAAGTGAGGTCCCCACTGGACAGTGGCTGCATCCTGCATCCACCCCATGCAACCAAACCCTCTGCATCCCACTGCAAATCACCACCAAGACATTCAGTTGCGTGTGGCCAGCGAGCCGAAAACGCTGTGGGCATGGCAAGCATCTCCCTAGAGAAGGCAAGAAGACATGCAACAACTTACTGTCCAGGTGGCCGACTTGGCGGTGCTGGATTGCTGGAAGGTCACCTCAAAGTGGTGGGGACCAGGGTAGTCAGTGTTGGAGGGGATGACAGGAGCTGGGGACATGGCGTCAAAGGTAGAGCTGGGCTGCGAGTAGGGCGAATGCGTTGGGACATTGGAGGTGTGCTCGGAGCTGTAGGGGCTGGTGGAGGCTGCTCTGCTGCCGATGCTCTGATCCATGCTGTTGTTCAGCAAATTGAACTGGGACTGGAGGAAGGGAAAAGGGGAGGAGGGAAAAAAGAAAACACCAGCCAGTTTGAGACCTGGAACCTCACCGCGGTGCTGAGCTCCGGGTGTCCTGTTACAGCCTCCTTAAAGGGACAGTGCGGGAGTCCGGTGGAACACCACTACGGGTCTCTTGGGGCTTTGGACAGGTCACCACTTGTGCGAGGGGTGACCTCGAGACGCTTAAACCATCCCCTTCCACCCGCTCCATCCTCAGGGGAAGCAGCGAGGAGCTGAGCGTCCCGGGCTTTAGCACGGGTTCTGCCGTAGGGAACCAGGCAGGGATGCTGTGGGAGATGTCCAGCTGCTGCGGGGTGGGAGAAACGGGCCCGTCCTGCACACAGGATGAGTGCTGCCATCCCAGCAGCGAGAATCGAGGAGGTGACCCTGGATGAGGCATCATTCCCACTGCGATCGAAGGGCAGGAGCTGCCTCCATCCACCTCCTGCCTGCATTCCTGGGTCGTGTGTGCACGCACAGGGCACCTCTGGAAGCAAAGAGCCGGCTCTGAATGGTGGTTTGGGTGATTCTCCCCACATGGGATGTTTGCTGTCAGCAGCTTCCACCCAGGCAGGTCTAATTTGGGGAAAACCTCAAACCTACAAAGCGCATAGCTGCGACGCAGGAAGGTCACCCAGCAAACGCACCTCTTTGTGCTGGTTCTGGCTCTTATTCCAGACCTGCTGGGCCAAATCCTGACTTCTTGCTATTTAGTTTTCCTATTCCTCTTCTGAACAGTCACTGTCAGAGCCTTCCCACAAACTGGCAGCAGTTTTACCTACAGGCACAGCCTAAGCTAAGGTGCTTTCTCAAAAGCTGCATGGCTCAAGCAGCCTGAATCTCTCCTCAATCAGGCTAAAACATCACTTTTTTCTATAGTAGAGAAAAAAATTGCTATAAAAAATAAAAATCACAAGGGTAACTGTTTCTCAAGGCAATAGGGGTGGGTTTTCCCCCCGCATCTGCAGCATTTCCAAACAGACCCATGCAGCCTGGGCTCTGCACTGATCCTTGTCATTCCCGCTCCCTGCAGCACCCAGCACTGGCAGCTCCGGGATCCGAGCGCTCCCGGGAGGCAGTTTGGGGCCGGCCATCCCACTCTGCCACCTGCCTTCCCCTGCGAAGGGCTCACAGCTCAGGAATCAAGAGACGTGTTTTAACTTGGGATCCCAACCTCACCCAAACGTCTGCGATGTCTGATGGTTTAAAGGCAGTCAGCCTTCTGCAGGGAAGCTCTCCTGTTGTCTGCATCTCTCACAAGGTCGTTGGAGCCTGTGACTAACTGGAGGAATGCTGAGCAAGATCCGGCTTGTTCTTACACAGATACAGTCATCTTCTCCCCTAAAATATGTGCGCAAACCCCTCTATTCCTTCTCGCCGCCCTATAAATAGCCCAGCTGAAGACAAGCCGCCCCCATCCAAACTATCCACAATCCCAGGTGGGAAACTCTGGCAAAATGGGTGTTAAAACCACCCATGGAAGTCCCTTGTTTTCCAGCTGGGAAACTGCAACCAAGTCACCTTTGGGAAGCGAAGCTCGGGCATGGAGCAGGGAGAGAACAGCAATAGGAAAAAGGGCTTGCTGCTCACCGGGGCTGATCCACAGCCTAGATAATCCCAGATTATCCCAATTGAGCTGGTTTGTTCTCCTAGGAGCAGGGAAGGGCTGCGGGAACCGGGCTGCACACACACCCCCTGTGCCCTGCCACGTGCCTGTGTTAGGAATGAACCGAACAGAGGGTAAATGCTCTGCACAGGATGAGCAGCCAAGGGGACCTGCAGCACCATCCCCACACATCCAAGAGCATCCCAACCTCTGTATGGGAGCCTTCCCCTGGGAAAAACAGTGACCGCTTTGTGCATGAAGGAGATACAAGACCCAGAGCACCTCCTCGACAAGCTGGGATGGCCACCCCAGCCGGGATCCCCACCAGCACACAGCAGGGACCAGTGTCCCTAATCCCAGGCTTTGGAAATCCATCGGCACAGACACTTCCATGCAGGTGCATGGAAGAACAATCGGTTTGTTCTAAAAATTGACTGAATTTTGGAAACATTCCCTTAAAAGAGAAAGGGAAAATGAGAGCGTTCGTGTGTCTGTGTCAGCAAACCCAACACAGGGTTGGGAGCCTATGCTTGTAAATACACATACACACACATATGTTTATCCACACACACAGATAAATGTTCGTGATTGCAGCAACGACCTCCCAAGCAACAGCACTACCCTACGAAATGATCCCCATGCTTCGGACCAACAGACGTAGAACAAACAGGGGGAATGAAGGAATTTCTGGTCAGGAAGCACAGCACTGCTCTGTTCGATACCCACCTGTGTCCCTGCCCGTATCCAACTTCCATAATGCCAGGGAGCAGACACAAACCCTTCTGCCCTGGAAAGCAACCTTGGCACTGGAGGACAGGGCTGAAATCGCATCACCCGCAGCATGAGTACCATTTCCTCTGCCTTCCAAAGGCTCCAAAGCAGGGCAGAAAAGCCTGCCTAGGGCCACAATAATGCTGATGGCTTGGTTCAGGAGGTCCCCAGTGAAAGACAAACTGGTGCTTGCGGTGCAAGGGCACTCCTTGAATGGGTGCTCTGGCTGATGCTGCTCCTGTCCAAGTGAAGATGCCTGCATCCCTTCACACCAGAGCTTGAAATTGCACCTTGGGCTCTGCAAGCATCGTACTGGGAAAAGCAAGAGAGGAACCTGACCAAGCCACCACGGCTGCAGCATCCCACATGGCTGCAGCATCCCACATGGATGCAGCTCATTGTTCATGACAGCCATGGGATGGGGAAAGACTCACACCAGGGCAAGCCCTTGGAGCATCCCAGCTGGAGCATGCACTCGGCAGCAGAGGGTAATTCCAATAAAGCAAGAGAAACCCTATTAATAACAAGGAGCACCTACCGTGGTGTAATGCTGCATCGGGTCGCTAACGTACAGCATTTTAGTTGTCTCGGGGCTCACGGGGCGCTGGGAAGCGTCCTGCCACGGGAGTCATGGGGTCGGGGCAGGAAGGCAGCCGGAAGGAGGGAGCGCGGGAGCAGGGCCGGGGCGGCAGTGCCAGGGATGCTGTGCTGGCTACCCGAGTGCTGCCAGCTGTAGGCTCTTTTGCCTTTTTCATCTCCCTTAGTTCTGTCAACTAGCTGCATCCAACAACAAAACGGGGCCCACCCCTTCTGTCCCTCATGACTATTCATTAAAGCACAGGGCAGGCCCCAGCTTGCCCAGTGATGGACCGGGCGATACCAACCATCCCCACTGCAGGGAGAGTGGGGGTCCAGCTCCAGCATCCAACCTGACTCTGTGCTGGAAAGCTGCTTCCAGCCGAGCTGGGCTGGAAACCTGTTTGGCCAAAGCGTGTTACCAGCAGACGGAGGTGGCTGCACTTGCATTGACCAGATGATGCAGTGACTCTAAGACAGCTCCATATCTCAGAGATGTGGAGTTATCCCTATTTAGATGCATAGATAGGGATAGATAAGGATAGATATGGGTATATAGGAATAGATGTTTAGATAGATATCTTGACAGATATGGATAGATATATGGATGGATGGATGGATGGATGGATGGATGGATGGATGGATGGACGGAAAGATAGATAGATAGATAGATAGATAGATAGATAGATAGAGAGATAGATAGATAGGGAGATAGATAGATAAATGGAGTGACCAGACAGATTTCCTTTCAACTCGAGGCAGATGGGGAACAGTGTTCCCTTCATCCAGACCTGAGTTGAGTGGCATATTTGGAAAGGTGGAACCAGTGTGCATCACCCACATACAAGTAGGTCCACAGCAGCGTCATACATAAAGCTCTGCACAAACTACCAGCTCTGTAGCTGGCATCTCTAAGCAAATGGTGGCTGAGGAGCACTTCCGATCTTTAATTACAGCATCTCCTCCTCCAGGACCCTGAAGTGGGTTTTCAGGAGCAATGCAGTGCCCGTGCAGGGAGCATCACACAGGGCAGCTTTCAGAGCATTTGGGTGACCTGCTCATTGCCACCAGGAGCAGCGGGCTCGCTGCACTGAGCCCCCAGCACAGCTCCCATGTCCTGCCTTCCTTTCAGGCCGGTGGCATCACTTTATCTCTGCTTTTCTTTCTGCACATGTCAGCCAGAGAGAGCTGGCCAAGGCTCCACCGGGAACACGATGGGGCCGGTGTAAATGTTTTCTATGGCTCATTATCCCTAACAAGGATCAGGAGCTGCCTTGCTCAGTGCCCTGCGAAGCCAGCGCTGGCCTGGGCTCACTGTGGCTCCAGCAGGAGCAAGCTCAGCAAGGGGCAGCTCCCAATTAACACCACCACCTCCACCTGATCCCGCTGCCAGGCTCCTGCCCCTGCAGGCAAAGGCCAGGAAAGGGAGGGAAAACGAATGGAAAGAGAGGGAAAAGGGACTGGGGGAGGGGACGCAAAGCTGGAGAGGAGGGAAACGGCGCCTTTCTGGAGGGAGATGCTGCCCACGGCCAGAGCTGCTTCAGGGATGCTCCCGGGAGGCAGCACTGCTGCGGGCACTGAACACACACGAGCGACCTGGACGTCTCACACATCTGCTGCGCTTGCCAAACCCTTTGCCTCACAGGGAGGCACACCAGATTCCCGGAGGAAAAGGCAACGGGGAAGGGGACTGCGGTGGGGACTGCGGTGGGAGCAGAGCTGGGTGTTGGGAGCACCACATGCCCCTCCAGCAGCTCTACTTACAAGTGGCTTTCACTACACTGTGTGTCTGTATCAGAGTGAGTTACACTCTCCTCCTGTTCCAAGCTTCACTGGTTACCCTTGCTCCCAAGGTACTAAAGCTTCACTGCCATTGTAGCAGAGAGCCCCTGCTGCTGCATGCAGCTGTATTATCTCTTGACAAGTAGCCACTGTTTGTCCACCGCACCATCCACCTGCAGTCACAGGTTATCAGCCCTGCACCACCAGCAGCAGTGCTGCAGCTGTACTGCTTGTGTGTGGTTTATGAATCAGCAGCATCCCACTTCCTACCCCTGAGCCCCCAGCCCACTGCGGGGAAATCCAGCCTGTGTTTGATGTTTCTCCCTCTCATGCAGCCTGAGCACACTCACCATGACCGAGTCATTCATGCTTCTCATCTGGAAGACATCCATCGTCACCTCCGTGCGGTTGGAGACCTCATTGCTGCTGGCATGGTTGGATGGAGGGAGGTCGAAATAGGTGCTGTCTGGCTCCCTGCAGAAGAGGGGATGGCACAGTCAGCCCTCTGCTCACCAGCACAGCTCACACCACCACCAGCAACCTGCTGTTCCCTTGAACCTCGGCCCCTTCCCAACTTTTCCTCCGTCCGCTGCTTTCAGGACATACACGCTCCATGGATTTGAACTGCCTGCCATCACCAGGGCCCTGGCAAATGGAATGGTCTGAGCACGGAGATCAGAGTTTGGGAGCCAAATTCTCAGTGTGGAAAGATGAATGGGGAAAGTGGAGCATGAAAAAGAAACTCATCTCACCTCTGGCTACAGTAATGATATGTACTAACATAGATTAGAGAGCAAAGGCCACTTCTGCTCCGAATACACCTCAAGGCAAACAATCGGCCATCACTTACAGCGTGCTCCAGAGGTGCTCAAATGTTGTGCCTTCATCAGCAGGCGACGACTGGGACATCTTCAAGGAGGGGGAGTCTGACAGCGGATAAACCACTCTAGGAGCAAGGAGACACAGCGAGGTTAGAACTGAGCGTGCCGCCTCATGTCAGCGCAGGCAGGAGCTTCCCATCTCGCACATGTCTCGGAGCCATCTTGACCCTGCGCTGCCTTCCTCTGCCCCGCCATACAGCCATCCTCCTCCTCCCTTACCCGCTCCCTGGGAGCAGTGGGGATTGCTTCCCTGCCCCGGCTGACGTGGATGTGCACTCTGAGGCTGCTCCTCTTCCCCAGGCCAGCGTTAGCATCTCATTTCAACTCCGTCCCGACATCTAATAGTGAAAGCCTGAGAACTTCCTGCTTTCGGGGCTCGAGCCACGGAGCACGAGGGCAGCGTTTTCTGCCTGAGTGGTGCTCAGGTCCTTCTGAATCAGATGGGGAGCAGGTGGCCAAGGGGCTGAAATAGCTACCAGTGAGAGCCTGGTGTCCTCCCACCCCTCCCCATCCCATGTGAGACAGAGAAAGGACCTGCACACCAGCTATGGGAAAAGGAAAAGCCTAGAGCTGACTGCAGGTGGCCTTACCCTGCTTCCATGCTGCTTTCCCTGCCCCAAGGCAGCAGGAGCTTCAGGAAGGAGCCAGGCCTTTCCCTTCAGCACAGAGAGCAGCTCCGCGCTGCCCCGGCCGCCTGGTCACAATGGGTGATACCAGCTCTAACCACGTGGCCGCCCTCCTTGTCGAAAGGAAAGAGATCTGACTATTTTAAGGGCGTTTTGGAGGTTCCCTTTCGCTTTCAAAGCACCAGCGGTGCTTGCAAAGCCAGGCCAGTGTCACAGCAGGTTCGAGCTCTAAAACCCATGGGACAAAGAGAAGCTCGGGCTGTCGGTGTTAAAGCACATCCCTGCTGCTGTGGTCATTGCACATCATAGCAAAGCATCTTGCAGCAAGGATGCCAGCCTGGCAGATGGGTGTCTGGGGTGACAGAGTCACAAAAGGCTTTCAGACAGGGTTCCCCAAGGTGCCAATGGCTGTAATTTACTCTAAAAGGAGGTGCTGGTTAGAGTCCTGTTACGCAGGGAAGGAAGGAGGCATTCACATCGGGGGAAACCGGGAAATCACTCTGATGGGGATGTCCAGCAGAAGGACAAGAAGGAGAGGAGGGAGGCTCTGTGGCACAGCTGAATTAAAGGTGACTGGGAAGAGCCTTAGAGCCTATTTCCACATTACTAAAGAAGCAGTGCTAGATGGCCTGGGTGTAATTAGTGCCTATAGGTGACTAACCTGGGGCTAAACACAGCAGCAGTGGCAGAGTGGCGGAGCTCCACAGCAGCCTCAGCCTCTTCCATTTGGATCATTTGGATCCCTCAGATCCATTTGGAGGCTCTTCCCCTCTGCCATAACTGTGTCAGCTCCCTGATGTCACCAGCTTCCCAGCGCCAGAGACTGGAGTCATCACCCCAACTTCTACCACAGAGAACTCTCAAGCCAAACCCACACCAGGAGGATTTAACACATCCAGAGACCAAAACCTGCTTATTAAAGTGAAGCTCTCTTTGAGGGAAGGGTGCTCAGCGTGGCTGCACGGGGACTGCTGCCTGCAGCAGGATGCACACCGGCTTTATTGCAGGCTGCTGGCATGATCTGCTTGGTTTCATTGGGAGAGCTGCTCTCCACCAGCTTCCCCCGGCTGCTCCAGCATTCCCTGGTTTGCTGCTTCCCTCTGTTGCTGGTCAGGGCATTGCAGGGAAGCTGCACATAGGAAAAATAGGCTGGGAGCAATAAGACAAAGCTTGGGAAGAGGCAATCCCCCACCTCTGCTCCATGAGGCTTAGCACCCAGGCAGGGGCTGTCACCATGGGGGCTGCAGTAGCAGAACCTTTCCTTGGAATTCCCACTGATTCCAGAGGTGGGAGAGCAGCTCTCTGGAGGAGCAGAGCAGAAGAGCTCAGGTGCAACCACAAGTTCATTCAACCCACGGATTTGACCACAGAGTCTGAAAATATTCTTAGAATTAGTGTAAACTCGACTCCCTTTTTTCATCACTATAAGGAGGTGAAGGTACCACAGGCGTGACGCAGGGGTTGCAGCCTTGCTGAGAGTGATGCCTGGAGCTCAGTTTCTGTGCTCTCCAGAAAGAGCATCTTTGCTCTCACCATGAACTTTAAGCCTCAGTTTTAGGCACCTACAACTGCCCATTTCCATTTCACCTGGCAATAATATATTCACCACTATCCTGCCACTCTAACACCCAACAACAAAATGTGACAGCATTTTGCAGACACCTTAAAGGGAGATAAATGCATAGACCCTGTATAATGGGGCTATACCTAATTCCTAAAGACTCTTGGCTCATCCTAAGAGAAGAAGATGACTTGTGAGAGCCATTCCCAACTCCCACACCGAGCTGTTGTGTATTGCGTGATGGTCGTGCACTGGTCCCTGGACCTTCTCATCTCCTCCACACAAGGAGAACCATCCGGCTCCTCCAGCCCACAGCAAATAACTTCATGTTTGCAAACTCCTGAGACGCCAACACTACCCTGTGCTATTGCTCATTTGTCCCAGATTGTTGAATTCCCACTGCAAAACAAGGCTTGTAAAAGCAATCAAGAAAGAGCGAGTTTTCCTGCAATGCAGCACGCTTGGATCTCAGGAGCCCTCTTTGGGATCCAGCAGTTTCCTATCAATTTTCTTTCTAAGGAGAGAGCAGGGTTTTTGATATAAATCAACTCGATCAAATTCATTGATGGGCAGGAGGCTAAACCCGCCAACCCATCCTCCCTGCCTGCCACTGAGCATCAGCCGTGTGGAAGGACCCGACCACAGCATCCTGTCGTACCCATCCCCGCCTCTATCTTTCCCTTTCTCATTCGCATGGCCCATTTCAACTCCACAAGTGCTTTAACCCCAGATCTAAGGCACTTGGGAACAAACTGTCCACAATGCTTTAATGCTGTGTAGCTAGCCTACAAAGCAAAGCAGCCACAAATCATCTTCCAGTTGCATTATCAGCACTCAAGAGGGTTGTGCCGAGTAACTCCCGCACACAAACAGCAAGGGATTCCCTTTTGTCACGTTTTTCCTCCTACCTGCTCTGGCTTCCCCAAGCGTTTCGAGTTCCCCCGGAGGTGTCCCGCGGGCAGGAGCGGCCTGGGATTGAGGATCTACCTTATTTACTGCCCTACAATCAAGTAGCGTCCTGGTCGCCTAGGCAATGACATTGGAGCTGCCGAAAGCTATGTGAAAAGTGAGGCAAAAGCTTGCGCGCTCCTTCCTGGAGTAGGAGGCAGTTGCAAGGGGGTGGGGAATGCTCAGCCAAGCGTGCCGGGGAATTAAGCTGGTCACCAAAGTGACTCCGGGGCCAGCCGGCTGCAGGGGCTCCGGCAGCCCCCAGCAGCACTGTGCCCAAGGCTGGGCTTTAGTTGTGAAGGAGCAGAGAAGGAGACTTGATGTGGGCTGACACCAAAGGAGGATCTTCCCCTCGCCACACTGATGGGCTGAGCTGGTTCTGTGCCTGCGTTGGTCAGCATGACTGGCTCATCAGCCCTGGGCTGTCAGAGGACCGAGGCAGCCTGGTCAGGGGATCAGCAAGGTCCCACCACGCTGTGTCCCCCGGGGGAAAACTGGCTTGACAAGATGCACATAGAGTGGCAGTGGATGAAGATTGAGGGTTTCTGATCAAGAACCGTCAGCAATGAGACTCTATCTGCGTTGGGCATACTCAGATGATAGAAGGGAGATGGAGATGAGCTCTTAGGCAGAAGCTCCTCCCTGTGAGGGTGCTGAGGCGCTGGCACAGGGTGCCCAGAGAAGCTGTGGCTGCCCCATCCCTGAGAGTGCTCAAGGCCAGGTTGGACACAGGGGCTTGGAGCAAGCTGCTCTATTGGAAGGTGTCCCTGCCCGTGGCAGGGGTTGGAACTGGAGGAGCTTTAAAGTCCATTCCAACACAAACTCTTTATGATTCTATGATCTAGCAGCCCTTAAATACATTGGAGCTGCTGTAACCAGCTTTTTGGGGCCAAAATACGTGATCCATAATGAAAACAAGACTCAAATACTTGCTCTGACCCAAAGTTTATTTTTTAATGACCGTGTCTGTATCCCCTAAAGGAGAATGTCCCCTCCCCCCCCCCCAAAACCCTTTATTTCTTTATTAATTCTAATCCAGTTACGGTCCTGTTTACAGGCGAGCTCCTATTGCAATTAGCAGCTCCTCTGCCCTCGCCGCGCCCCTAATTGCCGCCAGCAATTAGCCGGGACGAGTCATTACCGAGGGCAGCCGTGCGCGGGACGCTGCCCGCGGAACGGCGGTCGGAGCGCGGGGGCTGAGGGGCCCTCCCCGTTGCGCGCCTCATTAGGGGCTCATTTGCATGTTAATTACCAGGACTACAGCTCCCGGCGTGCCGGGGGGGACCGCCCTCCCTGCTTCCATTGGCTGTCGGGCCTGCGCGGCCCCGCTCTCATTGGGTGTCGGGGGCGCCGGTTCCCCCCGTTCCGCCGCTTCCGCCGCGGGTCTGTGCCGAGGGTGCGTTTGAAGCGCGGCCCCGCTATGAACTTCTCGGAGCTGTTCAAGCTCTCGGCCCCCCTCGGCCGCTTCTCCCCGGACGGCCGCTGCCTGGTGAGATAGCGGCCGCGGCCCGAGGGGAGCGCTGGGGGAAGCGGCAGCGCGGGGCCTTGGGGCCGGGCTCCCGCCTCTCCCCCCGGGGCCGGCGCGGTGCGTGTGGGGCACAGCGAGCGCTGTCCTCATAGGCGGGGAGCGGTGGTGCCTCTGGTCCTGCGAGGGCAAGCGCGTGCGTGCGGCTTTTAGTAGGCAGGGGTCTTTGTAATGGTGACCAGACTGCGGTTACTTAATCAAGTAACGGCTATGAGCCAAGGAGTAATTGTTTAGGGCAATGAGCAGTGATAAAGCGAGGATTCCATGTATTAGCATCCCCCCCCCTTTCCTCATGCTTTCACTGCTCCTACCGAAGTTCACAGAGCACACACAAGCCCTTCGGAATGAACCCTAAGCCAGCCACGGCACTGCACGGTGCGGTGGGAGTTGTGGCTTTTGAGACCAGCTCAGCTTTGGCTTTGCTCCCACCCAGGCGTCGTGCATGCAGTACCGCCTGGCGGTCCGGGATGCAGGCAGCCTCCAGATCCTCCATCTGTACACGTGCCTGGACCAGATCCAGTACATAGAGTGGTCGTCCGACTCGCTGTTCATACTGTGTGCCATGTACAAGCGAGGGATTGTGCAGGTAAGAGCCAAGCAGGGCAGGGGGTTTCCTGCTTGGGGTTCGTGTGTGCTCTGGGTGAGAGTTGTTTAATGTAAGCACCAGTTCAGGGTTATTGCTAAAGCAACTGACCTTGTAACTGGTAATGCAGGGTTTGAGGATAACCCAGCATGCCATTATTTTTGAAACAAATGGCTTAGTTTGAAAACAAATTAATTTTAGAATAAAAATAAGCTCAAAGCTGAAGTCTGTCTCACCAGCTTTCAATGCAGCAGGAAATAAATACATTCACACTTGTTAAATGGACTAAAACTTGTTTTAAGTTCAGAAGTTCTGTCACAGCTAAAAAGCCATCTTACTTTATAACTTGTATAAGCACACAGAGCTGTGGGGCTTACTTTTGTAGTGGGATCCAGCGCCAGTCCTTCATGGCCACAGCTCTCAGTGGGTTCCTGATGTCTCCGGTGTGTGATGCAGAGCCTCGCTGCTGCTGTAGTGTGTGCTCGCAAGCAGAGGGGGTGGTGAGGCGCTGGTTCGCTGTGTTGCCTCTCTGGTTTCCTCTCTGACCTAGGTCTGGTCCTTGGAGCAGCCGGGCTGGCACTGTAAGATAGACGAGGGGTCAGCAGGATTGGTGGCCTCATGCTGGAGTCCGGATGGTCGTCACATTCTCAACACAACCGAGTTCCATGTGAGTGTGAAGTCATGATTACTCTGCCTGGTATCAGATGTTACTGTCTGCGCTTTGCCTCTTAAAATAACCTAAAGCTCTTAAAGCTGTAGTGGTGGTAAAGAGCATGGATATAGATTTCCTGTGTCCATGTGTGTAATCTAGGTTAATTCCAGTGTAGCTGATAGCTATTCTGTTAACACTTTATCCTCTTGCTTCTGATGATCAGATAGAATGTGAACACTTGGCTTTGAAGGTAGAATTCTATGTTTGAGAAAAGTGTAGGGACAACTGGTATTCATCAAAACGATTTTAGAAATCAAATGTGTTGTTCATAGCTCAGGGAAGGCTCAGGCAAAACCAAATAAAGCTCCAAACCATCAACATTTAAGAGTCTGTGGAATTTGATGATATGTTCTTAGGTTTATTGATGTATGAGATGAAGTTTAGAGAAATACTTTCATAACTGTTGGGATTTGGCATATAGGAGTTGGGCTGCAGTTCATGGAACCACTTGGGAGATTAGAATTAAAACACCACTAAGAGCTTATTGATGAAGAGCCCTGTTCTGGAACCCACCCTAGGGTAGAATCCCTGTCAGGTGTGGCTTCTGGGCACTGGGTTTGTTGGGAGGCTGGGGGAAGTCTGACTCTCCACCATTTGTGGTCTTTGGATTAGAGCTGGTGATTGGTGGTGTTCAGTGCAATGATGAATGGCCAAGGAATAGCAAAGAACTACATGCAAGACATGCACACGTGGCAGAATTCTCTGGCAAGGATGTTTAATGCTGGCTGGGGTGAAGATTTTCAGTCCTGTTCCATTGCACTACTCCTTTAGGCAGTGGGTTATGAGGAGTGATGAGTTTAGGCCTTAGTTTTCCTAACAATGGATCATTCTGGTGGCAACTAAAATAAAATGAGTTTCAGAACTCATTCAGAACTTCAGCCTGAAGTTGTTAAATCCCCTGCTAGTCAGGGAGAGGTGCAGGCAGTACCCCCCCAAAGCCTGGTGCTATGTGCTACAAGTGTGAGTGTCTCGTGGCATGTGCGTGTGGGGGTGGACCAGCAAGTATTTATTGCCTCCAACAGGACTTAGTTTGACCTTAGAGGATTTCATTAAGCCTTTGCCAAGTTGGCATCTGTCTTGGGATAAGTTTTCTTTCCAGCTGTAAACAGGTTGCTAAATTAGCTTTTGTCAGACAGCTGCCTGGGTTGTGCTGGTGTCTGAGTTGTGTTTACTCTCTCTCGGCTAAATCCATAGCCTGGTGGGACAGACAGAGTAGTGCTCGAGACAGAAGCTGTCAGGACACTTAATATTGGTGTATTATATATGTTATTGAATACAGTGATTGCTTGGAGGGCTTAGGGCTTCCCTGTCAACCAGGCTTTGGTTGCCTGATGCTTCCAAGCAGCACAACTAATTGCTCATACTTGTAATTCTTCAGGTCAATATGTGAGCTCCACTGTAACTCACAGAAAACTTCCTTATTCCTAGAATATTTTTAAAGGCTATTATTGTACAAATTTATTTCCAGCAATCCATACTTACTAATGCCTCAGGAAATGATTCTTCAGCTGACTTGCTGTCAAGTTTTTTTGTGGTCAACATTATAGGGAATGATGCTGCGGGTTTTCTGATGTGACTGGTGTGCATCAACTCAAGTGCAGCACGTGTTTCCAAAGTCCGTTTTGTCTCTGTTCAGCCTTTTGAGATGGGCAGCAATGCTTTATAGGCATTTAATATTAATATAGCTCTGCAAGTGTCATCATCTTATTGGAGATGGATCTGTAATAATAATGCAGAGGTTTTTGGGTCCTAGAATTGTTACACAACACACATAATATTGAATGGCAGAGGTACCTGTCCAAGTCTTCACACAATTGCTGCAATAAAGAGCATGATATACAGGGCAGCCAAGCGGTACAGCTTTATTGGAGGGATTACATAGACTCTGATCACTTGATAGTGAATTGTTTTTAACAATAATGGGTTACAGATACAGAGGAATTTCCGGTGCTTATTTACAAAAGTGTGCGTAGTATCTAGTTAGTTGATTTCAGAAGTTTCCACGTTTTTGGTGTGCCTTTTGGGTGGTGGTGTGCCAGGTATCTCTCCAATTACAGTGCCTGAATTTATAGGCACGTGTAGAGCTTAAACACGAGCTGCAGGTAAAAGATATGGAGAAAGCAAAAAGGTCCTCTTCCTTGTGACTCATGTTTTATGATAAATAGTGTGAAGATCAGCAGCATTGTTGAGTGTTTCTTTCAAGAGCCATAATATAAACTAAATGTATTATACTTCAGTTCTGCATTAGGTACTGAACACCAAGGAGCTTCTTTCAAACTACAGCAGCAGGGGGAATAAGTGTGTGTTTCTGTGTATATTGGAGCTAATCCTTAGGAACTGTAAATGGCTGCATTGGCTGAAAAATGCTTTCTGTCGAGGAATGTGCTCTGAATAATCTTCTGAAATCCAGTGCTGACAGACACTGCTATGTAAGGAGGCGTTGTGACCCAGTCAAGTCTGGGACAAAAGTTGATGGTCATTTGAGATGCAAGATTGTTTAAAAGTGTGTTTATCCATTGAAAATCACCAGTCCTACACCTGCCTGTAGCTGTCAACATTGGGCTGTAGTCCTGAACCCAGCACTGGAGACTGTTTATCACGTTACCATCTAAATACTTTTTATTTCTCAGCTGTTTTTAGGCTATTTTAAAAATGCTGCTGCTTTTGGTTTGTTTTTCCACTGCAAAACAACAGCTGAAAACTTCTTGACACCATTATCATTAGGATTTGAGTTTGACAGTGCCACTTAATGGGTCTGAGCTAAAGAGAAAGCACCCCTCAGTGCAGAAGAGCTGGCTGCAGGCTTGGCTGACCATGATCTGGTCTCCTGCTGTGAAAGCAATTGTTCCTTCTTCACAAAGTTCCTGAGAAAAGCAACTAAGAGCAATGCAAACTTATTGCAATATGTTTGACTCATATCTGATAGCTGTGAAATAATCACTCTTAGGCCAGTTTGTATTGGGCCAGATTTCAGTTCCAGTTGGGAATATGAAGGTTCTCTTTTTTTTTTGTCCCAGTTTAATTGTAAGCATGTTGTTAATCTGTGTAAGATAGGTGTGAAGTCCATAGGTTAAGCACCTAATGTAACTTTCTCAGTTTATGAATGTTTATGAGCACACAAATAGAACAGTTGAAAGGAATCCTTTGGGGATTTGGTCTGCGGAATCAAACCAATTTCTTTTACATGTTTCTAACGCAAAGAAAAACCTTCAGGTTCCTACTCTGTGACTTGGGCAAGAGGTTGCAAGGATGTTAGGGCAGAGCGTATCAGTGGTCTCTAACTTGCTGTTGTGCATTTCCCTTACCAGCTTGCAGCCTTTTCAGGAATGATACTGGAATAGAGGACCTTCTTAGTAGTTATGGGTGTCCTGTGATTGATGCAGGTCAAGTCTGAAGATGAAATGCTTTGGTTACCAAAGGATTGTCAGTGTTGGTGAAGGGCATGCTCAGCCTTTAAGCACAATGTGACAAGAGTGAACAGGGAAACCATTATTAGTGTCTTCTCTGGGGGGTTACAAAACTTGATCCTTTTAGAGAAGGTTCTGAGCAGCAAATGGAGGACCCACCCCTGACAGTGTTCAAGGCCAGGTTGGACAGGGCTTGGAGCAGCCTGGTCTAGTGTGAAGTGTCTCTGCCCATGGCAGGGGTTGGAACTGAATGAGCTTTAAGGTCCCTTCCAACCCAAACCAGTCTGCGATTGAGTCTCAGACAAGGCAGAGGTTACAGTGAGAGCTCTGCACTCCATGTGCTGCTTCACAACTGTAGAGATTCTTCTCTTCCTACACACTCAAGCTTGACGTGAGTGGTGAGGTTTTGCCTCAGAGTCAGCCAACATGGTCTGGGGTAGAAGTGTTTGACACAGAGCAGGCCAGGTGAGTTGATCCTTAGGCCAAGCAGCAGCACAAGTGTAAACTTGGATGCCTTCGTTGGGAAAATCACAATGCAGACCTCAGCATTCAAAGCTTGCAGCTGCTAAGCTTGTATTAAGTGGCTGTAGAATGTGTGTTGTGTAGGCTGCATGTTTTGGTCGGGGGAGGAACAGCAGCAAGTACATTTAACACTGCAATTAATAGGAGCAAGCAGCATATCACTACTGCAGTTGTGCTAAAAGAATGTGAGTAGGCATCGTGTTGGTATTTTTAAAGTAAATCTTGCATGAAGAGCAGACTAACAGTGGTGTATTTCTGTGGGTCCAGAAGCCAGCAGTTGCAGCGATAAAACTTGGTTAATGTTCTTCATCTCACAGGTTCCTCTGGGACCTGCTAAACTTAAAGGCACTGTAGATGTTTAGCTGTAATTTCATACCTGTGAAATAAAGGAAGACAGTAATGAACACTGGGTGAAGTAGTGGTGCAATGCCTTCTCTAACTTTGGGTGGAAGTGGACAGGAATCTGATCTGATTGTGCTCTTTCCTTGAATAAAGAACTATTTAAACTATTTCCTCATCTCTTAAAATCTCAGAAATGTCTTCTGTGTACAAAAAGCAGTAGGGAGAACTGCTTTTCTGCTTTGGGACTTCATGTATCTTCAGAGTGCTTATGAGGATTCTGAAGCTTGGTTTGAACACCGTGTCAACTATGAGATTCGTGCTGTCTAGCAAAACGATAGTGTCAGCAAGAGGCCTCTGAGGGCTGTAGAAACACATGGTATGTAGCATTATCAGGTAGAACAATGTCATAAGATGCTGCCCTGGCGAATCCCATGTCACCACTGAGCGATGTTCATTAGTTCAGGGAAGGAAAATGTGCATTGAGGACAAACATGCAAAGAATCATAGCAGAATCTTCCTCCCAGGGGTGCTGGTGAAGCTGATGGTGCATCTGATACAGGATTGGGATGCCGTGGTAGGCAGTGCTGAAGTTTTACCTGTGTAATGAATCAGAGCTGGTTTTGTTGTTCAGTCGTTCTGGGAAAGATGGCTCATGACTGTGGTGCTTTCTTGGAAAAACAGGTTTACCTGCATCTCTCCTAGAATCTCTTACCTTGGCACGGTAACATGTAGGAAACCGCAAGAAAAATACTATCCTGGGAACATTCCTTGCTCCAGCCATAAATGGTTCACATGCCATCCTGATTAATGCACATATGTCTGGTGGGGCTGCCGTTGCTAAGGGAGAGTAAGTATTTGTTTTTAATTGAATAATCTGCAGATGGCAACACAGAGCTTCCAGAATGTGGGCTGTGACCTTGAAGAGCTGTGAGGCTTCTCTTGCAGCTGACTACCTTCTCTGCTGTTTGGGTGGCTTATGGATGCATAAGCCTCCAGAAATATCCCAAACATCATGTTTAATGCCTTGCTTTGCGTGGCGTGTTTTGGTTCTTTTCTCCTTCTTTCAGGAAGGATGTGATGTTGCCTTGGCTGTGTTGCTGAGGAGGGAAGAGCAAAATGCAAAAGAAATCAGCTGTCAAAGCAGAGTGTCTCTAAGAGTTGAAAAGTACAGCTACAGTTCCATGCTTGGTAGCTCTTTCCCAAGAGGTACAATGCTCTTAAGTTGCTATAACTTTTCATCCATTCATAAATTCAAGAAACCTCTCATCTCTCTTCCAGATCCTGAGATGAAACTGGTTTTTTTTCCCAGCTGAAGAGTGCCTATGTATGATACATATAGCTAGATTCCTGCTACTATCAGTAACTTTGGTGTTGATGAAGAGCTTTTCTCTATACTGGTGTTCTGCATCTCATATACCCCTCTGGTGTGTCCAGTGTGCCTGTCATGGTGATTTGCAATAAGTAACCTTGCTAACTGAAGGGACTCGGCAGAGGAGAATTCATCACCCTTACTTCTCAGGCTTTGTTTAAGCTACATAGGATAGCTGCAAAGTTTAATCATAGAGGGTGCATTGATCTACTTTGTGTGGCTGAAGTAGGTTTATTGGTTTCTATCGCCTTTTTTAATCTACAGAATTAAACACATACTTCCTTGTCTCTGTTTCTTTGACAGCTGCGGATAACAGTGTGGTCCCTGTGTACCAAGTCCGTATCTTACATCAAGTATCCCAAAGCTTGTCAGCAGGGTAAGTGGCACAAATCTAACTCCAGAATGGTGTTGTTTAGAGTGGCAGAAAAGGAATGTGGTGGGTAATGACAAAACATGGGTCTCGGGGTTGGGCTCTGGCCCCCTTCCATGTCCCACTGGCTGCCAGCACAGAAATGTGCTTTGGGGATGTCATGCTGTCACTGTGGGTGAAAGAACACATCAGTCTATGTGCCTGTTCTTCAAATCTACATCTTTGCTGTATTTGCCTCTGAAGGGTCCTTTTAAGACCTCAAATGAAGCTGGATGGATTGGTGATGAAAACACTAATCCAAAGTGGCTTTTGCCATCTCTTGCACATGAAAAGATTTGAAAGGGAAGCTGGGTCAGGCCTGTTCAGCCACATGGCTGTGGTTAGCAGTAGCCTTCCTGAGGCTTGTATCCCATGTATGACACAAACAGTTATGTATCCCATATAAAATAAGCGTGGATAGGGACCGATGCCTGGAAGCTTGCGGAGTACCAATGGTTGCGTAACTAATCTATTTAGCTTAGATTAATGAACTGCTTATTTCAAATCTGTGGCTTTTATATAACAACTGTCTGTCAGTAATGAAACATGGGGTTTTGAAGCATGCTGGAGTTCTGCAGTAGCTGTGAAGCTGTGTCCTTAGAAGTAGCACATGCAAAGCTGAGGAGCTGTGACACAAGGAAGTTAGTGACTATGCATTGCCTTTATTTTGATGAATGTAATCCATGAAGATGTTTTTTTCCTTTTCATTTATCCTTTGAATTGGGAGTAAATCCTCTTCCTTGAGGAGTTGTCAGCTATTCTGTCATGTTTTCTCTCTTACTTTCTTAATTAACTTTGTCTCATTGCAGGGATAGCTTTCACTAAGGATGGCCGCTACATGGCAGTAGCAGAAAGACGTGACTGCAAGGACTTCATTAGCATCTTTGTGTGCAGTGACTGGCAGCTACTGAGAGTAAGATGCATCTCTGCCTTCCCCTCGTGTGTAAACTACAAGCATGTGTAGCATGCTGGCTGCTTCAGACTCGGTCGCTTTGGTAGCTTGATTTCAGGCTGTGAAGGATGTGCACTAGCATGTCATAGAGGACTAGATGGATCTGAAATTAAAAGCCGTTAAGAACTACTCTGTACCCAATGTCACCTCTGGCTCAGGAATCCTGAGGCTCCTTAGAAACTGATGGCAGGATTTGGGAAACACCATTAAATGCTTGTTGTGTTCCCAAGCACTTCCATGATAATCCTGTACTGGTCTTTGAGGCAAGGAATTCATCTAGCTGGAATTCTTGACTGATTCAGTGTAGCTACTTTTCCTTTCTTATGAAATTATGCTCATTTTAAGGTGTAGCAATTTTTTGCCTCTTCTGTAAAGGGAAACTAAAGAAACAGGGAATTCAGCATACTGTTACAAAAGCAAACACTTCTGTTTCCAAGCTAGTATAGCAAAGGCTCTCTTGCATTTGTGGTGGCACCTAATAGCATAAAACTGAGGATTTTAAGTCAGACACAGCAGTATTTGTTAGCACAATATTTCAAATGGTTTTGTGTTTTCTCTCTTGGGGGCAGCATTTTGACACTGAAACACAAGATCTGTTTGGGATTGAATGGGCTCCCAATGGCTGCGTTCTGGCAGCGTGGGATACGTGTCTGGAGGTATGGAGAAAAAACTGCTTATATTCTTGGAGGGTCCAAGTTGAGTTTTAGCTGCCGTGTATAAAGCACTGACTAAAAGAGCTCGCATTAATTTCATGGTTTTTCCTTTAAAGGTAAAAGCTGAACTCAGGCCATTTTAACTGCTATATTTGTATTGGTAATGGATGTTCTTACGAGTGTATGTTAAACTGTTATGTAAATCTTCAATGGCAGCAAATTATCTTATTGGCTTTCTGATTTAGCTTGAAAAAAAATTGATTGTAAGTGGTGCAGAAGCTGTTATTGAAATAATGAAAGGATTCTGCTGTGAGATTCCTACGGTTGTACTTTGCATTGCACAGTAGTTTTACAGTTAAATACCCCAAAATTTAGCAAGGAATATCTAAGTTGCTGTCATTCTGCTTTGAGTAGGTGAATTTCTAGGTATAGAAAAATGTCCTCCAGTGGCCGTGATTTTTATGGGCTGTGTGATCAAAACAGCCCTGGGAAGGGCAGGGTTGGAACATCCTGTGTTTGGAGGGCTGACAGATGGTGAAGGAGGATGAGGGTCTTCCGTAGTGTCACCTGCTGATGTTGTTGGAGAGTGGTGGCCTGGAGGGGCCACTGCTCTGGCTCAGTGGGACATTTGCGCTCTTGGAGACAGAGTGGCTGTGGTCTGAGAGTGCCAGAAGAGCCACGCTGGAAGCCTCGAGTCTCTTGTCTCAAGTCACAGATAAGAGGCCAGCCCCTTTGTATTTAACTTGCTCCCTTTTAGTGAGGGAGAGTTTGGAAGGAATGGTTTTGGCTGTCTGTGCATTAAAACAATATTGTTAGTCTTCAGAATAATCCATTTCTGTTTCAGTATAAAATACTGCTGTACTCCCTCGATGGCAGACTGCTGTCCACGTATCGGGCTTATGAGTGGTCCCTCGGCATTAAATCAGTGGCCTGGAGTCCCAGCAGTCAATTTTTGGCAATCGGCAGCTATGATGAAAAGGTAAGAAATAAGTTTACTTTCTGTTACCTGAACCATTTGTAGAACTTTGTCATACTGGTTCTATCTTGCAATGCTTTCCACAACTAGGTGCGTATCTTGAACCATGTAACGTGGAAGAAGATCACAGAGTTTGAGCATCCAGCAACTGTTGTGAGCCCGAAGACCGTAAGTATGGATCTGGAATCCACTGAGTCATTGGCAGTGCTTTGATGCTGCTGTTTGTATCCCAGAGATATCCATTTCATTCTGGAGACCTTGCTTTTCCCCTCCTAATGTGTAAAGGGCTTGGAAAATCCCATTAAAATTCGGGGATGTAAGAGAGGAATCCTTTCAAGTTTGGAGGATGTGTGTACAATCCCCTCAGCTTTAGCATTCATGGATTCTGAGGTGCTTTCTCTCACATGCCAGTGTATTTTGATGTAAATGGGGATTGCATTACAGATGCGGGTGTGCAGAGTATGGCAAACAGGAGAACAACAGGAGAGATTTGTCTCAGCTTTATACAGTTCATGACTTTAAACAGCATCGGACCTGCATTGTGGTCAGATCTACATCTTGTGTGTACCGGCTCCTCCAGCTCACCTAAAGAGCATTTCCTGGAAACATCTGTCAGGGTTTATTTTTACCATTGCATGCATGTATGTGCAAGGCCCAACAGATGCCGTGTAGTTGGCAGCAGGCAGAGAGCTGTGGCTTTTGTTCCAAAAATCACAAACTGTTCCCATCCTTCAAGGTAAAAAGAACACAGTGTAGTAGTGCTGTGTGCTGCTGCAGGGGGAGACCGGGCTTGCGTCTGGACTGATATCCTGGGAGACTTCACGTGTGCAGAGTGGAAGTCTGTGATATTCACATGACTCCAGTGATGCCTCTAACCAGAAGTGAGGCGTGATCCGTTAAATGCACCTCAGCAAAACTTCTCACGACTCAAAAATGCCCTTACTTCCAGCTAGGTGTAAAACATGTAATGGAAAACAAATGGGAATAGCTCTGTTAATCTCTGCTGCACAGACAGGAACTGCAGTTGATGCACTTTATCCTGGTGCTTATGTTTGGAAATAATATGTAGTAGGCAGACTATTAGATTATCATTGCTATTCCCTCCTGCAGTTTTGTACTCTGCATTTTTTATTATAGTGCCCAATTAAGAGTCTTTGTTGCAGAAATGAAACTGATGTTCCCATTGTAATGAAGGTGATTTATTGTGCTGCCAGATTTTAGCTCTTGGGAATAACAGATGAGGTGTGCTCTGGCAGACTCACTCTTCGTAGACTTCAAGGTTCACTTATATATCACAGGAGTGTTTTCCTGATCATGGTTCCAAACAGCAAATGATTCACTGGGTTTGGTAATTGCCTATTGAAGCCCTGGTGGTGAACCAGGGGATGCTGAGGCACAACACGCTTGCAATGAGATAATGGGATATGAATGGTTTGGTAATAGCCCATGTTCAAATTCTCTGAGGCCCTTCTGTAGAACTCTCACTTGTTTCTTTGTAGATTGTGTATAAAGAAGTGGAGAAATCCCCATCTGTTGAAACAGAGAGACTTTCTTTCCCTCCAACAAGAGCATTGGCTAGTTCTTTCTTCAGCACACAAAGTAAATGTAAGCCAAAGTTTACTACAATGAGATGCTTGAGTTTGCTACTTGAAGTCTTTCTAGGAGCAATCACCATAGGCAAACTCTGCCCCTTTGGTTCTGAATGGCTCCAGTGGGTGCTCTGAAGGGCAGTGAATCAGTGCTGCACACTGCCAGGGGGACTCCTGTCTGCAGGGTGGTTTGAAGGCATGTTAAAGACCAGCAGGATACTGTAGAAGAGCACTGTAAATTGCTCAGGTGTTGCAAGAACAGCCAGATCTCGCTCTCAGAGTTGCTGGCAAAAGTTGTCCTAGCATTGTGTGGATTTTTACTGGTTTGTTCCTTCTCTGCAATGTAATCTCATGACTTAGTTTAGCTGTTGCAGATAATCACTGGAATCAGGTGAACTGCTGCAATTAATCTTAATTAATGTGTCAGTTCCAATAATAGAATCAATAATTGCAAAATAATCAGGTGTTCTGCTCTTGCCATTTACTTCGGGATAGCCATCGATCCCTGAAAAAAAAGCAGAGCTTGATGAAGGCCATTTGGCTTTTGTCTAAGAAGCTGTGGTTGTAGCAGTGCTTTAAACTTGCTTCCAGACAACAGAAGTATTAGAGAGGTGGCAGGCAATGGATGACTGGCATTCTTTATTTATTCTTTGCAGTGCTGTAAATCACCTTTGGTTTGCATTAGTGTTTGAAATAGTAGTAAAAAGGTAGCAGAAAACTTGATCCCGTTTTTTTTGTAGTTTAATCCCAGGCTTGCCTGCATTTCCAGCCTTTTCTTATAGAAGGGCAACAACAGTGAGCTGTGTACGTGAGGATGCACTATCTTAAACCAGTGGAAGTTTTTGATATGAACATCTTGGAGATGAGTAAAATACAGCCCTGTCATCTTAGAAATAAGGGGTGTTTAACAGTTGGAATGTAAATATTTTGTCCATTCAGGCTTGATTACTTCTCATTCAAATTCCAGATGCCGTTTCTGAGGTGCCACTCTCTTTGCACTATGTCAAACCAGCTGCTGACCGGGCAAATCCCAAAATGGGCATCGGGATGTTGGCGTTCAGTCCGGATAACTGCTTCCTGGCTACCAAAAATGGTGAGTTCCTGCTGCCCTACACTGGAGAGAGAACCTACTCACTGCATGTGGGGTTTAAAATCAGCTCCGTTGTGCAAACGTGCAACTACAGAGGAAGTTCAGCCTGTGTCTTCTAGTGTACATGACGTGGTGTGTGCTGCTAGAGCTGCTTATTAGTGCATTAACTCAGCCTTGGCCTTGCATTTAATGAGTAGGATGCTTTTTGTATCTCTTCGAGTGTAGGTGAGTTTGCTGTATTAGAAAATGAAAGGTGCAAGTTTCCTCCTCTATTTACAGCAAGTGTTTACAGCAAGGCAGAATTCTTCACAACCTGTAGTAGGGGGTGTCAATTACCTCAAATAGTGAGAGTCATGGATTTAATCTTTTCCCTTCTCTGCTCCTAAAGGGCTGCCTGTGTCTGTCACAGAAGCTGTGGTTCTGGAAGACAAACTAAGTCTTTTTTTTATCCTTTTTGCAGTATTTCTAAGGCAAAATTGAAGGAAGTGCTCAGCAAACTCTAGTGGTGTTACACCCATAGTGTACCCAAATGGTTTGTGTTGTGTTAGACATCAGTAGTGCCCATGTTGTAAAAAGATCACGCTACTTTTTTGTCCTTCGGCTATTGACATGATTACCTCTTCCTTTTCCAACAGATAACGTTCCTAATGCTGTCTGGATCTGGGACATTCAAAAGCTGAAGCTGTCTGTAGTCCTGGAGCAGCTGTGTGCCATCCAGTGCTTCCAGTGGGACCCCCGGCAACCCCGCCTTGCTGTATGCACAGGGAATAGCAATGTCTACTTGTGGTCCCCAGCCGGCTGCGTGTCCGTGCAGGTCCCAGTGGAAGGTAAGGTCTTGGGAGCTTCCCAAGCCATCAGCAACTCTACTTACTGAGTATTCTCCCACTTATCAGTCTGATTTGTTTCTGCAGGTGACTTCCCAATCGTGTCTCTGTCCTGGCATTCCAGTGGAGACTCCATGGTGCTTCTGAGTAAGGACAACTTTTGTGTCTGTTACTTGGAAAGAGAAGAGGTAAAATAACCCTTTACATTAAACTGCTCACAAGTTTGAGGAATGAGGACAGGGGTCCAACCTTTTTGCCCAGTGTGAAGTTCTTGTATTTATGGATTATTTATTGAAGGAGCCTACCCAAACTCCAGGGTGTGAAGTACTGTGATTGCACTTGAATGAAGTGATGTAGCAACTCCGTGTAGAGAATGAGACCTGGATTGCAAGAAAACTGTAGTACTTATGTCTTTGAACTTTATCAGCTATGAAACCTTGTTTTCTAAACCTGTAGCTGTGTGTATATAGCTATTTAAATTTTATAATTTCCAATAAATACTTTGATAGGTACAAACTTGCAATGACTTTAACTCCGTGCTGAAGTCTGTTTCTCTGTTATTGGTGAGGTGATTAATCCTAGCACAAGGAGACAGTTACTTGCACACACCAATGTATCCAGGCTGGTAAGACAACAGATCTTTCTGGTGTATTAGTACTAAATATTGTAGCAGAAGTAGATACATCAGGAAGACATTTTCCAGGGAGTCAGTGTTAAAGCAAAAGAAGTTCTGTGTTCGGAAGCAAATCAAGTCCTCTCTAGTAATTGCAGTAATTTCCAGACTAAGGTATTAACAGGTGACAGTAACTGCACCTGGTCTACTGTAGATTCCCTATACTGAATCTTTATAAAGATCATAACTGATACTTTAGAATGATGCACTAAAGACAATTGAAATGGGAGCTTTTGGCCCAACTACTTAGTGCCAGATGGGAGTGGATGGTTGGGCAGGGAAGGACCAGTTGGACTGTCTTGTCTCTGTAACGCATGTAGCCAGCTGCTGGATCCATCAGAGGAAGGGAGGCCACTGCTGAGGAGTCTGCTGAATTCTGTGCTACCTAATTTCACAACCTCAGTCCCCCACAATGAAGAAAACCAAACAAACTGAGTTAAATTTTAACTTTACTGCAAGATTAATTATAATTAAATGGATATCATAGAAAATGCATTGAGGGGCATGCAGCTTGTTGCATTCCATCATGATTTCAGCTTTACAGAGGCTTCATAAAAGCACATCTTAGTCCAAAAACTACCACTGCAGCACAATATTTATTCAGCATTGTAGTTGTGCAGAGAAATGCTCTGATAAACAGCACATCTAGAAGGTCACACGGAATGAAAGAGGTGGTCAGTGTAACCTTGGGAGCAATTGCTGTTGCAGTCTCTTATGCTGCTTCTGCATTTCATTACTGGACATCTGTATAAGGTGAAGTGTAAATGAAGGTTGGCACCAAAGTTTTACTGGGCTCCAGGACGAGTCCTGCCCTGCTGCTCTCCCAGACTTAAGAAAAACTGCTAAGAATATAAATCTAATCAAAATAGAATTCCTTTTCAGCTTTATAAATAATAGCATTAAAGGCAGATGTGTTGGTGAGGACTTTTGGCAATATTCTCTCAATAAAGCCTTTATTCTGTGGCTGCAGCAAGCACATACACACAAGTTAGGAAGCCAATAAAGTCCTATTCAGGCATAGCTCATGTGGACTGCTTCTGAGCAGATTCAACAGGGGTGTTTAACACTGTTAGCTGACTGTTTAGCTACAGAATGACTTCGAAGGCCTTAATCAAAGTGCTAAGGTGCCTGGAACTGTGACCATTACCACCTCTTTAAACAATGAATCAAGCCCAAGCACACTGCAGTGTTTGACACCACACACAGGGAGACAGCTGTAAGGTGGCATGAATGTCTTACTGTGTCTTGGAAGTTGTGCAGAGTGGTTGTAGCAGATTCCCATTGCCCTTAATTAACAATTAGTTAGAAGAACATGTAGTTAGAAATGAAAAGTAACTGCTGTTAGCTAGCCTTGTGTAAATGGGATACACAGCACGAGTGACACTACGTGTGTCAGATTAACCTGGCCTGTGTGTTCTCAGAACTGGGGCCTCCTGTGAACCTCCAGTTCTCCACTGTCCTTGTGCTCCCCTGACTTCCTCACTTTGATTATCTGATGTTTTGCTGCTCTCCCCAGCCCCATACCAAATGACTTGCCCTTGAAAAGATGCCCCACAAAGAGTTTTAAAATCCAATTTTGCCTCTTGTCATGGAGTAGCCGAGTTTGGCCTCGTTGTTGATGAAGGACATCAATCCCAGGTAGGTCTCGATCAGCAGAGGACGCTCCAGCACAAGGACACCGTTTGCCCTTCCTGGCAACGGAGACTCCTTGTGGGCTTTCTTCACAGCCTGGATGAGCTGAGTTTTGAAGTTCTCCAGCTGAAAGAAAAAAGTCACCTTGGTGTTTTTCCTGGGTTTTAAAGATTGTTGGCTAAACAGCTAGTGTTTGCCAGCCTTTGCATTGACTTGTAAAGGCTGAATGCCGGTGCTGTTGTTGTCGTGTATCTTCCATGCCATGATAAACTTTATGTTCTGACATTTAACCTTAATGACACAGTTAATACCAGGATGCTCTTTATGTATAACTTAAACACATGGCCTAAATGTGTAGATTTACCAGTGACTAACGCTGTTTATTTCTGATTGCCCTTATCACTGATGTGCTGCACATAAATTACTATGGTGTTCTGTTTTTAAGGGAAAGTAACTATTGTAAGTAAAATGGAGAACTACCTAAGTGAAGGTTTGCAGTCAACAATTAAGCTGTTTAATTAGCTGGCAGTCCTAGAAGTCATCAGGCATCAGACTGTTGGCTAAGTCAGAGAAGGATCCATCTCTTTGGCTTAACTGCTCCTATTTAACTGCTGTACCTTTCCAAAATCATCCAAGTTGTGCCCAGCCTAAGAGCTCAACAACCCATCTAGAGCAGGGGAGGCCAGCTCCTTACCAGGCAAAGGGAGGCCACCTTCTCATCAGCATCTGCCATGGGGTGTTCAGTGAAGGTGACGTACGGGATGCTGGTGGACCATGGGTTCCATCTGTTGATGAAGGAGGCGCGACTCTGCTTGTCCCACTGAATTCGAATCCCAACACCTTCTCTCCTGACGTTTAAGACAACACAAGTAACAGGGTAAGACTTTGGAGTCTTTGAGGCCAGTTTAACTGGAACTGTGCTGTCTGAAACAGACAGACTTAGAACTGGAAGCTGAAATACAAGTTTTGTAGTGTTTCCTCTAGACCAGTAAGAGAAGAATTTGGCCCCTGGAATATGCAAAGATACTTTCTTATAAGCTCTAAGGGCAAGAAGGTTACGCTTGTGATGCCCAGGACCCAACATCTGAACTGTATTGCCTGTGACAGCCTGTGTTGATGTATGACCTGACATTTACATGTGGCTTTCTAGTAATGCTAAGGTGGTACTACTACTGCTACTACTCACTGCACTACATAGAATCATTAAGGTTGGAAAGGACCTTAAAGCTCATCCAGTTCCAACACCCTGCCACAGGCAGGGACACCTTTCACTAGACCCCATCCATCCTGGCCTTGAACATTAATGGCAATGAACTTCTGCTCCCAAATCTACTCATCTTACGTTGAAAGTCCTTGAGCAACTTGCTTTTAATGTAACTGCTGGTTGTCCCAGCAAAAAGCAGCTACTCCGAGGTCTCATAGTAAGGCTGAGCAATAGTTTGCAAAGTCATGTGAGCAAAAGGAGAGTTCTCAGCCATGGCCAGCAGTCATGGGCAAAGGCTGACAGCTCAAACTACTCCCAGTGACCACACGAGTTACAACAACGCTGCAGCGTTACTGCATCAACTCACTTGTTCAGAGACTTAGATGGGAACTCGAACTGTCCAACCGAGATGGTATCGATGGCGCTGAGGGCGATCCTCGTCACGTGCTGGCACTGCAGGCTGATGAAGTTGTATTTGCAGATGAGGAGGGACCAGTCTGTGATGAGAACCAGACGCTCCTTCTCATTGTTCCAGTGATCGATCCTGGCGAGGCAACAGGACTGAGCTTTAGCGGTGTTGGTCACGGGCAAAAGAATCACAGAGAATGAACCCATTCCATTACAGCCTTTGCTTTGAGTCAGCAAGTGTGACAAGAGGGGGAGTGTGACAACAGAGGAAATACTCTGATTTTCTTAGTAAGTCTGAGGATTGGGAGTGTGTGCTCCAGCTATTGCCTGTTATTTGAGAACAAATGCTCCTAAACAGGGCAGGTGAGCCCTCACCAGCACTAGAGTGTGTTTAACATCACGCCGTTAGTGTGCTGCCATGCTGGCTGAATTAACAGCCATGGTGCATGCTCAGGGGAGAGAAACAGTTCCCTTTATCTGCATGGTCTGACAGTATTTTCCTCTTTAAGAACAGCCCGTACACAGAAAACCTTGTCCATTTCTTCACATTTCATTAATAAAAGATTTTACCTTTACCTGCTGTTGAACCATCACAGCTATAATACTGTCTCAGTGTTAGGGCAACCTAGCAGCGGATTACGTTTTAACTCAGGGTCATAAGCTTTTGGAACGAGTTAACTTAGGGTCTTCATTTCACCCTTGGGAGGGTTTGGGCTGCATGGGGACAGGAGCATGATGCAGCCAGCCTTGGCCTGTGCGGGGCTTCTGTTCTGCAGGTAACCATAAACAGTTGAAGCAGAGCAAAGCGGGGATGTGCGGGTTGGGGGTCAAGGGGCCGGGCAGGATGGAGGGAAGGCCAAAGGGGGACGTAGGGCCCGGGCAGGGACGGAAGCAAGGCCGCGGTTGGGTACGGGCAGCACTCACTCCGCCAGCAGCCAGACGCTCTGCACCTCCCCGTCCTCGGCGGGCAGCACGACCGCGCGGATCTCGCTCACCGCCTGCTCGATGGTGCCGGGCTGCGGGGCAAGGGGGGGGGGGACACGTTACCGGCTGCCGGGGCCGCTCCTCCCCGCTCCCCCCCACCCGCTCGGCGGCGCGGCCGTACCCGGAACACGAAGTACTCCCGCAGACGGCCGCCGCGGGTCGCGGTGCGCACCGACACCGGCCGCAGCGCCTGCCGGGGCGGCAGCAGCGGCCCGGCCTCCCCCGGCACCAGCACCGCGGCCGCGGGGCTGCCGCCGTCCCCGTCCCCGCCGCCGTCGCCCTCTCCGCCCTCCGCCGCGTCCCGGAGCTGCAGCATCGCGGCCGGGCCGGGCGCTCGGTGCCTTCCGGGGCGGGACCGGCACCGGACCCCCCCCTCAGCCCGCCCCGCGCCGGAGGCGGGACCGGGGAGCGCAAAGGATACGCGTGAGCGGCGCAGGATGCGGCTTTGTCGCTGCCCTCCCTGCGGAGCGAACCGGCGCCGGGCGCACCGGGTCCCGCCGTACCCTCGTGGTAGGGGGGCGCAGGAGGGCGGCGGGACCCTGCGGAGCCCCGCGGCCCCACCGCGTCCTGCAGCTCAGAGCACAGGGGCTGGAGGGCGGGCTGGCATTTGTCCTGCCGTGTCCTGCGGTACTGAAGCTATTGTCACTCTCCATGCTCTGTCTGAGCGCTTCCCAGGGCTGCTTTACCCGGAGGCAGAGGGTGACATCCTCCGCAGCGCTGGGAAACGGCACCAAACTGGGACCACACTAAATTGATTTCACAGACCCTGGGGTTGCAGATACCCCCCTTTCACACGTGTTTCGCGAGATCTCTGTTGGGCTCGCTGCAGCCCGCGCTCACACGAGCCTGTTTGAATGGTGAGCATCGTGGCTTTCTTTAAGGTGACTTACTTGTAAAAGCATTGCAGGGTTGAATCTAACGCTGGGAGACCTTAAACACTGCAAAGCGCAGCTCTTTGAATCAGAGCGTCCTCTTCTCCCTGCGGGCAGCCCAGGGGATGGACGGTCATGGCCCAGGGAATGGTGGTGGCCACAGCCCGAGGGGTGACCACGCCACTGCCCCTTGCAGCCAGAGCAGCCCGGACTCTCCTGGTAAGTTGTACTCCTGCCCGTCTGTGGCCAGAATTGCCTCCTGAGGCGCAGCGTGGGAGCTGAGGGGAGGCTGCATCCGCATCCCTGGCTGTGTCCTGGAGAGGGAGCCACACTCCAGGCTCTGCCTGTTCTACGCTTGCTCCCTCTGAGCACAAGGAGCACAAACCCCTCTGACCCTTTCTGCCTGTGGACGTCTGTTCAAGGTCTGTGCCCTGTCCCTTGCTGGGCCCTGAGCTTTCACCTCTTGCACGTCCAGGTACCGCGTTCACCGAAGTCGGACTCAGAGCGAGGACAGCCGAGTGCAAAGAAACCTCTGGGGCAGCAGAAGTAAGTGCTGGAAGAGCAACTGGGAGCAGTGCTGGCATTCCCTGCTGTAAGAGGAGTCCTGACGTTTAACGTCCGGGCAGGAAAGCGGAGGCCTGAATTTATTGTACCCTGGAGCTCTCCCCATCGTTATAAAACATCTTTATGGGGCTGCTTTTCTTCCCCAGGAAGAATGAACGGTGTTGTCTTCCCATCTGTGGTGCTTGGCAGAGACTTCATTTTAAGTGGAAGCATCAGCCACTCTTACCCACGCTTTGCTTTGACCCGAGGGACCTGTGCAAGTCCTGTGACTTGGGAAGGGTTGAGGTGCAAAAAGGAGCTGCCTGCTTCTTTCTGTGAGCTGCCAGCTCATGGGCCCGGCTCGTTGGTGGCATTAGTCCTGATGGAATGGTGGCAAAATATGTCTGTGGTGTGGGCACTGCAACTACCCAAACCTTCCCCTCGTGCTCTCACAGGGTCTGTATGTGCCACAGATCGGGTCTGCAGCTGCACTGATTCCTCCTCACCCTGGGGAGAGTATGCTGCAGGTGCTTGAGGTGGGAGAGTTCTAGTGCAGCATCCCTGCTCCACCCTCCTCTTCTCCATCCTGCTCTCCTGGCTGCCATGCACCCATCCATCCATCCATCCATCCATCCATCCATCCATCCATCCATCCAGGAAGGATAGCAGGGGCCCTCTGCCAGGCCTGGCAACTGATGCTCATGGCAGTTCTTTGGAAGAGGAAACTCCACAGTGAACCAGCTCAGAACTGGGCTTGGCACTTCTCCTTCTGTTCTCTGTTTCTCAGGGGCCAGTGGACTGTCACCCACCTTCAGCAACATCCTTACCAGCACCTCTGCTCGTGCTATTACCTTATGGAGCAGGGAGTTTGCTGGGAAAAGGCAGGCAGGAATCTCACCTTTTTCCCCAAGTCCCTCTTTGCCTGGTGTATTCCCCCACCACCCCAAGAACTGGCTGTTAACAGCGTCGAGCACAGGTTGGATGTGTCCTTGGCTGGTTTATAGCCTTTATTCCTTGGGAATGGATCCATTTTGTTATCTGTTAGAGCACAGAGGAGAAGATTCAACCTGTGTGGGATATTCTTGGAGCTGCTGGATAAGGGGTTTGGGGTGGTGTGCGCAGCGTTGGCCTTAGGTAGTGCAAAAGAGCTGCCTTTGGAGAAACCAGCCCGAATCACACTGCTACTGTTCTGCAGGGTCTCCCCCTCCTCTCCCAGGGTTGGACACGGCTGGTGGGAGGGATTTGCGGCTGTCAGCAAGAGGAGAAACAAGAGAGCATGTGAGGGAGCAGAGCTGGACCTGGGAGAGGCAGGAGGGAAGTTCAGTTCGTGCCTTGGGAAGCTGCTCTCAGTGTGTGTGTGACTCCATCCCGTCTCCGGAGGAAGGTGGGAGCTGGGGCAGCCGCAGAGGATGGCTCCATGGATGCAGATGGGATAAACGAGCTCTCTGCCTGCTCTGGGAGGTGGAATGCTCTGTGCCCAGGAGAGCCCTTTCCTTTCCCTTCCTGAGTGCTGACTTTCACATTGCCTCGTGAAGCGGATCACAGCTCCAAACCGGCTCCAGACCCACATGAGGCATCGCTGCTGGATGGAACCCAGGTCCTGTGAGCCACCGGGTCGTTGGGCTCTGTCAAGAAGCAAATGCCAGAAGGAAAAGTCACTTCTGTGCACTTCGCTATGAGCAAATGAGCATCGGAAGCCAGGTCTGGTCTGGGGGACAGCCCGGTGACAGCCTGCACTGTAATCACTTCCCATGGACCCAGGAAACTTGCTGAGCCGAACCTGTGCTGGAGCAAGCATCCAGGAATGATGAATCTGCCCTCCCTGTGCAAGAACTCCCATGTGCTCCTATAGCATTCCCTTTACGAGAGGAACACACCAGTGAGCTGGGAGCAGGAGTGTTCTCTGAGGAACAGGAGAGAGGGCTCCGAGGTTTTCCAGGCACTGTGGCTGCAATGGGGTCTCATACAGCAGCACTGGCGTTCATCCTGGCACTGCGAGTATCCTCTCTTGCTTATGGGAGCAAGCTCCAGCCCCATATGTAAGTAGCAATAAGAGCACCCTGGGGCGGGGGGCGTTGCGGGGCAGGGAAGTGTAAAGCAGAAGCTTAATGTGGTACTTTCAAATCAAGGGTGAAGGGAAGAGCAGGAGAGTGAGGGGAGAAGGGGTCCTGTGCTGCTTTATCTGCTGCCAGATGGACATAAAGGGAAGAGAAATTGAGACTCCAGAGTCTTTGCTTGCTGTAACGCTGTTTGCAACCACGGTGCCTATTGTGTGGGCGCAGGAGGTGACTGTAGTGGGAATGGTGTGACCTTTCCTCCCAGGCCTGCTGGGTTTATGGCACTTCGCGCACGGTCCTTCCCCCTTGTCGCTGTCTGCAGCAGCACGCAGCCCGTTCTGTTCAATTACACTTCACAGTTACAGTTGGGTGTTACTCATTTGGCTTCCTTGGAAAACTTCCTTGTGGATCTGGTCCCCTGCCAGAAGATGATCTCTCCGTGCTGGGGGGGCTGCTCTAATCCCTTTGGTAATGAGCAGCATCGCACTGTGTGCCAGCTCCAAGCTGCTCTCCGGATGTTTTTGACTTTCTGATTGATAAGGGCCCCTTTTCAGCAGATAAAGGTCTTGCGAGAAGATGCTTTTTCTCCCTTTGTCAGAACTTTGTGCCCTGCCTTGACAATTCCTTTTAGGACTTCTTGGATGAGGCCCTAGAGATGTGTGCCAAGGCACTGGAGGAAAGAAAGCAGCAGCGCCTGGGAAATGCTGTCCCTTCCCACAGGGCATCACTGCACACACAGCCACTCTCTGGGGCACACAAGACCCTTTCTTCTCTGTAATAAATGACACCCGCAGGGTTTTGCTGCCAGACGTGTCCATGGGGATCCTTCCAGCCCTGGTTTTGGATGAGCAGATGCTCGGATGTGAGGCCCCCCGCATCAACTCACAGCAATCCCTGTGTGGAGACACTTGGGGCATGAAGAGGCTCTGCTGCAGCCCTTGTGCTGCTGAAGTGATGTGTGTGGAGCTTGGCAAGGCAATGGCTCGGCAGTGGCCACGCGTGGGGATGAGGAGGGGAGTGCTCAGAGCAGAGCTGGGGGGGTAGAGGATGTGCTGCTCATCCCACAGGCACTGCCAGGGGTAGCGAATGTCCTGGAGCAGCCCCATGTGCTTCTCCACGTCCAGGGTATTGAGTTAAACCTCTTCTAGAGGAAGTATTTTTGTGACGGGATTGGAAGCAACAGGAATGATCCCAAGTAATGAATGGCTTATAACTTACGGAGTCAGAGACAGATGTTTCCCTCCTCTTTCTTAGTTAAAATCTTGGTGAGAGAGCGTTAGGTTTAGAAAGAAATCAAATGCAAGTGGTGTTTCCCTCATTTTCTTCCTGAACTCTCTCAATTCACTTACTTACTGGCATTAGTTTTACAGCCCTTAGCTCTGAATGAGTGAGAAAGCATCTAAGCGGACTGAATTGGACTCTAAAACACTATTAACAAAACAATATCTCATTTCTAGTGGCAGGATAATTTGTTTTCCAAACAGTCAGGAGATGCAGATGTCATTGGTGTTTGCGTTGAGAATAGTCAGGAAACCAGTCCCCTAGGTGCAAAGAGAGCACATGCATTCTTCATTAACCAAGAGTGGATGGAATGGACATTTTCCATCTGTAAGTACGGGTTTGTGATGTTCACTGTGTAGTTCTGCAATGTTTTACTGATACTTTAAGGCCTAAAGACATGCTCCTGAGAGACAGAGATGCCATTTGTGCACTGTGTGCTTCATTGGTGCTACTGTTAACATAGTCTGCTCACTAGGGCGTTATAGTGCTTTGGGGGTGGATGGGCTGCATTTGACAGCTGGTTGACCTGACAGATTCCCGTTCCCTGCGCTGATTTAATGAAGCGAGGAGGCAAGTCCTGTGCGTGGCACCACGTCTTCATTAGGAAGTGGCTCTCTCATCATTGCTTCTCTGTCCAGGCCAAACGTCTGCGCGGAGCCGGAGCTGTTGATCGTGGGGCACCGGCAGCCGCGTGTCCAGGCCTTCACCCGCAGCGTCAAAGTGTGGAAGCAGGACTGCGGAGCACGGCAGTGGTGCGCGGGCTACGAGCGGAGGTGCGTGCTCTTCCCCCAGCTTGGCTGGCTCCTTCGTAGGGCCATGGGTTGGGGGGGTCCAGCACAGGGATCAGCATCAGTAACTCTGTGGTTCCCTCAGAGGGGTCGTAGCAACCAGGAGGGGCCGTGAGTATGGGCAGCAGTGCAAATCATGGACCATTCTTGCCTGCCCAGCGGGCAAACTGCAATGTGCCCCGTCTTCTCCCATGCTCCACCTGCTCTTCCGGCCTCATCAGCCGGTTCCAGGCCTTCACAAAGTACTAATTACAGTAGTAGTTTCAAAGCAGCATCTTGGACTACAGACAGCTTCAAAGTCTTGGCTTGAGGAATTCCTCCTAACCTGTAATTGCCAGTAATTACTGTGGTGATGATATCTGGTTGGTGGTTCTAAAGGAGCAAACAGAGTCCGTCTTTTGGCTGTGTTTTAAGAGGGGACTTTGAAATGATAGCTGCCCTGTCTGCTCCGGCTTCAAAGGCTGGGAACTCTTCAGAGTCAGATGCCCCTTTGGTCCTTTCATGTCTGGTTTTGAGGTTGAAAGTCAAGGAACTGAAGTGACAAAACTCCGTCGTGCTTCATTATAAAGATCAGAACAGCCTAGTGCTAAACCTGTGTTCCTGGTGGGAATACAGAGGTGAAGCCTGGAGGTGCCGCGAGGGGTTTCACACAAGGAATTCTAAAAGCAAGGCAGTGAAAGGACTATGAGCAGTAAAAGAGCAGACCTTCCCCCAGGCAGGGTTTTGCCCCATATCCCCTCCCTCTGAACTTCTTTTGGGAGCTTATCCCAATAGATGGAAGTTCTCCTGCCAAGCTCCCTTGTGCTGAGCGGCCGAGGGCAGCAGAGCGCGGGTTCAGCATTCCCAGGGATGCTCCCTCTGGAGCTGCTCCAGCTGGACCCAGCTCTGGCAGCACGGGACGCAGGAAGCACATTAACAGCTTCAGGATCTGACACACACAGGGCTGGCCTGGAATGCTCCTGGTGCCTTTGAGTACATGGATGCAGCCAGGAAAATCCAGCATCTGCTCTTCCCTTCCCTGGCACATCATTCAGTGCCGCTGCCCCACTTGGGTGCTTGGCGAGGAGCAGCACCAGTTGCTGATGTGCCATATCCATAGGTGTTAGAGCTATGTGTCCTGCGTGTATTTTAGTGTCCTAAAATCCATGGGTATGCGCAGGGTGCTGCAGACCCTGCCACAGCCCCGTTGCTGTGCCTATAAGTGCAGTATAGGGGGGTGAGCTGGGGACAGGAGGTAGTTTTCTGTTGAGCTTGGGCATTCTGCAACCAGGAGCATTTGCTTTCGAAGGACTTGCTTATATGGGATGGCAATGCTACCTAAAAGTGAGCACAAACCTTGCTCTGCACCAGCCCAGGATGTGGGCCCTGCCTATCTGCTCCTCAGCAGCTGAACAGAGCATCCCCTGGGCTGCACATCCTGCTGTTCCTGGGAATGTGATGGTTTTGCTACTGGTTGTGCAATCTTCCTGAATTAGGTAATGACAGGAGGTAGCTTTGCTCCCCCTGAAGTAATGAAACTTGGAGAGCAGCAGCTCTGCCCCGGAGGGGCTGGATGCGGGTTTTCCAGCAGCAGGATTTTCAAGCCTGGGTTCCATTAGTTGTGGCTTGTTCAATGTTTTCTGTGCCAGGGACTCCTTAAAGCACAAAGGAAAACAGAACCACTGAAGATAAAGTATCTCCTCTGCGGTTCTTTCCAGTCTGCAGCATCCAGATACCCACAGGCAGCTGAGCCTGGCTGAATATTTGCATCTCCTTGAGAGCCCACTTGGGTTGAGTTAAGGATGTGAAGTGTCCAAAGGCTCGTGGAGATGAGGGTGTGAGGGAGCAGAACGGAGCCCGGGGTTAGTCCTGAGCTGCCCTGCATTCTTGGGGTACCTTTTCCTCCTCATTTCTGACCTTACAGAGGGCTATGGAACAGGCTGCTCCCTTCCATACATGGAAAGAATGGTGTTTTCCACTCCGCATCATCCACTGTGTCCATTCCTGCTTCCCAAGGTGCCCTGTTTGCCATAATGGGGTGGGCTGGGAGATCACTCAGAGTCCCATGTGGGTCCAGATGAACCCCAGCCCGATTGCTGGTTGCTCTGGTGCCTGAGGGACTGCAAATTGCTTTCTCAGCTGCTTCTGGGACACAACTATTTCCTTCTGAATTTGTTAACAGCTCGTACAGGGAAACATTGGTATCTGCTCCTCTGTTTGTCAGCTGTGCTTCCATATGCTGGTTGGCACAGGAGAGCAGCCGCAGGGCTCCTGCATGGGAATTAACGGTTCGCTGTGATTGAAGGGGGGGGGGGTTTGTGCAAGCATCCAGGCAAAACCAAAGAGCCAGACTGAGCTGGGGTAAACGTTTCCAGTGGACGCGTACAGCACATCTGCTGCACCCCAGAGTTGTTGTTGTTTATCCGCTTTGCTTTGGTGGAGTCAGTTTCATGTGGCGCCAAAGGAGCTTTTTGAGAATCAGCTTCAAAGGTGTTCCCTGTTTCAGGTTTCCCAGACACAAACCGGCGAATTTCCGGGGAGGGGAAAGTGTCGCTTCTGTTTATTTGTGCTTCAGATCAATCTCTGCTTCCCTGCCCCAAATCCCACCCTGGAAGTCACTGCAAGGAGTCGTTAAAGGACCTTCAGCCCCCAGTGGAGCGCAGTGTCCTGGCTCTGCCGAGCCTGGCTGTGGAAAACACAACTGCGTGATGAGCTTTTTGGGGCATAGAATCATGGAATGGTTTGGGTTGAAGGGAGCTTAAAGCTCATCCAGTTCCAGCCCCTGCCATGGGCAGGGACACCTTCCACTACAGCAGCTTGCTCCACACGGGCCTTGAACACTGCCAGGGATGGGGCAGCCACAGCTTCTCTGGGCACCGTGTGCCAGCGCCTCAGCACCCTCATAGTCTCTCATATCTCCGTCAGGATTCTGATGCTTTTTTAGCTCAGATAGCCCTTTGTGCTCGCTAGAACTGACTGAACTACCTTAACATTTACATTTCCTTTACGAATGAGTAGCTTGAGAGGAGCTTAGAGCTGTGAAATAGCTTAGCAAAGGAGAAGAGTCAGGGGTGTTATAGGACCCGGCTGCTCATTTCTCCTGTTCCCAATTGGAGCACATTTATAAGTGTTTCCTTGGCATCAGCGATCGTTGCTAGACCAGGTGGAACAAAAATGTCAGCGCATTTGAAAACCTAATTCCTCCCTCTGTATGCACCCGCAGGTAGAGTTGCAGCCTTTCCCATTCCCTTGTTCCGCAGGAATTCACATTGTGCGGGTGGAATCTGGGTTTGTTGTCTTTCAGAACTGGTTATTACACGGGCTACAGGCAGGTCTACAAGGTGACGTACCAGACCACGTACAGGTGCTGTCCAGGATGGTCCCAGCTTGGAGGCGATGTCGGCTGTCTCTACCGTGAGTATTGTGCTCCTTGGGTGTGGGTCTCCATCTGCTGCTGTCAGGGTTGGGTTTTGGCTGAGGATGCTCAGTCCAAGCCCTATCCCTGCAGTAAATGGTATAAAAATGGCTTTAAAAAGAACTGGGGGGTTTCATTATTTGTATTCCTTTTACATGTGCATCAGGGTAGGTTTCTCTGGCTTCCCAGGAGGTGCTGCGTGTTGCTTCCCGGTTTTCCCATTTCCTCATTGCAGCATGGAAGGGTTTTCAGTCACATTCATTCCTCCAATTGCCAAACGCTACTAAATGTACAAAATAAGGCCCAAACTGGTGTTTCAAATGGTGCTGTTGGCAGAAGCTCTGGAAAGCTGTAATCCAAGCCCTGAGTGGGCTTGTCGTTATAAAAGGCAGTAATTGCTGTCCGTGTGATTGAACGTGCTAGTGACGGATGATGTGCCAGCTGGTTGGTTTTACTTGGCATTCATTAGAGGTGCTTCCTTGGAAAAGGCAGCCTTTGGCTAATTGCACATGGGCTGGGAAATTTGGCTTTGGTGCTGCACTCCCAAAGGATTGGATTTTGGCCAGTGGTTCCTCATTGGAGCCTGGTCCCTGGTCATTCCCACTCCAGACCATGGGTGAGAGCAGGATTCATCTCTCAACTGACTGGGATGAGACTCCTCAACTACTTTGGAAACGGGAGTGTGTGTCGGGTGCTCTATCTGTTATTTGAATACTCACTGAACATGAGACCCACCTTGTCCTCCCCATCGCCTGCTCCCTCCATAGCCAAAGGGTGAGCGTTTGGTCCTCATGGGACCCAGCAAGGGATGTTGAGGCATCCCATCAGCCACGTCCCACTGGGGAAATACTGGTATTTGCTTCTGAGGTGTGGAGAGCAAAGTAAAATCTTCTCTTGAATCAAACAAAGGCTTATCTGAGCAAGTGTATAGGAATAAATGTCACCATCAAGGCGGAATCACACAGGCTCCCTGTGCTGTTATTAATTCTCTGCCTGGTTGCATACTAGAGCTCTGATCCTTTCTGAATTACACTATTGGAGGCATGCTCCTGCCCGAACCATAGAAAAGCAGCTTTCATTTTAAGTAATAGGCAGGCAAACCAACAAAGGGTTTGGGATCTGACCTGCCTTGCCAGCAAGGGGATGAAAGCCGCTGTGTCCAGCTCCATCGTAAAGGTGATTTAGGTTGTAATGGACCCACAATGTAGGAAAACGTCTCCCACAGGTAGTCACCTTTTGTTCCATAGAGAAGCTGCATATGCCTTCCGTGTGCTGTCACGCTTGAAGCAAAGGTTTAAAAGGCAAGAAGAAAAAGGTGCGTCTAGCAGCCAATCTCTATTCTTCCCATTCAAAAGCCTGCGGCACAGGAGAGCAACCCCACTGTGCCGGAGGAAGCACCATGGGTGCCCAATAACCTGCTGTCGGTGCGCGGATAGCCACCTCAGATGAACTCAGAACAGTGCGGGCTGTGATGGTTTTTCCTGCTGAGGAAGTGAGTAATTCCATCCAGGAAGGAAGCAGAGAAAAGGAAATAAAGCTGCTCGGGACACGCTCTTAACTCCTCATCCTCATCACTGGGACCAGCACTCGGAAGCTGGACAATGGTCTCCACAGGCTGCTCGCTGCAGGGTCAGAATAGAAAGAGGAAGAATAGAAAAGAGGGAGGTGCAGTTCTTTGACTCTCCCAGTTAATGTCACACTTGCTGCTGATGTGCTGCTGGTGTTTATTTTCTTGTCATGCATCCGTCAGTAGTTCCTGCGGCTCTCTTTTAAATGGGCCTTGTTTACACGTTTTCTGTGTATTATTCCCAACATTGGGAAAACTAGTGGATGTTTTGCAGCTGGAGAGTAAGCTGGAGGACAGGTTGCAAAGTCCTGGCTTTTCTCTTGCTTCCACCCATTCAACCTTATACTTCAAAGTGAGAATGTGGGTGATGTGATCAGCTAAATGCTATTTCAAGAGGAAGGACACGGATGCATCCTGTGCCATGGCACAGCGTGACAATTCTGGTCAAGTATAGCTGGAGGTGCATCCCACAGCCTGGACCTAGAGAATGGGATGGCTCTGCCTGGCTTGTGCACATGCAGGAGTTTCTATCCCGATCTTCAGACTGTCCTAAGGAATGCTTCTGGTTTCTGCATAACTGAACCCTCATCCTGAGGAGCTCCCAGCTTTTGGGTTGCAGGGGTGTGATGACTTTTCCTGCTGTGGCCTTGACCTATAAGCTTGTTCTTCTGGACCAGAAGAAGGTGTAGGAAGGACTGGCTGGGGAAATGAGTCACTAAGTATTAGTGGAGTGCTGAGGCAGGGAAACAGCCGAGGGCATTATGTGTGGTGGAGGATTTTCTACTCTGCACATAGCAATCGCGAGGCAGCCTGTGATCGCTGGTGTAGCTCTGCTGAACGCAGCGAAGCTGTGCCAAAATATGTCAGCAGGATTTGTGGCCCTTCCTATCTGTCTCCAGAGATCATTGATCGTGTTCCAGGAGTACAAAGGTGGGGAAGGCTGTTGCTGCTGACAGTTTAATTAGAGCTCTTGGAGGCCACACGATGGAATTGCTCCAGTAAGGACATCTTATCTTGCGTTCCCTCGGAGGCTGGCATCCCATCACTGCAGCGCTCTCTTTGCCCCAAATCCTGGCCTCTTCATCACTTTCCACTAAAATACTTAGAAATCAACCCATCTGATGTGTTATAAGGGGAAATTTTCACCACTGTAGACTTGTGTGTAGCTGGTCAAGGCCAGCTGAGCCTTCTGGTAGGAGAGTGAGGGCTTGTTGCGCTTCCATTGCCTTCTATCCTGGAGCATTCATCCTCTCAGTCCTTTCGGGAATGAAAAAGGTCAAAAGTCAAAACACCCTTTGCATTTTTAGCATGGCATCAGGTTCTTTCCATGCTTGATTACTGATAGATTGACTTCCAGAGTGAGCTTCTCAGTTTCAAGTGGCCTCTGAGATGCTACTTAAATTCCACATGGGTTCAATAATGCAGTTAAAGCCCTTACTGATTAGGATGAGGGGCCGGCATGTCTGGTAATCCTTGTGGTCTCTACTTTCAGTATGCCTGCAGAGATGGGTGGGAATACCCAAATCCAGTTCTGACGGGCAGGCTGAAGGAAATGGAGCAGCCTAAGTGAGCACAGCCTGGCCAAGAAGCAGCTTGGCCATTGTGTGGCCGGGTAGCTGCTTCTGCCAGCAGTGTGGTTTGCCCTTTTGGTGCCTCCATGTAGCTACTGGAGAAGCTCAGTTTGAGCTGCTGGTCTGAGGCTTCATTCACTGTTCCCGGTTGTCTTTAACTGGAGTTTTTGTTCAGATCGGCTTTGCTCTGATTTGTAGCTCAGGTTGGGGTAGAGCCTGACCTTGGGTAAAGAAGGAGAGTTAATGCTCCTTTGGTGAGGAGGTGGAGGATGGGAGACAATGAAAACCCCTCCGGGCATCCCTGAGGGCTCAGTAGAAAGAAAGCAGCTGAATTTTAATCGCCTCATTAAAAGAGAAACTTTCAGTAGTCACAAATGGGCCATTAAAGGGCTCCGGAGTCAGGTGCCCTGCACTGAGATGTGGCTTTCCTGGCAGCTCTGCTTAGCTTTAGGCTTCCTTAGGGAAGGAGCCCGCAGCAGGGCTGTTGGGAGCCGGTGTTGGAGGGAGCTGCCCCCTTCCTGGTGATACAGGTTGGAAGGGTCGGCAGGAAATGTGTTGGGTTAACATTTAATTTCCCTATTAGGGCTTTCCTTTGTATCTCACCTCTTGGCTCCTGGAGGCTCATTGTTTTGTCAGCTGAAAGGCTTTGCCTGAACTTCTGAACCGCGGTGTCGGTGGAACTCCTACCGTGTGCTCCCCTAGGAGACCATCTTTGTCCATGCGGAGGATGGCCACATTGTACCTCAGGGAGCCCATATGCTGAAGGCAAAGTGCTTTTCCTCATCACTCTTCCTTTTAAATCAACCTCTTGTCTTCCCAAGAATCCCACCTTGCTAAATCCTCACAAAAGATGTCTGGCCTTTCAAGCAGAAGGCGGTGATGCTTTCCATAATTTATGCTTTCTTTCCTGTTTCCCACAACAGTGTCATTACCCTATTCCCAAATTTCATTCCATTAAATTCTGTCGCTCTGAATTAGGAGCTGATTTGCAGAAGGCTTGGAGGACACAAGAGAGGGAGACTCACAGGCCCCCCGGCCCCCTGGGCTGGGAAGTGGGTTGTTGTGATTTCCACTCTGGCTGTGCCAGCCTGAAACACAGAGCAGGGAATTGTCCAGCTCATTCAGGAATTCTGGGGCACAGCCAAGAATAACACCCGTATCTTCTAATCCCTGGTTTGTGTTGCTGCAATTGCTCCTCATATTTTCCATTGTTGTGCTTCGGGTTTCACTGAACTGCTTCAGAGGGTTGAGTGATGCTGGCACACAGGGCTGGAGACAGGCTGAGCTTCACTGGGCCCCTGCCTAAAACCTGGTTCTTAGAGGATCAAGGTGGAGTATTCAGGAAAAACCCAATCACTTTACTATGCAATTTGGCCACAGAGTCAATTCTGTCTGATGGTGTTTGGGCCTGAAGAAAAGGAATAAACCAGAAGCCAGCCCTTCTTGCAAGGCTACAGCCAGCAAAACCTGGTGCACATCTGGAGATGGGAAGTTGCAACGAAACAGTCATGGCCCAGAGCTCCTTCTGCTTTGCCATGTGGGAGGACACGCACAGGGAAGGGTTTGTGATCACCCCGTGCATGCCTCAGCTGGGCAGGATGCTTGTGAAAGATTCCCAGGTTCCAGTGTTCTGCACCAGCAGCCCAGAACAGGGTTGAGATGGGATCACCATGGTCCCCAGGGATATGTGGCTATGAGGAGCGACTAAAACATTAGATGAGAAGATAGCGGGTTTCTGAACCAACATTTCATCGCTGTTTCATTAGTTTAGGGAGATATTTGGGTTTCAATGCTACCTTTGTATTACTAAATAATCCTTTTATTTTGGAGGCAGGATTTGAAAAATCATCAGGTCCTTGAAGGAGCTAACGCTGAGGCTCAAGTATTTCAGCTCTAGTGCAGCTAAGGTGCAAAGTTTGAGGAGTTGGCTCCCAGTTGTGTGTGCTTTGGGATTGGGATAACCCTGACTCCTAGCAGGAGACAAACCTTGCTGTCATCTTTTCCCCTATTATTTCCACTAAAGCCAAAGCCAAATCTCATCTCTGCTTCAGCAGAGGATGCTTTCTTAAGGATGCAGCATGTGTTTGCAGGTTGATGGTTCACTTATTCTGCTGGCAGGTTGCTCCATCCAGGACAGCAGCATCTTCAGTCGCCGTAACTGGCGCTGTGAGCTGCACTTGGCTCCATCAGCGCTTGCTCTGTGCTCTCCTCCTAAATACATGTTTCTGAGCCAACAGGTTTTGGATTGCCTGGTCTGCCTTTTGTAATCTCAGCTACTTGAAATAATTATGTTCTCTGGATCCATCAGCTGGATCAATAGGACATGAGGGCCCCAATAACATGCAGGTGACCGTGATGCTGTCAGCAGCTGCAGCAAGTTCCTTCAGAGGATGCATAAGCTGTAATCCATCAGTCCCCATTGCTGCTCTTGGACCAGAGCTGTCTGCAATCCAGCCTGGGCTGAGCAAGTACCTCAGGGTAGGTGACTGGGAACTGCTGGACTGGCTCCCGGTGAGAAATGCTGGATGGTACGATGAGGTCTCTTGCACAATGTTGACAGGCGAAGCTCTCTTTGCTCCTCATACAAAAAGGAAGATAGGAGCTTGTTCTGTGTCCGTACACTTTGACAAAGCATGGCACACGTGACAGCATCATTTGTTCACAGTGTTTCTGCTTCCAAGATGATCATTTTCTAGTGGAAATAGAAACCATTGGCTGCCTTTCGTGAGTTATGGGAAATAGACATTTCACGGGAAAAACACATCCTTGTTTGTGGATTTATTTGGACGATTTGAGAAGGTGGATTTCAGAAGCCTAATTGGGCATTCTCTGTCTCTGTGTACATTTTACACTTCACTTGGTGAGAACAGAGAAATGTGGCCGCTCAGGCTTCCTTACAGTTTAGCTCTATTTCATCCCTCATCCCTTCAGAAGGTGACGCCGCTTTTGGGTCACCAGGAAAGCTCAGTGGAGAGGTGGGAAGCACCATCCAGGGGCTTATTCCTGACAGATATATCCTATTTCAACATAAATAACTTATCTTTGACCTGCTATGATTCTGCATGAGCCCTTTTCTGACTATTTTGCCCACTTCTTGGCTGGAAGAGTGTTATTCCATCAACAGCCCTGCAGCTCTGCTGATGCTTTCCTGCTAATCCCCACATAGCTGCACTGTACAAAAAGCCCTTAGACATTGCCCAAGGTATTTTACTTCCTATACTTTGAATTTTGAGTGGGAACTTCATCAGGGAATGGGTGTTTATTAGTGCATGCACACTTCCCATCCTGATCTCGGGAATTCTTATATCCCTCCTCTTTGCAGCTGCCTGTGGTTACGGGGTGTGTTTCAATGGTGGGAAGTGCGCAGAGGGATCATCGCAGCTCTGTCATTGCTCCTCTGGCTTCCAAGGACCCCGCTGTCAGTACGGTAAGGAGGCTTTGCATGTTCTTCCTTTCATTTTCAGGTGGAAGGGGAGAGGATAAAGACAAGGGATGCCCCAGTAGTACTTTTTATCCTGGCCGTTGTTTTATCTGCAGAACTCCAATAATCTGCTCTCTACTGGTTTTGGCCACTGTTTGTAACGTTTGGGGAGTGGGGATGTTTGGAAAGGAAATACTTATCGTGACTTGCTGTGGAACACAGCCCCGCACTGTATGATAGCCTTTATTCCTGGCTGCCATCAGCAGTGGGATTTTCTGGAATCAGAGAAGGAAGCTGATTAAAGTTGGGTCAAACAAAGAAACCCTGGGGTCATGGCCTGGGGAGTGAAGCTCAGCCTGGGGGAGCGTGGCAATGGGCTGCCACAACTGGATCAGTGATATCCCGGTTAGGCTTCATTTTGGGGCTGCTAAGCTTTATTTAATTAACCTTCATGTGATATACAAATGCTGTCCCGGAGGTGATTGAGTTTCCCGTGTTTGGTAATTCACAGATGTTCTGATTTGGTAACATGAGAGTCTATAGCAAACAGCCACTGAGAGCTGGAAGGGTTCTCTGCCCTGCACACATGGTCAGAGAAAACCCTCCAGCCGCAGAGTGACCAGGACAGAGGGTGGGAAGGTCACCATGGGAGCTCAGCAGCTCAGGGAACATGTGCATCCTGCCACTGTGTTATAAGAGGGCAAGGTCTTAGAATCATAGAGTAGTTTCGGTTGGAAGAGACCTTCAGAGGTCATCTAGTCCAACCCCCTGCAATGCTTTCCATTATTCATAGCATTTTCCAAAAGCCACAGTCCTTGCCACAGGGAATGCGATGATAGAGGATACGGGAAGATCACTGCCACAAACTCATCCTTCCCTTCAGCTTCATTTCTCACTGACTCCTGTAAATGTTTCTTCTTGGTAAATACTTTTTCAGCACGTTTCTGGAGGAAACCTCTCTGTCTGTATTCCCATCTTCTCCTTCACTGCTCAAAGTACTCAGGGTGGTCAACTTCTGTGGTGGCCAGCCAGCATTTGTGCTGGGTTTTAATGATGGGAGGCTTTTCCTCACCTGCCACCTCTAAAAGAAGTTATCCTGGTATTGGAGATGGTGATACCTTCTGGAGAAATAGCTTCCCAAAAGAGTTGTGCAGCATTTACTGGGGTGAATTTGGGCTCTTTGATAAAGAGGCTGTTTAATAAACAGCATGAAAATAACCCAGAGGGAATGGAGTTGCTCCAGGGTGATATTCCGTGGTGTCATCCATCTTCCAGAAATCTCTGCGTCTGATCTTAATGGTATCACTTTTTCTTTCCTGGAGGAAAGAGGGATGTGTTTGTTTTGAAGGCAGGACGTTCTCTGTTCTGGCCAGGCTCTTATCCTACCTTTCAGCACGGGATATTTTTACTGGCTAGCCTAGAGCAGCAGCAGTCCTATGCTTACCCTGGCTGGAGAGCAGGCGGAACCCCATCAGTCTGGCTCCCAGGGGTGAGATGTTGTCCTTCCTGGGCTCCCTAGCTGCTGAAAGTGATAGTATTTGAGCACCGTCCATCTGCATTAAATCCTCTCACTCTGAAGGCAAACCTCTTGATAGGGCCATGAGAGCTCTTTCAGGAAGGGCTGCACTACATCTTATTTGCCCAGTCAGGTTTCAACACCTTTTCTATTGCCTCTTGGTGGCTTTTGATCCAGTAGTGCTGTCACTGTTGGGATTTATCTCTCCCCCCCAGCAATGTGGCATTGCCAACCTGCCATAAGTGGAGCAAAAAAGAGGAGGTTGAACTGAACTATATTACAGTGGCTGCAGTGACTGTTTCTGAATGGAGGGAGCAGCTGGGTTGTCCCAGACTCCTTGGTTATCTTCCGTATCTGGTAGATGAAAGGGTTGTAAATGGAGTGTTTGAGGTTTGGTTTGGGCTGAGGCTCTCTTTAGGAGCTCCCCTCTTTGAGCTTGGATGTAAATGACCTTTCTGCACAGGGCTGGTTGCTGGGAGGGAGGGGGTGCTGGAGAACCTGGGCTCTGCTCCAAGCCTGCCCTGACTTCCCAAGGGATCCTCAGACCACCCGAGGCTTCGGGATCCAGTTGAGGTGAACTCGGCATTCCTGAGCAGCGGAGCAGCTCCGGTGCTGCCCGAGACCTCACTCACTGGGGGGGTGGAACGTTCATGGCAGGGATGGGGAGCATAAAGCTTGTTGTTATTTGCCTGCCTCTCATGCTGCAGATCAGCTGCTCGGCTTCAGCGTTTGCTTGTTGAGCCTTTCCTGGTGGAGTGGATCAGCAACACTCAGACTTGGGGGCTCCCTGTGGGAATGTTGCTGCAGGGACAGGACCCTTCCTAATTAGCCCGGCTGCGTTTTGAAGGATCGGCCAGCCCAAATCTTCTTTAGCTGTGCACAAAGGAGAGGTCAACTGTAAGCAAGCAGGGCCCGTGATTAGTGTCCGCTTTGCAAGGCCAGCTGAAATGGCTTTCTCACCACTTCAGGAGACCATTATTGTCTCTTTCTTTCATAGCACTGCCCTCATTTACACAAGCATTTGACATGCCCTCCGTGTTGTTTGATTGACTAGCGGCCCTGTTTCTCCTGCTGATCTCTGGAGCTGTTCAATTGAAGCCTTTGCAGTGTTAGGGCATGGGCTGCTTGGGTGGAGGGGTGGGAGAGTGGGGTTTGCAGAAGCCTTGGGGCTAGAGATGATATCCAAAGAGAGACACAGGCCTGCAGAGCACGCAGAGTTGGAATGGGAAAGGTTTTGTCTTTGGAAGGAAAGGGAAAAAGGAAAACACTTTGTAGACTTGGTCCCAAGAGCCTCTTTAAAAGATGGAAAGATGCCCCCAGTGAGCGTGAATGGGTGACAATGTTTGGTTGGACTCAGGTGACTTCCCTGGACCAGGGAGACCCCAGTGCTGATTCCAGAATGACAATAGCAAGATGTTGTGTTGGTGTTTCATGGATTTAAAGTTCAGGAGGCTGATTTAAAACCCATTTGTGGGATTAAATAGTGGCAGTGGTTCTTTGGATGTCAGTTTATTGGAGAGAATACACATTTAACAACACCAGGACTAAATTAAGCTGAGCATTTCTCCAACAGCCAACAAGGCTGAATGCTTTTATTAACAGTCCCGTGATGCAAAGGTTTAACCTTCTGTTGCGGAGGGGAGAGGAGCCTGAGCCAGAGGAGCTTTCTGCCAGTCCATGGCACTGCTGTGCAGCTCTGCCTGCTTGGATTTTCCCTCTTTTTGGCTCAGGAAGGCAGTGGAACAAGAGCAGCCTGTGCAGAGCTCTGCTTCGTCCTGCGCTATCTGCTTGTCCATCAGCCAAACATGAGGTATTTAATAGCTGGCAAACAGGTAGCACTGAACTCTTTGAAGAAGGCGGTGAGAGGAAACAAGCCAAGGGTATGTAGGGGCTTATTCAGTTAGAAAGAAGAAGTCTTTTGTGAAGCAAGTCTTAAAGGGAAGAGGAAAGGTGCTGAAGCTGGAGGAATAGCTGGGGTTGTACCTGTGAAATGAGTTTCCTTGGACTTCCATCTGTTGGGAAACCTGGGGCCCAGGACCCCTCACCAGCACTCTCAACGCAGCATTCATTGCGAGCTTCCTGGCACGATCTCTGGATAGAAACCTGGATGTAAACGCAGGGCAATTACTCTATGAATAACTTCACAGTTCATATGATTTGAGTTTCTAAAGGTTAACTGGAGTACAGTGAACAGCCCTCTGGATGTATGCTCGCGCGTTTAAAGTCATCCAGCTTTGTCCAGCCTCATCGATGAGTGATGTGGTGTATGCACAGGCAAAATACTACTGACATGCTTGTTTAAAGGAATATGATAGTGGGTGAAAAAGAGACTAAAGTCTTCAGGGCTTTACTGGATTTGAAAGATGGCTTTCTTGTCCTCTTCAAGCTTTCCTTGGGTTGAACTCAAAAATTAAGGATTTCATTATAATTTAAAAGAGGTGATTGTGTTCAGTGGAAGAAAAATGTATGGCTTAAGTTCTTTAGATGAACTGCAGCTCTCTGCTAAGGTTTTGGCAAATAAATGAGAGAGGAATCCTCTCGCTGACGTTGCATGGGTTTGAAATTTCCATGTAGATCTTTACTGCTCCCTCATTAAGGTCTGTCAGGGATAAGAAAAGCTTGGAAGGGGATTTCCATTGTGCCATGCAGAGAAGACCACATCTCCACTCTGTTCGGAGGGATTCCTACCTTGGACCAAGCCCTGCGAAGTGCTGGATGCCATCTTCAAAGTGATGCATGGGGTTTGTTTCCCTTTAGTGAGGATTGGAACTCCTCAGCACCTCCCATGATCAAATCCTTCATTACTGCAGTGCCAGCACCATGGCAGAATGTCGGCTCCGCGCTAATCTCCCTGCAAGGATTTCCGGGAATGTTTGCAGCCGGCTGTGACCAATTAAAAAGGGGGGTTGTGTTTGCAAAGCAGCTCTCGGAGCTGACAGCATCCGAAGAGCTTTACATTTAGGGAACTATATAGCTTACTTACCCGAAGCATTTTCTTCTCCTAAACTATCTGTTGAAAGTAACAGAGCACGGAGCTGAGACAGAGGATATTTATATGGGGGAACAGATTGATTTCCAAGCATTGAAAAATACTCCAGTCTAACAAAGGAGCACTGGGATCCCATCTTATAATTGGCAATAGGAAGAATTTGATACCTGAGTGCCAAGTAGACTGAATTAATGCTGAATCCTTGGATTGTTACCGGAGAGGACGAGATCATCCCCGAGATCTGGTAGCCAAGGGCCATCCGAGCTTCCAACTGCTCATCCAGCTGGCTGGTTCCTCGAAAAGACAGACTGATACCAAACCATAGACTGGTCCAGTCTTATGGAAGGACCGTTTCTGGAGGCATGGCTGCGATGTGCCTCTTCTGTCTCCTTGTGCTTGGACACTCTCCCTTTTGCGTTTGGCCGTTGTGTGTAATGGAAGAGAAGTGACCCAGGACAGCTTAATGCTCAGGACCTGTAATAGTCACGGAATTGTTTAGGTTGGAAAAGACTTTCAGATCATTGAGTCCAACTGTTAACCTAATCTTCCCTTGTTTTCTGGGGATCTAGTGAAAATGGGCGGTGCGGCATCCACACTGGCCATAGGCACAAGGGAACTGGTCCCAACCAAAACAGGGGGTTTAGTGAGTGAAATGAGGAGCGGAGGCCAACATAGAAAAGATAAGCACTGCTGTAAAACCTTCCTGGGATTTTCAGGATTAATTCATGCTTACATACATAGCACAGTCTGTAATAAATCATCGGAATGTTGTGCTTCCAATTTCTGGGTTCGGAAAGGTTGGAGAAAATATTTTCTTACTCATTATGTGCTGCCTTCTCCAAAGCGTTTTTGTACAGCGGTGTTCTCTAGCAGGTGATAACATCTTTTAACCAGCCTCTGAAAGTCCTTATCTCCACCTCAGCCACAGGTTTGCCTTTCCTTTCTTGCTTCATTTGTTGTGTTTCAGCCTGTTTCCTCTCCTTTGGTCTCAGCACTACTGTAGAACTTGTGTGATAATTCAAGAAAACATATGTTGAGATTCCAGTCATTACAAATGCTCCTTTTTCCAGGAAGGTGCTCAGAGGATTCCCGCTCCAGAGGTTTAATTAATGAGAGTTATCTGAGAAAGGGAGGACACTTTCTGTATGTCCTTGATCCAAGTTCAAGTGCTTGTGCATTCCTCTTGTGCAATGCAGGTCTTTTCCTGGGCCATAAGCTTGCTCTTCTGTGCTGCCTTAACCCAGCTAAGTTGGTTGATAACGGAGAGGAGGGAAATCTCCCACTGACCTCCCGCACAAACAGATTAAGGGTGGCACCAGTCAGGAAAGGGGTTTGTTACAGTCACTTTTTACTGTGAAATATGTTCCAAACTTCAGGCGAAAGATGACATTTTGGAAAATGGGAATCCATACTGTTGTGCATATATACGTGTATGGGGGTTTATGAACGGTAGGATATAATAGTATGTGCATGGTTTATAATATATTAATACCACTAGCTAGTATTTAAGAACATATATTGCATTTTAACAGCTCCCTCATTGGAAACATGGAAATGATTTGCAGCACAGTGACTATTTCCCTATTTTCTTTATCATCCTGGCCATATACGAGCACACAGACCCTTCTGGCACACCCAGACTCACACTTCACCAAAGCCAAGTGGCTCTGCGTGCACACACAGACACGTGCTGTATGTAGCTGTGCAGACAGATTGTCTTTGCATAATTCAATGTTTGTGGGGCCTTTGTAACCCCTTTAAAATGGGAATATGAAGGGGTTAGACCCTCTGTCTCCATAAACCAGCCAAGAAGCACATTTGAAGGCCAGCAGGTGTTTCTAGTTTGCTGTATGTGAATGCATATTAACTGTCTTCTGCCTCCCCAAGCTAATAAACCCTCAGTTGAATCTGGAAGCCCTCCACTCAACCCCAGAGCAGCAGGCGGCCCCATGTGGTGATGCCAAGAAGTCCCACCAAGCTCCAATCTTCTCCATCGGCCATCTCTCGCAGGCTAGACACTGGGGCTGCTGGCCCTCAGCTGCTCTCTGAAGTAACATCGTGTTGTTTTGCTTTCGCTTTATGCTGGAACACGAGCTGAAAAGCCTGGCATTTAGGACACTGTCACTGCTGTTGAGTTTTGCCTTACACATCACTGTGTGTGTCATTGGCCGGCTGGCTCAGTTCTGGCTGCACACAGGCCATGGCTGTTGTTAGTTTTGCAGCGGATGTTTTTCACCCTACTAAGTGCATCTGCTTTGCTCAGATGCCTTCCTCCAGGCTTCACAAAGAGGTCTTGTAGGTGGCAGTGATTTAACTCTTACTGCATTGATTTGAGGTGGGACTCTGCTGCAAACAATACAAATGAACAGTGACCACAAAGAAGTAGAAACTCCAGTATTTGCCAATTAAAATAGGGTTTCTTTTTCTTTAGACATGTAAGTGCTTGCTTAAAGGCTGGATAGATCATTACCAGAGGTCCAAAGCAGTTGTTTTGAATCGATGATAATAGAAGTCAGTCATGCTGATTCGTGGTCCTGGTCTGATCGTCAGAGATCAAAGAGCCAAAATAATTCAGCCCTGTGTAATAAACGTGAGTGATGGGTAGGATGCTGGGTGCCTTTCGCTGCTTTAATGGAATGGTGAGCAGTGGATAAAGGGGATGGGTGGGTCTTAAGCTGTTGAAGAGAATCCAGGGGATATGGTGCCTTTCCTCAGCATACCACTGTGTTTCGTGAGGCGGGTTGGGTTTCAGTACAACAGATGCTGAGATAATGGAGGCCAGATGTATGTCATTAGAGGATACCTCTTTTTACCAGCTGCAAATTGTCCATCACTTCCTCTGCTGTACATTTCATCATGAGAAGCTTGAATTCCCACAATTTACTGGTATCTCAGATGTTATCAGGCTTCTCTTTAACTGATAAATAATGGGTTTAAGCAGCCCAAGCCAATCGCAAGTGGAAAAGGCAAATACTGTGTTGTGATTTGTATTTGTTCAGGAGCTCTCTTATACTTTGCCTTGATAAACTTGCCCAGAAAATTATATTCTGCCTTTAACTTGTAAAATGAATCCCTAGAAAACTCCAAGGATTTCAGTGAAGGAATGCCAGAGATGTTTTTGTGCTTAAGTGAGAGTAAGACATGGCTTTTCACTTTACAGTCTCCAGTGTAACGGGATATGCTCTTTAAAACCACACTTTTTAAACTGCAGAAATGGCTAAAAAGAGACCATGCAGGCAGTATGAATGCAGAATGCACCATGGCATATCTGGGGATAAGTTCATTATCCCCAACTCATTATCAAAATGCTCATACTTTACACAGGCTGTTCGTCAGAAAGGAGCGGAGGTTTCTGCGAGACTTCGTACGTGGCGTTTGATACATCTCCATAGCACACTATGTTAGTTTCTTAGTCTATGTATGAATTAGTTTTGGGAATACCCCGCTTTCTAAGTCTTTTTCAGATTCTTCCTTCCTCTGTGTGTTTCCCAGGCACAGTGCTTCAGAAATCTACATCCTTGGAAAGGTTTGTAAGGTCATTTTGTGTCAAACCTAGACAAAAGGTTCATCAGAAGGAAAACCCTGCCACTGACTTACTTTGGGAACTTACAGGGAATAAATGACCTGGGTCTCCTACAAGGGAAGTGCTTGGAGATGTCGGTACCACCATATCACATAGCTGGAAGTGCAGCACCAATTCCTGTGCAGTGCATTGGCCTGGACCTTTTTAAATGTGCCCACGGAGAGGGGTGGTGTTTGAAATGTGTAGGAGAAACAGATGTAGAAAATGGGTTTTGGGAAACAGCAGATCAGGTAATTGCTCTGGTTGAAAGTGATTTAGGCATTATCCACCTCCATTGCGGTCTGGGAAACTGCCCTGAACTGCACAGAAGAATACTTATTCCTAGCAAATAAATAAGTTTTTTCCACCTTCATTTTTCCTGGTTGCTCAGGATCTCACCTCATTAATAGTGAAGGCTTGGGAATGTCAAACATTTGGAGTATCTGGGTACCTGCGGTGTACAATGGATCTCTGGGCAGGTGGTCACTGAGCTCCATCTTTCCTCGCGGAGGTGTTTGCTTCTGATTTGGTTCACCTCTTGTTCTGATGGCCTGCACAGCACTGAATGCCTCTGTGGAGCAAACAGCTTTGAACTTAAACTGCTACTTCAAGCAGGTGAATTTCAAGTTTCAAGCATCACATTTGTGCTTTTTTCTGTCTTCTTTTTTTAACTGGTGAATTTAACAAGAAGCCGGTAGCAATGACCCTTTCATTAGAGACAAAAGGAAGTGTATATAAATGTCTTTTGTGGCTTGGCAGTGAACTTGCTGAGGACAACATAAAACGTGCTCATTAAACGCTCTTTAAACAGCATTGCTTTTTGTTTGCAGAAGCAATGTGATGTTTCGTCCCACCATTAATTGCCTAATACCAATTATGGCATAAACAAGCCATTTGCTATTGTAACTTTTTCAATGTATTTTTCAAGGTTCTTACTCTTGACACCTATTGCACATCTGGGGACGTGAGGGGCTTTTGTAGTGGAGTATAAATGATGGGATCAGTGATCAATAGTTTTGCGTAGAACAGAAATGTTACTGCAGCTCTTGAGAACCTTACAAAATGGTTTCTCCCTGGGATGCTTTGTCATATTGAACTTAATTATATGGAGACAAAGAGACTAGGAGAGGATTCTATGTTCCCAGGGCATTGCCAGTTCAGAGTAAGATGTGTACTGCCTGTTGTGCATCAGGAGCTGAGTGAGCAAGTCCCAAAAGAGAGGTACCCTCTGTGTTGGCGTTGAACAGTCAAAATGCTGCCAAGTGCCTAGAAAGACTGGGCAAAGAACAACTGTGATCACTGACCCTTCTGGTTATAACCTTTCTTCCTGAGGTCAGAGTCTGCTTTATGGTCTTTGAGCACTTCTGACTCTGTTCCAGCCAAAAAGTGGCAGTAAGCTGGAAGGAGCAGTTGATGGTCAATGCTTCAGAGCTTTGAAAGATGCTCGGTTCAGGATTCGCATTCAGTTTAAACCGGAGCGGTGAAATGTCTGAATGTCAAACCAATTCTTCTCATGCCTGTACCTCTTGTTTTCTTTGTCCTGGTTAGTCTTCTGCTAAGGGACAAGTGTTGAGCCCCCCATCCCAGAAGGCTGAGCAGTTGAGCAGCTCTGCCATATCCCTGTAGCAGCTAATAAAGCCATGGACAGACTCGGATGCATGAAGGAGCACAGCTAGAAGGACTAGTGAGGTAGATATGTCTTTTGGTGTTCTAGCTGGAGAGACCGGAGGTTATGTGCCTTGGCCATGGGAAGGCAATGCAGTGAGGCTGGGATGTATCTGGAGCCCAGATCTCCAGCCTCCTAGTGTGTGTGTTTCTGGCACTCAGACCAGCTCACCCATCTCCAGTCCCCATCTGGACTCTTTACAGCCCAGCCGGTTGCACTAGTGTTTCTTCTAAACCCTTCCACTAGATTTGGTTCACCTTTAGCTTGATTCTGTGTGGGTCTCACTGGCTTTGGACCAGGGCAATCTCACTGATGAGAGCAAAGCCCTGGGCTTGCTCATTGCCTCACCTCCTCAGACGTGTGGCCCTAAGTCTGGCCTAGCCTGGATGCTTTGCTATCGGAGCAGGAGAACAGACCCATTTAACCAGGCTCTGTTCAGAGGCACATGCCATGGGGACACAGAGCTGAAGGTCACCGGCTGCCCAGTGAGCACAGAGCTTCACCCTGGCATAAGAAGCAATTAATAACAGCATAAATCCACTGCTGATGTTCACACCTTCATAGCTCAGCCCTGGCAAACACATCCGTGAGGTCACGGAGCTGAGGTCACTTCAGAGGTCTGGAAACTCTGAAGAAAGCCTCTTCAGCATCTCCATAAGAGGAATACAGGTTCCTTCCCAGGAGAGCCATCTCCCCGCCTTTCCCTGAAATGCAGTTTTGGCTATAGAGGAGGGAAAAAACCCCATCAAACACCAGCCCGTTTGCAGAGCTCCCGAAGGGAAGCCTTGGAAAGCCTGCCAAGAGCACTATATTTTTATATTGCATCCCTTATATATAATGTGTCAAAAAAGAATTCTCTCCACTGTGGAGAGATATTTATAGTCCATAAGGTTTTATGGCAGAAGCACGGAGTCTAAGGTTACTCTGGTCAGGCTGTTGCCTCTGACTTCAGCAGGAGCAGGTCTTGAGAGCGGGAGGACAGCCTTGGAGAGGGAAGATCCCGGGTGTGATCCTGGGTCACTGTTTCACTGGAAAGGCCTTGTCCTGGAGTAGCTTTAAAAGGGAATGAAGCAAACGCATCTCTGTCATTTTACCTGAACTGAACCACCGGAGTGTTGGAGCTTCATGTTCCTTCAAAAGCAGACAGAATCCTTTGGATCTTTTCATGGCACAGCCCATCATGCCCAGGAGTCAAGTTTAAAAAGACCTGCAAAGTTTATGGTCACTGTAGGTCAACTCGCCGCCTTAAGCAGCTTTAAGTTCAAAAAAGCCCTAACTGTGCTATTGATTAAATGTAATGTGGCCATCTCACATAGTCATATCTGTGAGTAGTTTAACAGGAGCCAAAAATGATATTGCAATTGCTCTGGAAAGTTGGCTCTTGCTAAACAGGGGATTTCAGGTTGCACGTGTGCGGTTGGTATGTGTGGGAATGACACCACTGTGATAACATGAACCTGTGGTCCCCAGTCTGTTTCTTCTGGAACTCTCCAAGCCTTGGCTCACAACAGGCAGTGCACATAAATACAGATGTATGTGCATGTACATTGTGAATCTTCGTGCTCGCTGTTGAGTTTCTTACCTCAACATGTCTTAACAAGCATTGCAGAAATGAGCTGCCCTTCCCATCGCAGCAGATACAGCCTGTGCTCTGTAGCTTATGAGATAAAGACTATGATAAAGAAAAGAGCAGATACATCAAAAGTGTTTAAGAAAGGACATGTAAGTGGGCAGCAAAGTGCAGATGATGGCAGTTTGGATAGAAAATTACAGAAGAAATTACAGGCGGACAAAGAAGCCTGTGGAAAGCAATGAACATTGCACTGAGTAAGTTTTATCTGAGCCCTGCAGGAAGCTACAGAGCTATCAAAGATAATCTGCTCCCTGCAGACCATGGCAGATCCCATCAGGCATGTTCTCCTGAAAGGCTGTGCTCTCTTTTTGGGGAAAAAAGGAGGAAAGAGCGATTTCCCGGCTGTGCTGCCTGTCCTGGCTGATCTACTGTGGTTCTGGTACTGCAGAGCAGGAGGAGACAGGCTGAGGCAGTCTGAGTGTTTGATATGCTCCATGGAAAGACATTGAGCTTATAGATGGTGAGGTGGGAAAGGGTGAGAATCTGGTTAGGAATTGTGGAAAGATGGGAAAATACATAAGCTTCCCAAACCGCTGAGCGTCCGTTACATTGCACTGTGGCCAGAGGGAGGAGATAGAGCCTCTCTGCTCTGCTCAGGAGCAGATCCTCCAGAGCCTGCCTCATCCTTCCACTGCGGTGAGAATTCTTCCCGTCAAAGAGCTGCAGGGTTATCCCTTTGGAATTAGGTGAAAAATATTCCAATTTTAACCATTTTTAATCTGTATAAACTCTAGCAGGTTTCTTTTTGATGTATTTCTGGTGAAACAGAATGAAATGACTTTTGTTTATTGGTTTGGCTTATGGGAAGTCACTTCCCCAGCTGACCTGGAGTTTGCAATGAAGTTCTCTGCATTGCCAGCTTGTGCTTGCTTGCAATTGTATGTGCTGAAGAGGAAGGAGGCAAGTCTCGGGGTCTGAAATGCTCAGGAAATGGAAATCCTCTCTCTGCAGTAATAAATAATTAAGCAGTTAAAAGTCCTTTTAGTAAAAAAAAGGGAAAAGATGATGATGGGAAAAGGCAGCGATGCTGTTTCTCACTAGATAGCAGCAGCCAGCAGGCCACGCAGCAGCCGATGGTTGTCCCAGGGCTGGCAAGTTGGACAGGCAGTTTCCAAAACCAAGAATCAAAATCACTCTTCTACTGACCAATTCAGTGCAATAAGCATTGTTCCTGAAGCCAAGATTGGTGCTGGATCTCTCTTGTAGCCAGAGGGAATGCGCTGGCCTTAGGTCCCTGGGGTCATCATGGAGCAGAAGTGTCCGGCACCTGGTTACACCACATCCAGCCAGATGATTGTCTGTGTTCACATCGGGTCAGCATCGCTGAGAGGTATTTGGGGCTGAGCCAGCTGAGGATGTGAACTTTGCATCTTACAGATAAGGAGTTCTGTTTTCCTGGGATGATGGTTCACGGGGGAGGAGACTGGAAGCTGTACAGCTGCCTTGCTTGGAGTGTGCAGCCCATCTCGGAGATGCACTCCCCTACATTTGTAATAAAGGATGTGCTTAAGTGAAGAACAAGTAGAGGGAGCTGCCAGTACTTAGCTGTTGGTGGGCAACTGTCTGTGAGGTTGTGAGCTGCTGAGACGTCTGCAGAAGGAAGAGTCCCAGTAGCACATTCCATGCACATTGGGAACGATTCCAATCCGTTTGCTCTATCCGAAGTGAGGAAATGGGTTGCTGAAAGCAGGAGGAACAAGAATGAAGACTGCAGCACAGTTTGGGCTGCTTGAGTTGAGGTTCTGCTTCCCGCTTGCTCCCTCTCGGCCGAGGTGCAGCATCGCGTTGTTAGCCAAGCGACAGCAGCGTCTGGGTCCCTCTTGCGGCTCGTGGGAAAAATCCGGACAGCACCAGAGCCTCCTTGGATGCTGAAAGGGGAAAAAGACGGACGTAAAGGACTGGAGAGCGCAAAGAGAGTCAAACCCACCCGCACAGTGGAGGCTTTTGGCTCTGCAGAGAAGTCACAATGAGAATCACAGTCTAAATTCTGATCGTTATTTTCTAATTCCCAGAGAGAATTTGGAGCTGGCACCATCACGTTCCCAGCCCGAATCCCACGGTTGTGCTTTCCTGGCACTCTGTTTGCTGATTCAGCCCAGCTGCAATGAGCGGTGCCCGATCAGCCCTCTCTCCTGGGAGAGGAGGTGATGCTCATCCAGCTTTCCCACCGCAGCACTTCCCAGCTTTGCCATCCTCAGCCGAGGAGAGCTGGCAATGGATCATGAGGAAATGTCCTGCCAGCTCCTCTCACCTGGCACGTTGGTGGTTTTACTCAGTGAAGGGAAATTAAGCCATGGAAAACCTCACCTGGATAAGGATGAGGTTGGCACCTTGTCACCAAAGACCTTGATCCTCCTTCCTACAGAACTGCAAACAGCTGAGATGTGGCCTGGAGCGCACTGACCTCCTGTGGGTCATCAGAACAACATACAAAGATCGTGCTTTGTTCTGTCAGGGGTCACATTCTCTGCCCCGAGTCCCCAAAACTGAGCTGATGTTTGTGCTTTTGAGCTGGGAGGTGACTGTCACTTCACGGTGGGTTTTCGCGGTGTGCTGGAAAGGCACAGCCATTGTTCCAGGGAAAGCCAGATGCTCCAAAACTGGGGCCTCTTGGCATTTAAGCTTCCTTCAGGCCTTTTTACAAGACGTTGTAAAGTTGCTTGACAATAGGCTGAGAATATTAATGGTCTCTTAGCCCGAAGGCAGATGGAAAAGTGGGGGTTTTGTTATCGGTTAAAGTGGATGGTTGCTTTCATGTGGGAGTGTGTAACTTCCATAAATAAATACCAGATGTGCTGGGATTCTCTTCTCCTTAAACTGACATGAGGGCTCTCATCAGGAATAGGAATACCTGCAGGTATCAGTGGTTTATTTCAAGCCTTTCCTAGCTAAAGATGTCAAGGTGAGTTTGTGAATGCCAGAGGTTGCAGGATGGGAACTACCCCCATCGTGCTCAGCCTCTCTCCTGAGGCTCTGAGCTCTGCCATTAAGCCAGGTTTACCTGTAATTCCAAATCCCATCACAACGATGCAGATCCTTCAGAGAGAGGTCAGTCAGCCCTGGCTGTGCACAGGAGCAGCACGGTGATGCATTTCAAAGGACACTTCCGAGCCATTGCAGTGCTGGGAGGAGGATGAGTGCAGGTGAGCAGAGCTGGATGGTGCAGAAGCATGATTCAGATTCTTGCTGATGCTGGGAGGGATTTGGACTCTGTTGGGGACTGGGAATATGTTCGAAACAGCTCTTGCTCAGGCACAAGGCTAAAGAGCTGTATGAAATTCTTCTGGAGAGAATGCATTTAGTTTCATGGAAACACAGGGATTACTTGGGTGTGACTGAACTTTCCAAGTATTCCTCTGCAAAGCTGCTTAAAAACATGGATAGGTTTTCATTTTTTTCTTTTCTTTTAACTAAAATGATGTATTCCTTTTCATACCACAGCCCACTTCACAAGTCAGGGGCTGCTTCTCCCAGCGTTTGAAGGTTAGGCTGTATCTGGGAAGCATCATACAGGTCAGTGGTGATTTTATCAGGGGACTCTGAGGGCTGTTTCTGGCTTGCCTGGGCACTGCAGAGGTGGGCAGATAATGAACATGGATATCAGCTATTGCGGTGCCCTACCACCCATAGAGATTACTGCCTAGAGGGAGCACAGAGCTGGAAAAGTGAGGTGATAACAGAAGTCTGAATGGGAATGTGCCTGTGCTCTTGGGTTCTGGTGGGGGCAGAGCAATGGACAGCTAAAACTAAGGACAAGAAGACGCTGTTCTCACGGAACAGGTTCCCATGAGCTCCTTGATGTTTGCTGCGCATGATCTTGGAAATCAAGTATAGGTAGAGCCTGTGGGTGCAATTCCAGGCGACCCATACTTGGTTTCCAGGGTGTGCAGGGAATCTACAGAGAGAAGCGAGCAGAGTACCATGCATGCTCCAGCCAGGGTTATCCTCTGCATTCAGTTGTCCACATGCAGCTTCTTTCCTTCCCCAGGCTTGTCCTGTAGGAAAATGTGCAATAGCCAAGCCAAGTGAGGCTTACAGTCCTCAGGCTGGGTTTGTACTGTGGGGTTTGGACAGGCCTAAGGCTTTAGGCAGAATAACATGCTTTGCGTGGATTCCCTATGAGAAACACGAAGGATCTGTGAGTTCTGCGTGGCTTCTGTGGGAAGTGGGAACCTGGCACTTTTCATGTTCAGACCCAGCGCTGGTTGCACTGAAAGAAGCTCAGTCCTTTCAGTGAACTTGAACCAAGTTTGGGGTTTGTCAGGAAATGTAAAGCTCAAGGCAGGACTGATGCTGTAGCAGAAGATGATCGATGCAGGGCAGTGATTTCAAGAACACGGTGTCATGGGTTCAGCAGCAGCAGTCAGGGCCGGGTCTGGGTCTTGGCTGCACCAGCCAGTGAAGCTGCTCTGAGCACCCAGTGTGGTTTGGTGGGTCAGAGACACAACCTGCCCCAATTCCTGCTTCCCACAGTTCTGCCTTTGGCTCCTAGTGTGCCGCTCCATGGGGGAAAGAAGAGGAGAACGTTGGCACCTTTTGGTGGCATCTGGCACCCCTGCATGAATCCTTCCGTGTGAGCCGAGCACAGTGAGTGAGGGAACTGTGCAGCCTCACACCTCCCTGAAGTACTAATGGGTTGCTTCAAAGATGCACAACAACCTCCTGGGAGTAACGTATGAGCTGAGGAGCGATTCCAGCACAGCTGTTCCTGGTTAGCTCGTGGCTTTGGGAGGTTCAGCTTTGATTTAGGGACCAACCTTTACTTGCTCTTTCCCCATGACATGTGGCTGGTGGTGACAGCTGATTCATTGCTGCCTGGCAAAATATACCTCATACTCTGTCCTAGGGGTGGACTGTGATTTCAAGGTATCCTTTGTCCAGAGATCTTATGACTCAGGATGGCCAAACCACCCTGAATGGATAATAGCAAAGTAGTGACCATCAGCCTCTTCCCCTTTTTGGAACAAGAATGGGCTGTATCTCAGAGCTGCTTTTCAATGAGAAGCCAGGAAGGAAACGTGTGTGTTAGTGGTGATGCTGAAGTGTGGGGTGAGTTGGGATGAAGGATGCTCCTTGTTTTATTTACGAATCGTATGTTTCAGTCAGGAAAGGAAGTTTCATAATGCTTTGATAAACGCAAGCTCTCAGGAACGGGAAGCAGTGTTTGCAGAGCCTGACCACAGTGCTTACTATTACAAAACATGGAGGGAAGAGTAACTCCTGCTCTTGCTGCATCTTCAGGGGAAACATAGGGCTTAGGGGGAAGCTGCTGAGATTGTGGCTATTTAAAAGATTAAAGTGAGCTTTATACAAAGGCTGCTGTTAAAAAACAGTCGTAATAATAAAATAAACCCCATCAAATATGCTGGAGTCCAGCTGTACCCAGCAAAGCTCCAGCACCCTTTGAGCTCAGTGACTAACCACTCTCCATTGCTCTTTGCTGCCGGCATTCACCTGAGGAAATGTACCTCAGATAGCCCAAATTGCCTTGGTGCTCAAGACTTCTTTCTCTTTCCCCTTATGGTTTCTGTCTGATCCTTTATACGGTCATAATCTGGATTTATGGCCTCAGAAAGGTCTCCTTGGCAGCAATAGATTGATGCCACAGGCGTAGCTTGAAGTTGCTGCTGTGTGAGAGGCTGAGCAAGAGGCTTATTAAACCATGAACCATTATGAGGATGAGCAGGACCGAGACAGAGAAATTCTGGATCATAAACTTCTCCCTGAATGCTCCCAGCAGGCTGCTTGCATTGTGCAAGGACCTTCAAACCCATCAGCCTTTCTCACTGCTCTCCCTTGCCTAACGCAGCGTGACAGAGGTTGCAGTGCCTCCCGCTGCCCTTTTAACTCCTGAAACATCAGGGTTGCAGGTTCTTAAGCCTTCACTTCCCAATTCCCCCTCTGCTCCCCATAACCAATCAGGAAGCATTTCTTTGAAAGACAGCATTGCCCCGCCAATGTGTCCATCCACCAGAACTGTTTGTGTGAAGAAAACTTGTGTGATAATGGATATAGGAGCAAAGGGCAGAGCAGGAGCAGGAATTTGCTCTTGTATTTGTGAGCATCATTCACAGATTCACTTAGAATCACTTTCGTTGTGACGCATGAAACAGGATCCATCCTGCCACCAGTTAGTGCAGCTGCAGGAGCTGGCATCTGTCTTGAAAGCAGCTCACAGTGGGACAATAGATGGAAGTCTTTGGTGCAGATAGAAGAGCCTTTAACTGGTGAACAGTTACTTCTCAGCACTGATTTAAGAGACTCTTCCTCTTGCAGTTGTGAGGGTAACACCTTTTGTCAAACAGATACTGCCTTTAGGCAGCTGCAACACCTGAAGATCTGACTCAGATTTATGGAGTTACTGAATTCACACTGTTAACACCTGAGGTGTGAAAATCCATCGCTGGGGAGAAGGCAGGGAAGCGCCGGGTGCCACCAACCACCCGGGAACCTGTCTTACAGGAAGCATTTGGGATGAATGGGGCTCTCCCAGCGCTGGCGGCGGCTGCGGTGAGGGGATTAAGCAGATATAAACCCGTGGGATTTAGCTAAGCTCCAGCAGGTCCTGGGATTTCTGAACACCACTTGCACGGTCTGGTGTTCCTGAAGCAGCTACAGTGCTCTGAGCCCAGACAGGGCTGAATTAGGAGAGGCTGAGGGAATTAAACGGTGCGCCTCTTTGATCACAGCAGCCTTGTTTTGATCACTGTCCTTCTCTGACTCTGTTCTTGGCTGGTAACACATTTAATTCCTTGTGACTTGACAAGTTTGTGTGCTATCCATTGCCACCTTTTATTATTGTTCTCACAGGAGGGGTCTACAGCCTGTTCTATACTGAATAAAGAGCATCAATGCAAGGGATGCCTCCTGGGCAAGGAAGTGCTGCTGGGAGACAACAGTGGATGTCCAGGGCATGGTGGGGGTTCTGCCCATCCCCGTTCCATTCCTGTCCTCATCCCTGTCCCCATCCCTGCTGGTTACTGTGCTGTGAGTGCCATGTGTGTGCTGCCGTGCTGGCTCAGGCAGTCCCCAGCTCCATGTCCCCCTTTTCTTTGCATCTAAAGTCCTATTTCCCGTGATGCTCTGTGTTCTCATGCCTGCACGGATGATACCCGGGCAGTCTGCAGTGCTTTATGGTCCCCACTTTGGGAACCACTGACTTAAACCAGCGTGCGCTATCTCACCTGGCTGCTTCCCCATATGGCTTGTCAAGGGGTTCTCTCTGGCTTTGGCCACCGAGGCAGCAGAGCTTGAGTTGGTCTCCAAGCTAAGAGCAGCTGGAAATGGGGCTGGCTCCTGCCAGACAGCGAGCTCTGGGTGAGCAGCAGAAACCAAGATTTATCTGCAGTAGCAGAAGGAAATGTACAGCGTACAGTATGGCTGAAGCATGCGTTCCTGGCAAAGCCACAGCTCATTATTCTTCCTTCCAGACCAAGTGCCTTAAACCGGTATTTGTCTCCATTTTTCTACTTTCTTTTTAGAAGGAAATGCTTCTTTACAGAGCAAAAAAAAAGAGCAGCTTCTGAAGCACAGATACATTTCTCGAGTGCTTTGCTTAGTGCCAAATGTCAGAAGTTTGCCAACAACTGATAAATCTTTCCGAAACCTCCCCATATATTCCACATGTTTAACTCAAACTTGGCATTTCCTAATCAGGGGTTGATTCTGATCTGTAACTGACTATAGTGGAATGGCCTAATGCTGATGTGGTGCAAGGTTTGCTCCTCATCCCGCCACCAGTCTCTGGTCCCTCTGCCACCCTGGAGGCAGATCCTGGCTGAGCTTTTGGTATCTCTCCCAGGGATGGGAGCAGGGATTCACAGATGGATTTTCAGATGGCTGCTGCTTCAGTGTTATTGGAGAGACACAGGCTTTGGCTCCTTTGGGCTCCCAGGTAAGCAGAGGAGTGGAGGGGGCCCTGTGGTTAGGTAATGAGAGAGGTGATGATTCCTCCTTCTACACCTGTGAGTGGTCACTCACTCGAAAAGGTAACTCAAGAAAGGTGTTCCATGTTCCCTCAAGGCCTGGCCCGCATCCTGCTGAGGGGAAGAGAACTCTCTGGTTTTGGTAGGGCAGCAGGATTTATTCTGACCTTGAGATACAACAATTGATAGAGAATTAAAATCAATTGCTTTCAGTTTCTAGTTTAGCTTTCAGGGGGGTAACGTTGTTCAGGCAGCTTGCGAGGGTTTATTGGAAGGATTTTTAGTGCAAAGGTGTAGTGGTTCTACCACTCTGATTAAAGACAAGGAAGTCAAGCTTCTAAACCAACCCGTTTTTAATGTAAGGAATTTTTCCTTCTCATTGTCATGAACAAGATGGACATTACAATGCGCTCTCATAACAAATATATCCTTAGCCACGTGAGTGCCTGTGTTCATCCAGGATAGGAATCTTTTGGGTAAGGACATCTGAGGTGTTCGGGTGTGTAATGAGGGGGTTCATTTTGTCCTGGTTAACGCTCTTTATTCTCATTGGCACTGGAAAGTTAACAGCAGGAGAGCAAGCTGCAATGGAAGCAGCTGGTTCTGCTCCCATGCAGTGTCCTGCTCTGGAGCTGACCCTCACTGTGCTCCCTTCTCCTCTCCTGCAGACGTGAACGAGTGCGAGGTGGGGAACGGCGGCTGCGAGTCCCAGTGCTGCAACACCATCGGGAGCTTCTACTGCAAGTGCACAGCAGGGCTGAGCCTGGCGCAGGATGGGAAGGCATGTGCAGGTAGGGACGGGGCTGCAAGGGGGGGTCTGTGTCACCAAAGGAGAGCCCCTTGAAGGCTTTGAGGTTTTCTACCTCTCATCCTTCATGTCCTATGTGCTCTGATGCTTTTTATCCATCCACAGGGCTCTCATGCTTAGGGGTGTGACAGTCATAGAACCATGGAATGGGTTGGAAGGGACCTTAAAGATCATCCAGTTCCAACCTCCTGCCACAGGCAGGGAGACCTTCTACTGGAGCAGCTTGCTCCATGCCCCATCTAACCTGGGGTAGAAGGAAAGCCTCACCCAGATAGAATTGATGTTTTCAGGGTGAGATCTTAGCCCTGGTGAAGTCGATGGCGTGTGTTTTACTGCTTCAAGAGTGAGATTTCTCCTTTGGAGTCATGCTGTTCCCTGCCTTCCACTTTAACTCTCCTGTTTACAACCAAAGTGAAAGCGAAGGCACGGTTTTGTGTTTGTAAAATGAAAACACTGGATGGGATTTGATGTTGCAGTACTCAAAGGAAGCCTCGCATCGTGTGGCTGCTTCACCTCCTGCAGCCTGACTCTGCTGTTGCACGTTGCGTGGATTCCCTATCCATTTCTCCCTGGTGTTATCATTGTGCAAGTGTTTGGGTCGGCTGGAGCAGAGAGTCAGAAAAATGCAAACAGCTATTTGCTTATCAGAGCCAAGAGCAAGACAGATGCATGTTTTAGGAGGATATTGCTGTTCCAGGATTCTCTGGCAGCGTTGGAGACAGCCACCTCTACTGGTGCTGCGGACACATACTCTCCAGCGCAGCACTCAGATGCCTGCTGCAGGGTACCAACAATTGCTTTAGGATGATCCTGGTTTTGTGATGGACTTATTGCATCTTTTCAGCGGTGGTTGGCTTAGCAGAAGTCCCAAAGTATTCCAAATAATTAACAAAGATTGCTGACAAATGGGGAAAGAGGCATTTCTGTGGAGCTCGGGTCGGACATGAAAGAATTCTGCACAAAAATGTCACTTTCTTGCCAATTTGGTACATTTGTCTTGTTTTGTTGAAAATAACTGAGAAGTATTTCCTGGCTCTGTACCACTGCCGAGATGTGTGAAATAAACAGCTCTGCCCTTATCTTAGCCAAGCTCAAATATTTTCAGTTTCCCCAGAATTCCCCTGGTGAGGATTAGCTTCTCGGATGATGAAGAGCTTCAGGATTTTGGTGGAAACAAACAATCCCTTCTTCTCTTGTTTTAGAGGAGACAATGTCAATCCCTTTGTATATATGCTTGGAATTACTTGTAATTAGTTGTGCCCACAGAGCTGGCATGGGGCCCTATCTCCCCCTTGTTGCAACAGAGATGGCAACCCCCCTTTGCCATCGTCCTCCTTATTCCTTCTGTGAGCATTTTTTGTCTGCAGGTTTCATTTCACTAAAAAAGAGCATGGAAAAGATTAAGCCCTGAATTAACTGAGGCCAGGATTTGCATTGGGCCGCATCCCTCACATGCTCCTATTCTGCTCAAGTGCACATCTCTATATACCACAAAGCGGGTGTTTGTTACCCTCTCTCCACTCTGCCCTTCTCCACTAGCCTTACTGCTGGGGTAGGGTGGACCCTGCTCTACTCACCACTCTTTACATTCATTTTATATTCACATCAGATAAACTCTCTCCCCGTACCCCAAGTGCTGATGCACGTATGGAGAAGAGTGGAGGGGATTAGATCCCTGTTTGTACAGATGGACGAGTTCAGCAAAGACAGAAGGCACTGATTAACGTCTACAGTTTGCAAAAATATTCAGCTTTTCTTGGTCAAAGTCCTGATGGAGCCTGAATAAAGCAGCCAGGGCTTCAAAACATGAGCTTGGATATTTGGAGCCTGTTGTTGGCTCTGTGTTGTGCAGGAGGGTTTGGACCCTGCATCTCTCCCAAGGGTGGTCAAAGGAGTGGAGCCGTGGGTTCAGAGGCCTGCAGTTCACTTTGCCTCACCCTTGTGACTTGGTTCCTGGCTCGGGGTGATGTCAGGCTGGCCTCATCAGAGTCCTCCTCACAGAAGGATCTGCTAAACAAATAGCTATGGAATAACAACAGCAGGATGCTTTGTGTGGGGAGGCACAAAACCACCAACAACCAGCGTCTGCTTCTAAGCTAGGGCATCTTTTGAACAAAACCCAGTTCATCTTGGCTGCATATAAGGACTTCCCAACCAACGCTCTGTTCAGAAACAGAGGGATGCTATAGCTCGGGGAGAGCTGGCTGCTTTTCCTGCCCTGAGTTGGTTAAAGTTATGTTGAGTTATGTCTACTCTCAGTAGAAATATGGGAGGAGGGGGATACCATTGCAGGAGCAAAGGGCGAAAAAGGGAATTCATTTTAAATCAGGGTTGGCTGATGACTGATTTTAAAATGAATGTAAATGTTCTTCTGCAGCTCAGGAAAGAAACAGGAAATATAAGACATGGAAATGTTTGTCTGTCCAGACATTGTCATGGTTGTCAGCTGCAATGATGAGTTGAGATGGTCACACAGAGCATCTTCTGAGCTACAGGATCCCACTGCCTGCAACATCCACCACAGGATGGGGTTGGGATATGTCTATTGCATGTACGCGTGTGTGCACAATGCTGGCTGAGACCTCTCCTGGTACCTTACAGAATGACTCCAGGCTTGGGCTCAGCCATGAAGAGGCAGACAGGCGGCAGCAGCCTTTTGCTCTCCAGTCTGTTTTCCCTTCTGAGCCAAAGGGATTACAGTTAAAAAGAAAATCCTCCCTTGGATTTATTCAGTCCTGGGCTGCTTTGCTAATGCTACCAGGAAAGGAGCCAATTTGCTCTTGTACCCATCTGTCTGACCAGCTCACTTCATACTAGCACTGAGTCCCTGGATGGTACCAGCTCTCATCTTTATTTACACGGTTTGAGCCTGCGCTGGTGATCTAGAGTTGCAAAGAAAGAAATGTATTTTATACACTGCTAATGCTCGTGTGATTTACCAGTATCAATAACACGCAGTGCTTGGAGAGGGTTTCTGTTTTGTTGGATACAGGATGGTTGTGCTCGTAACCATGAGCCTCCCCAGTATTCCTGTAACTCTATCTGTCATGGCAGAGCTGTCTGTGGAGTGGTTTGGGAACTCATGGGTTGGGATTTTTATAGGAAACAAACAGGTTTTCTTTTTCATGACATATTTTGAGGTGTGGTAAGTTCTAGGTGAGCTCAAGTGCTGTTTGGACAATGTCTTCTTGAGGTCCTGCTACACAGCATTATGCGATAATGTTAGGGATATTTCTTCCTCCAAGCTATTTCTGTGGTACCTTCTTTGGTTAAAATTGATGAATAAAATGAAAGAAAACCTGTCTCCCAGTAGCCCCATGTAGTGGAGGGTGAAAGCTAACCCTGAATGGCAAAATGTGGCCCTGGAAGGGGAAGCAGGTAAAAGATGCTGAAACAGAACTCGCGAAGCACAAATCTCTGTGCAGGGATGCAGCAGCCAGCAGCAGCAGAGCTTCCTGCACTGCTCATCATCATGCCAGCCATGTGCCATGTGCTTTGTACACACCACACAAGGTGACAGAGGGAACCTGAGAATCCCCCTCAACCCCTTCTCTCAGCTCTACTTCCCTGTTTCATCCACCTCTTGTATGTTTCTGCCCTCTTTTATATTCTCCATTTGGCCATTTCCTTTTAACTGTAGAACCCTTTCAAGCATCAGAAGAAACTTGTTTCAAGGTTTAGGTAATCTTTGGATGAAGATAGAAGCACTCGCATTCACGTAAGCTGGTTTGACCCATGTCTGTGCAGGGATGAATTAACTCCGGGACGTAACACGCCTTTGAACTGCAAAGTACCACATCATCACCTGTAACTTGTTCAGGTCCTCATGACAATTTATTAATGCTGAGGCTGAATCTGAATGAAATTCCATGAGAGGGACGGGTTCGGTCCAGCTCGGTCCCTGTTTAGAGAACCCTCTGGATGCCTCTCCCAGCTAACTCCACAGGAAGCAGTAACGATTTGCTGCTGACTGTAATGTGTTGCCATACTCGAACCAACTCTTAGTACTTAATCAGCTGAAGTAAATTAGGTGACAAGGAAGCTCGAGCTGGCTCAAACCTGGCCAAGCATAACTTATTACATAAGCAGAATTCAGTTTATGTTCGAGCCTGATGTACTTTTGGTCCATGTGTTACAGCCCAGAGCTGTCTGGAAAAGTCTGAGCCTCTCAGCGCTATTTGGGGTTATTTAACAGTCTGAGGAATTGTGAGATTGAACAAGTTTGTCACAGGCGTTGCTGAGCAGCACTGCCTGTGCCAGCATTCGTTTCTGCAGGCCAAGGAGCTAGTGCTCTTTGTTGGGAGCTGCCTGTGCCCATGTAGGAGGAATTTCCAGGTCGTGGAGCCAGTGGCAAGGTCCCTTCAGTTGGTGCCTGTGGACTCAGGGAGTCCCTGGGAGAGCTGTGCTCGCTGTGATTCATCTGCATTCCAGGCAAGGATAATTTCAGACAGACAATGTCTTAATGACACTGCTGAGCTGAGGAAGTGGGTCTGGACCATTTGTCATAGCTCTGTGGCAATATTCATTTCTGTGTGTCAACACTGCTGGAAACATTTGCAGGAAAAATGTCAACACTGACCATTGTAACAGCTTAAATGTCACTGCTCGGCAGGAGAATTCCCAAGGACCCGAACCGGGGCAGCAGTGACAATTCCTAACATCTGGCAATGCGTTATTTTTAACTGGGTGAAGTATTTGGTGGATCTGAAGGCGGTTTCTAATAGGATGGCAGCGTAGGACTGCAACCAGTGATGGTTCACTGGGGGACATAGGGAGTGCTGGTGTGATTTCTTGTGCCTCTTGGTAATGCCCCTCCTGCATTTCTGCTCCTTCTGCCCCTATTCTGCTCTATATCCTCTCTGATATTTTTGGTAAACTCAAAATGAGAAGCATGTGAGCTGTTGCAATGGGTGGGTATTGTTAAGATGAGCGGAACTGATCCCTGAAATGTTAGCAAGTTGCTCTTGCTTGGAGCACTCTGCAAAAGGGACTTAGGACCAGAGTCTACCTTCCTCTGGAAGCCATTGCAGCAGTAGTTTAGACATTGTCTAGTGGTGGACTTGGCAGTCCTGGAGTGAAGGCTGGACTTGATGATCTTAAAGGTCTTTTCCAACCTGGTTGATTCTGTGATTCTTTAATAGCCTTAAATTGTTATTTTCTTCCTGGATTCAGCTTCTCTCCATGTTTCAAAAGCTTTTAATGGAATTCTATTCATTGCAGCCTAAACGACAAGTTTTAATTTGGAACTTTACTACAGCCAAATCACACTGCTGAAACGTCTCAGGGTAGCAGGCCCAGCTCAGACCTGCAAGCACATCATTTCAAAACGTTCCAGAAAGCTAAAGGGAGCTTTTGAGCTGGTCCCTGGAAAATCCAATCGGCCATTTGTGCTTCTTGTTTAATGAAAAAGGTAAAATGAAGTTCTGGGCTTCATCTCACAGGAAACGGTGATATTATGGGTTTCATTGGAGGGGCTGTTCCTCATTTGGACTTAAATTTGGTGATGGATTTGATGGTTTCATGATTTCAAGAACAGCCCAGTGAAGGTTTTTCTACCTGTGGCCGTTTCATTGCTTGGGGAGGTGTGATCCTTAACAGGGCACTTGCCAAGCATCAGGTATCCGGGGAAAAGCGGTGATTTGCTGTAAAACCGAGCCCCCGCTGCCGCTCACGACGGCTTCCCATGGGATTCTGTGGTCGCTCCTCACGCCTATCAGGGGCAAACACGCGATTTAATTTCCCGGCGAAGGGCTCGGCCGGAGTCCCTAGGGCCGGGCGGGCAGATGCTGCCCTCTGGCAGGTCACGGTGAGCCCCGGGACCGCAATGCAACCGCTGCTCTGCTCCGTCCGCCCCGACTTTGTCCCCGGCATTCAGCTCCCGGTGCCCAGCGCTGTCCGAGCCCTGGAGCCGGGAAGTTCGGGCTCCGGGAAGTCCCCCCCTCCCGCTCTGCCGCTGGTCCCCGCGGCCGATCCCGGCCCCCCGGGGCCGCCCGTCAGCACAACCCGCCCCGTCGCAGGCATCGCTCCTCCCGCGGGGCCCCTCCCGAGGGCTCGGCCGGGTTTGGCTTCACCTGCGGGGCGGGGGTAGGGGCGGCGCGGCGGGGACCGCCCGTTTGCGGGCAGAGCCGCTCCTCCGGCATCCCCGCGCCGCTCCGCGCCCTCCTCCTCCTCCTCCTCCTCCCGTCCCGCCGCAGTGAGAGCGGTGCCGGGCTGCGGGAGCCGGGGTGCCCCGCCGGGCCATGGGGCTCTGGGTGATGCTGTGGTGCGTGGCCGCCCTGGGCAGCATCCCCGGGGCCGGCGGCGATCACTACCACTATCTCTGGAGGAGCTGCTACCCCTGCTACGCGGGGCGGGCAGGCTACGGAGCCGGCAGACCCCCACCTCGGCCAGGTACGGAGCAGGGCAGGGGGATGCGGGAGGTGGGGGGCAGCGAAACCGAGAGGTTGGAGGGTGTGGGTGATCTGACCTGCTTGGACCTGTATCTGAACCACCACTTCGCGTTATCACAGGTGGGTTTGGTCGTTCTGAGAGGTTGCTTCGGGGAAAGAAACCGAAGTTTCTTTCAATCAGTTGCTGTGCAGCAATCTGGCTTGGTTAAGAGTAGCTACTGTGAGCTACGAACTCACGCGTGTTGTTAGGGTATGTGGATTAGGTTTTTACTCAGTTCCAAACGATCTCATCCTGGTCTGGGACAATAAATTAAATATAATACCCTTTTATCATGAAGAATAAGATGCTGACACAGAGAAGCTGTGGCTGCCCCATCCCTGGCAGTGTTCAAGGCCAGGTTGGACACAGGGGCTTGGGTCTGGGATTCTATGAGTCTAAAAAGAGTCTGCCTTTTGCTCTGCAAGACTGAGTTTGGGCTGTGTGAGTGCTGCACAGCAGTCCTGCAGAGGTCAGAGCATTGCTCATTGCTGGTTTAGGTGTACAGGGAATCCTCTGGCAGCAGTAACTAGTGTCAGGAGCTGGAGCAAAGGTGTGAGAGATGGCCGAGCCATGTCTTGTAGTGACTTCTCTGTGCTGAAATAGTCCCAGTGAGCAGGGGCTGGTCAAATCAAATCCCCAGCAGAGGCATCCCAAGGCAGTTGTGGTGTGGCAGCACTTGGCCAGCCCGAGCTTCTCCTGGAGCAGGTGAAGGGATGCAGTCACTCAGCTCCCGTTGCTGCTTCCCAATAGGTTCTGTAGAATGTTCCCATGCGCTGGCTGATGTGTGAAGGTGATGGGGCCACTGAGCGAGGTGTAAGCTCTGTGAGCACACACGTACCTGCTCTTGCCTCCTCGTGTTCCGCTGGCTCAGTGTCAGGGAAGGTTTGTGGTTTCCTGAAGATTTAGGAAATAGTGGAGAATATGTGACATTTGCTAAAGACTTCATATGCTTGTGAGTAATGTAGACATCGAGGAACGCATTATTTCATCATGAGATAATCCTAATAAATAAATGCCCCAAGCAGTCAGTTGTAAAAGTGATATTGGTGTATTTAAGCCAGACCTTCAGAAAGGGGGCGAGTTGCTGGTTTGTTATTTATAGATCAGATGTTTGTCTTGAACTCAGATTGCATGTGCTGTCTCCATCCAACTCCATTAGCTCATACGCCTTCTTCAGGACAAGCTCCTGAGACCCAGCTCAGGATGTCGTGTTGCTCATCCTAAACTTGATATTTACAGTGGATTTGGCTGATGATTTTTTCTTCGCCGCTTGAGCTTCTCTTCAAGAAGTAGTAGCAGACACTCTTGTCATCGTATGACTTTAACAGCACCATGTGCTGGTTTACTGAAAGAGAATTCCCTTTTGCCAGGCCCCTGGCTTCTACGCAGCCGTGTTTCAGCAAAGCAAGCACAAGAGACTGCTCTGTGTGTGTTTCATTGGCAGTTTTATTGTATGGATGGAGAAGGAAGGGCTGGTGTGTGTAACAGCGGTGTGCACTTCACTGAGGCCTCGAGTGCCTTAACATGCCTTCTGTGTACAAACAGTGCCCTGTTGGGTCCTTGGTTAGCTTGGAGTGGTTGATTGCCGTGCTGTGACCTATGTCCTTACACAGCTCACCATTACAGGAGAGATCATTGTGCTCTGCTGGGGACTTACATTAAGTTGTCACAGTCATGTAGACCTAGTACCTTGTTATTAATCATAGAATCCCAGACTAGTTTGTGTTGGAAGGGACCTTAAAGCTCATCCAGTTCCAACCCCCTCCCACAGGCAGGGAAACCTTCCACTAGAGCAGGTTGCTCCAACCTGGCCTGGAACACTTCTAGGGATTAGGGTTATTCTCTCTCTGGTCATCTAAAGCATGTCAGAAAACAGGATAAAGCATAGCTGGTACATCCCAGTGTGTATCTTAGTGGGGGCAGCTGCCACGGCATGGCACAGGGACCACAGCTGCGTGCCTCTGATCGTGCACATCTTCTGGTCAAAACAACAGCCTGCACAGGGAAGGGGGGAGACAGAGCTATGGAGGGTGGTTTGAGTGGGTGAGAGCAGCAAGTCGAGTGCAGGCTGCCTGCCTGTTGGTGCGTGCACCTCTGCTCCGTGCTGTGTAATCCCTGAGTAATTATCAGCACCATCCAGAGACAGAGCCATGAGCAGAAAGGAGCTGGGCAACTCCCAGCCACTGCGCTTCAAGGCAGAGAAAGGTGAGCTGAGGACAAAGTAAGTGGCTGAGGCAGAACAGCTCCTTGATACACTTTCACTTCATTGGATTGTTATAAACCGGTGCATCTGTACCCGAATTGCCTTTGGAAACATGGAAAGCTATGGGCATCTCTTATCTGGCTAGGAGGAGCTGCCCTGGAAGGGATGATAGCCCAAACCAGTCTGTGGAGCTCCTAGTCTAGATTGGTTTCTCATCTGGCACACTGAACTGGTGGAGGCTCTGGCTGCCCAGCATCCTGCTTTTTGTCTGCTTCCAGTCTACTTCTTAAAACTGCTGAATTGGCTTCAACAAACTGGTGCTGGAAAGATAAAGTCACTAAATCCCACACATGCTCATTTTGATGGATTTCAATTAACCTTTTCCCTGCAGCCCTGCTCTGTAATCCAGGCTAATTGCCGCAGGGATTACAGCCTGGCACTGCTGTTCGGCCAGATAGAGCGGACCTGAGCAGTGTATCTACTGCCTGTGCTTCCAGCTGGGATCCGTCTCCTCCTCCTCAGCCTTTCAGAGGAGATAAACTGCCTCTGTACCAAATATTTAGTAATTTGCAGGGCTGCTGTTGCCACTTTCTTTCCTCTGACGCGGAGCTCTTGTCAGAGATAAATCACTGTGTTTCTTCTCGAAGGACCATGGTCAGGGAATGCACTTAACCAAAGTCATCTCCTCACACCCGCCTCTCTTTTGTTCTGTGTTCATCTTCCCTACATTTGATCACAGCATTACCCCTGTTGGGTCGCATAGCCGGTGCTTGAGGTCCAATGGATTGTTTCTATTAGGGATGAGGCTGATGAGAGCATCAGCCATTCCTCGGGTGAGCCTCTGTCCTGGTGGATGAGGTCACGAACTCCGCATTCCTTAAGCAGCAGGGAAGTTTCCCTACCCCATAAGCCAAGTCCCAAACCCAGGCTCTTGCTATGTTTGGTTTTCAGGTCTGCCTTGGTGGCCTTTGGCCAGTGTCTTCTGCCCTACCCATTCTGGCAGAGCATCCCAGCACGTGGGCTTGGTGTGCTCCGTCCTGGCGAGGCTCTGGTTGCTCAGTGTCAGGCATCCTCCTCTGAAGCACAGTCTGTATGCTTCTAATTTTCCTTCTTTGGTGTATTAATTTCAAACAGACTTTGTCAGCTCTCCAATAGGAAAAACAACCTCGGCGTGCCCCAAACCGCATCTCGCAACGCGGCACGTAGGGTTTCAGGTCTTTGTGCTGCCAAGATGTGCACTGAGGGCAACGTGACCCTTTGCAGTGATGATCCTGCTGCTTTGTGGTTTGTGTTCCTGGGTGAATCATTCCCTGGTGAGCCCTGGGGCAGGTTGGAGATGCTGCTGCTGGGGGTGAGCAGTGGACCTGCACCCTCACTGTTCCCGGGACAATGTGCTGGGAATGGTGCCTCTGCCATCACAGGTCCCAGTGGGAAATGCAGCTCTTGCCTCTTTCCTCTCTCCGTATTCTGTTGTCTATTGCAGGGAGAAGTCCAGGGCTGTGAGCTGAACCCTGGTGCTTGGGCATGGCCAGGGAAGAGCTGCCCAGAGTGTCCAATGGAGCAGGAACAATTCCTATCCGCCAGCATGAGCCAGGGCAGGGCAAAAAGATCCTCTTAAATCTGGAACAGGCCCCAAGACACCATCATTGTGGTTCTTTCTTCTTAGCAGCCCATAACTCCACAGTCTGGGGACTGAAAGCAACCGGTCCCCACCAGAAATCACAGACTCTCCTTAGAGCATCCTCCCAGGAGGTGCCTCTTCTCTCTGTGCACTTCTAGTGGAGTTTGAATTTGCTAGGGCAAACTTTGTGCCATTTCCAAAGATATAAACCAAAGGGACGACACCGCTGCCCTGCTGCTGGGGGTGTGGAGGGTGGGAGGTTTCATTTTGCTCACACCATCGTGTAGTGTATGTGAAACATCTGTGTGTTGCTGCAGAAGGTGATAAGCAAGGCTCCGGAAGGGAAAATGGGACGTGGTGGGTTACTGGGGGATGGTGATGGGTGTTTCTATGGCTGGGGGGTGAGGAAGGATCAGCCACTTTCCTAGGGCAAGGTGGGATGGAGGCAGCCCTCTGCAATTACAGAGATTTAGAGGGTGAAAAGTACAAAGGGGGAAGAAGAGACATTTAAAGAAGAGATGTGTAATTACCGAGTATGAGTAATGGGGTGAAAATAAGAAGTTTACTCAACACATCACTAACTTTTTTGGACAGTAAATTCTCCACGGTTTCAGATTAAAGCTGAAATGAAGCAATGGAACAGACATTGAAATTCAGACCAAAAAACTCCATACAAAATCTTCCTAAACCCCACTTTTCCTGTTTTTAAGCAGAACAGAGCCAATTTTGTGTATTAGAGCTAGTTCTGCCAATAGAGATGTTGGAAAAACCCAAAAGTCACAATAACTGTTGTTCTGTGGCTGGCTGGGCATAGGGCTGGCCACGCTTCCACCATGCAGGCTGGGGAGCTGTTGTAGGAAGAACCTGGGAGGATGGATGCTCTGGCATTGCTGCTGATGAGTTGCTGCCCTGCTGCGCATCAGGGAGGGCATCAGGGGCTCCAGGGCTCTATAGCATGCAAACTGTGTGCAGCCTTTGCAGAGGAGAATGATTTAATTAGAGCTGGGCTGCTCTGACAGGCATCTCAGACTCATGCCACATCATTCTTTCCCCCCTGGAAAGCTGGTTTGGATTTGCATTGCTCATTGCAGAGCATCACTTGAAGCTTGTGTTTCACCTCAAAAATCTCTTCATTTTCCCTTCTTTCAAAATGAAGCATCTCTGAAAAAAATAGGAAGAAAATATCAAAATCTTCTAAAATGCCCAGAGGAGGAATCTACAGCCCAGGGAATGAGAAAAGGCATTACAGAGATTGTTCTTTTCTGCTGGGTTAATGAAGACTTCAGCTCCAATGGAGAGCTCTGGAGGAGGACCTTTGTGCAGCAGGATTTCTGAAGTTGGGATTGTGGGTTTGTGGGGCATCACCAGGACAGAAAGGATCATTTTCATGTGCTCTGATCCTTAGGTTTTAACTTTTTAAGCAACAAAAGGCCTTCTAATGAAAAATATTCTGAGAGAACAATCATTTTCTATCATTACTGTGCAGCAGAGAAAGACAGAGTCAAGCATCTCCTTTCCCCCTTTGCCTCCCATTTCATCCCTGACCCAGTTCCTTTGCTTGCTGCTGGATGATTTAGTTGGCAATTAACCTGATGAATGTGAAATTAACCAAACTAATGCAGAAGTTACACACTGGCTTCAGCCAAGGTTGTGTTTCTCCTTCTCCTGTGGTTTTGATGGGCTTTCCTCCCCTGTGAATGCTGCCATCCGGTCGGGGCAGGCGATGCTGGGAGAGGAGGGTGAGGCCTGAGCAGGTTTTTGCTCTTCTGGCTTGCAAAGACACAGCCGGGAGCAACACCCTGCTGTGATTCATTGAGGAAATGTTTCTTTATCTTCTTGGTAACAGTCATTGATGAAACGGTGCTGGTTCAGTGCTCAGCTTGGCTCTGGATCATGCGCCAGCTTCGCTGTGCCAGTGGGAAATAGTTGTGCGTGCTTAAGATGTCTTCACAACGCGCAGAAAGTGCATGGAAAGGATAAAACCAAACTCCTGAAGTGGTTTTTTTCCATGGAAAAAGGCATTGCTGGCTGGGTTTATGGCTGGCAGTGTGAATGGGATCTGGATCCCCATCTGACGGCAGATCTTAGATCCTTTGCACTCTGAAAGGTAGTGCACAGGTGTATGTGTGCACCCCCCCAACAAATGGCAGGAATTAAGGAACCGTGCAGCTGTAGCCACAAACATCCCTCTTATTTCTAATTGTAGCCCTGTGAAGGAGTCTTATGTCTTAGAAACTTGCAGTTGCCTTTGTCAATCTTCTGATACACCTCTTAGCACCATGTAACGGGGAGCTTCAGACGTTCTTACACTTCTCAGTTCTGGAAGATACTCCCAGCACTTAAAGGTCTGGGAAAGAGGAATGAATCTCGCTCTCTGTAACACGCTACTGTCTGCTTCCCCGGATTCGAAGCGTCGATAACAAAACATAGCGGGATTTTTTACCAAGAACTCATGGGCCAGTTCCTATTTCAACCCTTGTGAGATTGCTCAGCACTTGGCAGAAGGTATTCCTGGCTCAGAGAAAGGGATTTTTCTGCCCCCCCTTTTCTTGGGGCTCTGTGGTTTTACCGATAGAAATGGCCGTGTCTGAATTCCTTGCTGCAGGAATTGCTGCCTCGGTTTCCCCAGGCTTGAGCTGCAATCAGATTCTCCTCGGTTGTATTTGGGGTCCAGTTGGACTTCATCGTAAGTATTGTCTGAATTATAAGCAAACCCATTGTAGTGACTTCCTCCAGGCATTAAGGGGTTTTCTTTCTCACCTCCAGGGTCTCACAGCAATTCTGAGCACAGGATGCTCATACCTGACGTCCCACTGTGCTGCATTTCTGCAGCAGGTCAGGGTTGTTCCAGAGGCATAAAAGGTGTGAAATGTGCTAAATGCTTTGCCATGTACTGAGATGAGAAACGAGACAGCAAAACCTCTCACCTTTGGCACCTGGCTGAGCTCTGGAAGCTCCTGGTGCTGTGGGAGGATGAGTGTGGCAGGGCAGGATGAGAACCACTGCTGCTTTGTATCCCTCCCCTCACCTCACTCTGTATCATGGAGTGTTTGCTCCCCCCAGGTGTTAGGTTTGCTCCTCATGTAATAAGCAGCAAATGGACTATCTCAACCTGTTTTCAAGACATAAAGACTAAAGAAGTATAAAACTTTAATTAATCCATAACCTTAGAGCAAGTGGGAAAAGTGACCATTGGGGGGTGAGTGAGATGAAGATGGTTTGTGCCATTTGACAAATTGATGCTCCTTGAGGTCTTTTGTTTGTTCACTGATTGCATGCTTGTCCCTGAAATGTCTCAAATAGCTTCACTGATTGAACATAATGAAATAGTGATCCTGTTCCCTCTGCATTCATTCCTCCAATCTGGACTCAGTCAGCAGAGGATAAATAATCCTGGCCCCACAGACCATCATGCCCACTCCCCTGAATCTTTTCCCTTCTTCCCTTCTCTTCTGCAGATGTTGATGAGTGCCAGGTCCACAACGGGGGCTGCCAGCACAGATGTGTCAACACCCTTGGATCTTACTATTGTGAATGCAAGCCAAGCTTCCGCCTGCACACGGATGGGAGGACCTGCATTGGTATGTCACAGGTTCAGATCCCTTGAGAATCACCAATTCTCCATAGCCCATTTCCTACCTGTACATGGCACTGTATAAGAATGCTTCCCTTGGCTTACCTGCTCAGATCTGTCCGCTGTGCAGGGAATTGGAGATGAGGGTGATGAATTGCATGTTCCTTTGCTTGTCAGGATCCAGGTTGTCTTCCCTAAGGAGGTTTTGTTACTGGGCTCATAATGTTTGCTGTTCTTCAGTGTGATCTTGACATCTTTGCAGTTCCTCAGTTTATCCTGGTTCAGGAGAAGTAACTTCCAGTGCTTCGGTGCCTCTGTTTTTGATAGAGGGTGTATCCGGTCCAGCATCTTCAGAACAAATAGATAATGAAAGGATGGATTATAAACCAAACGGATTATGAAAAGGTTCAAGTCAGTCCCATTGTTATCTCAACTATTTCCCTAGGCTCTGGGTGTGATAGCCAGCGGAAATAAGCATGGCTGTGTGTGGACCATGGGATGTTGGTCGTGCAGCCATTCAGATGGTGTGTGTGCAGACACTGCAGCTGGGATGCCAAGTTTGGCTTGCTGCTGATTTCTGGGCTAATTTCTTGGAGCACTGTTGTTTGCCAGCCCCAGACTGGAAGCTCAGGGGTTGGAGCCTGGATTTGCCTTCCAGCATCTGCTGCTGGTTTTATTAAAGTGCTTCTCCCTCAGTACTGTATTTGACACGTTTTTCCAGTTTTTGAGGGATATTTTCGTACAAGTGGAAAGAATTCCCAGGAAATGCTGTTACAAAGGCCATTTGCTGGTTTCTCTCGGAATATAGTCACATGCCAGAGTTGGCTCAAAACGACTGCGTGAGGCTGGGTTGTTCCAGCTGGGAATGGTGATGTGGGTAGGCAAAAGAGCCATGGAAGGAAGCGGTACCCACCGTGCCCCTCTCAAGTGCAGTGGGACGTACATTTAAGGTGCAAGTTCACTGGGTGCCCTGTATTTTTAAAGCCAAACCATTCACAGCCCACTAGCACTGAACATGTCAACTTGTGTTCATGGCCACGTGTTGCTACTGTTTGCATGTGCGTATGTGGTCTGTCATCTAATAACTGTCTCTATAATATGTAGTTCTTCTTTCTGTGGTACGTGGTGATCCTGCTGCCTATGCCTCACAGAATAACACACGGGGGAAAGCGAAATCAGGAGCGTTCTCAGTGGGGTCAGCCCCAGAAAGTGAAACTATTCCCGTAGGAAGTATTAAAGGGATCTCTATAGGGTAGAATCTCTTATTTAAAAGCCATTTCTATCCTTTTCTCTCCTTCTTTAGGCTTCTCAGCTTGCGTGGCTTTGCCGTGCAGGGCGCTGCTGGGCTGCTCGCACCAAGCGCCGCAAACCTGCTTTGCATTAAACTTCTGAGCCAGCATTTGCCATCATGTGCACAGCGTTGGAATTCATCTGCCAAAATGAAGGGGTCCCTGCTCATGAAACCTGATCTACTGTGGGAGTAACTGGGGCAGTTCCTGGAAGCTCTGGGGAGGGAGCTGGCGGGATCTGCTGTTAGCTCAGCAGTGCCTCTACCTCTGTGAGCCACGAAGAGCACGGGAAAGCCGATGCAGCCCAGGCAGGGAGAGTAGAACCCCTCTCACTACATAACTGTCCAACGTGTTGCTCAGATAACAACAGAAGGGAAGGAAAAATCGGGCTTGCTCCCTTCAGGACTGGTGCCTTTTGTTCTTTACACATTTGTGTGTATGTGTCTGTCAGTTACACCTTTGCAATAGCTTTGTACTGACTTAGTAAGCTGGTCATGTGAAGGGATGGAAGGAAACATCTTTGTCTCATAAAAGCTCAGAGTAGGGCACAGACTCGGTGGTTACTCCTCCACCAGTGTTTTTGGCTGTACCTTGTGCGATGGGTGCCTGTGTCTTAGAAGCGCCCTGTTTAATGCTTGTCCCATAGTGCTTTCTGCCCTTATGGATTCTATATGATGGCGCTGGAGCCCAACCTCTGTCCTCCCTGTGTCCGCTGGCTGCACGGCAGCGATCACATACAGCAGCCCAGCCTGACATGCTTTGAGCTTGCACAGCTCCCTTGCGTGCAATGTCCATGCCCTTGGAACAAGCCCACCCCACAACAGAGCACCTCAGCTGGTGGCAATGGGAGGCTGCCAGGGGGATGTTCTCCCCCCACGTTTGGTCGTGGGAGTGGGATGCTCTATCCCATTTATCGCCTTCACCAGTGCTTGGACAGCGAGCCCATGAGTGTGCAACCCGGGCAGGCAGCTTTCTAGGGGTGACTTTGTGGTGACCTGGAGCGTGCGCTCACTCTCTGTGATGTTTTCACAAGTACATGCAAGTGGTTCTTCCCTTCAGTGCTCGGGCTGCATAAATATTTACACTGCGGAGCCAGAGGCTTTGCTCTGCTCTTGGAGCTCACGTGGTTTTTATTAAGGCAGCGTTCCTGACGAGGCAGCACTCACGGGCAGCGTGCGGGCAGCAGCAGTGAAGGCAGCAGCCTTGCCCAACACTCCCTCCCTTCTCACGCCAGATTTCCTGCTTCAGGAGCACCCTAATGCACCCCTGGGGAAGAGGAAGGTGTTTTCCAAGTGCCAAGCTTAAGGCCAGCTGTAAGAGGAAGGGCTTTGGTCCCTTTTACAGCGCAAGCAGAGCCTGGCTCTGTGCTCAGGACAGCAGCGTGTTCTTAAATCTCATCTTTGACATAGCCTGGAGAATCGAGGGCAGTTGATGACAGCAGGCTTGCGGTGTCCCCATGCTCACACCTCGGGATCTCTTCCTTTACTAGAGCTACATCTGCTTCATCAGTCATTGTGAGCAAGGGACTCCAGAAGCCTTGCAGCAATCCCTCTGTGCACATGGAAGAAGAGCTGTCAGCCAAGGCAAAGCCTTCAGCACAAGGCTGTGACATGCATGGGTTGCATCCCATAGATGCACCTATGCTGCCAAAGAGCCCACAAGAGCTCAACTTGTACCTGTGGCTCAGGACAGCACAACCAGTGGCTTAAAGCCTGTGCCCTGCTCTGTGCCTCACAGCTAGTCTCACCCATGGTTGGTGCAGCTCAGTTATGCAAGATTCTTTTGTTGTGTCTTTGTTGTTCAAATATAGCAAGTCACTGATGAGTTTAATACGAAAGGGAGGGAGAAAAAGAGCAGACATTGCTATTGAAAGTGAAACAGAACCAAGAGAGTCACTGCACGTCCTGAAATTACCTCTTTCTTTATCAGAACCACATGGGCAGGAGGCAGGAAGCTGACATCTTCAGGTCCTTCTCCACTGTTTCAGCGGAGGGATGAAATCCAGTCCAAAGCAAAGAATCTAGTCTGAGCCAATTGCTTTCGTTGGCCTGCAGAGCAGAGAGATGGCCTGTGTTAACACACAACATGTTTCTGGGAATTGTCTGAGGTTAGAATAAATCAGTTTGGGATTACATGATGTATCCCTATTTATATTAAGAGTACTTTAAATGAAGAACTCTGAAATGTAGCAGGGATTTGTAGAGTGAACAGAAGGATGATGTGCAACGGTTTGTGTGGGCTTGACCTATGTGACAGAGGGTAATAGTCCCTGTGTGCTTTGTAGAGGTTGTCAGTTTACATGTGTTGTACAGACAGCTTGCAGGGTTTAGAAAATGTGACCTTTTCCTTATCCAGTGGCAGGTTTCTCAGCTGTTCCTCAGCTATTTCTTAGACTCCATGGTTTTGTGCAATGCCAAAAGGGAAGGTCCTGCTCAATTCTAGTTACAGCTCCTTACGGTTGCTTTTAAGGTATTAATTAGCTCACTGCTTCTGATGGCAAATTACTTAGATCTGAAGACGTGCTACCAAGAGGAAAGAGGAGAAGTTAGAGTCAAACCAAGTGAAATCTTGTCACCACCTCACTGTGGCATCTCCTCTGTTAGGCTGCTACTTCTCAGACCCTCCTCCCATGTGCAACCAGTAGTAACAAATGTCCCTTTCATCCCTTTTTATCCATTCCCTGGGCCCAAGAGGGTCAGAACCTAGGAGTTAGCATCTCTCAGCAGCGCTGCATTCCCTTCAGACAGAGGGGATGGAAGTGAGGTCCCCCTTGCAGACAAAATATCATCTGTGGAAAATGTGTCTGAGCTTTAATTGCGAAAAGCTGTGTGATGCACAAGATGACACTGGATTTGGCAACACTTTCACAGAAATGTTAAGCAAGGAAAAGCATCTGGGAATGGAAATATTTTTAGAGTGTTTCTGTAAACAGCAAGAAAAGAGCAGTAATTAAAGCAAGGCCAGCAGTGAGGGCTGTGGGCTGCAGCGCTGTGAGAAGCCAGCTAAGGAGATCCAGAGCGAGAAGGCCCTTTCTTTGATGGAGACACCCAAACCAATTTAATGTGTTTCATTTGTTTTGTCTTATTATTCTTGACTCTCAAATTGAATTAGTTCTTATCTCAGCAGAACTGTGGTGCTGCACAAACAAGCCCATCCATGCGCTGGGGGCGTTTCTGCATGGTACCACTGAATGCAATTGCTTTGCTTTTACATCCCATGTATGCCACCAGTCCTGTATAGCTTATAAGCACCAGATAGCCAGTGATACCAGCCACTTCTGCACTGTGCTCAAGTCTTTTGGCGGCAAAAGACTTCTGGTTCCCATTACCCATAGTGGTCTGGAACATACCCATGGTGGCTGAGGCAACAGCATGTGCAATCACGAATGGGGAGGCTCAGATGGGACTATTAGTCCGGAAGAGTATGTTTGCTAGGAAATAAGATACATAAAATGCTTTTGGAAGGTCTGCTGTGTCCAACCTTATGGGATGTCAGTCTGCTTAAATTCTGTAGGATAGACTTCAGTTCTTTGCACTCTGTTGTCTTTTAGAGGTAAGCAAGGAGGGCAGTTATTTAGACTACACATTCATACAAATAGCTGCATACCAGGAGGTTATTTTAGACGTGAGTTGCATTGACTCATTATACGTCAGCCCAGTACTTTTCCCATATGAAGGAATGTTTTGGCAGGCATCAGCATTGTTTTACTTCTTTTTTAGAAAAGCACTCCAACAAGCACATTATTAATGGTATTTTTTCATATATGCTATTAAATGCTTCAATATAGCAGAATATTTTAAAATGACCACCCATCACTGCGAAAGCTTGAGTGCTGTAACTCTGACCCATAACGTTTTAGGAACGTCAAGTATTTCTGTTGTTTCCTTCCCAATGGATTAAAGGAAACACTGTCAGCACAACTAACATAAACTGCTTGTCCTCACTCTAGATATATGTTGGGTATGACAATACTTTGACTCTATTAAGTTGCTTCTATTCCCCCAAATGTTGTTTAGTTAGGGGCATACAATGGGAAGTTGGGGTTTGGAAGTTTGAAGTGAGAGAAATCAGCATTGAGTCAAGGCATTTTTTTTTGCTGAAAAAAAGGAATTTAATACACAGTTTTGCCTTTTATTTTCCTCCTGTGTCACATATTTGGTTTTCACTAATGTACAAGAGAGGTTGAATCAAATTACTTCCAGTGCTTTATGTATAGAAAATACTCTTCTGAATACTCAGACCAGGTTCTGGTGCAGCCCAAGCAATGCAGCACATTAGTACCCACAGCCACCCACTCATCTGCATCCTGGGCACGGCTGCTCCGCAGACCCACCTCACCTTAGGGCACAGAGACCTTGTTAAAGGCAGGAACTTCTCCTAGCACATGCTTTCCAGCTCGCCTGCTTTGCCAAACTGTTGAGGCTGTCAAGGGCACCACGATTACCTGAAGAGTTTACTTGTAGAGAGATGGTTTTCATTAGGGATGTTTTTAACCTTCTCACAAGATTCCTCTCAGTGAGCACATTGATTTATTATAGAGTTTGAAAAATAGGTCAGAAACGTGTGAGACCACAACTCACTGTAGTGTTCTGCTTATGAAAACCAGGTCTGAGTTTCTATCCCAGACCTTGGCTGGATTTTAGCTGTGTTGCACCCACCCTGCTTTGATGTGCAGCATGTGGTGCCCCTCCTGCCCATTTGTGTCTCCTAAGAGGAAGAACCAACTTTAATTTCCCAATCCCATAGGGACACCTCTCTTTGAAGCATATTGGAGATGCTTGCTGATTAAGGAGTAGTTAGGCTAACTCGGGAGACATGCTGTGGTTTAAGAGGAGACTTTCATCCCCTTGGAGCTATGTAATTACCCCAAGATGATTTATCTGCCAGTGTCCATGAATCCCTCTCCAGATTTGTTTTCTAGCTCAGATTTCTCCTGGATAAACCAAGGTCAGTGATCCTGGATAGCTGCTGCCTGGTAAAAATGAGTAGGCAAAGTCCTCCCCAGTTGCCTGCTGCAAGATGCACACATCTCTGGTTAAACACCATGCTTTTGTCACTTGTCCTGCGGAGAAGGGCCAGATTATAAGATCAGAGCAGGGAGGAGAAGGCTATTTTAAGGCTGATTAATGATATCAAGCTTGTAAAGAACAGGATAGTCCACATGTTGGGTCATGAGATCTGTTTTCTGCCGTAGCCTAGGCAAAACCTTCTGTTTTCTGACTTGTTTGAATCTTTTGGGCAGGAAAGAGCCTTGCGCAAGGGCCACACAGAAACAGTGCAGCATGGCCAGGAGCACCAGTTGGGAATCTCAATTCCCAATCCAGCCTCCTTGGAGGATGAAATCACAGCTTACACCAGCCTTTCTTCAGCTCAGCGACTGCTGGTTAGAGCATCAGTTACTTGCAGTGTGAATGAGCCATAGGACATGTGCTTTAAGTGTCGTGTAGAAATCTCCTAGTCAAAACACTGAGCTGGGGGGTTTCAAATTCAGACATGGAGGATGCCGCTTAAAATCTTTTTCCTTAAACGCTCCCATAAGAACTCGTGGTACCCTCTGCACTGTGTAATCAGTGTCTTTTGCACAGCACAGAGCCAGAAACTCCATTCTCCATATAATTTTGTTACAGGAAAACCTGAATACACCTAAGGGCAACTCCCTCTGAGCAGAATTAAGCTACACTTGCTGTGGCATTGCACCTGCAGTGCCTCTGTGAACAAAACAAGACTTTCAGCAATAGTGCAGCACAAGAAGCCCACTCACTGAGATGGGCACCCTTCAGAGAGGGGTGATGCTTGCTAAAAGCATGACGGGCGACAGCTTCCCTCCCTGTAATACACTGTGGAGCCGATCTTACCAGGTGCTGTTATTCATGTCCTGTCCCTTTTCCTTGTAGCTGTGAACTCGTGTGCCCTGAACAACGGCGGCTGTGAGCACGACTGCGTGCAGGTGACCCTGGCACAGCACCGCTGCCAGTGCCGGCACAACTACCAGCTACGGGAGGATGGCAAGCGCTGTGTCTGTGAGTCCCTTTGAGCCCACACAGGGAGCTGGGGAGGCAGGGATCCGCTTGGGCTTTTTCCCAGGGGAGCTGAGAGTGGGAGGGAATGGGGAGCACGCACTTGCATGCTCAGATGTCCAATAGATCAGACTTGGGACTTTGTCTCCAATAAAAAAAAGCATGTTATGTTGTCATGGGCATATTCTGCAGCTTATTCTGAAAGGCTGGGAAGAGCCAAAGGAGCCAACCAAAATGACATGGTATGAAGGCACATGCTCCTGAGAAAGGGATGGAACAGCAGCAGGATGGGATCATCTCCCTGTGCTTGCAGACAGCTTTGTGGCTGACCTGCTCCCGGCTGCAGGAGGGAGAGAAGCTGAAGGGGATATAGAGCAGAGGTTTAATCTTCTTATTCCTAGCAGCTCGCATTCAAGAAGCGGGAGGGGGAAAGTCTTTAGCTGTGAAGTTGCTACAGGAAAAGGGAAAACTGGGGTATTAAAAACACAGCCATCAGTAGGGTTTTGTAGCATCTGTCCAGGTCCTGGCACAGGTCAGAGACTGGCAAACCTTTTGCTAGGAGCACTCCAAGCAAACTTGCCTAGCCCTTGCTCTGTAATCTCTAGAGGTACACGCTCATGCCAAGCTTCTGCTGGAAAGGTTTTGCTCAGATTAGTGCCTGGGTTTTGCAGGATCTCACACTGTGTAAATCCTCCTGCCTGGACGGAGCAGCAAACAGAGAGCAGTAGCAGAGATTTTCTGTCTGCTCTTTCACAGACTTACGGCTAGGGATAACTGCTCAGTGCTCTGTTCTCCCATAAGCATCATGCCAACAAAAGCTTGGTATGAACAGAGCCTGTCTCTGCTTTGACCTGCAGTGAGGAACCCCTGCAGCGACAGGAACGGGGGCTGCATGCACCGGTGCCACAACCACCGTGGGACACCACGCTGCGAGTGCCACCCTGGCTACCGGCTGGCTCCCGATGGCAAGGCCTGTGAAGGTGAGCCCCCAGCAGAGCTTTCATGGAGAAAACCAACTGTGTCTCATGGTGTGAAGCAGTGCTCCATCAGACTAACTACTGGTGTTTGTGAATGTAATGGAGCAATGCACAAGCCTTCTGAAGGGGTGGCATGAAAGCACTCAGTGTCCGGCCAACAGCTCTGCTTGAGGCATCTGGAGCACTCAGGTTTTGTGTGATCCAAGTTCTCAGGAAGATTTACTGTAGTTCTGAACTCAACTCTGTTTCTTTGTCAGTCTGACCCCAGGGAGGCAATCACAGGGCAAGAAACTGGTGAAAACTTTGAAGATAGAAACAAGTATCCCTTTGAAAGGCTCTTTATGGCTCAACTTGCTTTGCTGACTGACTGCTCATCTCTTGCAGACGTGAATGAATGCCTGGCTGGGCTGGCCATGTGTGCACACCAGTGTCTCAACACCCGTGGCTCCTTCAAGTGCACCTGTAACCCTGGCTACGAGCTGGGGGCTGATGGCAGGCAATGCTACCGTGAGTACTGCATGTAGACCCCGTCTGGGGGAACGGGAGGGGGGTTTGCTCCTGCAGGCAAATGCCTGCGCACTGTCCTTGGGAACTGGTGGGATCAAGTTAGAGCAATCTGTATTGAAGACTTTCACAAGCAGATCTGGGGCTGGTCACCCTCCCACCAGGATAAAACACTTGGTCTGATCTCTAAAGTTACTGTGAAGCTACTCTTGCTGGTTTAGGCAAATGATTTGGAGCTATTTGGCTCCAAACAGGCCAAGTTCTGCTCTTGGGGACTTGGTTGGATGAGTTCAGTGAGCTGCAGATGTGTCACCAAAGGAGGAATTGAACTAGTGAAGTGATCACATCGGCTCCCATCAGGAGAAGAAATAAACACTATTATTGTAAGAGCGAGCCAGATTGTCCATGCATCTTTGGTCAGCTAATAGACATCAGCAGGGATAGCACAGAGTGGAGCTGTCAGCGTTTAGCACATGGGGAGAACCACCATGGCACAGCTTCTGGTTTTGGCATGCACAGATCCATTGAGAAGCATCAGACTCCCTTTTTTCCATCCTCCTTGGGTCTGAACACTCTAAAAACTCAAAAATGTCCTTGAAGGCAGAAATAGTTTTCCTGACATTGAGAACTGAGTCAAAGCTTCATGGTACAAGTTGCTTTTAGTTTAAGAAAGCTTAATTAACCAGACAAGTTTACAGAAAGCCTGCCAAGCCGAGATGATCTATGGCTGCTGTTGATGTTTGTGCCTGCCATTTTTTGACATGTAACTCACATTGCTAGCTGTAGGCATCTGGATGTTTCCATAGTTAGCTGTTCTCTGCTGCTCCCATTCCTAGCTGGCATCAGAACAGCTCTGTACTTACAAAGGCTGAGCCAACTTTTGGTTGGCAGCACATACTGCAGCTTGTCAGGAATGGCAGCAGCTTTGTCTGCAGTCTGCTTCATCTCAGAAGTTGTCCAGAGCCTGCTCCACAAGCCTGTCCCTAAAGGGCTATATGGGGCCTTGCCTGGGATCCATCCATGTATTTTTGTACATCACTTCCCAGCCCAGCAGATCTGCCTTCATCCTTCCCCACTGCAGATCTCTGCTCCTCAGCAGGGCTGTGCTGGTGTGGATGCCAGCTCCAGCTGATGTGCACAGATGTGCAGCACAGCCCTAGCCAGTGTGTCTTTTCCAGGGATAGAAATGGAGATTGTGAACAGTTGTGAAGCCAACAATGGGGGCTGTTCCCATAGCTGCCACCACACCAGCTCTGGCCCTGTCTGTACCTGTAACTTCGGCTATCGGCTTGAAGAGAACCGGAAGACTTGCACTGGTAAGGCAAGGGAAAAGGCACATATCTTGTTTTCACAAGTAATGATGAGGATCTCTATGTTAACTACTCTGTGTATGTGCACTACAAACAGGTAAACAAGGCTAGAAACAGATGCAAAGAGGAACAGAGATATTGCTCTACTTAAGACATCCTCAAACCCCGAACCTACTTGGGCAACAAACATTGACTTCAGAACTAGGTAGTTTTTCCCCGCTGAATCTGATCTAAGGCAGATAGAGACTTGCATCTCAGATACCTATGAGCTTACGTCTAGAAGGGCCAGTGCTCGCAATGTACGATCTTGCCTGTTATCTCAAAGGAAGCAGCAGTGTAATTTGAATAAATGAGTGATGTGGGGGAGTTACTGGCTATAAACCAAGTGAAGTTCAGCCCCATTCAGTCGGTAAAGTATGGGCTAATGAAGCAATAAGGCTGAAATGCACCTTGAGCTCTGTGAATGCTGTAAGGTTGAGGCACACACTTCATATTGATTACTCCGAGCTCCTTGCAGCAGTAACCTAGTTGGAAATCCCCTGTAGAGCACACAACCCAGACATTTCCTGCACCAGTGTGTGAGGCTGGGGTGTACTCTTGTGGCTCAGACTTGTACACCAAAGCTGCATACCCATCCAAAGCTGACATAGCTCTGCAGGTTAGCTGCAGGGTCGGTGCATTGAGGCACTTGTACCCTAAGACCTCTCTTTCTATAAGACCAGCAAGCAGGAGGTTGCTAGCAAAGAATTAGTGTTCAGTGATGTAAAACAGTACTTACACTTTTCCATGCAGAGTGGAGATGCAGTTCACATTACTCAGGAGATCCTGAATTCAATTCTTTGTTCAGTGCCGCCTTCCTTCTGCAGTTATCAAGGAGCATGTCAGTCCAGGGCATCTATTTGGAACAGACACTCCTTAGCAGGCTGCCATGGGCACACACAGGGGGGTTTTATTGTGCAAAGGGCGCAATTCCTCTCCCAGAGGAGTCTGCTCTGAAAGATTATTCCTTTGCACACTACAAAGCCCAGTAAGCTTTCTGTAGCCCAGCACTTTCTTGATGCAGCCTCCTCCAGGGGTAGGGGGATGCTTCAAGCCCCTCTACTACATTGGCACCACAGTAATTCCACAGTGGACAAATGGAGTCCCATAAAAACAAGGGGCTTGAAATCTAAAGCTGCAGGAGCTCTGCTTGCTTCAGGTTATTTAGATCCATCCTTCAGAGACTTCACTCTGAAACAGTCTGAAGGAACCATGCAGTTCTCCACCACCTCTGCACTAGACATCACTATTTGTAACAGGGTAAATCGGAAAGCAAGAGCAAGTTGGAATCACCCCTTATCTGCAAGCACACAAACCTCAATCTCAGTCACACTCAACTTCCCACAGGCCTCTGGGATTCAGGATTCCTCATTTGGCTGGGGAGCATAGTGCAGATGATCTGCTAACATAGAGCTCCATCATGTCAAGAGGAGAACAAGAACACTAGGTCAGCATTTGGCAGTCAGATGAGGAGAAGCTCACCACATACCAGTCACCGAGCAGCTTTAACAAGTACTGTCACCACTGCAAAGCTAGATGGGTATTAACATCCAGCACCCTTTGGTTTTTATTTAGATATCAATGAATGTGACAGTGGTTCTCACTGTTGTCAGCAAGACTGTTACAACTACCCTGGAGGCTACGAGTGCGCCTGCTATGCTGGGTACCGGCTCAGCACAGATGGCTGTGGGTGTGATGGTAAGCAGAAACACCTAGCAGGGCTCCTGCAAGTAAGCAGCAATGCTGCAGTTCAGCCTTGCAGCATGACAAGAGACATGCATGGAATGGGTTCCTCTAATTCTGGTTCTATTTTAACCAGTTTGATGTTAAGGCAACTCAGCTATTCTAACCCATCCGGTGCAACTGAAGAGTAGGAGTGGGGCTTTAGCACACCCCAAATTCAAATTGGGATAACTCAAAGGGAGTCTGCCCAGGTCTGACTCCATTAATTCACAGAAATCACTTCATGTTCAACCCCAGAGGCCAGCACTGCCCACAGTTTCCACCCAAGAGATGCAGGGAAATAGAAGTGCCTGTATAAAATACAGCTGAGACAGTGACTAACACAAGCTTTTAATAGAGAGAGCAGGAAATAGTCCTACCTGGTTGGGAGCAGGCGGGCATTTCTTCCCATTTCTCCCAGCTCACACCAGTTTCTCAGCAGAAAGAAGGAGGACTCTTCCTCCTATTGAGTTGTTCTCACTACCACAGCTCTCCAACACCATTTCACAGGTGAAAACCCAAGTTTGCCCACCCATTTTCACATAATCAGTGACAGATGGGAAGTGAAACCCTGGCCCCCTGAATCTCTTGGGTATTCTCCATTTTTAGGGTTAGATGACTTCATATAACTAGCAGAGAGGATTCCACCAGCCTATTGCTGATCTGTGGACAGAAATATACACAGGCTCCTGTCTTGTATATTGTCTCCCATTACACTGGAATACCCCACTGGTTTTAGATGTGGATGAGTGCTCTGCAAACAACGGTGGCTGTGAACACACGTGCCAGAACCAGCCGGGTTCCTTCCAGTGCAGCTGCGAGATTGGACACAAGCTGCACGAAGACCGAAGGAGCTGCATCTGTAAGTGCATCACAGCACTGCTGCCCTTCCCAAAGCAGCACAGGGGATTGTAGCACAGCTCCATTTACAGTAGCCTGCAGTGATGACTCCACAGTACCAAAAGAACCCAAACCCTTCTCACAGTCACCAGCCCTGACAGGTTTTCCATATCAAAAATAATAGGTTGCATTTTAAGTCTCTTTACCCCACCACCAAGCACACTACTACCCACCTGACTCACTTCCTAGGGCAGCAAACCCCTCAGCAGCATCACCCAGGCTCCCAGGATGGCTTTCTGAGGCCTGGATCCAGAAGAGAAGGACCCAGCACCCCCCTACTGTGGCAAATATAGAACCCTTATCCAGCCCAGGGTTTTTATAGGCCCTGCCCTGGCTCCCAAGTGTGCCTGGGCTTAGCTTGATTGCCTGGCTTTTAACCCTTGCCTACCCAGCAAGGGAAGGAAACCCTTCTCTCTATCTGACAGATATGCTTTCTAAAAGGCAAACCAAGCTGAAAAGCATTGCTAATGCATTAATGGATGGGCAGTCTTGTTTAATGCTCCAGATACCTGAAAACTCAGAAGAAGCCACGGCTGTGTGTCATGATTAAGATCAAAGCTTCTCCCATGGATTTGGAGGGCATTTAGCTGGCCCATGCCCATTCTAGCCAAAACAAACAAGTAAACAAGTTGCAAGCACTTCAGAGATGCGGCGAAATCCATGGTTCAAACCAGGCCAAATCAGACGCACCAACCCTCTATAAATGTTTCTGGTTCCCCTTTCCAGCTGCAGAGGTTCTGTCCTACTATTTATCTCTCTAGAGATCTTTTCCCACTTTGACACTGTTATCTCCATGACTGCTTCCTCAGCTATAGAGGACACTGTGGAAGCTCTGGATGGTCGGCGCCCCGTTATCCGCCCAATCCCTCACGTCGCAATCCTGCGGGATGAATTCACCCAGCTCTTTAATGATGACTATGAGGAAGAGGAGGAAGAGATGGAAGCAAGAGGAGAGCACACCCTTACAGAAAAATTTGGTGGGCATTTTGCAAGCAAGCAATGCTTGGCTTGGCAGTCCAGAATAAACCACGCGTGTTGGGTTTGTGTGTGTTTCGTGAAGACACAAACATATTGAGTGGCTTTTCTATATACCTAGAGCCTCTGTTATAGCACAGAGGCATTTAGCTTTGCACATAGAATCATAGAATAGTTTGGGTTGGAGAGGACCTTAAAATCATCCAGTTCCAACCCCCTGCCATGGCAGGGACACCGCACACTGAACCATGGGGTTTCTCTGCCCAAACTCTCCAAGATGAAGCTCAGGGCAGGCTTTTCACTGCAGCACCTCTCATTGCAGTCTGCCTGGAGCACACATTCGGCCCCGACTGCAGCCTGACCTGTGAGGACTGCCAAAATGGAGCCACATGCAACGCGGAGGAGAGTGGCTGCGAGTGCCCGGCGGGCTGGACCGGCATCCTCTGCAACCAGAGTGCGTGATGCGGGGCGAGCCCGCGCCTCTCACCCCTGCTCCGGGATGCACGGAGGTGACGGCCGGGCCTCCTCTCACCTCATCTCTCTCTCGCCCCAGCTTGCCCGGCCGGCACCTTCGGGGTGAACTGCAGCCTGTCCTGCCGCTGCCAGAATGGGGGCTCCTGCGACCCTGCCACCGGCGCCTGCCGCTGCCCGCCCGGCGTGGCCGGAGAGCTCTGCCAGGATGGTAAGCGCATGGCTCCCCTTCAACCGCAGCCCTCGGTGGGTGTAGGTTGTTCCTCCTCACTCACTGAGGTAGGACGGAGCCCTGAAATCAAGCACAAGTTTTCTTTTCTCCATAAAACATCTAATAACCGTATTCCTGAGCTGCCAGGTGGTGCCGCCCAGCCTGCAGAGCTGCTCCATTCCTGTTTCTCTCAATGTGTTAGTAGAACTTTTGCTGCCATTTGATAAATGTCTCTTACAACCATCTCTGACCCCACTCTTTGATGTTCCAGTTATGCCTCTCTGAAGCATTAACATGTTTTCCACAGGACGTCTTACACTGGTCCCTTTGTAGATGTTCACTGAAAACATCTTTTGTTGAATCATCACGGTGTGAGTGGCCCTAATGCACCCCTGCTCCATCTGACTCAGTGTAAAGAAAAATGTAGTTTTAACAAGGAAAAGATGGTAAACAATATTCTTTACCCATGAAACAGTGCTCCAGGTAGCATACCTTGTCTCTGCACTGGAAGACCTTTGCAGTCCCTCTGTGCTGCTCAGCACTGACCCTGGGCAGCCATCTGTGTTTCTCTGCATGTTCAGTGGCAGACACGTAAAAGAATGTCAAACAGTAGATGTTCATCTGAAGAAAACCCAAAGCATTGAACAGTGACAATAGTTACCTGAAGTACCTCAAGAGGTGTCAGTTGCTGTTGGCATTTGTTTCTCACTCCCAAAGAGTTAAAATCAGGGGGACATAAGCTAAAACCTGAGTGAGACAGCAAGAGATTGAGACAAAATGATTTCAGACAATTGACCAGGAGCATATGGGAACTATTACTGAAGGAGGAGACCAAAGCAGAATGCAAATGAATGCAAGAGATACCCTGACCTTTCCTTTTGTAGGAAGGAGGTGATGGAGGGGTACAGAGTCAAAACAGGAAGGTAAGATGAATATAAACACTGCAAAACTGATCTGTTGTCCCAGGGTGGCATTTCCTCTGCTCAAAGTGCCTGCTATTCTTGTCGTATGGGAGGAGGCACGTGCTGCTTGGCCAGATGCTGGCTGGAGCTTTCTGCTGACACAGCCTGTCTGCCACGTGCTTCTAATAGTAAGACCTTTAGCATAACAGAGAAAGAATAATAATTTTATTCCCTTAATAGTGCAAATATCACAGTTATTTATCAATAGGAGCAGCCTATGGATGAATTTCTCACATATGGAAATCTTGACTGCTCAGAGTCACCCAGTGTCACCCCTTCAAGCTGGGTATGGAGCTCATGGGTGCCCTGAAGGCACCTCATATGGCTGGAGAGTGGCAGCAAACGGAATGCACTCTCTGCAAGGACAAGAATGCCACAGCTGAAGCAATCTAATTTTGAGCTGATGCAGGGAATCAGATTGCTCTTCCCTTTATTTTATTGCATATTGACACAAGCACGTTTCTGCTTGGAAAACAGGGCATCCTCGACACTGCAGCCTTTGCCTAGGTTCATATCTGATGTTATACACCTTTGATTTGGGTACATTCTTCCTTTGGTTTTTCTAGAAATTAAACAATGGGCCGAAATTGGCTCATCTTCCCCCAAATCTCTCCCTATTACTAGGGTGCCCTAAAGGATTTTATGGGAAGCAATGCAGGAAAAAGTGCAACTGTGCCAACCGGGGTCATTGCCATCGGATTTATGGAGCCTGTCTGTGTGATCCTGGCTTATACGGACGATACTGCCACTTGGGTATGCTTGTCCTCGCCTTTCTCATGAGATATATATATATATATAATTCTCAGATTGAAGAGGTACTATCCCTGGGATGGGCCGGGCTGTGTGGCAAGGTCTCTGTTCCCTGCACTGTGCCATTTGCCCTCACTGACCAGCTCCTTCCTGCTCCATCCAGCTTGTCCGAAGTGGGCGTTCGGTGCTGGGTGCTCGGAGGAGTGCCGCTGCGTGCAGGAGCACACTCAGGACTGTGACCGGAGGGACGGCTCCTGCCAATGCAAACCCGGCTACCACGGCAAGCACTGCGAGACCGGTGAGTTGCCCAGAAGCATTCACAGAGCATCCCCCCTTTCTCCTCCCGCATCTTCTTTTCCCATGGCTAATTTTCAGTGGGAAAAGCTCAGCTCGCTTTCTGCCCTCCTAAGACTGTCTCAATACTTGCTGCTTAGCTTAGGGAAACAACTTGCTATCAGCCTCGATCATGTTAATTAAGTTAACGCACTGAACCTGCATAGCTGGGTGGGAATGCCCGTAGATGTGCGTGGTGGACCTCATCCATATGTTTATCAGTTCCGGAAGGTGCTGGTCAGGGCCCATCACAAACTGCTCTTCCAGGGTCAACCAAGTAATGGTGGATGTTCTTGCTTTGTAATTCTGATTGCTAACAGAATGTGACCCTGGCTATTACGGGGATGGCTGCAAGAAGAAATGTAGCTGCTCGCCGGAAGTGTCTTGTGACCGTGTCACTGGGGAGTGCCTGAAGGAGTGTCCTCAAGGCTACCATGGGGAAAACTGTGAGCAAGGTAAGGCAGGGGCTCTAAACGTGCTGGAAACTCATGATTCCTCACACATAAAGGGCCAGTTGATGATACAAGTAACTAAACTTTATGTCTTGCTCAAGCTCTGAGGGAGCAGCTTTTCAGGATCAGGGAGGTAGTTGGGGTCTCAGAGACCTTGGCTTTCTTCAAACAGAGGTGTTTTGTGTGAACCTAAAGGCACTGAGTGATTGGCACAAGGAGATGAATAAAAAACATGAACATAGCTCTTGGAAAATAATACCTTGTGCCAGGCTCGGAGCTGATCACTGATTGAAAAGCCAACATCCTCCTCTTGTGAGGTCGTCTCCTTCTGAATCCCACTTCAACTGGTTGGATTCAACAGAAGATGCACAAAGGTAGACTCTCAAAGTCCACACTTGAAGACAGGCTGCATTAAGGTGGTCAGCATCTGACTCCAGATTCGAGTATCCCAGGGGTTTCTGCACTAAGTTATGATTCAGCCAGCTCTCCATCCAAACCCAACCCAGAAATTACAGCTATTAACCTCATTAAGCTGCTGGCACACCATTATCTCACATAACAACTGATAGGACATAGAGGGTCTGTTGGTCAGAACTAAACCTGCAGCTGGTCACAGATGGCTCCAAATGCAAGCAAGTGCTCATAGAGAGGAATAGCATTAGCAGGAGGGATTGGAGCTGTGTCTGTGGGGCTCGTGCCCCCTTGCAGGGGTCCTGGCAGCCCAGATTCCCCCATGGTGGGATGCTGCTGCCTCCGGAGCCGCGGTGCCTGGTTAGGCTGGGCACGTTTTAAAGAGCCTAAGAAAGGAGCTTGAGCCCATGGGGGGGGGGTCACAGGAAATAACACAAATATTTGTATAGAAATAGTAGGCTCTTGGCTGTTGTTCGGGTCTGGAAATTATTAAAGGGGGAAGACAAACATCTGCCATCAATTAGCAAAGAGGAGGAATAACAAAAACTCCACTGTGTCTCTTGAACTCCACGCGCTGGGGTGCTTTTCCTCCGTGGTTTGTGGGCACGGGGGTGTTTGCAACTGCCGAAGCCTTACGAAACCTTGGCTTCAGTGAACAGAAAGGACGGCGAGCATGGGGCTCCTTTGGGAGACTCAAAGAGGATTTAAGGCCCTCAGTCTGTGCGTAATTAGCTGGCTGCTGGCTGGGTACAAAGGGCAAACCAAGCTTTTTGGTATCAGCAGCACCACCCTGGCTTTTGGAGGATGCTCCTTCTTTATTGCTTTACACCAATATACCTCTGCAAACCTTGCTGTTTCTTAAAAGCCTGGCGTCCAGATTCTGGAGGCATCCAGGGCAGTAAAAAGCCCTCAGAGTGTCTTCTAAAAGTCAAGGGATGGTACAAGTTGAGGCTGCGGACCTGGTGTTCTGCACCCAGCACATGGAGAGCAGAGTGGCTCAAATCACTGCTTATAGGATGCAGAGTGAAGGCACATCCTTCCTGAAGCCGTTTGCATCGGTGTCTGCAGGGTGCTGCGGCTGCTGCCCAATTAATTTGCCATAATCACAGGCTGGAGATCAGTTTGGCCTGAGCTGTTGGGCTCAAGGTAGTGGGGTGACAGGTTTGAGGCTGGAGGTGACCCCTGTGGCGCATGGAGCGGTCACATCCAGCCCCACGCGCACAGTCTGCAGAGCAGCCTGGGAACCTCTCCCAGCTGGGCTCTCCCTCCCGGGAAGCGCAGTTTTCACACCACTGATCCCCATGCAGAGTGTCCGGAGGGACGGTTCGGGGCCGGGTGCCGCCAGTCCTGCGCCTGCGGGGGAGCACCCTGCGACCGGAGCACGGGGCAGTGCCGCTGCCTGCCCGGCTGGACGGGACACGACTGCGCACAAGGTGAGGAGGCAGCAGCAGGAGATGCGCTGGGGTAGGGCTGAGGAGCCTGGATGCGTTTGTCTTGTGCTAACATGGGTCTTAAAACCATCGAGTGCAATTAGAATCATCTTCATGGGAAATGAGAATAAACACAGCTTTTGATGGTAACTCATGAAAGAACAGCCTCGGCTCTGTTGTTGTGTGAAGTACAAGTAAACATGCAATAAAAAAGATGGGGGCATTTTTGGTTGTTGCAGTCCTTAGCACTGAATCGCAGAATCACAGGCTGGTTTGGGTTGAAGGGACCTTAAAGCTTCAGTTCCACCCCCCTGCCACTGGCAGGGACACCTTCCACTAAAGCAGGTTGCTCCAAGCCCCATCCAGCCTGGCCTTGAACACTGCCAGTGATGGGGCAGCCACAGCTGGAAAACTAGAGCATCCTCATTGAAAGGCTTTGACATGGTTACACAGTATTACAGAAGCTGGAAGATATTAGTCATATAAAGATGTCCTGTTCCTAATAGTTTGACCAAGCAATAAACCCACACAGGCACAGTGCTTACCACACATTCTGAACTGCCTGTTTTCCAGGCCCTGGAGCAGCTTAGGAGCAGTGGAACAAGGATTCTTGCCCCAGTTTTCTCAGTTCTTAGCCTTTTGCTTCTCCTTTGCAATTAAAAGCAGGTCTGGGAATGCTGACTAATGTGCAGCAGTGTGACAGCGGATGCAAGACCCTTTTCCAGCAACACCATTTCCTAGAAAGGAGCCCTTGTAGCTGCCCACAAGTAGATGTGGATCTAAAATTGGCATGAAAGTAGTGGAGTGAGCTCAGAATAGCACTTATGGAGGGTTCTCACGCTGTTTATAAAACAAACAAAGTGATGCTGCCCTTGCTCATAGCCAGGCATTGCCAAACTAAAGTCCACGTTTTGATGAAGCACAGACAGCAATGCAAAGGGAACCCGTTTCTGTGCACTGGAAAATAGCTGCTTCCCTCTTACCGCTGGCTGTGGTCCTGATGGCTGTGTCCTCTCTCTTCCCATGCTCCAGCTTGTCCTGAAGGTCGCTGGGGCCCAGGCTGCCAGGAAATATGTCCGGAGTGTGCAAATGGTGCCCGCTGTGATCCCACCACCGGAGCCTGCCTGTGCCTGCCTGGATACACTGGCCAGCGCTGTCAGGATGGTGAGTGCTGCTGTGGGGAACCTCACACCTGAATGGGTGTCTGTTGTTGGGATGGGGGCTCTTTAGGTCAACCTGGAGTACCTGCTCTAGCGAGCAGAGCACCCTGCTATCAACCAGGTATAACCACACTCCTCAGAGCGGGGCTTAGCATCATGCACGCCCCTGTTGCCTCACACTTTGGGGCACAAGGTTCTTCCCTTGAAGCCCCTCTAGTCCTATCTCCACAGTGGTAACTTCTGCACCAGCAGAAAGGGAATAAAACCCTAAGGCCCTCGCCCCATTCAGCCCGGAGCTGGGCACCGATGCTTGGAGCACACGGTGGTCCAGCCGGAGCGCAGCCCTCGCCACGGTGTCCTGGCAGTCGCCTGCAGTTAGTCCCTGTCTGCATTGGCAGTGTGTCCCCCCGGCTGGTTCGGCGCCGACTGCCAACAGAGCTGCAGCTGTGGGAACGAGGGCCATTGCCATCCTGTGACGGGGACATGCAGCTGTGCCCCTGGATGGACGGGGTACAACTGTCAGAGAGGTATCGTACTTGCTCTTGTTACCCATTGCTCCTAGCAGACACTGTGCAAAGCCCTGCTGTCATCTGCTTCATTGGCATCTTCATGCTGTGCCTCTGCCAGAGAACTCGCTGAAATCCTTTAGGTCTCTCCACTCTGTCCTGCCAGCACCACTGGGTGCCACTTGCTTTCTGTACTGGGCTTGCTTGCAGAATGAATTCCCATCAAGCACATGCTAATGTAGCACCCGCTCTCACTGTCCCCCAGGGCTTTCTGAGGGTCAGCAGCCGTGTTTGTCCTTGTGCCCAAGTGAGCAGCTGTAATCAGTGACAGTAACACCGCCAGGAGAAGGCAGTGCTGTGCCCACAGCTCTGCTCACTGGAGAAGCTGGGCAAGTGGAGCACAAGCTGTTGATGGATCAGCTCTCTTCTGTGTTTCAGCCTGTGATGTGGGTCGCTGGGGTCCCGACTGTGCCCACACCTGCAACTGCAGCAACAGCGATGGGAGCTGCAGCGCGGAGACAGGGCAGTGCTCCTGCGAGGCCGGCTACACGGGCAGCCACTGCCAGCACAGTGAGTGCTGCTGCTTGTTCGCCCAAGCAGAGCTTGTTCTAGGGGAATGGCATTGGATGGACAGGCCAGAAAGCTTCCAGATTACTCCAGCAGTGCTCCTTGATTCAGTCTCGAAGTCCAGTCCCCATGCCCTGTCTGTGATGCTGCCAGTCCGGTCCTGTCCTGGGGGTGGTTGGGTGGATGGGTGCACATCTGTAAGGGTTATGGTGGAACCCACTGGCTATTACAAAAAGCAGTCGCCAGACACTATCATTCCGCTTAGAGCCCAAGATCCTGCCTTACCACAGCTCTCCAGGGACACCAAGAATGGACAGGTTCCTCATTCCTGTTTTCTTCTTGCTAGAGTGCCCGGAAGGATGGTTTGGGCTGAGCTGTCGGCACCGGTGTCAGTGTGAGAACGGGGCTGCCTGTGACCATGTCAGTGGGGCCTGTACGTGCAGCCCGGGCTGGAGAGGAACCTTCTGTGAGCACCGTGAGTACCTGTACTCTGCCATGGTCTCCTTGTGGCAGGGTCTCCTTGGCTGACTTTGCTCTCCCATTGCAGCAAAGAGAATCTCTCAGGATAGTGATGGGGAAAACCCCATGTCCACAAGCTGCTGAGTCTCTGGTTTTAATTCTTAAGAGAAAAGGTCGAGGATAACATCGAAAAAGGCTATTATAGTGTAAACAAGGAGTAAAAGCACAGCTTCCTTGTCTACACACACGGCATACAGGGGCTTGGAGCAGCCTCACAAAGGGGTCCCTGGCTCCTCCATCAACCTGCTCTGCCTCTTGGCGGTCAGAAACTTAATGCCATGGCTCTTCTGACCCACCACAGCTTTGTCCTGGTCCTTGAACATCCATAATGGGCATGCATCCGATATTCTGCTGGGGGGAGAGCCATTAAGAGGTGGCTGTCACACTGGTGCAGCATTACATCAGCAAAAAAGGCCACCAAGAGGCATCTGCTCTGCTGAGAGCTTTCCAGCTCTCTGCATAGGCATGTTGTGGGGATTTCTCCTTTGTTTTCCCAGCCTGTCCTGATGGATTTTATGGACTGGAGTGCCAGCAAGCCTGTGACTGCCTCAACGGTGCCCACTGCGACCATGTAACAGGGCAGTGCTACTGTGCCCCCGGCTGGGACGGGCCCCACTGCAGCCAGGGTACGGGTCCCTGCACCTGGGTGGGGTGGAGGAGGGCAGGAGCAGCCCCAGCACTCTGAGGTCTGGGGGTCTGTTCCCCCATGTGAAGTTAATGCTGCGTAGCAGAGAAGTGTTTGGTTTGGAGAGGGGCTGGGGGGGCTGAGCACGTTGTTGTTGAATGCAGTGAGAGCTTAAGCATCCTGCAAAACAGATTCCAAATGGACAGAACGATGTGACAGTGATGACAAGAACAGTGTCCCTGTTTGGACATCAGCCGCCTGTAGATTACAGCACCATAAACCTCAGCTTATGCAGCCGTCCCCTGCAGCCACTGTCGGTTCCTCTCCCAGACACGGGCATTTGGGATGTTTGGGAAGAGCCTGTCTGCTGTCATTCATACCCAGTAACAGCCCTGCCTGCTTCTGCTCCCATGAAGTGTGCCCGGAGAACAGGTATGGCCAGAACTGCAGCCAGACCTGCCAGTGTCTCAACAACGCGACCTGCAGCCACGTCAGCGGCCGCTGCCTCTGCGCAGCCGGGTGGATGGGACCCATGTGCCAGCAAGGTAAAAGACCTCATAGTCACTTCCTAACCCAGGCTGCTGCTTCCCCTGCCAGTGCATGGAAAACCCCGTTCCTCTGCGGGGGTTGGAGTTTTCAATGAGCAGGACTACAAAGAAGCAGAGGCAGTGCAATAGCAAGGGCAGATTGCAAGGGAGACCACAATTAGCTGGGCAGCCTTGATTTATTCACTGAGAGACAAGCCAAGAGATTGCCTGCTCCAAGAACACCAGAAAGTGCAGTTTCATAGTGGCACATAGGGAAGCAGCTTTGCCATCTGAGCATCCGAACACCAAGCCAGTGACGTCTTTGGGCTCAGCTCAGGGAAACTGCATTCATGTGCTGAAATGGCTTTTTTTCTCTGCCAAGCGCCGGCACTGTCTGGGGTGAGGAGAGGAGGATGTTCTGCAGCTCAGGACCAAAGGTGTTGGCTACCAAATGAGCATCTCTCCTGGCTGCTGAACTCACCCAGCCGCTTTTGTTTCGTGTATTTGCCACCACCAGAGCTAAGGAGGCTCTAAAGAGATGAGGCACCAGTTCTAAGTGCCATCACTGCCTTACCTGCACTGCTTAAAACACCAAATGTCCTCCTGTGGGCAGCTTGGCAGCTAGCTGGAGTCATAGGCTCCTCTCCCTGCCTCTCATTGCAAGCTCCAACCACCTCATTTTAAATCAGGCTGTTTGCCTTTGGAGGCATCTTCTGACTGCGGTATTTGCCTGCTTTTCCCTCAGCGTGCCCAGCAGGTTCCTATGGGAAGAGCTGTCGCCAGCGCTGCCTCTGCCAGAATGGAGGCACGTGTGACCCTGCCACGGGGCTCTGTGCTTGTCCCACAGGATGGACAGGGCTGGCCTGCGAGCGGGGTGAGTACCGGTGTGTCGGCAGCGCTCACAAAGGGGCTCTGGCACAAACCTGACCTGTTTTGGACCTGTTTTCCATCGGAGGCTGGGGGTGATGGGTGGTGCGCACCCACGAGTGCAGTGATAGGGTTTGCATTCAGGGTGGTGGGTGTCCGGGTGGTGTTTCACTGTGTGCCCCCTCCCAGAGTGTGCCCAGGGACAGCACGGACCCGACTGCCAGAAGAGCTGCGAGTGCCACCATGGAGGGCTCTGTGACCGCCACACCGGGCTCTGTGCCTGCCAGCCCGGCTGGACCGGAGAGAGCTGCGAGAGCCGTGAGTGGGGCACGTGGGCAGGATGGGCACCGTGTGCTGCAGCAGTGCAGCATCAGTGCTACATCACTGCCCTGGTGTTGCATCGGTGCTGCATCACTGCCCTGGCACTGCATCAGAGCTGCATCACTGCCCTGGTGCTGTATCAGTGCTGCATCACTGCCCTGGTGCTCTATCAGTGCTACATCACTGCCCTGGTGTTGCATCAGAGCTGCATCACTGCCCTGGCGCTGCATCAGAGCTACATCACTGCCCTGGTGCTGCATCAGAGCTGTATTAGTTCTGCATCAGAGCAGAACACTGCAGAGAGGGCGTGTGGCTGCTGTGATTCCAGCTGTGTGCCCTGGCTATGTTCACCTGAAAGCTGTCCTGAAAGCGATGGTGCACACAGAGGCCACACAGCAGCCTGCAGCGGTGCTGGGGGTGAGGGATGGGATCCGCAGAGCAAAGCCTCCAGGCCCCAAGCAGGGACACACGGCAGGGACAACACTTCCTCTGTCCCGTTCAGTTTAGGAGTAACAAAAGGTCATCTTTCCATTCCTTAGTCCACACTTTACTGATTATACAGACCCTAAATCCCTGGCTTCAGTCTGAAGCCCCAGCAAATAATTACATATGTCATTCGGCAGGCTCCTGTGCTCACCTTATCTTTAGATGTAACACATACCCTGGAAATCCCTTTGCTATGAGGAAGTGTTGAAAAGGCTATTGGCCTTACTAAGAGGAGCAACAGTGACTTCATCAAGTATCAGCACATCAAGAAGAGATCCACAAGCTTCTTCCCTTTCAGGGGTCATGGGACCTCAGCCTGGCATATTCCCTAATATTAGGGTGTAAAAGGCATGTCCTACTCCAGTGCTGTTACTTGTCTGGCATAAGGGAGCTGCCCACTGCAGCTACATCTGCCATCAGCCTCATCAAAGGCTCTTAGTTTCCCGCCTGGCCGTGCCTCAGCTTCCAGAGGTTGCAGATGGGTTTGCTGCCAGCCAAGGGCAACCAACCACATCCTCCCCTCTCAGAGTCATGTCACACTCTTCCAGAACCCAGAACCCCAGTAGTGAGGTCCCTTGTAATGAGGCAGCATGAAGCTGCTGGGTTGGACATTATGAAGGATGGGCACTGGGAGGTTTCGGCTCTGAGTGTCCCTTGTGTTTGTCCATCACACCCTGGGGACCCTCCCTGCCTCCCCCTTCCCGCAGCTGCTTGCGCTGAGCTCACCCACAGGTTCGCTTTTAGCATTTCCTTCGATGTAAGTTAATTAAAAAACCCACCCACAAATGCAGAAATTACACATTTGGGTTATTTTAATGCAAGAATCACCCCCTTGGCTTCCCAGAGCTGTACTGCAAACTCTATGTGCCAATACCTCCCTAGCTGCGGGCACAGAGCAGCCACCTCCCGCCACAGCTACATGTACAAACCCATCCCTTGCGTGGCTGAGCAGCCTGTTTGGACAGGGACTCACTGAGTTTGCTGCACTCATTCATGAGGCAGAAGTGAAAATGAGCTTCGTGGATTCTGCTCCTGCAGTGCTCACTTCTGCACGGTGCTGGTACTGCACACACATTGTTCTGCTGCTGCGTTACAAAGCAGGTGCTTCTACAGCAGGAAAAACAGCAAAACTAAATGGTGATTTAAACACACTGTGCTGGCACCCAGCTCCCATTGGACAGTGCCAGGGATAACACTTCCAAAACCATGTGGTGCAGTTGAACAGAGGCTCTCACACTGAATTGGTGACCATGAGCAATGAAGCTTCACACCCATATGCCCTGAGTGGTTTTGACTGGTGATGCTGCACCAGAGAGGGATGGCAGTGCCCATGCAGGCAGGCTGGTGCTGCCTATCACCACCAAACCAAAGGCAAGAAGAGCTGTTGGCTCCTGCCACAGTGCTTGCCATAATACTACTATAGCATAGCATAGTATAATGCCTTTGCTGGTGGCAGATGTCACTGGTCTTGTCACAGCACTGCGATGGCTTGGCAGCACTGAAAGGGACAGTAGTCCAGTGTGTGCCTGCAGCAACTGAAGTGAAAAAAGACCTACGTCACCTTTTGGGGGGTAATTTGTTGTCTCTCCCATGTTTGCATCTCTGCAGCTTGTCCAGAGGGGCTGTTTGGGGCACGCTGTGAAGAGCACTGTGACTGTGGGGACAATGTGACGTGCCATCATGTTACTGGTGCTTGCGATTGCCCCCGCGGCTGGAGGGGCCGGCGCTGCGAGAAAGGTGAGGCGGCCGCATCCCTTCATGGCACAGCCACACGCCACCCAGTCTCAACCACTGCCACAGGCAGGGACACCTTCCACTAGAGCAGCTTGCTCCGGGCCCCATCCAGCCTGGCCCTGAACACTTCCAGGGATGGGGCAGCCACAGCAGAATCCCTTTGCTTGTTTTCCCACAGCCTGCCTGCCAGGATCCTTCGGGAAGGGCTGTGCCAGCCGCTGCGCCTGTCCCCTGGGAGCGCCCTGCGATCACATCACCGGCCGGTGTGACTGCCCGCCGGGATTCATGGGCTCTGCGTGTGAAAAGGGTATGGAGATGGGAGTGAGCCTCTTCCAGCCCCACTGACAGGCTCTGGGACAGGACAGGTCAAGCAACTGCTGCAGAAAATAGAGGAGGAAAACAGGAAAAACAAGGAAAAAAAATACCCCAAGAGCAAGTGGTGCCAAGGAGCAGCTCACATCTTGGCAGCTGGGTGCATGCCTGCACAATGTTAGCAAAGCAGAGGGAGCCAAGTGGGAAATCAGAGCTATGTATTTATCCAGAGGATTAGCAATAAATCACTATTAAAATGAGCTCCTGTGGGTATGAGCAAGTCTGGAAGAGCCAGGGGCATGTGAGCACATTCCTTACCCAGAGAACAGGGGTGTATTTGCCATGTCTGTGTGTCTAGGGATGGGAGCTTGTGGGATTATGAGGGTAGGTCAGGCTAGCATTGCAAAAGGCAGCTAATGCCCTTAAGTGCTCAGTGTTCTTTTCAATCCAAGTCTTTCCTGGAGTCAAGGGACCATTTGCATGTGGGTCTCTTTGCTTTTTGGGTGGCAGAGGACTCTCACTTCTAAGGGCTTCCTAAATCCTGGCTTAAGATGAAAAGGGGGGAAAGCCTCGCACAGAGGGGTGGGATAGCCCCTGATGTGTGAGCTGAGTGCCCTCTCTCCTGATAGCCTGTCTGCCGGGGACCTTTGGTGAGGGCTGCAGCCGGATGTGCCGGTGTGCCGGAGCCACCCAGGAGTGCCACCCGGTCACCGGGGCCTGCACCTGTGCCCCCGGCTTCCATGGCCCTACCTGCCAGCTGGGTGAGTCCTCTCCATCCCTCTGCTGCTTCACGGACCCTTTGCTTTGTCCCAAAAGCTTGGTGCCAGTGCTGAGACATCACCCCTGGCACAGGGATGGCACTGGGGTGACTGCTGGAGCAGCCACAGCCTGGGAGCACGGCTCACTGGTGTGGCCTCAAGCACAGGTCCTGCCAGGTTTCCTGTCCTGGTTTCTTGCCGTGGTTGCCTTTGTCCTCATTGGCATGGCTGAGGTCTCCTCACCCTGTTCTTAGCCATTGCTCAGCTCTTGCAGCTCAGGAGTCCATCCAGGCAAGTGTTCACTTGCTGCTTTGTCCAAGCCTGGTCCTGCACACAGAGAGGCTCTGACCTCTGCAGTGCCCCTCACTGACTAATGGAGAGTAGGAGTTCATGAAAACAAAACATCACCCAGCCTGTGCTCAGGCTGGGGATTTCCTTTGGAACTGGGGGCTATTTCCCAGCTTAATTGTCAGCAGAGAGGTTCTGCACGTCCCAAAGCTGTTGTTTGTTTGCCTGGAGGCTGCTTAGGAATGTTTTCTGTTCGGCTCCTGCTGAACGGGAGAAGCTGTCGCATTCCTGCACTTCAGTGTGTGCCACTGGGAGGGCAGGGGCACCCGAACGTGGCTTGCAGGAGCCTGTGGTGTCTGGGTCACATCTGCCACAAGCAGCTCTGGAAGCGATGCGTGTGTGGGGGCTGCTGTAGCTGGCTGCCTCGTGACTGCTTTGGAGCAGCTCAAAGTGGATCAGAAACCTGTTGACTGCGCCAGCCTGGCACAAACCCGCCTCCAGCAGAGCCGTCTGCTTCCTCCGGGGTGAAGTGCCTGTGTGAATGCACGTGGTGGGCTTTTCCAGGGTGTTTTTCCAGGTTATCCCCCTTCCTTTATCCCGCAGAGTGCTCCCCTGGCTGGTACGGCCGGAACTGCGAAAGGGCTTGTGAGTGCAAGAACGGGGCCCAGTGTGACACTGCCACGGGGATGTGCCACTGCCCCGCGGGCTACATCGGCGCTGACTGCAGCATCGGTGAGTGCCTGGCCCAGCCGGGGATGAGCCCGCAGGAGGTGAATGGTGGCGGGTGCAAATCCTGCGCACAGCGGGGCTGCCAACCCTGCACTGCTCCATCAGCTGTGTCACTTGACAACCTGTGCTGTCAGCAATGCCACCCTGCTTTGGCACAGACCGGTTCATGCAGTGCCAGCCTTTCTGTGGGAACGCATCTCATTTTCTCTTTCTTAACCACAGAAGCATTTTCTTGCTCTGCTTGTTTTATGCCAATATGATTTCTCCACTGTGAAGGGCCTGACGCATCAGCCTTTGCATCACTGTATTGCTGTCTTGCTGCTGAAAATGCTTTGCTCCTCCTAAAGCTCTTTCAGCCTGTCGGCCACACTGCACAGGGCTGTGGTCTTCTCCTGCCTCTCCATGGCTTTACTCATTCCATTGGGAAGTCTTTGTGTGACCAAAGCAGCTCAAGGTTTCCCTCACTCCAGGGTGTCCCTCTGGTCGCTACGGCAAGGACTGTGCACGGCTGTGCTCCTGTGGGGAAGGTGCTACCTGTCACCCCATCACTGGAGACTGCATTTGCCCACTGGGAAGAGCTGGTCCCACCTGTGAGCAAGGTAAATGTCACCAGTACACGCAGGTCCTGAGTAGGAGCCAATTTCCTCACCCGGATTGCTCTTCTTGTGCTGGGGTGCTCCTGTCTGAACTGCTCTGTGTGCCTCTGGTCCCGCAGGCTGTGAGAAGCACCGGTTCGGGGTGGGCTGCCAGCAGACCTGCTCCTGCCGCAACGGAGGCCTGTGCCATGCAGCCAACGGCTCCTGCTCGTGTGCGCCTGGGTGGACCGGGGAGTCCTGCGAGTCAGGTAACCCTGACTTCAATGCATGGTCCTGCACGGGCCCAGTAGCTGAGCCTGCTCAGTCTGTCCCACACTGGGTCCAGTTCCTGTCCTCCCCACCTCTGCCTGTTCTGCCTCATCCCATCACATCCCTCTGGAGCACAGAAGGGGGTCAGGGATGCTTCACTGCATCTTCCCTGCAGAATGCCCACCAGGATTGTATGGTGCCAACTGCCAGCTCCGCTGTGCCTGCCTGCACAACGCCTCCTGTGACCCGAGAACCGGAGCCTGCCACTGCCCTGCAGGGCACTACGGGCCCCTCTGCGAGCACAGTGAGTTGTGGCAGCAGAAACACCTCTGCCTTTGCATGGGGTGCCGCTTTCTAGAGCTCTTCCAGAGAGCAGGACCATAGGACCAAGCTATGACCTGCTGCAGTCGCACACGTGGCTGTGTGCAGCACGGGGCTCTTCTTTTCTTACCAGTGTTCATACCCAGGCAGCAGAATGGTCACAGACAAGGTAATTTCTATTCTCTATTCTATTCACCGTACAGAGCTGCCTTTCTCAGGCAGATGAGCACACACATCACCACTGCACATCTTAGGGTTGGGTAGCCAGAAGAGAGCTGCATGCATCAGGGCTCTGCTGGAAGAGAAAGGCTCACTGCTTCTCTCTGGTGGGCTGATGGAGGCTTTGCTGCAGAGTTAAGTACAGCTGAGCCTGGGTTCATCCCAGCCATGCTTTAACGAGCTCCCCTTCCGGCTCCGTCCCAGGTTGTCCCCCGGGTTTCCATGGAGCAGGCTGCCGGGAGCACTGCGACTGTGAGCACGGAGCAGGCTGTGATCCCGTCACCGGTCGCTGCCGGTGTCCTGCTGGGCTCCATGGCGAGCGCTGTCAGACAGGTACCCATCCTCGTCCTGCGAACAGGCAGGATCCTGAGGGGGGATCTCTCGCTGCATGTGCTGTATCTCACCTCCCAAAACAGGCTGCAAGGAGGGAACGTATGGAGAGGGATGCCAGCAGGTCTGCGACTGCATCGGCAACGCATCCTGCGACCCAGCCACGGGGCACTGCCTGTGCCCCCCCGGGAAAACTGGCCTGAAGTGTGGCTCAGGTGAGTTGAAGCAGTGCTTGGGAAGGTGGAAAAGGGGACCCAGTCCTAAAGTGGATGCAAACCCCTCCTGTTGGAGCTAAATCCTCATGGAAGGAGGCTTTCTTTTTTTGTGTGTGTCCCCCAAAGTAGAGAGAGGAAATCTCAACAGTGGTCTCCCTGCCAGCCTCTATTTGTAGTCAGATCTGAATGCAAATGCTCCCCCAGCCTCCAGTGCCTTCATATTTAGCTCACCTGAGTCAAAAGGCTGAGGATCAATGTAGAAGGAACACCTTGTTAGCCTTGGGGTGTCCTGTATCACCAGAGCTCAAGAGCAGGAGGGAGGGAAAGGCAAAAATCTCTGCCTTCCCTTACATTCAGGCTCCCCCACAGTGGGAGGTGCCTGTGCCCGGCAGCAGCATCAGGCTGAGCCCCAGAGCCCAGCACCTCCCTGTTCCTCCCCAGACTGCCGACCGACCGAGTATGGCCCCGGCTGCAGCCTGCCCTGCCAGTGTGCCCCCAGCAGCTCCTACTGCAACGCTCGCAATGGCCAATGCCTCTGTCTGCACGGGTACACGGGACCGACCTGTCGGGAAGGTAACGTATGGGTGCAGCGCCACAGTGAGTACCAATGAACGGGGGGGGACCCCAGTGCAGAGGCTGCTGCTGAGGAGGAGGGATGCGGTGGGACCCATGCTTGGGCTGCAGCTCATTGTCTGGTGGGTTGGTTGTGGTAGCAGTTTTAGCTGAACAAAAACCAGCCACACAGTGTAGCACTTCCCAATGCCCTGCCCAAAACATGACTGACCCCACTGGCTTGGAGCGAGTCCCCTGCAGGTGCTGGGATGCTGGACGGACAGTATGCCTTGCTTTGCAGGTGGTACCCCCCGTCTGCCATCGGCCGAGCACCCCTCCTCAGTCCCAGGTCAGTAACCAACCAACAAGTGGCCTCTTGCACACTGGGGTGCAGGCAGCAACCTGAACGCACTGCTCCAAGGTGGAGCAGCAGAGCCCGGCTGCGAGCAGTGATGCTGGAGGTCAGCCTTGAGCATCACCCCTCTGAGACACAGACACAACCAACAGTGTCTGACCCATCCCGGTTTCCCTTACAGCAGCGGAGCCCACCGGCTCATCTCCATCCCAGGGTGGGCTTTGGCCAGGAGCGCACTAGGTCCTGCAGCCACCTCCCGCACTGTGGCCAAGCAGCTACCTGAAGAGTCAATGACCTATTGAATGAACTTGTTTACAAGCCACATCCTGACAGCCCAAGCTGCTGCTTTTGGAGTTGTCTGAGCCAGGCTGGAACACCGAGTGTCACCAGTTCCACCACGATGGCACGTGCTGGGCTCCCCATCACGCACACTGGCACCGGCCAGACACCAGCAGAAACAGTTCAGAAGCCATTGCTTCTCATAAGCAGACTTTTGATAGCTTCTGGCAAATTGCTGCCCTTCTCTTTTGGGTGCTGGGCTGGGGGAGGGGGCTGAAATTTTGGCCCAAACCAGGTATTTATGCAACCAGACCTATGGGAAGCTGTACAATGGTGGTGGCAGGACTGATGGCTGAAGGTGCACGGTTCTCCTGGGATCATGCCTCCTGCAGAAGTGCCACCTCCGCTGGATCTTTGAATCTGAATTTGCAATGATCTCTCACTGCAAGTTATGAGAGGTGTTGGGCTCTGGCACTTACCGTGGTGCCTGCAGCATGATCCGCTCCACCAGTCCAGCAGCAGGCAGTGCCATTCTCACCCTGGTGCCGCCTGCTTTTGCTCAGCTTTCAGGAGGTCAGGAGCCTGTTTTTTGTACCAGGAGTGTGCCATCCCATGCTGTTTGCTCCAACAAGAAGGAAGCCTAAAGGAAGTGCGACAATCCAAGATACGCTGTGGACAGACACAAAGCTCTTGCCTTGCTCGGTGAATGCAAAACTCTACTTGAATGCTCTCACCCCAACCCGGGACGTGTTATTTTGGCATTCCAGCTGGAGCCCAGCACTGGGAAGGAGATGGAGGTGGGAACAGCAGCTGGATCCTGACTCAGTGGGGAACACGGGGCCATGGCAAAGCCTCAGCTGCCACCTGCAGCAACCAGGAGCACAAGAGCCCAGCACGGCCCGAACTGCTTCATGGATTTGCACAAAGCTCTGGGGAGCAGAGCCCGAGAGCTGCCCATGGCAGGAGACACCAGCTCTGCGAAGGAGACGGGCTCTGCCCGGCCAGCACATCTGCCTCTGCCGCCGCTGCTGCAGCCCAGCCCTGCGCGGGCACTCGGCCTTTAAGTTATTGCCACAAGGGCCAACTGAAAATAATAAAAGAATTGTTTCTTTTCCGGATGGGATTTATTTTAATCTGTACAGAACTTGCAAGGTTTGGCTAATTCTTTTCTTATTTTATTTCTTCCTGAACAGTATTTTTTGCGTTAGATATCACTATTGTGAAGAAATGATGTTAACAGAAGGACGTAGTGAAGGACCAAAACGGTGTCGTTAAGGTTGGACGCTGAATGATTGGTAAGCGGGGAGGAGGAAGAGTTTGTCCATGTGCCAAACGCCCCTGACCCCTGCTCGTCGCGCTGCCCCTGCTCCAGACAATCACACCTTTGGTGACCTTCGCCTTGAGGCGGCCGGGGCAGAGCACGAAGGTTTCTGTGTGTTCCCCGGCCAGCAGCGAGCGACAGCCCCGCACCGTGCGCCTGCGCCGAGCCCCCGAGCCGGGCTCTGCAGGGCCAGCAAGGAGCCGGCTGGTGGCAAGTGAGGCCACCGCGTGCCAGTGGCCACCCGGAGGGGCAGGGAAGGGCTCTGCCTCCGTGGAGCTGCTTCAGGAGAGCACGGACACATCCCTGGCCTTAACCATGGGGATGGATCTGTCCTGTCCTGTCACAGCACAAGGGTCTGAGCTGCAGCTCCTGGACTGGGAGTAAATCATCCATCTGAGGAACTCTGTACCTGTATTGTTATGTCATGATTTGTTCTCCTGTTCATATTTCTTAATACAGTTTGTTTGCCTTGTCTCTTTCCATGTAGCCAGTGTGTCACTGCTTGGATCCCACCTCTTCTATTTAGAATGATGAAAAATCTGAATTCTTCACAGTTAAGAGAAATAAACAGAAAGCCTCACTTAATCTCTATTGACCTTGCCTCTCTCAGTCAATTACACCTCAGACAGCAGGTTTTAGGCAGCAATTCTGAAGGATGGTTCCTGAGATGTGTGTATGTGGAGAACAAGCAGAGGCTGGAAGGATGCTGCCTGCAGAAGGATGCTTTCCTGTTGGAGCTGACAGTGAGGAAACCTGGCTCTTGGTATTGATGTGACACGGAGCTGTCATCTCCATCACTTCTAACAGGTCAAACACAGGGACCCATGGATGCTGCCGCCATTGCACACAGGTCCCTTTTGGACAAGGAGAACTCGCATCTCATTAGGATCCGTTAACAGTTTAATCAAAACAGGCCCATTACAGCAATGCTGCCCCTCTGAATCCAAACCCAGGCAGTGCACAGAGCTGCCTTAGCCCAAAACTGCAGCCACAGTTTCCCACCCCAAAGGCCCTACAGTGTAAAATATCTCATTCATGAAAAACCCAGATCCAAACAGCTCAGCTGGGACAAGAGACACCCCCTCCCCCCCCCCCCCCCCGCTTCATTAATCACTTGTTAGTGAATTCTGAGGGAGAAGGGGCGGAGAGGGGACTGCTCTGCCTTGGGAAGGCTGAGGTTCAACCCTCTGTGACCATGTCCCGCCCCTGCAGGACTGAGTCCCCCAGGTTCAGCTGGGATCTGTGGCATCGCTCCCCTTTGTGCTCCCGGCTCACTCATACAGCAGGGCTTGCAAATTGCTTCCCAGTGCCTGGAGCATCCTATTTCTGGCCAGAGCTGGCTCCCTGAGAACAACTCTTGACTGCACCAGTCTCTGCTGTCTGCTAGTTCAGTGAGTGGCTGAAAGGTGGTGGCACTGCTCACCCTGCAGAGGTCAGAGGCAAGAATAACTGGGAGGGAAATAGGGGGGAAGGAAGAAAATAGGGAATCATGAGAGAAAGAAACAGGTCAAGGAATAGCTCAGCTATTCCTTAAATCCATAAATACAGATTTAAGGTCCTGAAGCCTCTGGGTTCAGGTGTGCTCTCTCTGCCCCGGGTCTTCGCATGCAAGGTGCACAGCTGCTGCCAGCAGGCACTGGCCCAGGCGTCAGCAGGGATGGAGACTGCAGCACAAGCTCCTTCACAGAGCCCAGAGCACAGCCGCAGCCTTTTCAACTCGAGCCAAGCCCGGGGCTGCCTCCTGAAGCCTGTTCCAGGTCATTAATATCAGTGCTGGGCAGCAGTGCCTGGCTGCCAGGTCTCACATTCATCAGCTGCTGTCGCAGCTCCTACCCAGACGGGTCCTGAGCGATCAGAATTGCTGCTGGTGGCTGAACTCAAATGAACTCAAGGAGGAGGGCTCCCCGCTCCCTTCTTGCTCTGGGCTCAGTCCACAGGGGTTTGGAGGCCCCTGAAACGAGTCCCAACGAGGCACCACTGCTGGGCTGGCAGCTACACGTCGGTCTCGATGCGCAGCCGCTCCATCCGGCGCACGTTGCACTCCACGGCCGTGCGGCTGGTGATCTGCCGAGCGCAGGCCTGCGGGAACCAGCCCCTCTCCCCGTCCCGGAGCCGCTCCCCCCAGCACCAGCCTAGGAGGAGAACAGAGCTGGTCACGCAGCGAGGAATGGCTGCGGCTCCTGGGGATGCGTTGGGAGGGCTGCATCACTCCCCCTCCCATGGAGGTGCCGCTGGGGGCATCCAGGGAAAGCTTTGCACAGGGGGAGTTTCTGATTTACTGCTGCTCTGGGGCTTGTTTCTCACTTCTGAGGTCTCTGCTAGTGGCAGCCAGCCACAGCCTACACACAGGAGTCACTGGTAATGCAGTAGCCACCTGTGGCAGTGCCACCTCCATCAGCCTCCAGAGTCCCACCATCATCCACTGGGACAAGGCACCAGTCAGCAACACAGACTCCACCAAGAGCCACAGGTTCCTGGAAGCTTCTAACTGCTGCAACCCCACTCCACTGGGATCACTGAAGCTTTTCCCCCTCCCATAGCTCCACCGAAGGCAAACCCTCCCCAGCCGCAGCTCCCCGCTCGCTGGCACTCACCGTCCTCTCCCCCCAGCACCAGGACAACGTCAGCCTGCTGCAGGGAGATCTCGTCCGCCTGCTTAGCCAGGTAGGGCTGGGTTATCTCCACTTGGCTCAGATCTGCAGAGCACAGGGGCAGCAGGCACCCAGTGAGAAGATGAGGCCAGGACCCACAGCCCCGCAACCCCGCTCCAGCCCAGCCTGGGTGCCCACCCCTTCAGGTTCCACAGCTCCATTCCCTTCTTGTCCCTGCCCCTCCAAGTACACAGGGAAGGGAAGCAAATCCCAACAGCCTGAGGCATTCCTGGAATTTCATTGCGCCTCCAAGGAAACGTATTTATCATGACTGATAACTTAACGGGAGGCAATTCCTAAGGAGCCAGGCTTGGTATCCAAGTTCGCCTTTCCATCAACACACAACCTCAGCTCCTTCTCCAGCAGGAGCAGGTAAGAGCAGGGTAGAAACACTGTGCCTGCAAATGCTCAGGCTCTGGCACAGCCAGTACCTCCTTTAGGAATTGTGTCCGGCTTCTCCTTTTCCCTGTGCATCAGCGCAGCGATCCACCGGGCACGGTCACTCCTGGCAGAGGGGAAATCCATATCACAAAGAGACTTAGAGACAGCATCCATGTTGCCAGCAGTAGCTGGGAAATTCCCAGCAGGATAGAGGCTTTCAAGGGCAGTCAGACTGGACAAGTCTTTGATCAGAGCATTCAATGTTCAGGTATTTTGGAAGCAATACACACTGCTTATTTGGACACAGAAAGCATTATATGGGAATTATAAGGGAAACCTAGGAGACAGAAAGAAGCAGAACCAGGGAGAAACCAGCACAGGTCCCCCTTTCATGCGAGGAGGAAAAGGTGCAGAACCTCAGGAACCAGCTTATCCCACAAGCACCAACATGCACCCTGTGACATCCCACTCACAGCGTCTCTGCTGACAACACGATCTCCTCCCGCCGGCCCTCACTGTCCTTCTCCATCACCACCCGGAGCAGGAACCCCCCGGCTGCACTGCGGGCTGTGCCGCCACTCCCGGGCTTGCCGGGAGGAGGGGAAGGTGGATCCATGTTCTCCAACTTCTCCACCGTGACCTGGTCCAGCGTGGCATAGTTCAGGACAGCGTAGCTCTCCTCGCTGCGGCAAGGATGGGAGCGGTACCTCAGCCATGTGGATGCTGCCGGTAGGGACCCTGCTCCCTCTCCTGCTCAGAGCCCCATGGGTGAAGTTCAGTGGGCATCACTGAGGTGACTGTCACAGCCAGGACATGAGCTGATGCCCAAGCTAGGACACGGCTCTGCAGGCTTGCGAGCCACCCACAAACATGAGCAAGGCCAAGAGCAGCAGAGCTGCGTGCTTCCCCTCCCAGTCTCAATACGCCAAAACAGCCCAAGAAACCCTTGAGATTTCCCTGTGTGCTGCTTGGGAATGGAGATTTTAATCCTCCCAGTTGTTTACCAGGGAAAGGAAGGGACCACCCAGGACACTCACCTCTTCTTCTTGGTTATGATAAGGACATCATTGAATGAGAAGAGGTAGCAGAGCCTGCCAGCGCCCCGGCGGAAGATGCCGGCCTCTTCCGAGAGCAGCAGGTACAGCTCCCCCCGCTTCAGCAGCCAGCGGGATGCGGAAATCAGCGGGAATGGCTGAAAGGGATCCAGGAGAAGTCTGACTGACTGCCTGGCACATGGGCAAGCCTTCCTGGAAGGATTCCCAGCACAGGTCCCACATGCCTGGGATGGGCCCCTCTAACAGCAAACCCCAGAGTTCCCCTTACCTTCTTCTTCCCAAATTCCAGCTGTTTCTGCAGGGTGTACATCTGCTCCGTCCTCTCCATAGCACGAGCGCCTTCGTTGCAGTTCTTAACCAGCTAGAAACAGAACAGCACCACAAGAGTCATCCTTCACACCAGCACTGCTGGGTTGGCTGCTGCCCTGCTGCAGGCAGGAGAAACAGCCAAGCCCAAACACAGGGTTCAAACAGGTTTGGGGAAAGGCAGCTGGAGGCTCTTCTGCCATGAGATCTCAGGGAGAGAGGTGACACATTTGCTCAGCCTGGAAAAGAATCAAAGCAAAACCACACCAAAACTGAGCTTCACCAAGGAGCAACATGAAGAGGAGGAAGTAATCATCGAAAAGAAAGGGTTAAGAGAGGAGGATGAACAAACAGACAGATGGAAGGCAGGACAGAAGCCTTCCATAGGCAGGTGAAGCATCACCACAGTTCACACACCCCGAGGGTGGCTACAGAGCGCTCTGGCCCCTCTGGCAGCCTGATCACGGCATCCCAGCGAGGCCAAAGGATGGACCAAAGAGGAAAGATGATAAGAAGGAAAAAACCAAGATCAGGTAAAAAGAGTGAGCAAGGGAGAAGACGTGAACATCCAGCAGCTATTGGGGAAGAGACATCTCAAGTGAACCGACGCAGGGAGGAAGACCGAGTCCAGTATGGCAGGCCCAGTGATGGAATGGTGTGTGGGGAAGAGGAAAGGTGGAGAGGTGGCAGCCAGGCCTCACCTTGCTGATGGCTTTCAGGGCTCTGGTGGCCGCTCGATACGCTGCAGTGCACGCCTTTGTTTTCTGACAGACAGTCTAGAATGTCAAGGTAAGATGCTTTAGTGACGGTGCAAGACAGGACCTGCACATCAGCTGCTTCCCTGGGATGTCTGAGGCTTGAGCTGCCCCAGTGCTCAGCAAACTGAAGAAGGGTGCAACACGGCCACCTCTTCAGAGGTGCCAAGCAATGTCACTGTGTGACTTACTTACATCTAACAGCAGAGGAAGCCGGGTTACCCTCTGCATAGGGAGAATGAGAAATGAGATCATTGGCAGGCCTCCGCATTCTGGTTTCCTTTCAATTTGTTTTAAGGTCTCTTTAAATAAGGGGTTTGTGGCTCTGGAAAAGGACAAGAAAGCTCCATTAGCTCTGTTCTTCAGCTGTCAAGGTTTTCCAGCAGCTTTCCATGCAGGAGCAGTGCAGAGCGGCGGGGGCACTGCTCTGCTGCTCAACAGCAGCCACCCAAGCTCCAAGTGGAGATTAGACTGACCCATGAGTGGATGCTGGACAAGCACCTGGAGATGCTGAGTCCACCAAAAGGCAAGTAAAGCCACAGATGTACCAACAGCAGACACAAAATAGACATGTACCACCAGTATGATCTGGGGATGAGGAGCCCCTGTGTGTGTCCTAATGTACCACAGAGGTACACTTATCTCATATACACTTATAGTGCCCCCATTTATCCTCATCCTTCACCCTTCTTACAGCACAACACAGATCACATCCCAGTCACCCAACGCAGACACATAGAGGAGCTTGAACTCTGCTCAGAAAGAAGACAGCCTTCCTTAGGGAAAAGGAAGAAAACACGACTGAGGGAGCCACATGCACGTCCTGGTCCCATCTGCAGCCCTGTAGCATCCCTGCAGCCCAGAGACCCTGGAGGCAACTCCTTTGCAAGCCTGAGTGTGCAGCAGTACTCACAGCAGCCTCTGAAGTGTCCTCTGCTGGTAGACCTCGTTGGAGCAGTAGCTGATGTAGGGACCGAAGTGGTTCGAGGCGTGCTCTTCCACGATGTCACTGATGTCAGGAATGAGGAGGTGTTCCTGGTGCCGCTTCTCCAAGTCTTCGAAGAACCTAAGAAGAGAATTGCACCCAACTTCACTACATGACCCATTACAGCTTGACAAACTAATGTGTGCTTCGCAGTGCTCCCACTGCCACTTCCCCCCTGCTTTCCCAGATAGGACAAGGCTCTGGATCCCTTCTGAACAGCCCAGTTCCACTTGCCTCGTGCTGATGGTCAGGATGTCACTGATGTTGGAGAAGAGGTGGTGGTGCTCTGTCTGGGTCATGGTCTCCTTCAGCTCCTCCGACCTCATGAAGTGGCTCACCAGAACGCTCAGGCTGTGCATGTAGGAGTACTCAGAAGTGATGATCTCAAACATTGCCTGAAAGGAAGCGGGGCAGTGAAGATGCAACAGCACAAACAAGGCAGCGAATTAAAACTTACTATATCATGTTTACATCCAGTTGACATGAAGCCACTGGAAATACTTTGCTCCACAGTCCAGCATTCCCTGTATCATCTCCTGCACTGCCTGGCCTACACCAATAACTTCAGTGTGGTTTGGGACACTCAGTCACTAATAATCTACAGCACTAAGATGTTTTCCCTTCCAGCGGCTATTTCCCATCAGCATCCAACAGAGTTGCCTCATCCCCACCAAAACGAGCAGGCGAGTGCTGCAGTGCTGCCCAGTTCCAGAGGTACCACGGATCCTGCGTGCAGCCCTGCTTGGAGCTGAACCCTGCACGAGAGGGCTCGGACTCAGCCACATGCACCCCCACCGGTGTTTACACTGCACTGTGGGCACCGCCGAGGGATCTCTCACCTCCTGCCGCTTGCGCTCCTCGGGGGTTATCCTTTGCAGGATGCCCGCTTCCAGCACCTGCAGGGGAAAGGCCGGGATGAGCAGACCCTTCACCACCCAGCGTGGTCCTTGCACGCCCTCTAGTGCGGTTTGAGGCTCTGCCCAGCCCCGCACGACGGGCAGCATCGCCCACCGGTTTGGGTTGAAGGGACCTTAAAGCTCATACAGCTCCAACCCCTGCCACGGGCAGGGACACCTTCCACTAGAGCAGCTTGCTCCAAGCCCCTGTGTCCAACCTGGCCTTGAACACTGCCAGGGATGGGGCAGCCACAGCTCCTCTGGGCACCCTGTTCCCCAGGTACCCGCAGGACAACTTGCCTTCCCCCTCTCACAAGCACAACCACAGCAGCTCCACCAGCATCCCAACAAGCCTGGACAGGACCCTGCATGTCCCAGCCAGGGCTGGACAGCCCCAGGACATCCCATTGCAAAGACTGATGCTGCAGAACCATCCACTCCCGGCTTGTTTGCGAGCACGTAAATACACAAATGATGAGCATGGGCCCTACCTCTGGGAGCTGGCTCCAGGTCACTTGTGCTGGGCGATAGCTCTGCACCACGATAGCAGCACCCGCAGGGGACGGCTCCTCCGGGATGGCTTCCTCCAGCAAATCCTCATCTGACTCATGGCTGACAGAGTTCAGGCCCCTCTCCCGGATTTCCTGGTACAGCCGGGGCTCTGCACAAGGAGAGGCACGAGGTCAGCAAAGCCTCTCCCAGCCCATGGCCTCCATTCCACCCACCGAGAGCCCTGCCACGAGCGCTGTGAGCCAGGGCCAGCACCAGCACGCCCAGGTTGGACTTTGCACGGCACCAGTGAACCAGCAGCTCCCGCTTCCCGCAGGCTGCCCCGTGTTTGCCGAGCTGGGAGCGCTCCAGCAACCGGAACGTCATCACACCCCATGGCAATGGTCCTCCTGCTGGTGGGGAAATGGAGGCAAAGCAACAGTCCCAGGCCACGGACATGCAGCAGTGCACGTGGCAAAGGGACCTTCAGTGATTCCAAGCGCCCGGTGTGCTGTGAGGCAGAGGGGATGCTGGATGCTGTAGGGAAGATGGGAGGGAGGCAGCACTCACGGTCCTTGAAGGAGCCACCACGCTTCTGCACCCGCTTCCGCCCGAATGCTCTCTGCAGGAGGAAGAAGAGGAGCAGACGCTGCAGCCCTGGAAGCACTGAGCTCCTTTGGGAAAGTCACCGGCGCGGCCACGCAGCAAACACCGCCCTGCTCTTTCGCTCTTGTTTTGTCTGAGCGCTTATTTGCCTTCCCCAAGTGACTCAGCTTTCACCCTGTGTTATCAGGGTCACCATCTAAACCCTTCAGTAGTGACACCGCTGCCTTTCACATCTGTGTCTCACCTGGACTTTGCCTGTACCGAAGTCTCCCTTTCCCCAGGCCTGCTTCACCCATGTTTGAGCACAAGCAGCCGCACACCCGACCAACCCCTCCCTGCAAACACCCTGCAGAAGTGCGGAGCAGCCGGTTCCCTCCCATGTCAGCTCTTCCCGGGGACCTGCAGCATCGGCTGGTGACAGGGAGGCTTCCCAGGGCAGGAGTCATCACCAGGCTCTGGAGCCAACAGGAGCCGCAGGAAAGGGGCCCTGCAGATCCCACCAGCAGCTCATCACCAGGACGAGATCAACCCACACACAAGAGCAATCGGGTGCCCGCGGGTGCAGAACCCACCTTGCTCCTGCCGGGGCTGTGGGCAGGCAGGGCACTGCTCTCCTCGGACGCAGGTTTCAGTGAGGAGACGGCGTTTGTCGGCCCTGGCTCCTTCATGGCCGCGCGGTAGGACATGTTCCTCAGGTTGCGCTTGAGGGTCCCCCCACCATCCTCCTCCTCGGCCTCCAGGAAGAGGCTGGGGACGGACGCCCGCTTCGGGTCAGGGCTCAGAGGCTCCCGGCTCGACGCAGAGCTCTGGTGCCGGGATGGGTTGTGCTTGGTCCTGGTGGACACAGCCAAACTCTTGGGGATGAGCTGCTGGGTCCCCACCTTCAGCGCGGCCGGGCTGTCCGTGCTGAGGACGATGCGGCGCGGCTCGGCCATGGGGGGGGAGCCCATCGCCAGCAGTGAGGTGGCATCGGGCACCGTGGTGGAGCTGTGCCTCCTGGTGGGGCTGGGGGGCTCCGGACGCACGGGGTGGCACCGGTACTCCAGGAGGAAAGCATTGTCATCCACAGGGCTGCTGGGGGGGCTCCGAGACATGGTGGTGGCACAGGGAACCGGGACACTGTGTAAGACAGACAGACAGACAGATGAGCACCTTCTAGTACAGCAGAGGGCATTTATGTTCAGCTCCCACAGGGAACCTCAGGATAGGCTCCTCTTTCCCGAGATGCTGTACACAGACCGAGCCCATTCACACACACTCATGATGCTCTCCCCAGCCCTGCGCCTCTCCTGCAGCTCCCCGCATCTGCCTTCATGCAGAGCCGTGCAGGATGCGCCCAGGCCTTTCCCTTCCTCATTGCTGTGAAAGCCCCACGGGCGCCTCACCACAAGCCTTGTGCTCCTCAAAGCTTGTTCCTGTCCCAAACCGCTCCGGGGAGCGGCTTCACGCAACCAAAACCATCGGCCCCAGTCCCTGCTGCTCCTCATGGGGTGAAACTTCACTCAGCTCCTCCTGTACCACCCACACACCGTGCACCTACAGAGCAAACAACAGAGCCTCTCACCCCACTGCCTCCCCCATTGCATAGTCTGGGGTAAAACTACGGTTTCATTCCTCTCAGCTGACACATTCTGTTCCTCCTCCACCTCTGAGATGGTCCTCCTCAAACGCCACAGACCAGGAAGCACAAAACAAGACTCGAACACATTTCCTGCACCAATGAGCGGCAGAAGGCCAGGACAGACCCAGCCACAAAAGCTCATCTGATCAAGACGCTGCTTCTCTGCCTCCCCTGGATGGGGACACGAACCTCATGGCCAGAGGTCTGCAAACCATCCTGGGAAAGCCTCGCGGTACCCTTAACCCCATCCCGAGGGTGAGTCCCACCTGAAGCACCCGACACCGAGCCACGGGCGCACCCGGTCCCAGCGGCGCTACAGCCCCCCCCCCCCGGCCCCGTTGGACACCTCGCAGGGGCAGGATCCCGCTTCCCGGAGCTTCACAGCCCCAGCGCGCACGGACCCGCCGTGCCGGGAGCCGCCTGCGCCGCGCCCGCACCCGGAGCGCCCCACGGGGAGCCCCGGCCCCGGGCACTCGCGTCGGGACGGACCCAACCCCGGCACTCACGGCGCTCCCCTCCGCGGAAGAGGCGCTGCCGGCGCCGGGCCCCGCCTCCTCCTCCCGGGCCCGGGCGGGGAAGCGGCGGCGGCTCCGGGTGCTGCATCGCCCCTTCCCCGGAGCCCGCTCCTTCCGGAGCCCCACGTGTGCCACCCCCCACCCCCCCCCCCGGTCCCACCGCAAAGCCCCGACCGCGGCGCCCGCACGTACCCGCACCCCTCGGACCCAGCGCGGCGCCGGGGCGGGGAGGGACCGCCCCAGGGAGGGACCGGGCCGGGACGGCCCCTGCGGCCGCGGGCGTCGGGGCTCGCTTGGGCTGCGTCCGCGCGCCCCGCAGCTGCGCCCTCGGAGCTCATCTCACTCTCCCCTCTGGCAGGGTGAAGCCATTCCCCTGTCCTGTCCCTACAGCCCTTGCCCGAAGCCCCTCTCCGGGTTTCCTGCAGCCCCTTCAGGCACTGGAGCTGCTCTAAGGTCTCCCCTTAAGGAGCCTTCCCCAAGGGCACGTTTCTGGCTCGCTTTGGCAGCTGAAGGCCGCAGAGGTCACACGTAGCCCCCGGGTCGCTCCGGTGCCACACGCTGCGCCGGGAGCTGCAGCTGCCGGGATTGGATCCAAGGTCAGGCTGGGGCCGCTCCCAGTGCTCAGTGCATTCACTGGGAACGGGCTTCTCCGTGACCTCCTCTTCTGGCCCTGCTCTGATTTCCCCCCCCCTAAAAATGGAGCCTTTTTCTCGCCGGTTCGTGGTGAATCTCAAGTGCTTTCCGGATGACAAAGTCCACTTGTCAGCAATATTCTGTTAAAAGACTGTTCCAGGGCCTGGCTGACAATCGCTCTATTATCAGAGCTTTCTTCTCCCATAGATTTTCCCCCTTTCCCTCCAGGGCTAATAAGGAGAAAGGCTGCAGCCATCATGGAGAGGCAGAGGGTTTCTACTCAAGGGTTCGGCTAAGACTGAGCCCTTTACACGGCAACCTCCAGGGAAGGGCCATTACACTGTATGTAGGATACCATCATTTGATCACGATGAATGACTTTTTGAAGCAGAGACCATTCATCAGTTTTGTAATGCGTGTTGTTAGTTCAAAGACCCTGCTTTCAAGTCATTTTTGCTCCCAGGGCCCCCGCTGAAACATCTGACCTGATCACTGGATCGTTCCCTCTCAGCTCCGAGGTTGGCAGGAAACAGTCTTAACATTTTTATACAGCTCATTGCTCACCCATTCCACCACCCCAGAATGTTCTCGCACCCTTTGGAGCATCCCTTTGGCAGGATGCAGGATCAGTAGCAGTGCCCGGTACTTCAGGACCTCGGCAGCAAGGGGGGGTGTCCTTCATTTCAGTGTGTGAAGCCTTTTTGACGTTCTAAACCAAGCACATAAAACATTAGACAACGAAGGTGCCGCACAGGCAGTGAGGGCTCAGCATTATGCTGTTGTAGTCAATACAGAGGGGTTCTGCCAGCTCTGGGCACTTCACAGCCATCCCATGCAGCCCTGGAAGAGATGTGGACCTGCTGGGACTGCTTCCTCACCCGCAGGTCCCTGGAACCCATCCTTGCACTGAGGGAACTCCAAGATGATGCTGGTACCAGGGATGTGGGATGCACAGTGAGCCCCATGCGGGGCTGAGGGAGGATGCGCTGCAAGCACCCGCTTCCCTCCATCCCTGAGCACTGAGGAGAAAGAGAACTGGGATTTGGGCAGACAACTCTGACACCCAGTTCTTCACCAGGCTGCTTCTTCCTGCCAAACACCCTCGGGCTGCTCCTGCACAAGTTCCCATTCCTATTGCATCCCCTTCAATTCCTGCTTCTCCATCCTTACACCTTCCCTTCAGCAAAGCCCAGAGTAACGCACCCAATTCCCCCCCCACCCCCCCACAGAGCACCTTCTGCTGTTTCTGCCCTCCAGCCAAGAAAATAAAGCTCCCAGGACCACTGCTTATAAAAGCACACAGGTTTATTGCATATCAATCTCATGTATAAATTCATTGTAGCATTGGAAAGATTACATTTGGTATACATTCCTATTCTACAGCATTAACCTCAAAATCAGCTTTTTTCTATTCATTATTTTAAAGGGATTTCTCTACACAAGTACATTTGAATCTTTTATCACAAGCATCAAAAGGAAATGTGTAAAATCGCTCTCTTAATTATTTTCTACACTTCATCTCTTTTATTTCATTATGCTCCCAACAAAGCGATTTCATATTAATTAATAACTGCCAACACTTTTCTTCTTCTTCCTGGGCAGTTGGAGGCTCCCAGCCTCGGACGCGAAGTCTAATCACATTTACAATAAGTGCATCTACGGAATTCTTGTCCTCTCCATAAAAATTCCACAAACAGACACAATAATGACTGCTAAACACAAGTCATGCACAGTTTACTTATAAACATAACAGAAGCAATATACAATCAAGAATGATATGGAACAAGCACCATCCTCTTTCTCAATGTTTTTTAAACATTATATGAAAACCAGACATTTACAATTGATTTAAAAAAACACTATACAGTCCTAAAGGAGAAAAAAAAAAAAAAACCCAAACCCTAAATCAGATCTGTCCTGTAACAATGGGAAAAGGAATGACAAAGGATGCACAGATTTATGATTCTTGCAAGCACAATATATATATGTTTTAAATTACATCTTCTGCAGGCTGGAAATGACATCAGGGCAAAACAGCTCTTGCTTTGAAGAGAATGTAAAATACATTGAGAATTACTGTCAGAATTACTTTGTTCACATGTGAATTGCACATCTGGAAATCAAAGCTGCCTTTTTTTGTCTTTTTCATTCTTTTTTTTTTTCCTTTTTTTTCTTTTTTTTTTTTTTTTTAATATTTTTCCCCCCAAAAGTGGTAATAAGAATTAACGACAGAAAGAAGAGAAAAATAACCTCGGAATCATTCAGGAACGGTTTAGTCACAGTATCACTCAACACTACAGAGAAGAAGTTTCATGGCTTGGTGACAACACTACTGACCAGCACCTCGCAGCAGAGGGTTTTGCCCTGGTGTCGCAGCCCGGGCAGCTCCCATGCCACGCCGCCTCCCGCTGCCCCGCCACGCTCACACACACACAGTACAGCACGTAAGAACCGCAGGTAAAGTCAGCAGAGATTGACCGGGGCGGAGGGGAGGGGGCCTCAATCCAGTGCTTCGACGCTCAGAGTCAACCACGCTCACGTCGTTGTGCAAGTGCTTTTCCAAAGGCTGCGTCTGAAGTGAAAAGGAGCCGCTCCCGAGAGCGTCTGTCGCGAGTCTAAGTGCTGCTTAGGGAGAATCGGAAGCTTCCTCTGGTCTGTTTTGAGCAAGACAGAAACCCAAGCTCGCAGCTTTGTCCTGGGATGCTGCTGAGCAAACCCGGCCGCATTTTGCTGTTGGACCCTGTTTGGTTTGGCTTTGCTGCAGTGCATCTCCTCCTCCCTGCTGCAATACACGAAGCACGGGATGCTCGGGATGCACGGGAAAGGCACATGCCCGGAGCAGACAGCTGGCAAAGAGCAAACCGGGTGCCTCCAACCCATGTGTTCTCTGCACATCCCGCAGGAGGACCTGCTGCAGTCGTGCTGCACCCCCAGCTCTCTGCATCAGCCGCCATGATGAGCATCACCAGTGCTGCCCGCCAGCAGGAGAAAGGGCAGGTACATGCAGCAGAACCATCTCCTCCTCCCTGACCAGCTCAAGCACAAAGGTGTTTGTGGTCAAAGTCATGGTCAGAAGTGAGGATCCGTCCTGGAGCACCTTCACTTCCCAGCGGCTGCCAACTGCATCTGGCTACCCAAAACCTCACAGCGCTTCTCCCCTCCTTGCTGTTGTGTCAATATGGCTATGAGATGGGGAAATACTCTTAATAAATAGACCCTACACAAGCATCCTTAGTTTAAATCCTGCCTCGAGTGGTGCCCTGGCTTTAAAACAAGCAGCCAGCCACATTCCAATGCTTGGCCTTGCTCTATTGACAACCTGGTGGCACCGGGTGGACGTTAACGCAATGGCTCCATGGCCCATTACACCCAAGCACCCCAGCCCTGTCCCGCCACTGTGCCCTGCTGGCAGAACCCACCTCAACAAGCACCTCTCAGGAAACACCCTCTAAAATAAGGGACTGCTTGTGCCAAACCAGCAAATCACAAGCTCAACACCAGCTATGAGCTGCAGCACGGCTCAAGTGCAATCGAATGACAGCTACGAGATAAAGAGAGGTTCAGTGAGGCTTTCTGCTTATTTAATGTGGGAGAATTAAAACTTGCAATCAGTGCTAAATCAGAGGAGATCCTACAGAGACACTGGCTGGAGGGAATGGGAACAAGGCTGAATGAGGAGATGGGGAAAGAAAAAAATCATTTCATGATTTTAAAAGCTCTAATTGCCATGTCCGTAGTCCCTGGCTGGTCTGTGCCCCCCGGTCCCCGGGCAGAGGAGCCCATGCTCTGGAGAGCCATGGGGCAGCCCAATGAGGGACATGGTGGCTGCTTCAGCCCAGTCAGAGCCAACAAACTGTGCTCCTGGAGAAACAACAGGAGGGATGAGATACCGAAGGGAAGACCATATATAACCCAAATAAATCCCCACAGCGACATTTCTTAGTCCTTGGCCACATTATGGAAACCAGCTCACTGCTGCTCCTTGCTGCTCCATCACCTCCTCATGCTGAGAAGCGCGATGCTCACCTCCTCAAGGATTGCTACAACAAGGAACAAACCTCTGGGGCAGAGCACATGAACACTTCCCATTTCCCACAGCTCTTATTCCAGCAGGCAGACAGTGCTGTGGTCCCTATCAGAAAGATGCACAGGTGGATGTGGCCGGGAGCCGTGGAGCTGCAGCTCAGACCCTTGTGCTGTGACAGGACAGGACAGATCCATCCCCATGGTTAAGGCCAGGGATGTGTCCGTGCTCTCCTGAAGCAGCTCCACGGAGGCAGAGCCCTTCCCTGCCCCTCCGGGTGGCCACTGGCACGCGGTGGCCTCACTTGCCACCAGCCGGCTCCTTGCTGGCCCTGCAGAGCCCAGCTCGGGGGCTCGGCGCAGGCGCACGGTGCGGGGCTGTCGCTCGCTGCTGGCTGGGGAACACACAGAAACCTTCGTGCTCTGCCCCGGCCGCCTCAAGGCGAAGGTCACCAAAGGTGTGATTGTCTGGAGCAGGGGCAGTGCGATGAGCAGGGGTCAGGGGCGTTTGGCACATGGACAAACTCTTCCTCCTCCCCGCTTACCAATCATTCAGCGTCCAACCTTAACGACACCGTTTTGGTCCTTCACTACGTCCTTCTGTTAACATCATTTCTTCACAATAGTGATATCTAACGCAAAAAATACTGTTAAGGAAGAAATAAAATAAGAAAAGAATTAGCCAAACCTTGCAAGTTCTGTACAGATTAAAATAAATCCCATCCGGAAAAGAAACAATTCTTTTATTATTTTCAGTTGGCCCCTGTGGCAATAACTTAAAGGCCGAGTGCCCGCGCAGGGCTGGGCTGCAGCAGCGGCGGCAGAGGCAGATGTGCTGGCCGGGCAGAGCCCGTCTCCTTCGCAGAGCTGGTGTCTCCTGCCATGGGCAGCTCTCGGGCTCTGCTCCCCAGAGCTTTGTGCAAATCCATGAAGCAGTTCGGGCCGTGCTGTTGGTCTCAGCCTCGGGCAACTTCACCGAACGTTGTGGAAAACCGAAAAGGAAGGGTGAATCTCATTGGAAATATGCTGATGCTGCCAATTTTGTTCCTTCTGTACCAGAGCCACCCCAAGATGCTTTCCTGAGGCTTTCCTTGCTGTCTGAGGCTCCTGGGGATGTAAAACCAGTCTCATGTCTCCTCTTGGGTGAAAACAGTGAATTGCAAAGGCCTCGTCCTAACGCAGTCTTGGCTTTGTTTATTTAGGTAGCGGTTTCCTTTGTTTTGGCATGCTGGAATGATGCTTCCCCATTGTGTTTCTCCGCACTGGACTGGCACAGCGGCCTCCATCCGTTCTCTTCCATACCATGCAGGCTGCACGTGTCAGGTATTTGCAGGCAGACACGCTGACGGCTGCGTGCTGTTTCTCTCAAGTAGGCCATTATTCCAGTTCTGCAAGCAGTTATTACCTGACAAAATACTTCCAGGAAGCACATCCAGCACTAAAAGATGCTGAACTCCATGGGAAAAGTTCCTCTTGACTTCACATGCTTTGGACACAATGTTCCCTCCAGGCCCCCAGCAGGCTGCTGATGCAGAACTGCAATGGGCGAGATGCAGAGGCCCGTGGTGTCACCCAGCAGCAGCAGTCTGGTCCTCATCATTTCTGCATCTTAGATGCTTTAATGTGAAATTTCTCCAGACACACATTTGAGATCTGCTCTGTGTAGCCAATGTCATCCTTTGCAAGGTTTAAGTGCTTTCTCGACTACTCTAATTCAGCTTTGCCTGCAAAATCCCTGTTCCAACAGCACATTGTAATTGCAATGCAGAGTAGCAGAGACACCATCACAGTGTTTGTGGAGGGTGCTCTGGATCAGCAAAGAGGGTGAGACTCTTATCTGCCAGCAATTGCAGAGTCAGAGACACAACTGGATCTGAGCTATGTGCTTCAATAGAGGGCTGCACCCCTGAGGTTGCTGAAGCAAGGAAATACTCATCTTTCCACTGAAATTACAGGCTGAATGGAGCGTGCGATGCATAGGAACCATCCGGCATAGCAGAACAACCGCAGGCGACAGGAACTGCTGCCACCATTGACACTGACAGGCTGACAGTCTATAAATCCCTGGTTGATAAATCAGAAGATGTGTCCAAACTGTCCTTTGTCAGGTGAAGCTCACCCACCACACACACCAAATTCTTTTGGGGGGCAATGAAACGGGTTGAATTTCCCTTTCCCTGGTATAACTCCAGTGACTGTGTAGAATTGCACCAGGGAGAGGTCACACCTGGCTCTTCTCTTCGTACTTCACTATTCAGCTGAGTTGAGAGGAAATGCTACCAAATGGTTTCAAGCTTCCATTTACAGGCAGGCTCTACTGGCTCAGTGATACCGCTGTGTAAGGTTACAGGGGCCAATGTTTGATTGCACTGTTGCAATTCGTGTCTTGCTCGTGCTATTCCTACAGACTGTGAAATCCTGGGGCTGCATCAGGGTTATGCAGTTCTGGAGAGGTTCATTCTGATAAATTAGAAATGAAAACTCTGGATAGAAAACGCAGGACCTCTGGGTCAGACGCGACGGGTTTCCTTCTCAGCCAAAGGTCCAGACGACTCCCTGAGGCCCCCATCCATCTTCTGCTTGCTGGGATTTTTGCTGGGATAATTGCAGCACCACCGCCTCCTCGCCGGGGCTCTGGCCAGTGCCTTGTTGACCTCTCAGAGGTGGTTGATGGGGTTGAAGGTCCCCGACTCTGAAGCTGCTCCTGCCATGTCCAACCAAGCACCCAGCGAGTTCTGGGAGGACGCGTGGAGAGGAGCGTTCTCAGACAGGGACAGCATCATTGCATAAGCCTGGAGGAGAAGAGAGCAGTGCAGAGGACACGTGTGAATACACACACAGGACAGGCTGAGATAAAGTGTGTGATACACAGCACCAGCTAACCACGCAGGAAATGCAGGCCAGCCGGCACCCCTCGGCCTGGGCTAAGAACCTCTCATCCACACACCAGGATGAGACCCATCACTCTAACTACTCAAATCTGCCATGTAGTTTGTAGCAGTGCAGGCTAAGCCAGGAGAGGCCACCATCCAAATGCAGGACAGGACCAAATCTATGCTGTGCCAGCTCTGCACTTGGTCACAAACCCACACCCTGAGTCTAGGCTCTGCCAGGGGACAGTGGCTACGTGCACAGTGCCAGTTGCTTTGGTTTGTCCTTATACAAAGTCCAGCTATAGATAAGCCAGTGGCTAAGTGAGGCCATGTGCCCCAGAATGGTGCAGCAACAGCCACACTAGCATAGCCCACCAGGCAGCAGGGTACTGCCTGGCATGAGCCCACTGGTGCTTGTAAAAATAGGCTCAGGTATGTAGGGATATAGGCACATATACTTTGCAATGGAACTGGGGCTCCGTTGGCCAAAGCAGCACTCACCACATACAACCCTTTGCAGGGCAAGAGACAAAGATCATGTGTTACCTGGGTCATCAGTACCACGCTTGCCATAGTAGGACCCTTAGTAATGCAACTCTAACGGGGACAATGCAAACCAGTTTCCCAGCTTCAGCCTCTCAAAAGCAAGAGTCAAGATCTACTTGTCAACACATCGATGTACTGTAGGTGTGTGCTGGAAGATACACAGCTTTGTAGTACTATGGACATGCAAGCTTCTAAAATGCTTAAAAGCCAGCCAGAGGGGCTGTGCTGCTCACACAAATGCTGTTCTACCACTGTAAGTCCTGCACTAGAGATGGTTAGAATTGTTCAGGTTAACCAGTCCTGCATCTCACACTATAACATGGATTCAAGAAGAAAAATACCCTTCCCAACCAAGCTCAGGCTGGGCCTAACAATGTAGTACAAACTGTGAAAGAGCAAGCTGTTACTACATGGTTAGTACATTTGGCATATTAGTAACAGGACACACGTAAGAGTCAGGCAAGTGGCTTGAGTTTGAATTGGTTTCACCCAGAACAAAGCTGTGTCCTATCTCCAAGCAGACCTTCCCCAGCTTCAGTACTTGCACCTACTGTGAAGGGGGATGATAAATCAGAAATCATGTTCTGCTTGGCAACTGTGTTAAGCTGCTGCTTTGCTGGACATTTAAAACAGATTTCATGACAAATTCTGTTGCTTGAAGGTTAGGAAGTGACTCAACTGAAGACCCATCCCAAAGTATAGGGAGTCACAAAAACATTTATACAGACAGATAAAAACAGACAGACGCCTCTATCTTTCTCTACAAGCACGTTCTCACAGCACAGGCTACGGGGTGAATTGACCAGGTCACCTAGAACGGATGCCCACTCCGTTCCTCCTCTGTTTCAGTACAGTTGCAACAAGACACAGTTCACATATGAGTCACACATTGCAGTTAGAGTTCCTGGTCACTGGAAGGGGAAAATAAACCTCAACTGTTCGAGGCCAGCTGCTTGCTAATCCTATTGTACGTGCTGGCGGCGAGCTAGGTAAAATGTTCTGCAGTATACCTACCTGGTTTTTAGCCTGCCTGTACAGAGTCTGTTTTATTGTCTCAGAGTCTAAGGTGGAATTAAACACATCTTTAACTTCAAATGCTTCCTCGGCTGCTTTGCGAAGATCCAGCCCCTTCCCAAAATTCGGCATCTGCTCCAAATCTAACAGGCCGGCTTCGTCCTCCTCAATACACCTGTACCAATGACCAGGGGAAGGGGTTGACCTGTTGTTAGCTCATCTCACCGTTCACATCTAGCCAAAGTGAGTGTTGCTAACCCAGTGCCTGCATGCACATACCACGGGGGACTCACAAGCCACATGCGTGAACGGACAGACAAACATCAACATGACACACAATGCAAGGAGCAAAGAAAAAGTGGAGAGCATGGCTGTGCACACACAAGCATCTGTGCATCGCTATTTGTGAATCAGCATGGCTACAATTCCCTTTGGTTGTCTGTGGGGAGGATGCTGTGCACTCCTGGGAATGTTCGACTCTGGATCAACGTCTTGAATCCACTGCTGTGCTTTCTTTGGGTTGCAGTGAAAATAGGGGTGCGCTGAAATCAAGTAAGATACTACTTTGCATCATTTGTTACAAATACCACGTAGGAAACTGAGGCAAAAAGCAAGCTAAGCCTATGCTATGTGTCATGAACTTTAATTCTAGAGGTCTCTAACATGGCTTGACCTCGGGAAAAAAAGCTTCACTTTTTCCCAGAGCTCTGAGAACCTGACCTGAAGTCAACATTTGGCTACAACTAAACTGGGCAGAGCAGCACAAACCAGACTGCAGACATATGCCTCTTCCTTCACTCTGATCAGTGATTTGGAAAGACGTTATCCTCTGAGCTGTGGTACCCTGAAAATACTGGTTTCTGTGTTGGACTAACTGTTCTGATATGAGCTTCTCAAGTCTTGCATCTATGCCTCATCACAGATTCTCCTTGCAGTCCACTTGTTTCGTGTCCCCCACCATGGTGACAATGGAATCTCTGAGGTGAATGCTTACATCAAACCGGAGGTATAACACATGGCTTGAACAACAAAACAGCAGCACTCACGATCTACCACGACACAGGGTCAGGAGTCTGAGCCCCGTTCAACTTCTCAGAGGGAATGGCTCTCCTCACCTTCGGGTGTGGTCAAAGCTCATGGTGAGAGATGTGGGCTCTTCATCCTCTTCATCCTCAAATGCTCCTCGGGGCTCTGCGGTGGGTGACACCGTTTCATCCTGGGACTTCCCTGTCAGGCTGTCATCATCTTCCTCTTCCAGTTCTTCATCTTCATCGTCCACATCTTCTGTTTTCTCATTTGCTAATCCATGACACTGGGAATTGCCATCAATATCCTGGATTTCTGGCCTGAAATATTTGGTCAAGGGGGAAGAAGAAGAAAGAAAAGAAAAGAAAATGACAAATGTAATTTCACCGCAATACATATGAATACAGAGACCCATTTATGTACACATACTTCTGATTTAAACTGCAAGGAAAAGGAAAACCAACATATTTCAGGCATTTAAAAATCTCTCCCTTAAGGACTAATAGCAATGTCAAGTATACACCAACCTCAGTGCCTTTCAAACCAGAATCTTGTTTGGTCTGGATTTAAGTGGTGGTTTTCTATCCCCTAAAATAAAGCATTTGTGAGACAAGCAGCTTTCCTTCTTGTGCTACTGTGTTCTAACAATCTCCCTTCAAGCCACCAGGAGGAAGCTTCCTCACAGTGTAATCTACCAGCCAGCCTAAATACTCTGTCTCATTACTTTTGCTGTTCGTGCCCTATGGGCCTGGCAGACTCCAAAACCAGAGCAGTTTTACATTATGTTACGAGAACAACAGTGGGCTCCCCAGTGCTACGGACCTGGAACCCAGCAGGATGCCCCCAGGTGACATAAAGGACAATTAACATCTCCACCAGAATTTTTACATCAGCGTGTTCCACACTTCTTACTGCTCTTCACGTGGATCACATTGTGATGTGGAATTCTCATCCCTGCATTTTGGCCTCACACCTTAGTAATGGCATTCAATAGCTATTTGTGAAACCAGGACAGCAGCAGGTAAAACACCACTCAGTCCAAACAAGGCTTGTGATAGGGGTAGATAGCTGAAAAGACTGATTTGCTTCCCTACCTTTTATCTGCTAAAGTTGACGCTTGGTTCATCTCACTATTTGCAATAAAATTTCTGATTTCAGAGAAATACGAATCCTCTTTTTCATCTAAAAGTGCATGGTTGTCTGATTCCGAGTTTGGGGAAGAGGCACTGGTCCCAAGGTGGTTTGTAATGACTCCGGAGTGCTGGCTCACTGAGGAGAGAAACAGGAAAAGAGAACGGGAGAAACAATTGGATATTGTCAAAGGTATTATTAAGAGGAAAAATAAAGGAGGAACATTAGCAACAATCCTCTCACTATGTACCAATGATTTAATCCTTCAGAGAAATCTCACGGACCAAAGCTCATGCTTTCCAGACTGGAACAACAGTGAGAAACACAGGTGATATTCAGCATTAATGCATGGTGTAGACAATCTAAAATCACTGCCATTGCAGAGCCGTTTGCCTGTGACTATTCCATAATTACTCGGTTTTCCTAGGCTGGGAAATCACTTAGCTGGCTTCAGCACAGGAGTTTCCTCCTGCACTTTTTATCTGAAGGCAAAGCCTATTTATCTTCTTGAGCTTCACACATACCTACAGATGCATTTCAGGTTGAAAACCCTGGGTAGAGCTTGACATGTCCATATCTACATTGCACCAGGAGGTCTCACCGTGTCCCCAGGAGGACAGCATCATGATCATGCGTTCCAGAAAGGCTTCCCAAGGACCAGAGAGACCAGAGCACGGGGTGTTCTCCCTCCAGCACCCCACCAGCACCACCCAACCATGCCCCTTCCTACCTGGAACGTTCTCGTGCTCGTGTTTCTTAAGATGCCGGTCCAGGTTGGTCTGCTGCCCAAAGCATCGGTTACACAGGTGACATTTGAATGGCTTCTCCTTGTTATGGATGTTTCGAACGTGCCGCTGGAGGTTGGAGGAAATGCTGAATGACCTGTCACAGTATTTACACCTGAAAAATAGAAGCAAATGCCAAAGAGTGCAACGTGAGAGGGGAAAAAAAGAGAGAAAGAGAAAAATCTGACTATCAGAAAGCCAGAAAATGTTGGTCTATAAATCTTTACTCAGCGGAGGACCTGGGAAGCACAAGGCATTAATCATTCCAGACAAATCTGATATTATTGTTACTCAAGGAGCACAAAGGAAGGATTAGGATTAATTAAGAAGCGAGTCGTCCAAACAAATACAAGTTTTAAGCAAAATAATTACTTTTCCACGCACGAATGTAAAAACAAGGCAGGTGAATTTATTTCTTCCACCCTTCTCCTTTCGTAGGGGAAGTAGGTGAAATATGGCTGTGGAGGGAGGAACAAGAAGACAGAAGGAGAAGAAAAAAGGGAGGTTAAATGCATCCCGTAGTTATTAGCTAGCATATCCCTCCATGACACAGTTATCTGGACACACAGAGCACTCCAGATTTATTTGTGACATTCCTTGTGGTACTTGGGATATAGGCAGTAGAGATGCCTTTAAAGGTAATTATGGTTATTACAGTACAATAGCTCCCAAGAAATACACTGCTGTTTCCAAACAGGATAAGATTTACTCCTATGTAGTGAATATCTGGTTTATGATGAAAAAATGTGGAATGTGAGGAGGCAAGCCAGAATGTGCAGGGAAACTGCTGAGTGAAGAAATGTTCCCCCTTTGAAACGAACCTCTGCAGGACGCACGGTGGATGTGTAGGAATAAAAACAAGGCTTTGCTAAAGCAAGGGGCTTCGGGAGCTCAGCCCTCTCCACCTCCGGCTCCTCCATCGCAGCCGATGGACTGAAGAGGGCAGCTTTGAGCCGCAGTGAAGCCCTAAAGCTACAGAAAACCTCATTCCTCTTTGAATCTGCCCCAGTCCCTCATTAGATCTCCCTTTAAATATGTCAGTTGAACCTCAACAAAGCTGCTTTCCTCACGGCTCTACTTCCAAACCCTATGAGAAGTAAAATCCTTTCTCTGCTACAAACCTCTGCAAATCCTGGGCACTGTGAGGACAAAATGAAAACAGTTCTTAAGCCCTTGTAATTCCAGAATAAACCCACTTGCTTTAGAACTGCTCTGTGCTGCTGTAACCGAGAGCCAAGTCCATCCCACTAAGCTGAGCTCCTCTTTGATAAGGCATGAAGACGATGGGGCATTTGTGCTCATTTTGGGAGTGCCATCGGTTCACTGTGTGAAGCGGGCACACACAGCTCACCTTGGGCCTGTGTCATGCAACTACAAACCTGGATTTGCCCCAACACCGAGGACGTAGTTCTGCTTCCTACAAACACAACAGGTTCAACTGCAGGAAGGAGCTGTGAGGGCAGAAACATCTACGCTGTGAAACACACAGATTTCCAGATGCAGCTGTGATTTTTATTTGCTCTCTAACAATAAATTGATATTTTTGGTTTTAAATTGCAGAGATACATTTATGAAACACTCTCTCACTGCCTGTTTATGGATTCCGTGCCCACCTCCGAATTTCCTACTGCTAAATCACCAACGGGAATAGACATTTCAAGTAATGAACCTTTACTCTGCTTAACCTTGGAGGAAAGCAAAATCTCTTTTGAAACCAGAGTTTTCTCAGACTTCAGAAGGTTTTGTCATTTTTAGAAAGAAAATGAATTGAACAACTAAGGAAAACAAGAGGTTATTCGAACATCAGCAAGAACAAGCACAGTTTATAGATGGAGAGCTAAACACTCATGGGTTTGCAGCCCTTACTCTCCTCCTGTCCACCAGTCACTGCTGACGCTGCTTTCAGGAGCTGCCAGGCTTCAGCAGCTTCTACTCCTCAGCACTTCAGAAGACTGAAGCGTCCAAACCAGCCAACGCTCCAGTGTCCCTTTGATTCCCAGGACTTCCATAGGTGGTTTGGCCCAGTGTGCCTCTACCAGCACGTCCCCAGCAGCCCCTTCCTTGTCCCTGGCCTTTGCTCCCTGCCTGTCCCCACCAGCTCGATGTCCATCAAAGCCCAAACCCCCCTCACTCGTGTTTGCTGGGCTGGGTCTTGCCTCCATTACTCACAGGAGCAGTCCCAGAGACTTCAAAGGGAGCTCTTGCATGAGTACAGCAAAAGCGAGCTGGCCTCCTGCATGTCCATTTATTTAGACGTTCAGGAAGTCTTTGAAAAGTCCCCTTTGACAGGTCCTTGCTCTATGAGCTATGTGGATCCAGGGTAGGGTATGGAGAGAGGATAAAGAGCTTGTTACAAAAATAGGAAACAGAGGGGCATTCGCAAGGAGCAATAGCTGATGTCTGAAAGCAAAGGGATGAGGGAGACGGACTGTATTATTTGTGGTCCCAGAGGGGTCGGTACTCGGCTCTCTGCTGGTTTTAATCGAAATAAATGATTCAGGCAGAGGGAACCAGCTTAAAATCCGGGAAGAGGTGAACACAGAGCCAGGAGAAGAATAAAACTCAAGAGCAGCAGTATTTGCTTTGTAAACACACGGACAAAACGCTAGTAAAGGCTCGTCCTTATCAGCTTAAAGTAACTCACCAATGGGCTAAAAAAATACAAAGTGGGAGGGAATGGTGGCTGGGAATGAGCCGAAGCTGGAACCGGAGCTCTGAAGAACGGCAGGCGACCCTCAGAGCGCGAGGGAGCTCAGGTACCTGGGGAAAATCAGGCAGTAAAGCCCAGCAAAACCTCAAGATGAGGAACGGAGCTAATTCCTATATGGCTACAGCAGTTTGGTACCACTCCAGATGTGACAGTACAGCATGCGATACAGTGCTTTGTGAAGGTCCAACAGCATGGCAGCACTTGCAAAATGAACACTTACTTGATGATGAATGTGAGCTGCAAAGACAGAATTGCAGTAACAAAGCATAAAACACGTGGACACCTACTGAGGAACTCCTTCATCTCGAACGCTTTTAGACCAGGGATGAATTTAAGCTACGTATTAAAAAAGAAACTGAGAAAGAAGGGATGCTCACTGAACTGTGAAGCATCTTAAATGACATGGGAGATGTCAGCTCTAGTTGCTTACTGCAGATAACAGGACACAGGGGCTGAAAAGGAAATCAAAGAAAACCATATTCAGAACAGCCGTCAGGAAGCACATCTTTATAGAGGGATCACAGGACTGGGTGTAATTCAAGAATCAATTAGATGGCATCCTGGAGGGAATGGGCATTTGACAGAAGAAAATACAAGTCCTGCTAAATCAAACAGCTTTTAGCTGTTCCCAGCCTGGGGTTTAATAGTTTGTGTGCTTCTGTGAGTCCAGAGAATGAAAACAAAACCAAAGAGGCAAGGCCACGACTGCAGCACACCCTGGCGTTCCTGGGCTCTGAGCATACAGAGCATCACTAAAACCAGCCTCTTCTGATTGTGCTGGTGAGCTCAGATGACAACAAAGCCCTCGGTTTATGACCTGAGTTTCCAGGTAAGCCTGACACGATTTTACAGACCCAGCTTATTTTGCCTTTCTCTGAAAGAAAGAGGTAAGTTTGACAGTCCTTTTTGGCACTGGGGATTGAAATACACACTACTGAATATTACATGTTTTTAGGCAGCGCATTACCAGGTATTTCTTACTCTTCCAAAACCACACAGCACTGCCCATTTCCAAAAAGGATTCATTTGCCTCCTTATTGCTCATGTGTTATTAATTCCTACTTTACACGTTAGAGACTCCTGGGAAGTTTAAGTGACTGGGTGAAAAACACATCACTTCTCACTGACAGTCAGGAATCAAACCCAAAGCACCTTCTCTTCCAGCCTGCATGGTTCCTGATCTATACGTGGACACCTGGTCAGTTTGTGTCAGCTTTGAGAACATTTTAATTTGCATTTGGGTGACTATCTAACACTGCAGAGTCGAAAGGAAATAAACCCATTGAAATCCTCACAAGTCAGAAAACAGACATCAGTGCCCCACTGAGAAGCCAGCGCCTCCTTTTACCTGCGTCAAGTTGTCACTTAAAAAACAAGCTCTCAAAACAATTCTCTCTGCCAAAGTTGGAAATCTCAGATCTCTGAGAGCAAAAGAAAATCGATGATAATTGAGCTCCTCTGTAAACGCAGCGCTAACTCTCAGGAGTGCCATTAGAATGCAACATTGTCCAGAAGGCAAACCTCTCTTACAAAAAACCCACACAGGCCATTTTCTGGGAGAAGACCAGATCAAATAAATCTTTATTTTCCTAACCTTTGTTAAGTTGCAAGTCTCCTTTTTTGGAAGAAAACTGAACTAACAATCTCTGAATAATCGGGAGCAAGCATTTTAGTCAGACAGGGGTGTGCAGGGAGTACACAGCGCTCATTCAAGGCCTATCAAATAACGCAACCGAGAAAATCGGAACAGGGAATGGTTCCAAAATATATGTCTGCTTGGAGAGGGGCTTTTTGTTTTTAATTTACCTAATGTCTACGCTCAAGATTCCGTATGACTCCGCATGGAAAGCAAACTGGTCTCTCTCCATACCAGCGATTACAATGTGGGAGAAGTAGCTTCTTAAGTTAAACGAAGCATGAAACTGTGATGCATTTGACCGCTTGGCTGCTTGCTGCTCATGAATTTGTGTTTTTCTTCATGTAGTAACTATTGTGTTAGATTTGTTGTGAACTTCTGTGTATGGGAATACCATACTCTTGGCTACCCAGAAGTCTGAATTGTCACTGGTGTCTGACAACGCATGAAGCACGCCTAGCATGGAAAACACAATGCTTGATTTTCAGCAGGCTCTCAATCCGTCACTCACTCAGTTTTGCTCATGTATGAGGCTATTCTAATCCGAAATACACTAAGGAACATTATTTGACAAAGTCTTTTGACAGTGACTGCAAAACACGAGGAGGAATACTGGGGAGTGGAAATTCCCACTTGGTCTTGCAGGAGAAATATTCCCTCATACACCTACATATACACACACGTACTTACATGTACTTTCTGGTGGGTTTTATTCCCATTTCCCAGACTCACTGGCCCAGAAGTCCCGTTACGAGCAGCACCGCTGGTCCGTGCCCAGGCGGGTCCTGCCTGCACGCAGGGTGCTGCCCTGGGAAGGAGGTGCCCGGTTTCACAATGTGCCCTTTTGCACAGACACAATGCAAAGTGAACTGTAAAACCCAGCCTGCCCTGTCCACAACCAGCAGAAAAGAGCTCAGCCTTCTGCCCTCCACACCCGCCAAAGAGGGGACGCACCATGTGGATTCCCCCCTCTCATCGCTCTGTTTATGTGATTTAAGGTGGATGCTCCCTAACTTAGATTTTAAAGCGGCCACACTACAGGGCTTTTCTTTTGGGGTTTTGATCCACTACTCCAGGCACCTCTGAATATGCATTAGGAAAAGAAAAAAGAAACCTAGCTAGACCCAGAAGTTAGCTTACTGGCAGGACCTTCAAAACAGCCCGATTTTCAGAGACATTCAGCACCTTCAGCTGTCCTTGAGATGAATGGTTAACGTGAGTGTTGAATAACACTGCAAATCAGACCACTCATTTGCCAGCATACATCTATATATAAGTTAAGTGTCTATCTTCAAGCTGCCAAGCCTGATTATTTTTGGCTGGTACACATAATATACAATCCTATGAATCATTATATGCAATGCTACAGGACCGCGGAATTATGTTGGCACAGCTTTACAGAAAGGAATAAAAACAACAGGGTGGTGAATGAGGAGTGTGTTGGGAAAGGGGCTTTGTCTGGGGGGCAGCATCACCTGTAGGGCTGTTCTCCAGTGTGTGTCCGCAGATGCCTGGTCAGATTTGCCGAGCGTGGGAAGATCTTCCCGCAGTACCTGGAGGGGGAAAGCCAAAGCACCATCAGTGCACAGCATCCTGCCGCACCACATCACTGCAAACACCCATCACCAGCCACCACCGGCCCCCCGCTCACAGCCACAAAACCCTTTATGCAGGAATAACTCCAGGAACCCGTGTTCTGAGGAAGTAAGACCTGGAGGTCAAAACTAACCAGGCAATGCCCACTCCAGAGCAATGGGATTCACAGTGTGTGTGACCCATTGCCAGAGGGACAGAGCAACAGAACATATGGGAAGGGCAGGAAAAAGAAAAACCCTAACCGAACACCCAGCACCCCCCCAAATGCTGGCTGACTTAGCAGCTTACCTTGGAGACCTGGGCACGCACATAGGAACATAGTAAGGATGTAGTGACCCATCCCCAATATATTTGCCCACCTTCCATGGAACTGGAGATCCTCCTGAGCCTAAGGCTGCATATTTGTGTTTGGTACCCTTTTGCTGAGTTACTTCCACCTATTTTCTAAAGCTGTTTGAACGCACATAAGCTTTGGACATCCACCACCTCCTACAGCAGCGAGGTCCTCTGCTGAACTGTGTGATGTATGAAAGAACCTCCTGCTTGTTTTAACCTGTCACTCAGTAACTGCATTTGATGCTACCTCATTCCTGCATTAAGATAAAGAGTGATGAATCACTACCTAGTCATACTGCACTGAAGATTTTTATAGATCTCTATTGCCCTGTTTAGCTGCTCATCATACGGAACGGACCTGATCATCCTTCCTGGAATCCACAGGATTTCCTTGTAGATAAATGCTGCAGCACTGTGTTACTGTTATCAGGAGATACTGCTGTGAGTCTGACAGCCTGCTTGGAATAAGGAAATGCAGCAGTAGGAAATGAAATCAGAGAAGGAACGGTGTTCCCCAATAAATCTGATTCACAGTAAAAGGAAGGGAGATATAAATAAAAGTATTCACTGGGAAATAAAATACTAAGGATGAAGGGTTACATTCAGTGACTGTGAAACCTGATGCTTACTGCTGCAGAAGGAACATAAGGCATTCAGTACCTTCAGATGTCCTGAACATGAACAGTTACTGTGAGTATCCCTCAACAATGAAAATCCAAATGTGGACTTGTGAGTGCATAACTAAATGTAAGTTCAGTCTCCCTTTTAGGTAGAAACCTCAATTTTCAGCTGACATCTGAGCCCACAGCTGTTGTGGCAAATGAAACTAAGAGATACATCAAACAAAACACATACACCCTTACTGCACCCAAGACAAATGCAGTGGGGGCCACCACAAGAACCTCCAGTAGCTACAGGTAAAACTGCATAAGCAGACAGGTTTTTATTCCCCAGTGATCTGCTCTCACATGAGCTTTCAGAGCTGCAACGAGTACCTAAGTACTTCAGTAGATAGAACTGTGCTTGAAAGAGCTGTTTATTGTATACCATTTGCAAAATGTCAATGTTTTGCCTAGCTGAGACTGGACATTGCTGTGATTGCACTTGCACTGGAAACCGTGGCATCTGTTACCAGAAACTTGGCTTGGAGGATCCTGTTTGCTTGAGAATCTCCAGATCTGCTCTCAAGGTTGTTAAAAATTACAAAGAAAACAGAAGATGCTGATTTTCTACCAGACAAAACAAGCTATTTCAGAGGGAGTTAGTCATCAGAATGCTCTGTTCTAATTCTGCTGCTTCTTGTTTTTCCTCCTGCCCCTGCCAAGACAGCAGAGATGTCCATGTGGGCTGCAATGCTGCTAGCTGGGGTCTGATGCTCCAGCTGGGTGAAGTTCTCCCAGGGATGCTGTAAGGTGCTGTGGGAATGGCCTCTCTTCTTTGGGGTGCCCAGGCCCTTACCTGCAGGTGTAACGCTCCTTGCCCTTGCGCAGGATGGGATCCGATAACGTGGGAGGTGGAGATCTGAAGTTGAAGGGGTGATGTGGAAGGGGCTGCAGGGAGGTGCCAGTGTCTGCCTTCATGGCTGCAAAACTCTCCAGTTTCTCTGTCATCGTTTCTATGGCTGACATCTGCAAGGACAAGGCAAGGCCTCACATCATAAAGATCCACAGGAAAACAATATAAATGCATAAAACATCTTTCAGCACTGGTGTGTTGCTCAAAGCCTGTTGCTGCTCTTGCTGGGCTCAGAGGGAAGCAGCAGTGAGCTGCAGGCAGGCAGGTCAGCAGGCAACAATGGGCCAGAGAGGACACAGAAGTTCTAGGCAGGAGGCAGAAGAATCCCGGCCAAAGCAGAGTGGGAGGGGGCACAGGGGAATGCGTGACCAGGGAGCTGGGACAGGGGAGAGGCTGAGGCTGGAGGGGTGAAGAGGAGAAGTTAAGATCAGACTCAGGATGGAGCAGGTCCACAGAGAGTTTGCCTAGCAAAGGGGCCAGCATCTTAATTACATGTAAGAAAGGTTCAGAAGCCAGCAAAGGTGATGGAAGGGTGTGGGGGAGATGGCTGAGCTTCCTGGAGTGCAATTCCAGCCAAAATACTCCATGTGAGCTGGGGCTGGATGAGTTATGGTTTGGAGGAGCACAACCTACACATCAGTGTCCAGATGGGAGGTGCAGGCATGCAGGCCTAGAGACTCGTGCCATCACTGGCAGTGTTCAAGGCCAGGTTGGATGAGGCTTGGAGCAACCTGCTCTAGTGGAAGGTGTCCCTGCCTCTGGCAGGGGTTAGAATTGGGTGAGCTTTAAGGTCCCTTTAAACCCAAATTTAACCAAATCTGTGATTCTATGACTTGGCAATGGCCATGTTCTCACATGAACAGGGGATGAAACACCACTGCAGAAAGAGGGAGAAGGGAAAAACATGGAGAGAGGGGAGAAGAGGAAAGCAAAGAAGAAAAAAAGCTGTGTGTGCAAATAAAGAAAAAGCAAAGGACGTGCATAAACCTCCTGCCTAAAGAAACCCACTTGCACTTTCCTGAGAGCAAAACAGGAAATCCAAATCTAAGAGAGAAATGCAACTCGGAGAACTACGCCAACATCCCCAACGCTCAGTTTTGTGCACTCTTGAGAGCACTTCCAAGACACCAAGCAGAAAACAGGGATCAAGCAAACAAGGCAGCAATAAAGCTGCCTCCTCCCTGCCCATGACATCAGCAGGACAGCCGGGAGCCCGAGCGGAGTCAGCCCGAGCGTGGAGCGAGCGGAAGGCAGTAGGAAGCCATAGATCAAAACTAGATGCTCTATTGTACAGGAAGGGCTGACCTTTTGCACGTTTACACTTTATTAAACTGGGCTCAGGGGGGGCAGGGAAGAGAGCCAAGATATTGTTTAAAATGTACGACTATAAAGAAAAAGTTGTCTTAATCACCCAAGCCTACATTGTGGAAGGCTGACAACCATTCATAAGCTGTAAAAAAGAGGAGTAGTAAAACCCATTTCCTGATAATAGATCCACAGCCCCTTAGTTGGAGGCTCCCAGCCCATGATAAATAGTAAGTAATACTTAGCGCCAGCCACTTGAAAAGGTTCCTTGATCATTTACAGCAAAAGCTCTGCCCCAGCTGCCAGTCATGTAACAAAACCATCACGTTAAAATGCTATCCGGATCTTTCAGAGCTGTGCCACTCAGCCCTTTGCCGGAGTACCTGGAGCTATCTTTTGTTGTGCCCTGTTCTTTAGGCACTTAGTCAGAGATGTTTGCTGGCTTGATAGCCGTAGGCTTGTTTTAAAATGCTAAGCCCCGGCCGTAGCCTCTCCAGTGGCAAAGGCACTTTGCTATTTAGGGAACAACTGCCTGGTTATAATAAAAAAGAAGGGGAGAAGAAAAGAAAACTTAACAGGTGAGAAAAGGTTTTTCCATTAAGTTCTCAGAAAGTTCCACCATTTCTTTACATTGTCCAGGGGCTCATTTAAAAGAGACAATGTGAGAAGAACTCCCATCAGAGCAGAGGAACCACTGTCAATGACTGGCTAAGAAAGGAAAGTGGCCTGAAATTCATTTTGGGAGAGAAAGCATCCTCTGAATGCTGAATGCTCAGCCTTTATTACATCTTCTGGCATGATCACATCCCACCCAGGGCCCTCCATGAGAGCTGGGGAATTATGCACAGAAGAAAAGGCTGAGACCAGACTCGTGTTCAGAGAAACACACGTAAAGGGTGCCCCTAACTGACCCCGTACGTGCACGCTGCTTTAATGAAGACAGGAGCATGATTCCCTGAAAATATGACTTCTAAAGGAAAAGATCCAGGATAATACTGGATGTGGATCTGGTAAATCCGCCCCCCATATATTCTTGAACAAACCATGTTCGAAATACCCGATTGACACAGCATGGGAACGGCAGCTCCCCAGATCAGTGATCTTTACGCAGCCACCCACTTTATGAAAGCTGAGCTATCAGGAAGCTTTGGGCTTGAGTGATTGTAAATTTTAGGCTATTCTGCGTGATAAGCTATTAGAGATAACCAGACCTTCCACATCTTTTCACTGCCATGGGAAGAGGACGTGGTCAGGATCTCAGGAACAACGTTAATCACCTTCCACCCAATGCTTGCTCTTACTCAGGGCCCATACATTTCTCATCGTCTTGTTGGGTTGCTTTGCCACACTAGCTCCTCCCTGCTATCAGATTCTTTACAGGCAGATATCCCCACTATTCTAACTCACACAAACACAGGATGTTCCTGGCCAGCCTGTCACCATTATCCAGCCTCTACGAAGGAAAAATCGGGGGAAGTTATTAACCAAACTGTGAGGCTGATGCAAAACAATGAGGGAACTAAGTTTAGCTGTGAAAGCAACCAGGACCCAGCTTTCACAAACCTGCAAGTTATTTATCTAAGGTGGGAAACAGTATCAGAGGAGAACAATGCATGTGAATATAAAGGAGAGCACAATAACGACCACAGAGCCCAGCTCCCTGCGTGTGTTTGTGGCAGGAGAGATGGAGGATCGCTGGTAACCATCACACTGGGGACAATGTGGGGCAGTGTGCGGCAGAGCTTGCTCCGTTACCATTATGGAGCAGGGAATCCTAAGGATAAAGAGCAGCATCACTTCTTGGAGAGCTTAGCTATGGCGCATAAGATAGGGGGGGTTGTAAAGTGGGGTGATTCTCATGAACAGCCTTGGTTGCAATGGACTTGGTTGTGCCATTCAAACACTGTGGGTGAAGGCCTGGTGGGGTGATGGGGTGGCATTCCTGGCTCACTGTCCAATGGGAAAGCTGTCCAGCAGCGTTTCCCATCACTCTGCAGTGGCTCAGACCCAAAGGAGACGCAGAGGGAACAAATATCCGTGAGCTGTCAGAGAACAGAGGCTAGAGCAGCTGTGCAGGAAGGAGAGAACACGAGTTCTCCATTGAGTGACCCATCCATCACCTCCAGGAGCAGGCAGGACCGAGCACCAATTCTGTTACCCTGCAATTTTAGGCCTTCTAGACAGTGTAAGGGAACTCCAGGCAGGTGTAAAATGCTACTGCCTGGTGCTGCACAGTCCTCCACTTTGCACTACTGCAAACGACTGCACCAGGTGTTCCCAATGGGAAAATTACATAGGCATTGTGGCATGTGAAAGGGGAGTCTGGCAGACTATACGAGCTGTCCAGACCTCATCCCTGTTCTTCTGTTAATGCAAAAGAAACAGCAAGGCACAGCTACCATCCTCCTCAAAGCAGGGAGGAAATTAAAAGTATCTGAAAGCAAAATAGGAGGAGCTTCCAGTCGGGCCTTTGGATGAGGAAGAGCCTGATCCAATGACCTGCTTGCACCAGTTCCAGCTCCTTGACATTCAACCAGCACCACATTGTAACGTTACTGCTTTTACCTGGGGGTGAAAAAGCAGCGGGGAGGGTCGCAGGTACTTCTCCTTTAGGGCACCCACAGGGTCTGTCACCTTCCGCTTCTCCACCCTGCTGGACAACAACACAGAGGGTTACATACCTCACAGTGCTACGGGCAGCAAAACCATTTGCAGAGGTGTTTAAATTATACACACAAGGCTGATCTCCTATTGACACAAACATCTTTCTTCCCCTTCTACTGGATAGTACAAATTACAACCCACAGGTTACCTCACAAAAAGCACTGGAAACAACATGAAAATGGATCCCCACCTTTGGGCAGTGTTTGCTTCGCTGTCAGAGTGACAACTAAGAAAATATTCTGCTCCTTTTATGTGAGGACTAATGCCTCTGCTGCAGTGGTTTATAAGCCTCTACTCTTATGGAAAGTCATGTAAAAACCCCGCATTTACAGCAAAAGCAATGCTTAAGTGGGAGAAGCTCTGGAGTCCACAGCAGGCAGCCCCTGCCTGGTCTTTATCTTAAGAGTTAACACTGGGCCAAGCTTCGCAGCCCCAAGTGTGCTGAAATCATCAGGTGTTTCATATCCATTTCCTCCCTTGCAGCTGATAGAATTTGCAGTGAGTTTCTCTGAGCAGACGAGGACAGCCATTTAGGAAGGCAGGAAGTGGTGGGAGATTTCTGAAGCCACTAGAGGACCCGAGTTCTCCTGATGGCTCCGTGTGCAAACACTGCAGGCTTAAGCACCTTACTATGGAGAAATGCTCCTAAAGGCAGGCTCCTCATTTTGGCTTTGCTTTCACAAACTGTTCTGCTGTGGGGAACCTGGGGTGTGGAATCACCAAAAAGAGAAACTGGAATCTCCTCCGTGGGAACAAAGTGTTATGAAAGTAACTCCACCAAATGCAGCTGCATCTTAAAATCAGTGGAGCAGGGTCCACCTCAGCTCCACCAGCAGAAATCCAATAGGAAGAGTAATTTTAACTACATTAGTCTGGCATAAATGAGAGCAAATTATTTTGCTGCATTTCAGCTGATTGGTGTGCGGATCAAATTACCAAAGAGTTTAAAAGAAGAGTCCTGCAGAGTGCTATTTAGTGAACTGTATTTAATCTGCATTTCATTTTCCTTGGTAGAAGGCAAGAGAAGAGCTGGATCTGAAACGCAGTCACAACCACTGTGCTTTGGGAGGTACATGCTTTTACCAGAGTGAATTCAACCATCTGTAAACCAAAGTTTCTCACTGACACAAGGTGAAAGAGCAAATGTCCCGAGCAGAGATCTACCCTCTGGAACCAGCTCGACTCCCAGGGGATGCCCCAGCCCCGCGGGTACCATAAACCTCCAACCTTAGTGAACGACAGCGTTTCAGGCAGCTTTCCCATCTCCTGGTGTCGGGCAAGGAGCACACAACCCACGCAGAGCCTTCCCCGTCAGAGCAGAATTCCACAGCCACCGGAGGATTAAGCCGATCTTTTCAGCCCAGTGCCTGAGAACGTCACCTTAACGAGGCCGAGCTAAAAACTGCACAGATTTCAGGCTGTCTGGCTGCATTAAATTATATCACCAGGAGAAAATGTCAAGGATTTAAGTGGCCTTGGGGAGAAAAATGAAGGAGCCAAATAATGTGAGAGAGTCTGATAAAGAGAAGTTTAGAAACAAAATATTTCCATATTTTTCAAGCTGGGACTTGGAAGCTCTGCTGTTTAGCTCATGACATCAGGAGTCTGATTCACAAGCAGCTCCACTGCTGACATTCTATTTTAATGTATTACTAAAACTATATGCATCCCGTGGAATGCACCAAATGATGCCCCCATCCTTCACTTCCATCTGTCTTCTGGACCTTTACGGTTTTCCCGAGGCTGCTATTTTAATTGGCAACGGCTTTTCCAACCCATGTTATTTTAACGTTCCTACTGAGAATGCCCAGAGGTGGCAGGACCCTGCACTAACGCGAAGCTTTCGCCTTTCCATCCCATTTATTTTGCTCCCCAAAGTACAAAAATAAACGCGGGGCTGTTTACATCATCCCCGATGTCTCCAGGAGGAGATGACCGTGGTGGTCCTGGACAGAATGCGCGACATGTCCCAGGCTGTGATGCAGCGTTTCCATCACAGATGGCAAATGTGTGAGCGAGCAACACGGCATCAACCCTGCAAGTCTGGCACAGCGAGAGACGCGTTCTTAATAGCAAGCAATGAGGGCTCCCTAATCCTCATCCCAGCTGACAGTTCCTTGGCCTGCCTAGACACTGACATCATTTTTTCCCACAGTTATCAGCCGTACAATGCAGTATGGTGGTGACATAGGTGCTGTTCTCCTGCTCCAGCCCGGGGAAGGACACACCACCCGCTGTTGTTTGTGGTCCTTTGTCAAGTGAACCACCCCAGTGCTGACACCATCGCGCTGCGGTGACTATGCGGCTTTCCAGCAGCTCCTGCAGCACATCCTTGACCCTTCCATAGTTGGGTTACTGCGAGGCAACCCTGCAACGCTCATATTTAGCTCGAGTAACCAAGAACAAACCATTCCCTTCAGGAGCTGCCTGTGCAGTTACAGACACCGAATCCAGGAGCCCTCCAGGCCAAACCCATGTACCAAAAAGGACGTTATGATGCATCCCAGCCTAAGGGAGAATTAATCGCCATGTTAATGTTCAAATCAAACTAGGTCAGCAAACCTCCTCTCAGTGGACTTTGCTAAAAAGAAGCAAATGGTATTTGCTACGTGACAAATACAGCTCATCTGTAGCAGAAGGATAACCAAGGTAGTGCCGGGGCCCGGATGGGTAACACACAAACTTGCTGGTACCCTCACTGTAAAGGTTGAACTAATTTAATTTAAAACAATTTTTCTTTAGACACAGGTTTTATAAAAAGCACTAAACCAACAGAAGGCTCAAATCTTCCCTTTACACCTTCTTCTGAATTCATTCTTTCTGGAAGCTGAACTGGCATTTGGGCAACTTCATCCCATCTGCTCTGCGCATGCCCTCCATGCTCAGCTTATTCTGGGCATGACCTAATGGATGGAGCCTTCCTCAAAACCCAGCAGCTTCAAGTGGAACTCGAAACCCCTCGTTATCTTCTAAGACAGATTAAGTCTGCAAGCCGTGAATATGGGAGGGATGCAGGTAATAACACGCTACCACGTGTTTACACAGCACACGTTACTCCAGACCTAGAGCCGTTTCAGAAGGCTGGTCCACAGCAGCAGTTCCTATGAACTGGAAAACTCTAAGAACAGGAATTAGAAAGAAAAATGGGGGAGAGGAGGAAGAAAGGTGAAACCACTCACAAAGGCCATCAAGTAAGGCAGTGGGAGAGCTGCATTTCCAGGCTCCCAGGGCTCCTGACTCATTCCCAAGCCATGAGAGCCCAGGCTCCGAGGCAGCTGAACTCCGCATTCTTATCGAATCAAACCTCTGGAATCTCTCCAGGAGAAGTGCCATCTTAGCGTTGGCTCGTGGGAGAGTCCTTAAATAGGTCAAGTTCCTTCGTTATCAAAATAAGGATGTGCTCAGTGCATATTGATCAGGAGCACTCCTCACCATTATGCAGCCCTTCTGATTCAGAGAATTCAAAGTGCTGTGACAAAGGAGAAGTACAATCAACTGGAGCAGACCTTCACTGCTCCTTCTGACCAACCTACATCCTGACCTGCCTCAAGTGGTGCTGACAGCTAGAAAACCAGCTCGTTAGAGGAAACGCTTAAGGCAGGGTATGTTAATACCTGTATATGGGGTCCATGAAAAAGGGTGATGGCTTAGCGTAATGCAGGGATGGCTGCTGAGGCAGTTGAGACTGGGAAATCTTGGGTAAGACTTCACTTGCCATTAGCTTCCTCTCCCCATAGATGTGGTTTTTCCGTGGCTCTCTGCCTCCGTTCTGACTGGCTCGGATGCGGTTGCCAATGCTCAGATCCAGCGGCTGCTCCTCCCCTGAGGATGGGGCTGGCAGGACCTTCGGTGGCGGCAAGATTGGCTTAATCTCTTTTGGCTTTGTGGTGAGATCGAAGGGTGACTCTGAGCTGGTGCTGCCGACTTTGTGGAGGTCCCTGGGTGACTTTGGTTCTGCCTTGACCAGCAAGTTGTGATTGAGGGTCCGCTCCGTGAAAGGATAGAGTGAATGGGGGAAGTTGGGGAGGAACTGAAAAGGGAACATGGAATGATACGGGAGCGAACCCATCTTTTTCTCCTGCATCCCCATAAAGCCAGGCCCAAAATACTTCTCTGCGATGGAGGCAATAGCTTTAATAGAGTCATTGGCTGCTCCTGTGGTAGGCAGCAAGTGCTCTTCAGGGGGAGGAAAGAAGGAATGCTGAGAATAGAAGAGAGGGATCTCACTCGTGTTATTGGTGGAACTTGCAGACACAGAGCTGCTGACAAAATCTGGCTTGCTCTCCATCTGTTTGCTCTTATCTTTCATTTTGTCCCTGTCACTCTCTGCATCACTGTCCAGGTCGGAACCAGTGCCAGTAGTGGTGTCCAGATCTGTGCCTGTGGTTGTGTTGACATCCTCAAAGTCACTGCCATCGGACATGTCACTGTTCCTGGCTTTTAGCTTCTCCAGGTAAGAGTTTTCCAGGCTGCTTTCACATTTCTCCTCTCCGGAAGTGGCCTGGTTGCTGTTGCTCACTGCGGAGATCAGAGGAAGTGCTGGATTCCCAAGGGGGCTCGGGAGCTTTGCGTCTGGAGTGTGGTTGAGGGGACTTTTGAGCAGTTGTGTGGGTGGTAACAAAGGGGGCCTGGGATATAGAGAGGGTGGGAAAATCCCTGGGAATCCCGGCGTGAGGGCAGGGAATGCCGGGGGGGCAGGTGAGAATGGAAGACCACCCGGGTGCGGGCGGGATGGAAAATAATCATTAAACCCCAGGCTGGCATGATTGAGGTTGGGAGAGGGCTTGGATTTGTCCATCATGGAAGTGGGTGTGAGGGGCAGGCCAGGGGCAAAAATGCCCCCAGGGTTGTAATGGTTTTTGCCCTCGCAGAAGCGCCGGTGCTTGTTGAGGGAGGAGGTAGTGCTGAACATCTGGCCGCAGTCCTTGCACTTGATCTGGGTGCGACAGTCCGCGTGCATCCGCTTGTGCCGGCACAGGTTGGAGAACTGCGTGTAGGATTTGTGACAGACCTCACCTAAAGCGTCAACAGAAACCAACAACAAAAGCCATATGAAATTAACAGGACGTGGCGGGAGTTCACCAGGAGCTTCCCCAGTATCACCCACCCCTTCCACCCTGCCCCCGAATCTCACATCCTTAAGGAAAGAAGAGATAACAAGCAGGTTACACATGGACCAGACCTTGGGAAACCCGCCTCCACATTTCTCCTGCTAAGTCATCCCACCATTAAGCTGTTCTGCTTCAGCTCTCCCCAGATAAAATCAGGCTGATGAGGCCATCTGGTCTCTTCAGTTTACAAGGACATGGAAATGTGTCTCCCTCTCTAAGGGTTTATCCAGGACTCAGCCTCACCACGCTGCAATCTTTGTTACAGGTAAAGAGGCAGCCCCAGGAAGGCTGGATGAGGATGCAAAAGCAACGCTGCATCCAACCCCCAGCCCTCACCCACCTGCCAGCCCAGACCTACCGCCACCATTCCCTCTGGACAAACCATCTTCCCAAAGGATCTCTCCAGAAACAGCTCTATAGAAATCTGAGTGGGGATTTTCAGTAAAGATAATAATGCAGTATAATAATATCTATTTCTACGAGCTAGTCGCTTCCCCTGTAGTCCTGGCATGGCAGGAAGCACTGAAGGCTGAAGGGGGAATGACTTTGGCACATTTAATCAAACCTACCCTTTCTTTAATGCCATTAAGAGTAAGTAACCACTCCACAGGGATGTTCTATAAATACTTTGCCAGCCAGGGCTCAGTTCAGCCAGAAGCAGGGTGAGATCTTGTACTCACTGAGTTACTGGGACACCCTGGCAGTGCTAAGTTAAGGCCACATCAGCGTTCTCTTTAACGACCTGTAAATACCAAGCTTTCAAAATGAGAATGTTTATGACCTCTTTCACCTGCAGGCTTTGCTGGTGTGGAAGGAACGGGGCAAAGTGAGAAAAAACTCCCACCCAAACTGTTCTCTACATCAAAACGCTGTAACTTTTTATTATCTGATGCCTCCTTCACCATAGGAATAAATCCTGCTTCTTAGTGAATTAGCACACTTCCTTCACCAGGGAACTGCTGCTATCACCATTCTGTAAACGTGGGAACTGAGACAAAGAGAGGGAGAGTGTATTGTTGGGAGCTGGGCAGGCAAAGGTCCAAACGCTAGTTCTCCCAACACCTCATCCTCCAACTCCATGATCAAGCGCTCCTTCCCTCCTCCTTCCTTCTTTCCTCTTTTCCTCCCTCCCAGCTTTTACTGACAGCTACATGCATGCATGACGTTCCCTATATTTTTTTCTACACCTTCAGGATTTACATTAAGGATTTCTTTGAAAGATGTTTGTATATTTTTTCTTCCCAGAACAAAATTCCCCCTTTCCAAGTTTAACCACCTCCCTTGCCACGTGCCAAGGGACACTAAATGGCGGTTTAGAAGATACACACAGCCACAGATAATAAGTGGCTGATCTGTTTAAGCAGATTGTATCACAACTGTGAGCCCTCGTAACAGCTTGCACTGGCTCAACACTGTGGCTTGTGGCGCTTGGGTTATTTTTAGTGTATTTGCAATAGTACCAAATAGAAGCTACACTGTTCCTACATGGCGAAAGTTAGTAAGAAGACTAAGGATAACAAAAGCAAAGTCTTCCAAGGGAATCAGGGTTCTGTCTTCCATTTTCTACCCCAGGAAGAGTTGTTAAATACATCCAACACTGCACAGAATTCCCTGAAGAAAAGTGCTATAGCTGTGAGAGCTCACATCATCACTGTAAAATAGGGAAAACTGGAACATCTTGTTAAGTCTCCAGTTCTACGACGATTTAATAACTCTGTGCAATGTCCCCTCTTGCTGTCCTGTGTACTGCACCTATAAAGCTACAGGTTTGGGTTTTTTTTTAAAGCCAAATATAATATCATAAAAAACCAAACAACCCCCCCCAAAAAAAACCCTTTTCTTCCACTGAATGGGAAGGAACAACTTCCCAGCGAATCCTGAAGCTGCTAATGGATTCCATACTCACGCATGTGACTCCACCTGGCACATCTGAACTAGGCAGAATCAGTCTCCGGTTGTTTTACACACTGATTTAGACTGACAACTCCCTAATTCTTATGAGGTGAGAGTGAGGAGATTATGAGAAGAAATCATTCATCTCGCTGCAGCAATGCTATGAGATTCAAATTATCTCTTTCATGTGCCCGTCAGCAAGTGAAAGATTGCATCAAAATGAGCAATAAGAGTATTTTTTCTTCCTCCGCTGACACCCATCTGATTATCTCAGAGCACATTAATGAAACGACTCTCCCAGGATACTCTTGCATACTGTTCCTATTATACCAATGGGGAAAAAAGGCAGGAGTGGGTTCAGTGGCTTCCCTACCGAAACATCAAAGCCTGGAATCAAACCCAGATTCTGTTCAGTGCTTGAAGAGTGTCAGGAAGTGGTCCCTAAAGTTTCTATGGCTTTGTTGTGACACCATCCACCTTTCTGCACAGTTATCAAAATCCAATAGGTGCTGTGTCAATTAAAAAAATACACAAGCCTGAGAATGACAGGGAAAGAGATGGATGGCTCCAGAGGGAAAATGCCCTTTTGGAAACAATCCATGAAAGAGAGCGCTAAGGACACCGTTAATCTGCTGTTTATTTGGCTTTCAAGCATTATCCAGATGAAAGATGCAGTAAATAAGGAAGCAAAACCCCCTCTTTTTAAAGAACACCTCCTTGTCCCTGCGACTATTCCAAATCCTTTGAGGCACCCCTGAACAACATTTCGATCCGGCTGTGTCAGCTCTTTATTTATGTCACCGACATGAACATTCAGGAATGATTAAGGCCAAGAAAAAAGAGGAGAGAAAGAAAAAGATACAAGAAAATGGCATCGCCAGGACTGCTGTGAGACTCAGCTTTTAACTTGTCAAAGAGGCAGAAACTGCCACCAATGTTTACAGAAAAAACAGGGAAAAAAAGAGAAGGGGGGGGGAAAATCACTGCGGAATTTCATCTTGTGCTCTGACCTATAAAATTACCGCGGCTGCTCGCAGAGGGACAGCGCGTACTGGGGGGCCCCGCAGGATACGTGCAATTACAGCCCAAGGCAGAGCTCGGTGATGGCCGTGACAACTTACATATGAAAGGTTTGACAGTGCTGTGAATGTGCTTGTGCTGTTTGAGGCCAGACGAGGTGGCGAAGGTCTTGCCGCAGTCCGGGCAGGCGTGAGCCCGTGCGCCGACGTGCTGGGAGCGGATGTGCCGCTGGAGGTTGCTGGGGTCGGTGAATACCTGCAAGAGGAAAGGCTGTGAGAGAAGGGAAACAAAGCGAGGGGAAGGGAGCGTCTGTGTGACAGCCTGGCTGCATTCCGGGGCTTGTCACCACGGATGCTGGCACGAGGTGTGCAGGGAAGTCACCTCCCGCTGCAAATGGTGAGGAACCGGGCAGGGCTGAGCCGTGCTGAGCTGCCCGTTCACCCTCTGACGTGTGCTGGGCTCACCGTCTGCCCTGCTCAGAGCTCACCCCATCCCTGCAGACACCCTGATATTGGGAAAAGGCCAAGGTGAGCTGCTCACGGCAAGGCTGAGCTTCACATCCTAACAGAGATGCTGGCTGGGCACATCACTCAACCTGCATCACCTCACCATGCCAAGCCACCAAACCATGCCAGAATGTGTCACCCGTCCTCCAGACCCCTTTCCCCTGGTCCCAGTGCCCTCACCCAGGCAAAGCTGCCCCCATCACCACGTTCTGCACTGTACCTTAACACAGTTTTCACACTCAAACCGTTTTCCACTGTCGTGAGACATTTGGTGCCGAATCAGGTTGGATTTCCAGTTGAAAGCCTTGGGACACTGGTCGCACTTGTACTCCCTCTCCTCGGTGTGGATTACCATGTGCTGCTCCAGGCTGGGGAAGAAAGAGACAGGCTGACCTCAGTGGCAGGCATGGACTGGACACACATGGAAGGCGCACACTGCTACAGGCCTCCTGCCCCGTATCAGGGAGGTTTGAAACCAAGATAGAGATGACGATAGAGAAACCAGTGCAGACCCATAGGGTATGGGGGGGTTCCAGAACCAACCTTTGTGAAAAGGAGTTGAGCAGCACATGGACCATGAGAGGGGCAGCGACACACAAATAGCCTCTCCTTTGTTTTCTTGGCATTCATTTCACAGATGGAAGCTGCCCTATTCTGCCTCAGAATGTCGCTGTGTCTTATGGTATTTCTTATTAACTACCTGAGTCCATTTACAAGGGGGAAAAGGAAGGTAAAACCAGACCTGACCCTGCAGGCTTCTGGAGGGAAAAATGAGCACTTTGTGACCAAGGCTTCTACAGCATCCCCTCAGGGAAAGACAAGATATTAGCTGTTGCTGCTGAGACTATCACGTTGCTGTTCTGGTGGGCACAAAGCCCACAGCTTCCCAGAACACAGCAACTTAAAGTTGGAAAGAAACGTGATAAGGTGAAAACACATTTCACTTCTAAATGTCAGACATCTTTGATTACTTAACTCGGCAATTTCAACCTCTGCCAACTGGCAGCTTCTCCCGAACCTGGAGGATGATGGCAAACCAGAGCGGCTGCTGGCCCAGGGCCACGGCAGGGATGGTTCTGCAGAGGAACACAGGGGTGCTCCAGTTCTGAAGTACCATCCCCATGGACTGGCCCGTGGTACTCACCAAGCCCCAAACCCAGTGTGACACCCTGCTGGTGGCACCAGGGCACACAGAGAGCACTGGGGTCCATTCCGTTGAAGACCAAGTGATGTAAAACATACTAAGCCATCCCACAGCTCTCAGGCCAGCCCTGAGAAACCAAGCAAGAAAATCTACATCCTTCACCCCAGTTTAACAGGAGTTACAAGTGCTCGTCCTTACTGCGAGTTCGGATGGAGGACAAACTGCTGTAAAATCTGCTCCTGCCTGGAATCCCCACAGATCGATATGAAACCATTCCTATGGAACTTTAAAGCATGGCTGCATGTTTTATAGGAACATTAAAACTAAGCACTACTGGAAGATCATGCCACTCTTCATTAAATGCCACAGGACAACCTCACAGCAGGTTAGCCATGGAGCCCGAGGGATTTGGAAACCCAGGAATTAGCCTTGTCCTGTCCTCAGGAACACACAGTTCTGACTCTCTTTGGATAGCATCTTTGGACTGGCATCCCCAGTGGGACCTGCCCAAGGTGGAGAAGAATGGGCCTGACATTGTCCTTTGAAAATCCCTGTGTAAAGACCAATTGCATGGACATCTTTGTGCTCTGAAGAGATTTCCTGGCACTCAGGGGCAACCACGTAGAAGCTGGCTCCATCACAAGTGGGCTTGGTGGGACTGTAGCTCTACATACAGATCTAAGCAGCCACCAGCCTGCTACTCGGTTGAAGGACCTCCTCTTCCTCGAAACGAGGTAGTTAATATTCATGAACATGCCCCTTCTAAACTGCCAATCCACTCATTTTAAAGAAGCAATATTCATTTTGCTAAAGAAATTATGTTCTTCACGCTACACACTTTTTTACCCTTACAAAGAAATCTATACCTTTCATATACATACACAAAAATACGCTCCTGCTAACTGTGATTTATGAGTTTATTTAGAGCAAATATGGACAAACTAATATGCTGTTTAGAGGCAAGTTCCTACTGGGATTAGCAAAACATTTATTTATTTAGTCAGCTGCTAAATGCTCAATTTCAGTTCCCCAGTGGCACTCTTGATTTGATCTGTATTAACTTCTGAAAAATTATAAGGCCATCTAGGAACACAGACTGGATATATTCAGTGTTTTAGTGGCTTTCCGAGTACATAAAATGCAGCAGGACTGACGGGGAGGGATAGATGCGCACACTCTCTCCCAGCTCCACTAAATCCATCAGGCTGATGGTGATGGTGCTCACTCTATCCTTCCCCTGTCAAAACCAATATGAACTTTCTATTACTTGCTTAAGAAAATCCCAACCCCAACATTTCCTCACATTTTCCAAGTGTCCAGGTCTGTGGGTAGGAACTTGGAGTATCCCCGATCACCTGAATGCAGTTGGCAATAGCTTGAAAAGGGCTTTCCAAGAAAATCAAGGGCAATGGGAGCCTGAGCTCAGGTTCATCATTTGAACACCCAGAAGAAGCTTCAGCAGACAGCTGTGAACATCTTACCCCTTAGTAAGGGGTGTAAGTAATCACTGAGGGAGAAAAGGGATTTACAATTTTTCTGCTTCTCGTAACCCCTGCGAAACAGACCCAGTTTTGGGTCTACTCCAAGGCAAGGGGAGCCAGGAAGAACACAGATGGCACAAAGAGGAGATACACACCTTTCAAAGGGGTCATTCCTAAATGAACATAAAAGCTTCATAGTGCTGGAAGCTGAAGAGGGGAAAGTTTCTGTCACCATCAGAGAGGCCAAAGAATGAGAATTTCTACTAAAATCATGAATATTTAAAACATTTAAAGGAAGTTTCCCCTTCTCATCAGGTAAAAATAATGAAGGGAATTGCAGCCTCCTGGTGTCTAATTGAAAGCGGCCAAGGTAGAAACATGAGGTGAGGAATAAAGACATCCAACTGTGCCAACAGACCCACTGCACAGGTATTGCTGGCAGGCAGTATCTGTTACTACCTTTACAGTGCTCACAACCCAACCAAGAGCCAAGCTCTGTTCAGGACAGATAAACCACTGGAATGCTCTTTATGTTTCACCTTTCTCTACATTTTTAAGAGAGATTTTTTCCCTTCACTTACCTAGATAAAAGATCTGAAAGTAACAACACAATTAAGCTCAGAATGACTGATGCCGGTGAACATCACCTTTTTATACCTGTAACTGAAATGAAACAGGCCTGATACTGGCTTTAAGCTCGATGGCTTTGCTCTTTCTATGACAAAAGGATTGCCAGTTCTCACAATTTTATAACAACTCTTGCTGCGTGTGGCGTTTGTTCATCTAAGAACTCAACTGAAGTAAGTGAGAACTTCAGCCCCGGTAACAGAGCAAACTCAAGTCCTTATGCTGTGAGGAAAACCTTGAAAACATAGCTCAGGCGATAAAGCCTTAAAATGCAAATAAACACAAGCCTAAAAGGATTAAAACCCCCCTCAAGTTCTTAAAACTGGCTCCTAATATTTAACCATTTGAGTCTCAGGTTGGAAATGGATCAGAAATCTCAAAGATCCCTGCTTTAAAGCTGTATGGGATCACTATCACATTATGCTTGGAAGAGGCACAAGTTCAATTAAAGCTTATTGGGCAAAAGAACTTTTCCTTTTAGAAATGAATTCGATCTCGTTTAGAGTTGTCTCAGAATAACAACTGAATAATGACTGCAAATAAAACGAGGTGGGGAACACCCCATCTTCTCTTTTCACATTTCTATTACAAAACCGCTTGGTGAATACAAAATCTTTACATGGACCTTTTCTTTCTCAAAAAAACACTGAAAATTTGATCGGAATACAAGATTTTAATTGCTTCTGCAGAGGAGTCATCACCACATGAAGAGCTCTCAGGGTAATAGCACCTCTTTACACCCACTGATCTCAAATGACCAGAATTACATATAAAAGAAGTGCTCACACAAACGTGTCACCCCTGGTGTCCCTCAGAACCCGCTCACTACAGGAGCTGCACAGATGCGAACAGGGTCTCTCAACCTGTCACAGCCCTGACAAAGGGAATTCAGAGAATAACCCTTGAAGCTTTACAGAGCCAATGATCTGCGGATGCCTCTGCCAAGGAGTAATGAAAAGCATCACAGTCGATGAAAACAAGGGGAAATAAAGTGCTGTCCAATAGCAAATGACACTGAAGGATCCTAAAACCAACACTCCTTAACCCTATGGAGAATGGAAAGGTCTGAGCCACCCAGCTCCTGCCTCATCCTGCATCTCCCATCACCAGATGGATCACGCAGGAGGCACAGAGAGGGGCAGGCAGGGGAGGGTCTGGCAGCTGTGCGGTACCTGTATTTATTGGGGAACATCCTCTCGCAGTCTTTGCACTCATAGACCTGTCCATCTCCAAGACCTTCCTGCTTGATCTCGTCACTCAGGCTCTCGTAGATGGAGCTGACAGCGCTGCAGGCGTACTTCTTGTGGCGCCGCAGGTCGAGCTTGGACTGGAACAGTTCATCGCAGTCCTCGCAGCGGAACGAGTGCTCTTCTGCAACACACACACAAAATGCTTTTGACTTGTGCCTCAGGAAGTTCAAGCAAGTCTCATTATTGCACCCAACACTGAGCTTGTGAAGAGAAGGTAATACCCTGTGAGGATCTATCGAACAGAGAGGTCTGCAAGTGAGAGGGGAGAGAAAGGCAGGCTGGGCCAGCACAATGCTTCCACTTTGAGCATTAAGAGAAAAACAGCAATCATCTAACCAGGAGAGGTCTCGTGTTCTTTGTGTCCTGGCCTCTGCTGACACATGAAGACCTACAAGAATTAGCAGATACATCAAAAACAAGGGCAATCCTGGAGTACTGTGCTTGTTTGCAACGAGGTTTTTGGGAAACAGGAGCAAGCTTTTCCTCAGGAGGGGCCACCAGGGGAAAAAAGGAACAAACCCTGCTCCTGTAGACAGATACCGGAGAAGCAAATTGCCACAGCACAGACCTGGGGAAGCTCCTTTCTAAGACAATGTCTTTCTAGTGTTACCCCCTTGACTCAGCCGGCACAACTGCAGAGCACAGTGAGCCATCGAACCTGAGGAGCTCCAAACCAGAGCTCCATGGAGGAAAGCAAAGGCAGCCAAATGCTTCAACGCTTTGCTGTTTTGCCTTTAATGCTTTGCTGGTTTTGCCTTTTTTTGTCTTAAAAAAAAAAAAAAGAGAAAGATGTAATGCACATAATAAATTACTGCAGTCAAGGTCAAACAAATTAAAAAGAGGGCAGCTATTATTAAGTTTACAAGGCAGCATCCTGACCAGAGTGCCAAGCCAAACAAGCGGCTCGGAGCTGTAAATTTTCCAGGAGAACAATCTCTGCGAGGGAGTGGGGATAACTCCGGGTTCCTCCAGCCTGGAACAGCAGCTTCCCAGTGACCTGCCGCAGTGCCCTGCCCTCCTCACCCTCTTCCTCTGCACCCCGGGCTCTGCTTCGTACTAAGTGTTGTTCCCTTTTCCTGATGACTTCCAAAAGAAAAGCTTGTGGTAAAATGCACGAGCTCAAGGGAAGAGTGGAAAGATTCTCAGGGATGCAGCCAAAAGCCAGCGCTGTGATGGATCTGATCCATCCCTGCTGCTCTGCAGGGAAGGGGGTGATGGGGCCGATCTCTGCCTGGAGCCATTTTCAGAGCCTACAACCTTTCAGGAAACCCTTGGTTTGCCCAGTTGTGCACAGTCACAACCACTCATGCCGTGTGCTTTAAGGCCTGAAATTGTGTTTTATCTAAAGCAGGGTTAGTTCTGTTAAAAGGCTGCCACAGCACAAGGCAGCATCACCCGGAGACAGGTGCTTCCCACCTGCACGTGGGCACTGCTTTCCCTTTGCTGCTTCTCTCGACACAGTCTGCTCAGACCCTGTGGTTTTCACCCCGTGCCCCTGCACGCTGGGGAGCCTGCCACGTGCTGCTGCGGTGACTCAGACCCGATCCCTTAAGCTGCCACAGCGGAGCTACGTAGGCAGATGAAACCCAAAGTGGTCCACACCTACACGGAAAGTATTGACATGCCCACGAGCTGGGAGCACTCACACGCAGCTGAAGGAGAAAAGAGCACCACGACCCAAGCAGCAGAGCCTGGCTGTTCATCCAAGCAGCGCGTCTGGTGCCACTACACCCCATTTACACAGGGAATGAACACAATACAGAGGTGCTTCGGGATTTCCTGACTTGCAGAAGAGAGGGATGTAAAAGGAATAAAATCCATCAGGTCAACATTTTCCTGCAGGGGTGGGAAGGGATTTTGAGTAAAAAACAAGACCTAAGGGAAGAAAATACCCACATCTTACCCATTTCAACTCGTTTTGACAGATCATGTACTCTGAAGTTGCTATCAGCAGCCTCACAATGAAGTGGATCAGGCTCTGCTCTACGCGTTAGGGAAATTCTGTTTACTGGCATTTTGTAGAGCAGCACACCAATATGCATCTCGTGTGTGTTATGTCCCTGGGGCAGGAAACCTGGAAATCAAGATATAAAGAACTACCCAGCAGTCTTGAGAGACTGTGTAGAACCTATCATTAAAATAATCCAAACTACTTTTCAGGGAGGAAAAAGAAAGAAAAAGGGATCTGTAGTATCATGGTATGCCTTGTTACTGCATTTTACTTGTAACAGCAGCATGAAGCATGCAGTCACCTGGCAGAATGCAACACTTCATCTGCATGTGTTTATGAACCCAAATCATCCCCAGTGTGAGAGCAGCATGGGAAGGGTGAGGGCTGGGTTCAGTGCATTTAGGTACTTCTTTTCTCTCCATACATCCATAATTAGGCTGAGAAGAGACAAGCCTGACAGCATCAAGTGTTGGAGCATACGTACTGCATGGGCTGAGGCAGCCATCTCCTCCTGCATCACTCCTCATCATCAGCGAAGCACATCAGCTCTAGAACAAGTGTTTCTCTGCTACAGCGTAGCGGTTTCAGAGCCTCAGACCTCAGGCTGCCCTCACTGTGTCACTGGCATCAATAGCCATGACCTCACTTTTGGTACGTGGGATAGAAGTTCATCTGACTCATGCAGCCACTGAACTGTGGAGTAACAGGATAAATCCCTCACTGACTCCAGCTAACGTGGAGCTGCCCTGGCACGGGGTTTGCCTGCCTCAGAATTCACCCACAAAACCGACTGTTTCCCCTCTTTGCTCCTTCGTAACACGGCAGTGGCTTGACACAAGAAGCTTTTCTGCAGAGGCAACCAAAAGCCCCCCAGCCTGGGAACTGCTTCTTGAGAAGCTCCTATGAAATTAACAGCATCTCTCCAGCTCCAACTAGCAATTCCCCAGACCTGGAATGAAGGAAACAGGGCTTTTTTTTCCTTCTGTTTTGACTCCCTAGAAAACACATCAAGATACCTTCTGCAGATCTGCGCTGAACACTTCCTAGTTCACTCTTGAGATTTACAGGATTAATTGGATCTTCCTTTGCCCAAACTATCCTCTAGGAACCACAAATCCACTTTTGAGTTTGGAAAAGCAGCCACTGAGCATAATTTACTGTACACCTGGCTGCAGACGGACTCACAAGCATCCCCTCCCAGAGTATACAACCTGTTGTTATCAACGAGAATAATGTATTTTTGTCCTTTCTATCAGATTACAGAGTCGACAAATACACTGACAGCCTCAGTAATAACTGTCACAGTGCTTTTGCACTTGCCTGCTTTCAGAGCTACACAGATTTTACAGCTCTTACATGTCACTAAACTGAGAAACCCTGTGCGTTCTGTACAGGCTTGTGCCTGAGCAACAACAGTGCTCCTCCTCCATCCCCCCAGAACAACAGCTTCTTCATAGATAGAGAAGATGGATGATAGGGAAAGAAATTTATGTGTCTCAGAATATTAGGGCTTGGAAAAAGAAATTTTTACTGAGAAGAATTAGAGAACAGACAAAAATACCATTAAAAGCCTTACAGCCATGTGCTATTCATGTTGCAAATGTTATTTTGGTGCTCAGGTTAAGCAGAGGAAGAACTGACTGGCTGATAGAGTGGCTGATTATATCACATCAGTGTCCAACACCCATTCCCCTGGCATTCCACTTCTGAACTTTAGAATACTGCAGATCAGACCTCAATAAATAGTGCTGCAGGGAAAGGAACTGACCTGTACACTAAGGGCCAGACCATCACCCTGCAAAAACAAAACCTAAGGAAGGAAGGAGGCCCAGGACTCAGCTAAGGAGTCCCGGAATGGATTTTCTGCCCCTGCATCAGGCAGTTTGTAGGTTTCAGGTCTACTGGGTTGGTTTTTTTTCCCTCTTTAAGCCCCCAGAATAAAAATACTGCCCTTCAAAACAAGTTCTCATTAAAGTTTCCTTCTTTCCTTAAGCACCACAAATGACAACAGTGCCCTTCAAAAGCAGGCTCCGACTCAGGTACCTTACAGGGAGAAGGGGATACAAAGAAAAGGAAAATCCAGTTACACAAAAATTGCTGCCTGCTCCCCACGTCTTGTTTGTCAGATCCCTGGTTCTATGCGCCTATCTGGAGTTCCATCAGTAACACTCAGGACAAAGCAGGAATGTAGCAGAAAAATAAATCAGTGCCTAATAGCTTTCAGAGAAACCAAGGGGAACACAATTATGTGGCATCTACATGCTAATCTACCAGACTTGAATCTCAAAGGAGTTCAAGTGCCCTACTCAAAATTCCTGCAGTGATAAGGGGTCTGCTGTGTTTGGCTGGGGTGTGGAGAAAAGATTTTTATGATAATTATCTTTGTGCTGAGCAATTTTGCCTTTTCTTTGGTGTGAATTCAGGCTGGAGATGGGGGTGCGAGGGAGGCAGCAGGGAGATAGCACAGGCTCAAAGTAGAAAGTGGTAAGAAGTCAAATATTTAATGTTGGCCTATTAGATTTGAAAGCAATTACGCAGCAAAAGCACGAGGCACTGCCAGGAAGACACAGATAGATGTTACACAGGGACGAAGGTGGAAAACAAGGAGCACTTTCCGCTCTGTCAAATAAAAGCTTATTAGAAACTGAAATGCAAAACTGGTGGGTTTCCTTCTGGTTTCCCCCTGATATCAAAGCAAAGGTCCATGTTACTCCCTCACTGGAAACAGAAATTACTCATCTCTGTGTGTTGGTCTCAAGAAAATTATTAACTCCAGGCGGAAGAAGGCTAAAAAAAGAATCCCAAACTTGACATCACTTCAGCCCTGGACCTTCAGCAACAGAGCTTTCAGCAGCACCAACCCTCAAACCACCCACCTCTGCAGGAATATTGCAGCTAATATTCTACACTCTTAAAGAGTTCCACCACAAATGTGAATCTGAAAATTATACTGAGATAGAGGTGAAAGAAGAGAGATGTACTGCGGGATGCCCAGGTGAGACGAGTGAAATTGCAGTGATTCATTATGTAGAACAGTGTTTCCGACTCATGGTTTAAAAACAGCTGCTAGAGAACGTGTGGATAGAAATTAGTCATAAATAATAATGTGAAGCCTGCAGCAGGCTCTACATTTGAGGAATGAATGGAAGACAAGTCATACACCCTCATCATCTCTTCATTTGAGAGAAGTCATGTTCCTTCTACGTTGTTGAGAAAAGCACTCGCTTTCAGGGTTTCAGAGGTGTCTGTATTCTAGCAACAATAATTCTCTAGCAACAGCTATTCCAACCTCTGCCCAGATCCCCCTTTCCATGTAATCTGAAGCACTAGGGACCAGTATTTCACAAGCCTTGGCATGGTTTGAACCATTTTCATTACACCCAAAGAAATATGGGGACACTGGGGATTCAAAAGGCACCTCCAGTCATATTCCAAATCACAGTGAGAAGCAGCAAATTAAACTGTTGCATGCCTTGAGGTTAATAGAACTGGCTATCTTTGAGAGTGAAACTGACAGTGACAGGAGGCGCAGGTCCTGGATCAGGGCTTTGTCCCAGTTCTGAGTGAGGATCTCAACATTCCAGGTGTGCTGGTGAGAGGTGCAGAAGGTCCTGTCTGGCAAAAGGAGGCCTTACCTTCCATGCTGGGCGCCATGTTCCCAAGTGAATAACCACCTTCCTTCAAATACACCAAGAGCTCTTCTCCTGGCTCAATTTCTTTAATAACTTTATAATAGATCTGGGAATCAGAAACAGAAATTGAGAGACATGTTAAATGTGCGAAGACTTGCATTCTACATTCTAACCCATAACTCAAATCATCCCAGCTGATCAGGAGGCTGTCACTTGAGTTCTGCGGTAACTGCTGCTGAGAGCTCTTTGTCCCTGCCTTTACCCCACTCTCTATGAGTCAGTGGTTCATGCAGCTTGGACAATAATACTGTATTTAGGGTAACAGCCTCTCTCCTTCAAATCACACAACACCTTCCCATTGTTTTCCCTACCTCCTGTAAGCTCACTGTATTTGTTAGAGGGGAGATTAAACAGATGGAATTGATGCCTCTCTGGTCTGAAATAGAGACCTGAAATAGCGTATGCCCACAGAATTATGTTGTAGGTTACTCTCACTTAGAGCCCGAGGACCTGAGCCCTAAAGCCAAGTCCTGAACTACTCCAGGTGAGCAGTTACCCCATTCAGAGCTCTACCTGACCACAGAACCTGGCCCTTTTGGAAGGTACCAAGCTCCACGCTGCTCCTGGCCGTACCTGCCTTGTTACATGATGCAAAACCAGGAATGGGAACATGGGTAGGACAGGGCTCAAAGGACACTTGGGCTCACACAGGCTTCCTGAAGCAGCAAGAACTCTCAAACTCCAAGGATGCATCACTTAAAAAGTGTTACAAGGAGAAGGAAATCCCCCTCATCCAGGCTGCAAGAGTGTAATGCTGCAACAAACAGCAGCTGAAGGAAGGCGGGGGGCAGGAGGGGAGTTTCGGAGACCGGCAAAGAGGAGGATCAGAACTATGTGAAATCCAAAAGACTCAGCGTATTCCATACGCTTTCCTAATTTTGGGAGTACGCTGGACCCCATCCTCTTCCGGCAACGACAGTGTCGGTGATGGTTGCCCACTGCCAAGTTTTAATAGCGACGCCTGAAATCCGCTTGCAGGACACCAGCCACGACTTGCCCGGCACGATCCCCTCAATCACCCATCGCTCCATCTCTTCCAGCCCGCCTCTACCGGGAACAGGGACGCTGCGCCTCCCGGTGCCGCCGCCACGCACGCTCCCTCCCCGCGCGTCCACGGACCCGGGGCGGGCAGCGGCAGGTGCCCCCCGGCCCCGCTCTCTTCCCCGCAGCTCCGCCGCCCGCCCGCGGCCCCGCGTTCCCGCCCGCCCCGACGCGGCGGTGACGGCCGCCGCTCCCCGCCCGCCCCGCGCTCCCACCTCCTCCCGCCCCGGTACAGACCGAGCTACGCTCGCTGCCGCCGCCGCGCCGCTGTGCAGGCGGCCGCGGGGGAACCGCTGCCCGCGGCGGGAGCCGGGACCCGCACACCGAGCCCGGCCCGGCGCGGCCCCCGCCCGCCCCAGCAGGGGGCAGGCTCCGCCCGCCGACGGGGCCGATATCGCGACAGTCGGCACCGAGCCCGGTCCCCCGGCCCCTGCTTGCGAGCGCAGTCAATGGGGAAGGCGGGATCCGCGCGGGTTTGTTCTCCGCTCCCCGCCGCTTCACCTGCACGGTCACTGACGCACGAGTTCTGCTGCACAAACCGACCCCCAGGAGAGGCCAGGAAACCCCTGAGGGACAGTTTGGAAGCGCAGCAGAGGCCAAATGCTGAAGATGAGAAATTAAATCACTGCTTGTGACTTGCAGGATGCCCCAAACTCCCCCAACCCCATCCCTGCCCTCGCACAGCCCTGGGCAGAACTGTCAGCACTGTTTTGTACTGGTCTGTAACCAATGCTCCCATTGGATAGACACCCGTCCACATCCTACATGCCATCTAGGAGATGTACAACCAGGGAACGCGGGCTTGGGCAGCTGAAGGAGCCAAGCACGGAAGGATTTCTCACTGCAGCGCATTGAGATGCTCAGCTGAGCAGTCCCATACAGAACTGATGGGTAGATCCATGCTCAAGCACGGATGTGAGGAGGTGAACCTAGCTCTGAGACCACGCTTCCCTGTGAGACACAGATCGGATCCCTCAGTTCGCTGTGAACTATCCAAGTGGTACAGAACTCTCCCTTTTCCCATTATTCTTCTCATTCCCACTTCAACTCTCCTTCCCGCCCGCTCATTCAACAAGAAAAGCTTTTCCCAGGGCTAAATCACACCGAGTTTAACGGCAAACCTGCTGGGAAAACAAAACCAAAACCGAAAGACAGACTAGGAATGAGCACCGAGCTTGGGGCCGGACTCGGAAAAACAACTCGCCCGGTGCCACCACCTGAAGTGAGCAAGGAGGAAAAAGAGCTCCAACAGCCACTAACATGCTTCTCGTTCAGGCGGTGACCCCCAAGCAGACCGGCAGAGCCCAGCCACGGTCTGACAGGCTCGCCCAGCTCCTCGATCCGTTCTCAACTTTGACACTGGAAAAAATCCTCCAGGATTGTAACCGTGAGCCCCGCCGAGCCCCTTCACCTCCCAGAACAAAGTGCCTCCTTGTGCCGGAGCCGGTGTCTGTTACAGCCCTTCCAGAAACACGGAGCAAGCCTCGTTAATCATTAGGGAAAAGTTGGGTTCTGCTGGAGTCACATTAATTTCATCAAACATTTCATTATAATAATTAACTTCATCTTGCCATCATGCTACCGATGGTCTGAATTCATTACAAGTGCTGCCGGGTTTCCTTTGCCTTTTGTTATTTATTGTGCACCAAAAACCATCACATTTCCTACTCCATCAGAACATTTGCATGCATAAATCACTGATGTTCATATCAAAACACCACGCATTATCACGTCTTATTTGTCACAACAAAAGGGGCACCTTTCTTAATATTAGTCGTGTTTATTTAACACACAAGAGTTAAAAATCCAAGTGAGGTTTGGGCAGTGCTCGCACAGGTGACTGGAAATAGCACATTGCTTGGTTTTTATCAAGTTATTCTGGGCACGGGGAGCTAAGAAAGAAGGGAAAATGGAAAGTAAAAATACCCAGAGGAATCCCCTTCCCATCTGGAATCGATACCGGGATTTGTGCTGTGTCTGTGGATGCAAACGGGTGCAGCGGCAACCTGGCTGTGGCTGCAACAGTTTGCAGTGCTCAGCAAGCAGCGGGTGCGATTACAGTAGCAGGGCTAGCGCAGAGCCGAGGCTGCTCCCGCAGCCGAACTGAAGCTGCACATCCCTGAACAGAAGCTGGGGGCTGCGGGATGTCTGCAGGGTCAGGGCAAGAGATGGAGATGAAACACGTGGGGTGAGAGCCCGGCATTACCTCATTATTTAGGTATCCTTCATCAGAACCAGCTCTGTTTACCTGCTGCCTGAGTTACGTCTCCAATTTATCTCCGCTTCCCCGCGGCACCACGTTTGTACTTTCGGGAATAAAGAGCATTAGAGACCGGAGCAAACAACTGCAGCGTGTCCTGAGATCAAAACACATCCCCACCAACTGCAGCAGGAGGGAAGGACGGACAGACAACCCCAATGAGCTCAAGAGCAGTTGCTTTACGTTCTCATTCTGCAAACAGTGAACTCCACCAGCACCCTGGCACTGACACACAGAGATCTGCGCTCACTGCTGCTGCAGAGGACAGAACAGGGACAAGTTTGGCCTCGCGTGGCCCTGGGATGGGGCCACGTTTTGCTTTTATTCAGCTGGTTCTCTCCTCCTTTGGAATTGCCTTCCATTTGTTTCAATTAAGCCACACTGCTTTTGATTTCCTCTTCTTAAGGCATTGCATTGCATACGCAGGAATCCTGAGCAGTCACCCAATATTTATGTATTTATAAGCATAAAACACTTATAAACTATCTTTATTACACACACAGATACAAGCTTGGCTTATTAAACATAAGCCCGATTTTCTCATCACTGCAGCCCCTGTTAACCCTTCTTTTTTCCACTATACATCACACAAAAGCAGCAGCATCCTCCTGAACCTCAATGGTACTGTATTTATTACACAGACGTAGTTCACTAGTAGCCTCCTGAGTAAGGACAACTGAACTGCTGCAGCATTTGCCCCGTGAAGGCAGCAGTAGCAACATGAGAAAATAAAACCAAAGTCATGAATCACCTTCCAGCTGCAGTAAGCAAACCCCAGCACTCTCCTAGCGCTCCTCCTCAGTCCCCCTTTAGAAACACAAGTATCTCAGTCGATCACGGATCTTTTACTCTTTCCAAATACCTATCGAGTCAGAACAGATATAAAGAACAGTGGCTCCTGTTAGTTTACATTTGAAAATTGCTTTCACAGCTGAAAAGCAGGTACTGAAATGTCTCAGCTCATCGCTCCCTAAATCTGATTTAATCTGGAAATTGGAACAAAAAGTCAAAACCACTCAGAGGTCCAGATTCTGCTGTCAGCGACTTTACTAAAAATCCAGGGAAATTCCCTGTACATTCCTGGGAATGTTCCCAAGTTACAGGAGTGTAAAGGAGAACAGAATGTGGTCTGGGGAGGCACAAAGGGTCATCTCCCCTTGTAACAAATGTTATTTTGTCCCCTGAAAAGCAAATGGTTTTGATTAAAAGCTTCTCCGGGCTCTTATCGCAATGTTGATTACTTATTTTGTGGATAATCTTTTATTGCAGAAGCTGTTCTTTAGATACTTACAAACAACCCCCAAATCTCTGCATGCCTATTCAACAGGAAGGGTAAAGCCTCCCCCTGGGTTTTGAGGCCCTGGTTTGGAAAGCAAAAATGCACCCTGCAAGCAACATGAAACGAAATCAAGCTGAAACCTTCTGAGAGCTGCCTTGCGCATCTCCGGGATGCTCAGCACAGCAGCACCCTGCAGAATCCCCCCTTGCACAAACTGCACCTTTGTGCACAAGAAAGAAACTTTGAAGTCGACACAAATTCGGTTTTCCAAATACATCCCACAGGGAAAATGAGGGGATTCATTTCTAAAGCACAGACCAGCCCTGGCCGGAAACACGCATGTCTGTGGGAGACCCAGCTCAATGCCCTGGACTGCAGTGAAGAACAAACTGCTCACACTCAGAGGTACCTGCAGGAAGATGATCTGTAACACCCCCAATCCCTTTCTATTAGTATGGAACTTGATTGTTATCAGCTAAATAAAAAGTAAAGAAGTGTAAAACATTTCGTACCCTCCAACTAGGTCTAACAACAGTGGCTCTGAAAACATCCACCACTTTCCCTTCCATATTCACTGTTCAGCGTTTCTTAGGACCAGGATGAAGAACTCAGTTCTGCAATCTAGACGTTTTATTCGGAGCTTCTAAGAGTTTGGATACAAGGGGTCGTATCCAAAAGGCACCTTGGCTACTTGTGAATCCACTGAGTTTGATGAAAGCACACACCAGCTCTCTGACACCCGTGCGCATGGACTGTTTGACATATTTCTATCTATATTTGCATCTTACTCTCTTAGTTTTCATGACAACCAAATACTCTCACAGCCACCTTTATCCTTTGGAGCTTCAGAATCCAGAAGAACTATCCTCAATGTTAATAAAAGAAGGAACCGCCAACTAACACCAGGAGAGAAAGCGGTAAGACTTGGTTCTGTGCAGCAATGGGGTGAGAGAAAACTTGGGAATGAATGGGAGATTCCAGAACAACCATGGCTAAATCATCATACCTGGTCGTTGAGGTGACACACGGCCAGATTCTGCTCCTCACAGGAGCAGGCCCCGCGGATGTACTTCAGCCAGTTCCCAGCTCCACTCGGGCTAGCATCAACACAGAACTTCTCATTGCCCAGGTCATCGGCAATCTGCAGAGGAACAGGAGAAGAAACACATGGGACATCTGACAGCAAGTGACAGCTACAGAAAGGAGAATGAAAGGAGAATTATTTGCAATGTAGGTTTCCAAACAGGAAATAGAAAGGAAAAAGCTGGAGGATGTATCATTAATAGACACATGTGACAAGGCTCAATGCAGCTCTTTAGTCATAATCTGAAGTTCCTTGTTAGCAGAACCTCCGAGGAAACACATCAGAATAGTCCGTGAGTAACAGGCTCAGGGTTACAGTTGTTTCAGAGACAAACACTCCGGTCTAGTGCCCACCCAGCTCAAGTCATCAAAGTGTGTAACTCATCCAAGCCAAGCAGTCTGGGCAAATAGCATCTAGTTTTAATGGTCCGAATAAGCAGCAGCCCAGTGACCTCCCAGTACCAGTGATTTAAACAGCAGCAATCAGTGAAACTAAGTCACCCTGGGAATACAACACAGCAAACCCCAGGCCTACACAAACAGTCCATTTCGTTTCACAGCTGTATCTCTCAGACACTCTCTGTCACAGCCTAGAACTGCTTGGTTGAAGACACTCAGATAGCTCAGGGCAAAGCCAGAATGCAGCTCAATTTCACCCAGAGCTTTGCAGGGCCCTGCACCAGGCTCCACACTTGAGAAGGAGGTCCCGTCCTAGCTAAAAATCACCTGAAAATCCGTGGTTTTATCTGCGTGGAGCTGTAAAACCCGAGCAGGGGTGTGAAACCCGACAGGTCAAAATGAGAAAGAAAGAGGTTGTATGAAACCCTGAGAACCTAAACCCCTGTTTTTCACACAGACACCCATAAATAGAACAAGGCATCAGGAACCAAGGCCCAGCAGCATCCCTGAGTGGTGCGTCATGTATCACTGTTCCTGATCAATAAGGAAACTGGAACAGCTGGAAAACATAATAAATGTTATGGAGGGAGAAGAGAGTGGACAGAGCATCACCAGCAGCACAGCTGTTAAACAGCAGCAAGTTATCACTTTCCAGCTGGACACAGTGAAGCAATTATGCGAGTTCTCCTACCCCATTCCATGTATTAGTAAAAGGCATTATTTTTAACTAGGGAATTTCCTAGGATTTTTGCTAATGCATTTTCCCTTTGCAGTTGCAATGGGCCGAAAGCTGTAATTAAGCTGCTGAAGAGGGAGTCAAGACATACAGGATCAAGTTCTCAGCCTCGTAGGTGTGTCCCTTGAGTGACATCCCTTCCTTTGCATTCCCACCCCTCCTGCACTACGGAGCAGAAACCTGGGATTCTGCTGCACCAGAAGCAGAAACTCATCCCCAACTCTGCATTTGAGGTGTGCTGCCTTTTATACGCACCAAAGACCTGCCTCTGACCTTCAGTTCATCCCTGTGCGGCAGCTTCACTCACTCACCAGTCCTGAGGAAGAAACGTTCATCAGGAATGAGTGAAGATCAACCACATTAGGATGGAAAGATGTGGACAGATGATTAGCAAAGCTGTTCAGAATGGCTTTTGCTTGGTGCAAACCCTTCTAAGTGTAGGTTTATTTAGCTTTCTAATTTCCAATGAACATTATCTGCCTGATTAATAATAGCATCTTTTTCCTGTGTGCCCACGATCCAGGAGAGAAAACAAAGGTTAAGTACAGGTTAACTACTAGCTGTTCAGTTCCTGGCACTTAGGTATTCATAGAATCATAGAAGCAACTAGGTTGGAAAAGACCTTTAAGATCATCAAATCCAACTGTTCCCCCAGGAAGAAATTCATTGGATACTTGCAATTTATCACTGGTACAAAAATAAAAGCAAGGCATTACCTACAAGAACATAGGCTGTGTCTTACGAATCCTGCCTTTAAATGACCATTATTCCATTCAAATATCAGCATTTGCAAACGTACAGTATGTGCCTTTCCCCTGCAGCTGAAGAAGGACATACGGGTGGTGACTCCAAGGCTGGCAAGCACCTTAAATGTTAACTCACTGGGATGCTTCAGTATTTGTCTAACACAGTGTCAAACTGGACATGGTGAGATACAGACTGTAATGCTGAGCATCTGACATGCTGCAGGATCAGTGCCCAGCTCCCTGTGGCTGACATCTCCAGCCACACACCGAGTTTGCACCCTCATGCTCTTTTCTGATGCTCTGCATGAAAGTTATGTCACAACTTAGAAAACGCTGAGAAATCCAGTAGTAATCATGAACTACCGCCTGCAGTACGTACTGCTGCCTCTGTCAGACCTGCACACACAGAGTAATAGTCAAAGTCCCTCTTCTCCCACCTTAAAACACTCCGGAAAACCAAACTGAAGCCTTTCACCACATCTTCCAGTTCACACCAGAAGGGAATCAGAAATTTCCTCTGCTGAAATTCTTCAAACCAACTCTTCACAAGTCATGGTCAGTAGCAGAAGAGATTTTCTGTCTGAAGGCTCACTTTTGGGATGCAAATAAACCACTTTTCAATGCTTAGACATGACCATCACTGAGAGAGAACTGAGGCTCTGAAGATTACCAATGGCTTGGTGCAAGACACGTTTTGCCTGCCTTCCCCAAGTTAAACTCCATTTGGTCTGGGCAGACGTGCACTTGCAGACGGGCTGGAAAAGCAAGCTTTCATCTGGATTGCAGCCTGTGGGCATTCCCATGAAGTTAATAATTGTGGGAGCACTTCCTTCGCCTCCTCTCCCTCTGATCAGCCTTCCATTCTATCCCACACACCCAAGCACGGATTTCTGTGCTTTTTTTTCCATTGAACAGGCCAAAACCCAAAGTTCATCTTTTTTTCCCTCTGCTGCAGATGGTGACTCCAGGATACATTTGTATTCATTACCCCAAGGCACCTTCCATCACTTTTGTCTTCAAATCCAACAGTTCATCCAAATACTCTCCTCTTCCCTGCCAGTTCCAGCGCCATGACTTTGCCTTGCCGAGGCGCTGCTCTCTCTCCACATAATCCCATCTTTTCCCTACTCCAAGAGCCCCATCCTCCTCCTCTTCCCTCTACCTGGTTAAAACAAACACACCTCCACGCTCCTTTGGGTTACGGGATTTGAACCGGCCACAGCAGACACACGTCTTGGACCAAAGCCCTGAACGCTGCCTGTGGCTGCGGCTCAGACTCATCTCTACCCTGCCAAGAGGAAATCGCTGTCATGTTCCAGGACTCACTTTGCAGCTTCATCTGCTGTCTGCTCAGCAGCAGGCAGGCTCGGGATCCAAAAGGCTCACTGATCTCGCAAAGGCTCTGTTTCATGATTTATTCACATCAGAAATGCTGAGTTATGAAGCAAAAGTTATGGAAAATTTCTCCTGCCCGTTTACAATTTTTTTTGCACATCATTTGAGGTTTCCTGCTCCTCTAATTTGTGGGCTCTCTGTTGGGTTGTTTCTTTCACGTTTTAATGGGCAGCGTCCAACATTTGGCCTCCGCAGAGGTGTGCCGTAGGACTGGAATGCCGAGGGATCTGTCGTCAGTTAGCTTAATGGATTCCTAGTGTGCATGAAGAAACGGAGCAACCATGAGTTTGCCATCAGTGACCCAGTGTCCTGTTGCTATAACATCCCTCCCCAGAAGCCGAAAGTGTAATAAACCTTCTCATCCCATAGTTGCAGGATCTGCCTCTGACAGTTTGGCTGATGTTCGCATTTTATTTGGCAGGAGTTAGAGGGAGATTTTTCCCTTCCCCCTCCCCACTTTTTGCTTTAATGACCCACAAGCTGATTTAGAGCAATAAACTGTTGCCATGAAGTTTTGCTGTGTTTCTTTTAAATAAAGGGAAGGGAGGGACTGCTGCAATTTATGGCTTTCAGAAGGAACTGAAACAGAAAGTCCATTCTTGCTGCAAAATGAAGAGAAAAAGACTTCATCCAGAGAAACACCTCTGTCAATGTGTAGACATGAAGCCTAGATGAACTCATAAATTCAGCACTCTGCCTGCAATTAAGCAGGCTTCCTGGTGCTTTGACAAAGAGTTAATGAGAAACGTGTCAGACAAAAACAGGTCATAGCACTTAAAACCGATGGGAAGAGCAGCTGAGCCAAACCCAACTTGTTGCTGCCCCCAGCTCAGGGCCACAGGAAGAGCTCTGAAGTATGTTCAGTGAGAACTACTTTTTGTGGCATACAGTGATTTCTTGTCCAAGCGGAAGGTGCCCCAGCACAGCCCGGAGCAGCTCCCAGTCCCCAAAATGCCAGATGATAGGAGCTCTTCCCTGAAAGCCTCTACCTGTGCTCTAGCTTGGGAGTGGGCAGCAGACATCTCCATCACCCCGAGCACACTGCTCAAGCCCTTGTCTTCAAAACGCTAGTGCATGCTCACAGGATGTGTGTACATGTGCAGCGCGGGGGACTCCAGGTCTGAGTTCTCAGCGATCAGAGAACTCAATTCATCTGCAACTGACTGCTGAGCATCCCCACCATCCACGTGTGCTGCCGTGGCTAAAGCAGACCTCCAGATTTTCAGCCCTGCAACAAAAGCCCAGAGTACCCAAATACTGGGAAAGCCCAGCGGAGAGGAAAAGGAATTGTTATGGATCCCCTCCTGCCATACAAACACGTTCCTGCCTCGCCAGAATCGAGACATGAGAAACATGAACACGTACCAGTGCCACGGCCAGGCCCTGGGATGCTGATGCACTGATGGGAGAGACCCACTCAGGTTTTGAAGAGAACAAATGCTTTTGAACTTTCATTGCCCCTCAAGCCCCAGGTCTGGGGGGGGGCAGGAATTTTCCACTGGTGGCCGTGTTTCCGAGCCCGCTGTTGTGCTCCTGCATTATCTGGTTTCATGAAGGATCTGGAGGGAAAACACGAGCAAGCTGCAGGGAAAGCTGTTACTGAGACAGACTTCTCGCACTAAAAAACAACCTTCTCGTTCCTTTTTCCACCACATCTAAAGCACACAAGAAATCACATGAAGCAGGGCTGTTCTCTCCCCAAACGCCCTGTTCCATTTCCAAAGCAGAGGAGTCTGGACAGCTCACACACGCTCCTTTCCCTTCTTCAATTTCTTGAACATACTTGAATCCAACTGAGCCTTTTGAAGGTCTGCCCATTATTAACTGCGATCCTCTTACGTACCAGCACAAACCAGCCAGCATTTCCTATGTGTCAGTTGGCTCTGCATCAGGATAGGGCTGCAGAACTGCAGTGTCATCAGTGCCTTTTCAAGCACAACAGATTGAGCCCAGCTGAATGGACATCAGACCTGGCTGCAAAGACAAAGTCTTGCAGGGAAAACCAACAGCAGCAATAATTATATAGCACATCACAGAGCTCGATGGATGTGATCTCCATGAAAGCATCTCCTGCTCTACAAAGCAGCTTGATGCAGGCACCACAGTGTTTCAGACACCGCACTGATTACAGGGCAGATCCCTTGGGCAAATTCTGGTCCAAAATCCCGTGGGTGTCTTAAAGTTCATGCAATGACAACAAATGCCAATGGATTCTTTTTGCTTCCTTCTTGGTTTCTGATGCCTGTAACTGAGTGACCTTGGGGTTCCCCTGCGCCCAGCAATGAAGGAACCTGAGGTCCTGTTCTAATCACGGTTTCTAGGAACTGGGGCTTCACACTGAACATTAGAAATGGCAAGACATAGAATCATCCGCGAGAGTGAAACCAAAGAAATTGGCTCCTTCCCCTTCTTCACCCTCAAGAGGTGCCACTGCTGTAACGAAATCACAGCCAACCTTAGAAATGAATCCTGATCAACTTCTTCAGGTGTGTTTTGGGGCTCCTCTGGATCATTACAGATGGAGGTTAGTGCCGCTTGACTTAAATCATCTTTTATTACTACAGCTTTATGTTAATAAGGTTTTGGGAGTGGAGCTGTGGAACACCACTAACATGCAGACCTCTTCAGAGTGATTTACTGAAAGCACCGAGTGCCAAAACCATTTGCTGCATTTCACACTCCGGCCAAAAAAGTAGCAGAGCCTTCAAATGCCCATTCATGCTGCTAATACGAGCTACAAACACCAGCCTTCCACAGCCTCAGCACAGCCCACCAAGCATCTACCATGAGAAGACTCACATGAAATAACATTGTCTTACAGCATCTTGTGAGCCTCTCCCTTTGGAAGAATCCAGACTCTCACCAACATCCCCGCTCCCTTCCTTGCAAACCCCTTGCTCTCAGATCATACTTGGTCATTAATAAGATATGAACCAAATTATAACATCAGTTATCCAGGTGCCCCAGGGGAAGGTGAATTAATTCAGAGAGATGAGGTTCTTGAAATAGCATGTAGTTTCCACTTAATGACTAGATTTGGGGATACATGGCCCAAGTTCAACTAACAGGGAGATGCAGGTAACTGATGTCCAGATAATTAAGCCTGGTAGATTTGATGGATACAACTTGTGTGTCTGACTCCCTAAAACTGAGAAAAGAATTACTCCTAAAGCGCAGTATCTGGAGTTATCCTGCCATGTGGTTTTGGTGGCTGTGCCACGTTTGGGAAACATCAGTGCACCACAAATCAAACCGTGTGTCAGGGAATCAAAATTACTGGCAGGGTAGGGTATCAGCAGTGCAACAAGATGGAGCCATTAAATGGCTCGAGAGCAGGAAAACACAGGAAGTTTTAGTCTTAAGGAACACCTTCCACTACAGCAGCTTGCTCCAAGCCCCTGTGTCCAACCTGGCCTTGAACACTGCCAGGAATGGGGCAGCCACAGCTTCTCTGGGCACCCTGTGCCAGTGCCTCAGCACCCTCACAAGGAACAGCTTCTGCCTAAGAGCTCATCTCAATCTCCCCTCTGGCAGGCCAAAGCCATTCCCTTGTCCTGTCCCTACATCCCTTGTCCAAAGCCCCTCTCCAGGTTTCCTGCAGCCCCTTTAGGCACTGGAGCTGCTCTAAGGTCTCCCCTTCAGGAGCCTTCTCTTCTCCAGGCTGCCCCAGCCCAGCTCTCTCAGCCTGGCTCCAGAGCAGAGCTGCTCCAGCCCTCGCAGCATCTCCGTGGCCTCCTCTGGGCTCGCTCCAACAGCTCCACATCCCTCTGGTGTTGCTGCCCCAGAGCTGGGTGCAGCAGCAGCATCACCCGGAGCTTCAGCCCTGACCTTACACTTTCAGAACAGAGATTTTCAAGAAGAAAAAAACCCCAAAATAAACCCAAAAGCAAAGGGTGGCAGTGCCCCCCCCATGAGCGCAGCTGCACCCCGGGTGCATTTACACAGGAAACCCCCAAAAGGTGCCACAATCACAGGAGGAAGCCCTGTCCCTGTGACCTTTCTTATCAGAAATGAGTAAGGCAGCTGCTTTGCAGACTATTCTCGTGCTCTTTAGAAGGTGTGAAATAGATGAGCTTGTGAACTGGGTTGGCACTGAGAAAAAGAATGGAAGGATATTATGGTTTTCCCTCCTGTACAACGCAGCTGATCATAAACAGGAACAGCAGCCCCCTGTTTAAAGAGCTTTGAAAACAAAGCAGCCACCTCACACCAGGCCAAAGAGAAGGTTTCTCTTGATGTACTAACAATGTACTGCTCACCTCTGGTAAGGCTGAGATGTGTGACTTCTTTAGAGCTCCCACTTACCGAAAACATGACCAAGAGAAGGTGCAAAACTGAGGTGAGGAAGCACCCAAGGCTCCCGCCCTGCTGAGCCGCTCCTGCACCAAACCTCATGTTCATTTAGTTAAACACAGAATTCTTCAAGGCAAAACTTGCTCCTCTTTTCAGAATCACGGCCAGGGAAGGACCAACTCAGGTATCTCCTCCTAGAGCTTGGTGAGCTGACCCCTCTGCAGCTGAAGCTGACCAAGTATCTTGTCTGGCACCACAGACTGAAATCCTAGTTGGAAGGAAGTACAAGGGTAAACTGCAGAGTCCCCAGTGCCCCTGGATGAACTTTCCCCCAAGCCAATTCACCTACTTATGAAATCACACATTCCAGGGAACTGATTCTGATGATAAATCTGCCCTTTGAATACTCTGAGAAACAACATTTCCAAATCTCCAGCTCGGATCTGATACCATCTCTGGGTCAAAAGAGGGTTCAGGGATGATGTTGTTAACTGCTTGGACAGGCAGCCACAGCCAAGTGTGGAGTGAGACGTACACCCATGCCCCTGCTCAGGTTATTTTACTTAGGCAATTCCAACACATCTGGTTCTCTGACAGCGGGTCTCAAAACAACACATGATCTGACACACCAGAGATCCTGCAGTGCCTGAGCAAGTCGGGTTTGAGTTAAGGATTCTGATAACCTCCATGCAGGATGTCTTATCTTCTGCACACACCTGCCTGAAGCCTCAGTGACAGCGCCCAACAACTAAAGCCAACGCTCTGCACTTTGATCCAAGAGAAGACTTCTCCTGTATTTAAGATGAGCTGATTTGAAGCCAAATGGGGATGGGGGAGCAGCCAAAAATCTTCTTCATTAACAGACAGACATTCTTTTTTTGCACCAGGTTTCTTCTTCCCTTATTCTGAAGTTAAAAATTCTACCCAGGACTTAACAAATCCCTCTCAACCAAAATATAAAGCCTGAATTTAACACTAAGTGGAAGGCACCATGTCACATCCTTAGCAGCACTTTTGCATGTCAGTGAATATACAGTAAACCCAACAATATTGTCCGCATTCCCTTTGCAAATACCCACACAGTAAAGTTGAAGCACCTGCACAAGCCTTGAAATGCTGCTGAAACAGTTTATTGGGACCTAATCCTACAGCCTCTAAACCAACTGAATAGCCTAATACTTCTGTGGTAGGAATGATTCCTGGCTGGGCCTGGCAGCCCCAGGAGTTCTCTGAGGACGAACATCAGTTCAATTATACCAAATTAAACCCGCACATACAAAAGCCACATACATTTTAACTGGGGCAATTCTTAACTTCTTATTGGGGAAATGATACAACAGTAGGGCCTACAAAGATGATACAACACGGGTTTTCTCCCCTGAGCTGCCTGCTTTTATCAGTTACCCTGCCAGAGATGCATTTATACTGATGTTGTCAGTGTGTGGACAAACCCTGATGGACAAACCTGGTCTGATTAAAGCAGCGGAACGTGGCTTAGGGCTGATGCGCAAATCTGGTCTTTAAAGTCACAAAAACTTTTGTAAGTGATTAGACAAAAATAAATCTTAGGACAACCCTTGCACCAAATGCATCCTTTCTGTTTTACACTGAAGCTTATCATAAAGAAAGAATGGCCTAAGCAAGTGCATGGACTCAGTAACTCCTTGGCTGCACCTCTGAGGGTGATTTCAGACCGCTTCAGCTCTCTCTGCTTTGATTAACAAATCAACCTCCTCTGTCCAAAACTGCTACCTCCCTGCATCCCGTTCCTCCTATGCCAGCGGTACCTTCAGGAGATAAGGCAAGAGAAGACAAAGCTCCACCAGGCATTACTGGTGGGCTGGGATGAGAGATGACTACAGCAGGGCCCCTGACTGCTTCCCAAAGCAAAAAGGATGAGTCTGTCTGTAAATAACCATATAAAACACTTCGGGGATGGAAAGAATACTTGGGGAACAGCACTCAGGTGTGCACAAACTGCTCCATCACCTGCCTGAGCTTCACGTCCCAGGCTGGCACCCATCACCCTGCTCTAAGGCTCGACAGCTATGGTAAATTGGGCTGAATCAAGGCATCTCACCGCGGACTCTGTCCCTGCCACTTGAAACTGAGGAGTCAGGGCAGCCCAGGCGCGGGGTGACGGGCGCAGGGGATGCACCCCAGCCCCTTCCTCTGGCACAACGCTGCCTCTGTTGGAGGACAATATTTCTAAGAGAGCCGCTGGTTCAGAGCAAAGCGGGGCCGCAGATGTCGATCTCACATTCTAATAAATACAAATAAATATGTGACCTCCAGCACAAGATCCTTCGTTTGACACTCCTGGTCGTTTCTGAGACTTCAAGTTCAGTTTTTACTGGACCGGATCCAGTCATCCTATGGAAATGTAACAGTCTTTTTCTTTGCAGGAACAAAAGTCCTTTTCTAGTCCTGAGGGCCAGCGAGTTTATCCAAATAGTCTCAGTTTACTACTAGCCCCTTTTGGAACTGATCTACTCAGTACAAGCACACTTTGTCCCTTGAGCACCAGGCACCAGGGCTGGAAGGAGCAGAGCCCATGCCCGGTGCAGACGCAAGAGCTGCTCTCATCTGATAGCACCGCAGACGGAACATGCACACACAGAGCAGCTTCTCCTCCCCCTCCTGCCATCTCCCCAGGAAGAATGTTTGGAAATGCTAAATAGTCTTTTCCATGTTTCTACATCAGCTCTTATTTTGGCTAAGCTTGTCCAGTCTGTTAGCAGCTGCCAAATGCATGAAGTAATGAGAAAGCATAGGGAGAGAAAGCTGACTTCATTCCAGCAGCGCTGGAGCTAACACACCCAGTATGTTCTGTGGCTGTCAGCACGTCGCTGAAGTGGACCTCATTAGCAGATTTGACTTTAACAACCAGAGGAGATGCATTCCTTGGTGCCACCTTCCATCTGCTGCGAGCTCGGTCTGACCGGCTCATCCTTGGTTATACAGCTTGGGAGCAGCTGCGGAGTTCTATCAGTGAGCTGCTGCTTCCCCCAGTGCCCCCAGATGGGACCTGCAGCTGGCGACGCTGGTCACATCAGCCTCAGAGTCGGCCAGGGATGAGGAAGAAGAGGCAGGATGCAAACCAAAGTTACAGCTGCTGGGCGGCTGGGGATATGGCTCTGGACACTGCTGGTCCGGAGCACAAAATGCTGCACTGGGTTGGATCTGTCACAACCAGCACCCCAGTACAAACAAAACCCCTTCCTCTGTTGGAGTGAAATTCCTCTGAGGTGGACAAAGGGACCAGAGCCCGCAGGAGCAATGGAGCACACTTCCACCCTACACAGCGCTGCTACGGACACTGACGGGGCAGGATGCTCCAAGGAAGAGGCAAAGCCACTGGGGGGAGAGTCAAGGGAATGAGCCAAGGTCTAGAAACACCTCCATGGGCGAAGCTGGGAGGAACTGGGGTCATTCAGCCCCAAGGAGCCTGAGTGATGGGATATAATGGGAATCTTCAGTTCAGACCTTAGAACACCATCTAAAGGCAAAGAGAGCGATGCACAGGACAACCAATCACCTACAGAGGCTGCAGAGTCTCTGTAAAGCATAGGTTAGACAAATATCTGCCCCAAACACCCTGGAGATGCTGTGCTGGTCAGAGTGGGACGAGGTGGCTTCTGCAGCCTCTGTGTGATTAAAATGTTGCATTAAAATAAAACCATTGGCCTGAATAAACACAGATAGCCCATGAGAATGACCTGAACTGGAAATGGAGGGGTTTGGAAGAGCGCTGAGCGGACGAATAACGCACAGTTGTTATAGCTGCTGCTATATGGGGGGGGGGAAGCATCCAGGGGAAATTCCTTCTCTCACTGAACTAGCACGGGAACACAACACATCCAAGCCCTTCAACTAAGGATACTGCCCTGAGATACGTTACCAACACTTGTATTACAAAGGCTGGTATTTATTCATCCAAGCCTTCCCCACACAGTGAAACAAAAGTTTTGGCAGGTAAAATCCCTGTCCCTTATTCCAAGGACTGCTGGCTAACCAAAATGAATCCGGTTATCCCGGGAACACGTGCTGCAGGCCTGACAAGGGGTTTGTAATAACAGGCACAAGAGCGCAGGCGAGACCGGCGCTGTAATTTCCATGGGGCCGAGTGCCACAGGTGCACTAATACCAGCATTAGTGAATGATTAGGCCTCGTAAAATATATGAATGCTGTTTCTTTAAGAAGCCATAAAATTTTATGGAGGAAAAAATCCATGTGTAAGGCTTTTGGTTCGTTTCATGCGGTCATTCAGAATTTCACTCATTTCTGACAGGACTATGATAATTAAAACTGCGGCCTGGGTCTGGTTTCTATAAAGTCCATCTGGCCTTCCGCGATGGAGAGGATTGGGACTATGTAATTGCCTGGGCAGCAAATAACTATTTTGCCATCCGCAGTAGTTTAATTTTGTCCCTGCAGCAGGGGAGCTAAGGCAGAGGGGCAAAAGATCATTAAGGTCTGTGGTTAAAAGAGGGGCTCCCCGAGCAGCCGCCTGGCCCGTATTTGTTGAAACGCTTGACACCAACGGGCCCCATTAATGCTCGGGTTAGATACAATCTGTGGAAAAGGGTCTATTATAAAGGGATTATTTGGAAGTGTTCTGTAGTTGGGGGTGGGTGTGATTGAAGGACTTAAAACTGTTACATTAACCCTTAGGGCACTCGGAGCGGTTACAAACCAGGCATTAAAGAGCTGGGGTTTGTCACAATTCCTCCGCTTCCCTCCTTCTCCTGCCACAAGGTCAAAGAGATTAAAACCATCCAAAATGCCCTCTTCTGGGTTACAAAGATGAAGGTTGTTTTTCTGTCCACTTTACGGCTGCAGCCAGCTCCACACCTCGCTTCCCTACCCCAAACACAATCACTGAACAAGGAAACACACAGCAGAAGACAGACAACAGCAATTATTCCTATATTTATGTATTTACTTATCATAGAATCCCAGATCCGTATGGGCTGGAAGGGACCTTAAAGCTCACCCAGCTGCAACCCCCTGCCACGGGCAGGGACACCTTCTACTAGAGCAGCTTGCTCCAAGCCCTGTCCAACCTGGCCTTGAACACTGTGCCAGGGATAAATACATACACATATATATATACACACACATAACCAAAAGAAAGCCAACACAGATGGAGAAGTGACAGAAGCTCTAGAGCTCTGCTTAAACATTCAAAATAGGGTTGTTTATACCAGATTTGACTAAAAACCAGCTGTAAAGTCCAGACCTGGGAGCAGATACCTTCACTGGCAATGCTATACAATTCTGTTGTGGGTTAGAGAACTACATCCCACTTTCCCCTTTCCTCTGTCAGGAAAGAAACTATGGGGCTGAAGCTAATGAAGTGATCAAAATCTGCACGTCCAACAAAAACATGTCTCTATTTGGCCTGGGATGAGGTCCTGCTTTGCCAATCACTTAAAAAGACAAGGAAACAGGATGAGCTGCACTGGGACATTCTGAGTGCTTAGAAACTTGTTTTGTGGGACAAGAGGCAGAAAGCATCACAGAAGATTATGAAAAGATCAAACACAACAATGCAAGAGAAAATAAAGCAAGTCTCAAGGAGGAACACACACTGCTCCTGTGATGAAATCCTGCAGCACTCCTGTATCACCTCGAGACTCACATGTTCTGTGCACTGCAGTAGTAGGACATGAAGGAGAAAAGGACCAGAAAGAAGCCACTACCTCCACAGACTGGGCAGACCCGACTGATGACGAGCTGGAGTGTGGGCCTCTTCCTTTGGCTGCAAATTGTCAGCCTTACAAACCCTTTACACAAGCGTGCACCATCATAACCTCAGTGCTGTGATCATCAGTTACGTGAAGAGCAGTTTTCTCTGGAATAACTTTTGCCTTCTTTCCAAGGATTATTTGCTCATTTAACACGATCTTAAATGACCCTCAAATCAGTCACTTGATTCACAGTGCGTTTACAGCACTATTGAGAACATGGCAAAGGCCCTAGGGGTGATAAGAGTGTCTTATTTCCTTCAAGACTGTCCCATACTTTGGTATGTTAGAATGTTAGTTCCTGGCTTTGCTTCTCTGGGCAGCTCTGGAAACTGAGAGAAAACATGCGTGTATTAAGTGTTCCCTAGACCCCGCTTGAAACAACAACAGCAGATATCACAGTGGAACACACACTTTATAGAGAATTATTGAAACAGCAACTCTTCCAATACAGTAGAAGGTCTGTTTTCTTTGGCATGCCCATCTCTGCTCCCCACAGCAATCTGACAGCCTTCCTACAGGCAGAAATGACCCACAGGTAAAAATGGTGCTGCTTGGGAGACCAAAGAGGTTGATCAGAAACCATCAAATAAGAAAGAAAGGTTTTATAAGCCTTCTCTTACAGTGTATGAGCCCAATCCATGATAGTTTATATATACACCAAGTGGTTATGAAGCGATGAGCAGCCTCCCCTTGCTCAAGCAAGACACTGAAATCAAAGCCCAGAAGCACTGCTTGCTTATGAACAGTGAGTCTTCCATGTTGTCCAGCAAGCCAACACCTCTGAGATAGCTGTGTCTTATAGGAAACCCAGCTAGATACAGCCTTGTGTAAGATGAATAACCTTGCGGATACAGCCTTGTGTAAGATGAGCTTATTGCAAAGTAACCTGAACTCACACTCAGTCCAAAGCATCAATAAAAAGGCAAGACTTCCAAATCAGTATGGGCACTGACACAGTAATAAATGACAGCTTAAATGCCTTAAAACCAAGACTGAATTTCAGACAAATAATATGGAAGACTGAGGAAGGGTTCTTTTTAACTCTTGAGTCTTTTAAGATGCAGAAAGTTAGAATCATAGAACAGTTAGGGTTGGAAAGGACCTTAAGATCATCTAGTTATAACCCCCTTGCCACGGACAAGTTGGACATCAACTGTATGTATTTGATGACTGCCTACCGTGACAGTTGTCTACCCTATGTAGGATACAAAACAAAGTGGTCTTAGCAAACAAAGTGCTTTCTAGGAGGTTCAAAATGCAAACACCATTTGTGATCAGTCTATTCCTATAATAATCATGTATCCTAGATGATACAAAGTGAAGACGTTTTTAACAGCACCCTGAACACACACTGCATCCTTGATAGATAATGCTCTTAACAAGATTTGCCATTACCTTTTGTCAGACAAGATTAAAACCAACTGGCTGCAATCTCAACCAGCAAACTAAACAGATGTGGATGAACCCACCTTTACAGTCTGTTCGAGTCCTCTTCACAGAGCTGCTCAGAGCAGAGTTATTTACCCACATCAAAACAGCAGCACACTTCCGCCTGCAGGCAACACCTGAAGCTTTTCTTTCCCTATGCCACACAAATAACAGCAACAGGGCTGTTTCATCTTGGAAATCCCATTGAAGACTATTCCCCTTCAAGACACCACAGATACATGGAGCCGGTGTCTTTCCTAAATCAAGGAGAAGGGAATTCTGCTGGGCAAAGTGAGTGTGGGATGGCCAAAAAACCCTGAGAAGAATGAAAGAAGCTGTGAAAGCTGATGAGGATAAACACTGCTGACAGGTGGAGGAGAAGCTGAAACCTGAACCCCAAAGTAACTGCAAATAAAGATTTGTTGCAGCTGGTTTTAATACGACCTAACACTGGGATGCCAGCTCTGGTATCACTTTTTCCTGTAGGCTGGACAAAACTAATAACACAGTTATGGAAACACGCTGCACCAGAGCACACACCTAAGGAATAAATGGCCTTTAAAACACAGGAGTTGCCCTCTTAAGAGAGCAAGACAGGATCAATAAAATGCTGATAAAGAGACATGGAGCTGGAACCAACAACAAGGAGTATTTTAAGTAGGTGAAATGAAGTAAACCCTTCGGATACAGGCAGTTATAAATGTATCTTGCTCCACATCCACGTGTGCACGTGTGTGTGTGATGGAAATGTCCTACTCTTGGCACGAGGTTAGTTGGAGCCACAGATCTTTTCATTCTGGAGGATAATAATGCTCTGTGTTCTAAAGCCTGCATTTAGCAAAAGGGGTTTTCTTTTCCCCTTCACCTTTGCTAACAGAAAGCGTAGGCTGATGATATTGGTTATAATTGTTTCATCACAACTTTTCAGTTGTCAGAATAAGGGAGCTTTGCTGGTTTTCAGCTATTAACCTTTCCCTATTCTATTCAGGGCACTGAGGGTCCATTTCCTTCTAAGCAGCAGGAATGGCACCATCTCTTCATGGTATGAATCACACTGAAGAGCACTTGTAGAGGAAAGAAATGGATAAAAGTCACCTACAATCCCATTTTGTGAGGTCACACTGTCTCCAGCAGCTACTGGTGCAATGAAGTATGGTGAGGCTTGCTTCACGTGAACACGGCTCCCTGAGGAGCACGTTGGCTCGTCTGGAAATGCCGGAGATGGTGTGAAATAGTGGTGGGAAGGGCTGGTTTGGGGATGGAGGGGTACCTGCCTGTGCCTGGTTCTGGGGACAACATGGAGCTGCCTCCAGGCTTGGTGGGTGCGAGACGCACCCTGCTCCGGCTCAACGGTGTGATGGGAGGTGAGATGGGGCAGAAACAGCCCATCCTCAGGGGGTTGATCTGAACCATGGAGCGGGAAAACATGGTCCTGATCACAACCAAACCCCTCCCCTCCTCTCCCTCCACAGCACAGCTCATGGGCCAGGCCAGTCCCTGCTGGAGCATGGGCACGTGTAGAGCCTTTGCCAAGTGCCCGAGGGCAGCACAATACGAGACCGACCTTCAGATGGGCTTGGAAAGGGATAAAAGCAAAGCACAGATGTTGTGTTGGAGGGCAGAAACGTGCTGCAGAGTCGGAGACGTGTGGCACAGTGAGCAGCAATGCTGGGTCAGCAGAAAGGCTCTGTGCGGGTGGTTGGGACTGGTACCCAATGCCTCCACACAGCAGCACCCAGCAAACCAATGAGCAACAGCACTGATGGGTGAAAACAACCCTCACTGGAAAAGGTAATGGGGAGAGGAGCCTGAGAGGCAGCAGCCACGGTGGTAGCACACACTGGGGGGAGCACTGCTCCTCCGCTGAGCGCCCAGATCTCAACTGATGCCATGGTGACAGAGTAAATACTCCTTCCTTCTACTCCTTCTTTCGTCCAGCCTCACTTGGAGGTAACGGAGGAAAGGAGACTTTTATTTCCACCATAAATTCATTTCCTGAGCTGGCCCTCTCAGATGAATACAACCCCAGATCTTAGGGACAGTTGCGAAGTTCTTGTTTCTGAGCACCGACCTCTGCTCTGACTTCTGGAATCTCTGCTTAACTCTAAAAGCCAAATCCAGCTGAAACATGCCTGTTGCTACATCCTCGTCTAGACTTCAAGCATATAACACAGTTGGCAGGTTTAGGCATGACAATGAACCTTCTGCACCCCAGTTCTAGGAGGATTTGTGGGTTACACAGCGTGGTAAATACGAAATGAAAGTCAGGGTAGGAAATGCTGCTTTGTGACTGTTCTTTCCAGTATCAGCTGCCTTATTTATTTGTCATTGTTGCTTCAATCAGCTTTTTAGAGGAACAAATGCAAAAGCTATCAGAGAAAGAACTTGGCACGATTTTCAGCAGTGCCAAATGCCCTGACATTTTAAGCCATATTTCTCAAAGACATGACAAAATGGAAGAAAAAAGAACATTACATCAGTAGTTTACTGAACTAAATGTATAAACCACTAATGAGCACATTATCGTATCAGCCCCTCAAACCAGTTAACACAGCTAATGATCAAAGGAAGGGAACTATCTCAGCTTGGATACAGCAATACGTACAGATGATTTGTTGTATTTTTACTGGGTTTATATATTCTGCTAGGCACAGAGTAAAACAAGGGAAGGATTAGTGAAGCCCACGCAAACGCACTGATAAGCAAGTAAAACTACTACACAGAGAAGGGGGAACCTTTTGTGCGCTGTCGCAGCAGGATGAGGTGCTCTCAACACCAAGTCCTCCCTCTTAGCTTGCGCAAAAGGATTCTTGACTAGGATGCTATGGGCTAGTTTGTCACGGAGTTGGCTTGGAAAAAGTCTGTGTGGAAGGGAAAGGAATGACGGCCAATGGCAGCTGTTAACTCACACTGCTCTGTATGGATGGTAGGTGGCAGGCTCATCGCCGACACAATGTCGGTCACAACACACAGGGAGCAGTGGCCTTACCAGAATCAATAGCAGTTCCTCCCAGTTGCCAGTAAAACCCCCTACATTTACCTAAGTATATTGCAATGGGTGCCTGTATCTCACTATAAATCCCTACAGCCACACCAGGCCCATCTGAGCATCTGGGTGTGGGATAATGATCCTGAATCAATGCAGAGCCAGCCCTGGGCCTGGCTGGGTACAGTGGGGCTGGTGCTGAGTCACAGCCCGCAACATCAATGGGGTCATCAATAAATGCAACATCAGGAAGAATAAAACTTTAACATTCACCTTATGTAACTTTTATTTTACACTTGATTAACTTTTATTACCAACTCCAAAGAATAAAGGCATTCTTAGCACAGGGAATTAGAAACAGCCTTTTGGAAAAGGGAAAAGAAAGGGGGGAAAAGATGCCCTAATATTAGGGCTGCATTTGCTGGCAGCTCAGAAATAGCAAGAACAAACAGAGTTGAAAACATGCATGTCTAATTCACCGCTAACAGAGAAACAGCCTTACCTTCCTTGAGACGTGTCAAGTAACCCCATGCTTTACTCACACGCTGCGCCCTGCACTTCCCAGGATCAGATTCAAGTGATACACCGAGGCAAGAAATCCTCGAGCTCTGTATATACAATAACTCAGTGTGACAGCAACTGCTTTGGCAATTATTGCTTTCTAATTGCAGCAGAAGAACCAACCGCACAAAGTATTTATTAGGATCACCAAGGTGGATGCATCTGAAGCGCACACCCAAGCAAACTGTTTCCCAGGAATCTCTGTGAGTAAATCAAGAGGAAGCCGCACCTTTATTTCCTTTAACTCATTCTGCTTATTTTCTGAGACTTTTATGGACGCCAATCACGAGCTGCCCGCACTGAATGCGCTATTGTTTGATAAACTGGACAGTGCCCTCGGCCATCATGCCTGAGAAGTCAGGGGACTGCCTAATGTCTGGATTTAATACGGGCCAAGTTCTTTTCCTCCTCCTGTTTAGTATAATTTTATACTGGGTGGACACATTTAGGGCCTGAATGGTTTGACAGTAATGATTAATACCCTGCATTAGGAGATTCCAGTGAAAGTATTCAGGAGCACGCTGTGCAGTTTGGTTCTCATCAGATGGTCAGGTCTACAGGCCTATTAAAAACAGCAGGAGAGCTGCAGACTTAATCACAGAGGCTGGGCCCACGGAGGGAGGAAGAGCAAGACACAAAAAGAGGAGAGAATGAATACAGTGACAGAGCAGAGGCACGGGAGAGCTCGGCTCTACTCGCGCTCGCACCAGCGATGGAACCAGGCAAGGGCTTCTTGAAAAGCCGTGTCCAAAAGTGATTCAAACATAAAATCCCTTTCCAGAGCTGAAGCAGGTAAGGCTGGAGCCTGTCTGAGACAGTGACAAAGAGCTGAAGGTTTTAGAATTAGCGTCTAAAAGCAAAATCTTTAGAAAGAGCAAAAGCAGAACAGCTAACGCTGGCACAGAAAAATCATAGAACCCCAGACTGGTTTGGTTTGAAGGGACCTTAAAGCTCATCCAGTTCCAACCCCTGCCATAGGCAGGGACACCTTCCACTAGAGCAGGTTGGTCCAAGCCCCTATGTCCAACCTGGCCTTGAACACTGCCAGGGATGCATCAAAACAGTTTTAGGCAAGAAAGCAGAGCAAATAATGCACCCAGAGAAAGGCACTGCAGGTTGTCACTGTTGTCTGGTGCCTTGCTGTTAGTTCATAGTCAGAGTCATCTCGGGCTGGCTGGAAAGCTCATTACAAAACATGGGCCCAACTGAGGTCCCCAGTAACTCAGCAGGAATGTCAAGAGCTTCAAGCGTAGCCCCCTGACCCCGCACCGCGGGGCAGCAGCTTTCCTACACCACAGTCAGCGACTCGGGGTAAAGGACTGGGGATGATCTCCCAGGAGAGGCTCCTGCTGCAATCTGCGCAATGCAATATTCAGCGTCCTCCATGTGAACGGGGACACGTGTGTCTGAAGAGCCGGGGACCGTGTGCTCAGCAACAACAGTGGGGATAGGTTCTGCTGTTTCTCTCTCAGAATAAGAGCACAGAGGATATGACAGAGACTGTGGTGAGCACAAGAGCTCACCTTTAAGGGAGGTGCATGCTCCACGCCATGGGTGAGGAGCCTCTCACCCCTTTATCCAGTGTTCAGAGGTTTCAAATATGCCCTTTGGACAAGGGATGCAGGGACAGACCAAGGGGAATGGCTTTAACCTGCCAGAGGGGAGACTGAGATGAGCTCTCAGGCACAAGTTCCTCCCTGTGAGGGTGCTGAGGCGCTGGCACAGGGTGCCCAGAGAAGCTGTGGCTGCCCCATCCTGTCTGGGATTCTGTGGTTCTATGAATATTTGATAAAAGAAATCAATAACAGGTTGATCAATCAGGAAATATTCTACTGAGGGACACTGGAGGCTGCCAATAAGCAAAACCAGCTTGATGGAATTTCTAACTTTTGCTACTGAAAAAGGGGGGAATTTTGGCTACTTCTGTCCTGTTTGATGAAAGGTAAGTTCTTAAACCAAGGATCTTTCCACCTAACAGAGACCGTATCCTCCTCTCACCACTGGAGCTGGTCTGTGCACCCCAGCCCTCAGGCAGGGTGCTGGGGCCTCCTCTGCCACAGAGGGTAACCGAGGCCCCTGTTTGCTGTCACCTTTCCACAGTGCTGAACTGATAGTAAACCCCAAATCAGCATTAAACCCCAACAACACACAAACAGCACATAACAAAGCCCTTGAGGTGCTCAAGGGCTGCAAATCCCCCCTTTTTCTGAAGGTCTGAATAACAACAAACCCAAAACAATAATTAATTCTTCTCCAATGCACAGACCCAGTTCAGTAACAAGCGCTAAAAATACATCTGAACCTTAGAAACAAAAGAGGAGGCTCGGAGCACTTTGAACATTTGCTCCAATGATTAAATAAATTAGAGCTGAGCTGCTAAGAAGGGAAGCACAGAAAGTTCACCACCAGCACAAGACCTTGCCAGGTTTTGACTTGTTTATGAGGAGAGAAAGAGGGGAAAGCAGCACATTTTCACAGGTTCCCAAACCCAGGCATTGTTCATTAGTAAGTGACAATACGATTTGCAGATCTATGGGATTATAGGTTGCCCAGAGAAGCTGTGGCTGCCCCATCCCTGGCAGTGCTCAAGACCAGGTTGGACACAGGGGCTTGGAGCAAGCTGTTCCAGTGGAAGGTGTCCTTGCCTGTGGCAGGGGTTGGAACTGGATGAGCTTTAAGGTTCCTTCCAACACAAACCAGTCTGGGATCTTGTGATTGAATAACACCAATACCCTGTCCTCCTATGGGGCTCTGACAACTGCCAAGCCACCACTGTGCCCGGTCCATCCCAACCTCCACGTGGAATTGCAGGGAGACTCCGACTGCTGCTTCCTAAAATACTGTTATTGAAATCCAGTGCTTTTTTTGGGAAGGCAAAAGGAATGTTCCCTTCACATATTTAGAACATCACTGAAACAGATCATTGTCTGAGGATAGGAACTCCTCTGATACGCGTTTAGCAGTGAAAAGGATTTCACTGAGCCTTGGAACATCCAAACGGAACATAGGGCTCTCCACAACCTACACACAAAGCCAAGAGAAGCCAAACCTTCTCAGCCACATTCACAACTATTAATCCAATATAACGATTCTCTTCTGAGACACCAAAAGAATGCAGGGTTCTCTATGACAGCCACTGAGCCTGTGCAGCAATTCCTTGTCCCCCACTGTCTTCCCATAGCTCGGAGCAGCTCTGGGAGCTGCAGAATGAGTGTTACCCTTCTGGAAGCATCATCTTTTTATGCTCATTTGGTGCTTGACGGTGATGGACAGCAAGAGAATACGGGGACAGGACTTCCAAACACCCTCCTGATATCTTCACATTATTTGGATTTGCAGGTTATCGTTGGGGCAGCAACTTCAGCTATGACCTCATTAACTAATGTGGCCACATCAGCACCTCTCCACAGCCCTTATCACTCATCATGTGTCATGAAGCAGCCCGTTGACACCCCCTCCCCCCTGGTGAATACCGGTTGTATCTTATCTCCTGCAGGGATAGGACCCTCGCTGGGAGACAGAGAGGACGGTGAGGAATGCGGTGAGGAGACAAGGCCAACAGCAGCAGCTGACAGGGGATGATTTCTCAAACAAACACTGAGTGGGAAATTAATGGGCTTTGCTTTGCCACTGACAATCCTGAGCAGAAATACATTAACTTGTGACTGCTATAATTTAAGAGTTATTACTGTAATTTCAGACCAAAGCTACTGGGACACTTCCATCACGCTGCATCCAGAAGGCAGCTGCTCTGCCCTCCTATTAGCACCACTACGTGAGCAAGGTCCAGTAGCTGTCATTTGCAAGAACACAGAGTTATTCCTGGTGGCTGGATGGTGGAATTCTCTTCCCATGTCTGAAAATCACAACAGTATTTTCTCCTAAAACACCTCCTTCTTTTGCATCTCACAAGTTGGATACTCAGAGAAAAAGTAGCACACCCAAAATAGGGCAGCTCCCAAGCAGCTGGAGTGGAGATTAAAACGATGCCAGAACATCTTACCTTGTTTTACCTAGCGTCACACTTCTAAAGGTGGGTTCTAAAAGCTGGTTTTGGTAGGAAAGTGGTATGTTTGCACGGCAGCAGCTGTCCATCCCTCTGCATGCACAAGGAGCACTCAGCACGCCAAGAGGGATGTGCAGGGATGGGGGGGATCAAGGCAGCAGCACACCTATTTTCAGAGAGTCGCAGGGACTCCACGGACTTTACTGCTGTCATTAGAACAAGATCCAAGCCTGCTTTGAAGCAACTCGATGGGACTCTTAAATGGTATTTCAACTAAAAACCCAACAGATGCAGATGGCACAGAAAACTTCCTACACATAAATGGATGTGAACATGGCGCAACGCTCACAGAGAGAATGGCAACGCCACAGAGAAGATGGTACATCCCCTCCTACCTAGATGGGAACCATAGCCCGTGTTCTTTGCTCGCTGGCCTTGCTGTGTGCCAAGCCCCTGCGTGCTGGGAGCAACGACCAGGAATGATGACCTGCTCAAGGCACAGCTAAAAGGAGGACAGAAACATGGGGCACATGTCCTGGTGTGTCATGGATGCTCTGCGCAGCTTTGAGAACATTCTGTGTGGCTTTTTCCTAATGCCTCCTCTATGAAACGCTGTTAATCATCTTTTCTGTGACTTGACTACAGCTTGAGCTGTCAGAAACAGCCATCCTGGAGTAGTTACAGGAGGCGGCTAAAACCTGAAATTCCCATTCTGCAATTTCAGTGCATCACAATCACATCACCTCCCATCATACACCCAGGACAGTCAACGTCAGCCCCAGACCCTGTCATCTCCCCAAACATCAGATTTTGGTGAACTGATTTACCACTTAGGATTAAAACCACACAGTCAGAAATCCCAGCGCTCAAACACACAACTCGAACGTTCTCTCCTTTCTAATTGTCTTTTATTCCCTGCTTTTTAAAAGAGCATCTTGCTCTTGGTTACATTTTTTCTGCTGTAAATGATCTAAAGGCATAACCAGGAAAGACCAACTTGTGGGATCAAGGAGCTGTAAAATCCACAACTCGGACAACTTGGTTCCCAAAAGCTGAACTCCAAAAACTCATGAGATCTTCTGTATTATTTTCTTGTATCCCAAACCTGTTATTGAGCCTGGAGACTGAAAGATCCCTTACAATCAACACCGGGATAAAGACTCTTCACTATGCCTTTTCCAGACTTAAACCCAGATCTTTTATTAAACCACATTAACCTAAACATCCTCCCTTTATTTCTCCCCTGCTGGGTAACACCGTGTCGGAACATGAGCTGCCAGAAAACCTCAGTGTCCTGCTGAAAGCTGTAAAAGAGGCTGACTAAATGCACGGAGCAGAAAGCATAAACACCTCGGGCTGACATATTCTGCGTGGATTAAGCTGACCAGGACCATCATAGTGACTTTCCTCAAATGCTATTAAACAAAAGCAAAAGCTGATGAACATTTTCCATACCCAACATGCCAGGAAAAGTCCGCTTTGAAGCAGAAAAGCGCAATGGTGCGGCTGCAGAAGGTTCCCCTTCAGCAGGAATAGCTCAGCCACCACAAAGCCCATATTGTCTGGGAGCTGCGTGCAGTCAATGCACCTTTGTGCGCTGGACTCTAGAGGCAGCATTGTCCAATGCATTGAGCACAGCGGCCAGAGCAGGGACCCGACCTTCCCAGCCTGGCCCTTCACTCAGCCCTTCTGCATTTCACCTTCTTGGGGTTTTGAAAGTGCTCATCACTGTTCATCTCTTTGCATGGTGCCAGCATTAACTGCTCATACACAGAAGTGCTCTGGAACCTCAAAGTGCCTACAGGGAATCTGGAGATGGGTTTTGGACAGGACAAGGGGAATGGCTTTAACCTGCCAGAGGGGAGACTGAGATGAGCTCTCAGGCAGAAGCTCTTCCCTGTGAGGGTGCTGAGGCGCTGGCACAGGGTGCCCAGAGAAGCTGTGGCTGCCCCATCCCTGGCCAGTGTTCAAGGCCAGGTTGGACACAGGGGCTTGGAGCAAGCTGCTCTATTGGAAGGTGTCCCTGCCCGTGGCAGGGGCTGGAACTGGAGGAGCTTTAAGGTCCCTTCCAACCCAAACTATGCTATGATTCTATGATCCTATATTTATTTGTAAGACCTCTGAAGCTGCTAAGGAAACACCAGTACAGGCCAAAGTCTTGGTGCTTCCCAAGCCTCAGCTTTCAGAGGTTGGTGTATCAGAGATTGTCTTGAGCATTCCCTGAGGGAGTAATTATTTTTGGCAAACTTGCATTGAGCCAGTGTAACTTTCCAGCAGTGGGCTCTGCACAGCAGGCATCCTTTGCACTCTCTTCCATGTCTTCAGGAAAGAAAACTGACAGAAAACTCAATAAACCAACTGTTCTCCCATTGATCAGATTTTGATTCAGAAAATTCAGCAGGCAGTGTGGTGCTAAATTATTAACTGAGCATCATCATTCACTGGGGACACGTTCTTTTGGATGGTCTTTAGGAAAACAAAATGATCCTTTGCATGTAGGAGACAAAGGAATATCATCGGCCGTGAAAGCAAATTGCGATGGGTGTTTGAATTCACCCATTTGTGGCTTCCCCATCCCTGGCAGTGTTCAAGGCCAGGTTGGACACAGGGGCTTGGAGCAAGCTGCTCTAGTGGAAGGTGTCCCTGCCCGTGGCAGGGGTTGGAGCTGGGTGAGCTTTAAGCTCCCTTCCAACTGAAACCAGCCTGGGATTCTATGGGGCTGTCTCTGCATCCTGAATTCTGGATGAGGTGACCAGATAAAAGCAAAGCTGAGTCTGAGCCTTGGGCACACAGGAGAGCTCAGCACTGCACAACTCAACTGGGACACAGGAATAAGGAATTCTGGCAACACAAACACACACTGAAGGTTGGACACCTTCCCCTCTGCTTTCCGACAGACTAAAACATGACAAAACTTAGATCTCACCATGAAGTTGTTCCTGAATCCTGTGACTGCCCTAACACCGACCTCAACACTTGCTCTGGGGTGGTATTTAGGTGAGCAGGGAAAACCAAATCACCCTCCTGTAGCTACAACTGAAGGCAGAGCAGGAAACCGACCCCAAACCTGAAATGAAAACATCTTCTCTCCCATGGTCAGAGCACCTCGTGTTTGCCTAAGATGGGATCTTACTTTCTCCCTTCCTTTTAAGTCCCCTGTACCTCGCAGGTGTGCGCTGATTCATTTTCTTGCCCCTCAGATAGATTACAGGCTGAGCAGCGCTTCTGTCCCGAGCTCTCCCATCTCTCCTTATTAGCACTGCCAACTTGCCCAGCACAATGCTCAGTGTCAGATAAATGAAATCTGTTCCTGTCTGTTCTGTAACTGATATCAGCTCCATAGTGACAGTCCCTGACCTAAGGACCCCAGGCTTTGTTTAGCGCTACATCTTTGTTGAGAATGGAGTCCTTACACATCAAAAAATCACCAATATTAATTAAATCACAGATCCTGTTATCACTTTACTGAATAATGGGCTTTTTCAAGCCACACTGGGCAGCCTCAGCAAGACTTTGCTACTGACAGCATTCAAAATACCAGATTTCCAATACTTTCCTGCATCCTATCCACAACCTATTCGAATTTGTTGTTGCTGTTGTTATTGTGACCAGTGGCAACTTGTTAAAACTCTATCTACACACAGCACAATCCTCTGCAGACATGTAGTTAGTTTCTACATGATTCTTTTTCTAATGGAAAAAACAGTGAAGCTCATAACTAGCAACAGCCTGCCTGCAAAATGGGTATTCTGGCAATGTCTGGCACAACAGGCTTAAAGTAACAGAACTTGGGGTTTAAAAGTGCTTATGATGGAACAACAGCATCACTTGCGATCAGGATCACTTTGTTTTAGGGATACGTCAGCATACCAAAAACATTCCATCCTGGCATTCACTCCATGTTACAGGTAACAGAGGAGGGCATCCATCGAGGTGAGGACTTGTACGGGCACTGCAAGGCTGTACAGAATCCAGACCAGAATCTGGGAATCCCGTTTTGTTCCCAACTGACTTCTTTAAGCATTCTATCAGTTAGATGGGCACCTCCAAGAGCCATTTGTGGCACATGTAAGCTATTTTAGCTAAGGGTGAATACCTTTACAAGGGGCTTTTTTAAAGCAGGATGAATGAACACCTCCTTTTTGTCTTCTCAGCGCTGTCCAAAGCCAAAGAGTGTATCCCGAATGCAGACATTTTCTTCTGCAGCTTCACAGCCAAGTTTGTCTGTCACAACAGTGAGCAGGAGCTGGCTTGCCTTCCTCTGATGACTGCAATGGGAAATTATGTTACCAGGCACAAGAGGGCTGGCTCCTGCCAGCCAACTCCATCTACTTCTTTCAGGCAATGACAGAGACTTGGAGACAGAAAACAACTGCAAATGGGTAAATAACAATGAGAACAACAACAACAGTACTAATAAAGACATGTAGCTTCCTTTCCTACCTACTCTACAACTCTAAAAGCAAAGGCAGTGAAAAAGAATTGTTCAATGCTGCAGAATTGTTGAGGTCAAACCACGGTGTGAGTGAATCCAGCCCCAGTTTGGCATTTCTTGAACGTATCCCAAATACAGAATACACCTGACCCTGAAGAAACTCAAAGCATTTCCCCTCTGCAGTCAGAACAACACAGCTTGTAATAGAAATGGTAACACCCCCCTCTAGCAACAGCTACTCACAGGTGCGAGCCCACTACTATCCTCTTAAGGTTGTAACGCACATAAAAGCCAATGTTCTGCACAGAGACCTGTGCTCTAAGAACAACAGGAAGTTGAGAGTCGATTTTTAATTATTCATAATAAAACCACATCTCCAATCAATGTGAAAAACATCTATGAGAACCCTTTCAATGCTACTCCTGTTAGGGACTGCACCAGCTTTAGTGGTTTGACGAATCTCAATGTGCAGTCCAGATTTCTGTATGGATCAGAGGCAGGGCACAGCCAAGAGCTTTGCCATCTGGGGGCAAGGAGTCATCCAGGCAGGATGCCTCGTGCTTGGGTGCAGTCCAACAGAATTGGAGCTGAAGAATAACTGAAGAATTGAGTTATATTACAAAAGATGGGCAGTGAGATTAGAGCCGAATTGCGAAGGTTGCTCAGGCAGAGGTCTCAGAACATCAGAATGTCTTTAAAACTTTACAAGTGCATTTCCTTTCCTAAGGAGCGCCTACTGTAAGTAATGACACTTGGAGCAGTATCTACGGCTCTTCCTGAGGCAATCTAACATTCATAGCTCATTATTCTGCAGGGATAACTTATGGCTTAATTTCCAGAACCTGCCTCTCAAATTCCTGCCTACAGCACCAGAAGTTTTGTCTTCCTTCAGGCTCAAATGTTGCTAGAAAGGGAAAAAAGGCATACGGTGGAGCGAGAGACACTGGGGAGCCCGGCTGCCGGCAGCACTGCGCATCCTTGTGGAGCATCACCCAGCAGGAGAAGCAGGCAATGGAAAGGGAGAGCAAGAGGTCAGCGCTACCCCTACACTAAATGATATAACTGCTTTGACTGTAAACACACAAACCAAACTCCAGTGGCTGCCTCTGTCCTTCCCTCCGAGCTGAGCCGCCCTGGCAGTGTTAAGTTTAGTGTCCCTTTCTTATCAGATGAGAGCAGGCTGGAGTTTCACCATCCTGACTCCTGTCATTCTCCCTGCATTCATTCCCACTTCCTGCTCTCTGAAAGTCAAGCTCCCATTCACAAAAGATGGGCCTTATCTCCTTACCTCTTGACCCTGAAGCAGGGCTGCAGATACAGGGGTTTATTTCTGCAGGCAGCTAGCAGGTGACAAAGTCCTTTGGCTCTGTGTCTCTAAAGAATAAAGGAAACACCATCTTCTGACCGAGTTCTGTTGTGTTGAATCTCAACCTGCAAAACCCCTTTAAAACAATCTGTCCTTTATAAGCAGATCTTAGGAATTAGGAGGATGCTTGCACTAAAATCAGATTCACCTTGAATTATGACAGTTTTCAGCAACAGGAATGGGTGGTTTCAAGAATGTTCTCTTTTGCTGAAGGCCAGGATTCAAAGTGACTGTCAGAGAACCAGCTCCTTCACTGAAGACACACCACACACAGCCCTTATCACGCTCCTTTTCATACTTGGCCCTGGCTTTGGCAGAGGTTTATCACGTCTCACAGCCATAGCACTTGAGCTGAGAAGCTTCGGTGGGGAAAGGACATGGGACAATTAAGGCAACTACAACACGAGTGCCCATGAAAATTTAAAGAGGTAGAAATAGATGTGCTCTGCTAAGGATTTGGGAGAAGAAACATTTACTTGTGAGGCAGCATTTCAGCTCCTGCCCTTCAACATCAGCTGTCGGCCTTCAGGGGTATAACAAGTTTGGGGCTGTTGTTTTAGTACAAACCTGTATTTAAAGACTGCATTGTCCCTGTGGGCTTACACCCCCCCAACCCCTGCTCACTATCCTCCTTCGGAGCATCCTGCAACTCAGTGCTTTGCAAATGAAACCACAGAAAACCTCCAAACCTCACAGCAAAACTGCTCTTTTTGTGTTTATAGCTACTAAAACTTCTGTTGTACAATTTAATCTAAAATACATGGACAGGGCTTGGAGCAAGCTGCTCTAGCGGAAGGTGTCCCTGCCCACGGCAGCGGTTGGAACTGGATGAGCTTTAAGGTCCCTTCCAACCCAAATCATTCCATGATTTGATGGTTCTATGCCAACCTTCAGCCCCTGCCTGCAGCTGGCAACTGCAGCAGAGATCCCCGAGAGAAGGAACTCTTGCTGAGATATCCACCCTCCCAGCACCTCCAGGAGGGAAAAGCTGGCCTCAGGTCCTTGAGGGATTCAGCCCATGGGCTGGATGATCCTAAAGCATCCTCCGCTCCCTGCTCAGGTGAGTGACCCGGCGAACAGGACAGTGGCCATGCCCCCAAGGAAAGCTACGCAGGAGCCCAAACTATGTCTTATAGAGAATTCAGCAGTACCTCTGTGCACTTGTCTCAGGCGTCCAGTGTCAGATAAAAGTGACATGAAAGCATTTCTCCTCACTGCATCCAGAGCTCCCCGTGTCCCATGGCGGGACAGTGCTAGCTGACAGTGCACAGTAGTCACCAAATTGCTCAGCAAACTATGTCATGTACAAGATAGCACAAAGAGCCTGCATCTAACAAAGTGTCTGTGGGCCTTTGAACTCGTGATGAGCTCTGTGCGTTTCTCCTCTTTATTTTTGTAACTGCTCCAGGCCCCAGGGCAGGTGGTGCAAAAAGATCAAGACAGGGCTGCGAGGAGCAACAGAGCCTTGGTCTGAGGGGCAAGAGATGAACGCTTGTACTGCAACTGATAGGAGAATGACCCCACCACACCCGGATTTCACACAGGTCCCTTTGGACGCATGGTAGAGAAAGGAACTTCTCTGCCTGCACAGCTATTCCTTCACTTTGATAGCAAGACAACTGTATCTACAGGTGAATAGCAGAAGCCATACCCTCCCAACTGGTTTATCACTTTTCCATGCAGCCTGAACAACAGCTACTGGAATGAATTATTCAGAGACCTTTCTCCGCAGCCAAGAGGCACAAAAACGTCCCAATTTTGAGACATTTTCACTGAGGATGTAAAAGCTTTTTTACAGTGAGATATTCTTCCTTGATGCTCCTCCTCTGCCTCTGAACACAGCCCCGCTGCAGCATCCCAGATGTCGATGCTGTGGAGCTCACGTTCTCAACAGGTAAGTCAGGGAGCTGATATATTCTGTATCAGAAACATGATCAGCCAAAGGTCAAATAACTTATTGTCAGCATAAAGAGAATCCCTATAATAGGCCCATCTAATGCTGCTGGCCTTCATTGTGCATGGCCTCAATGGAAAATGATTCCCAGTGCATCAACATGCATGGGTGCAGCAGCTGATGCCTTTCATACCATACGCAAAGACACATGGATTAAAGGATTGGATTGAGACTAGTGTGAAGTTAGGGAAAGCTGGTTTAAAGCTCTCTATCAGAAGGTTGTGCTGCGCTCACCACTGATCTGGCAGAAGCCACAGTAAGTTTTGCTTTCTGTGCTTTGGTTTGGTTGTTTTCATGGTTTAGATGCTGGAGATGAAAGAGGAAAGGCTGTGGCTATCAGTGGGGCTGCCCCACATCTAAGGAACACAGAAGAGATGCCCCTGTGCAACGCCTCATGGACAGAGAACTTCAGTCCATGGGGAGGCAACTGGGACCAGAACTAAGACACTCTGAAAGGGCGTCCTTCCCTTCTCCCCACCTCTGCTTACCCAAGCAGCTGTACTCATTTCAGAGGTGCTGCAAGGGCCAGCTCATTGGTTCTTAGAGCACACTGAGTCACTGAGACTCTTCACGTTCTACTCAGAACCATTTCTAAGTCCAAGCATCAGCCTGACACCCGCACGAGCTCATTGCTGCCTCTCACAGCAAACTGAACACAGACACCATCCGCTCTTCAGTCCTAAACCCACGGGAATGGCAGACGGAAACAGGCAGAGGCCTCTGCCGGTGCGTGCACCCACCCAGGGGCACTGCCTTCCTTCACCTTCCCATTTTTCCCGCTTTGACTCATCTTCCCAAGGATAATACTTTACGGTTTCAGCCTGGAGCCTGCAGGAACAGCAGCACGAGGCAATTTAACTCCACATTCAATCTCCTGCGATAACAGGTTATCTACATAGCAGCCTGCAGGTCGGGCCTCCCATAATGAGAGATGCCTGGCAGTTGACTGAAAGCTGATTCCTGTCAGAAGCTATTTTCTCTCTGAGACAGAGGAGACATTGTGCCCCTTGGTGCTTGAGTGTGGCCTTGGCTACTGCCAAAAGACCACCTTTTTTTTTCCCCTTGCTGAGACAAAACAGAATCCCCCTGCTGTCAGCTCTATCTGGAGCTGCTGAAAGGAGATGTATAAGCCCAGTAATGCTGCTGAGGAGATAGCTGTCAAACAGCATGAAAAACGCTGCCTATCTACCGAGCCGAGGAACTGAAGCACCATGGAGGCTACAACTCAATGCTCAACAGTTCTTGGCATCTGTGAGGTCTCTTTCTTGGTTGCTTTTTAATACCCTGGTGAAAGAAAATACTGTATGCACCAGTGGGATTCAGAACCTGTCGCTGCTCACCCAACGCTCCAGGAGCTGCTCTTCCTGGAGATGTGGAAGCAGCATTGTTCTCTGTGAAAGGGGAGGGGAAGTAGGCAGATTCCACAGGCGATGGCGTGAACGTGAGCTACGTTCCCAACCTGCTTCATCAGGGCAGAAAAACAGACCCAAAGAGGACCGCAGACCTGAACGAGAGTCACCAAGAACTGAGAAGCTGTGTTCATTACCAAAGGCTTTTGCAGTTACACACAGAATCGGATGCAAACAGTTTGCACTGAGATGGGAATAAAACACAAAGTGAAGCACACACAAAAATGACAGAAGTACTTGAAAAAACATCAAATACTCTATGACAAACATGAGAGAACAGAACGGTGCTGCTTGCTATTATAGCCTAGAAACAGGTAAACTAATGATTTCCTCCCCAGCATTACACCCGGAAGCCACCGCTGTCAGGAACCAATCCCCATGGAATTCTACCCAATAGCACCTCCGGGGCAGGGGGGCATAAACCAATGAACCGCACATACAAGCATGTCAGGAACAGAAAATGTAACATCAAATCCCTTAAACTACTGAACATGAGGTGGGTTAGTCCAGACATATGTTACCCTCCTACAAAGCCATGCAAAATCAATGCCATTAGGGTAGTGCAAAGTCAAGTTCAAAACTACTAGTTGGCAGAGACTTTCACCTCCCAAACGCCTATTCTGCTCCCTAATGCTCTTTTTGCTTCCAAAAGCTACCGGTACCCTCTTAAAGTCTGCAGCCATCCTTTGTTTCATCAGGCTGAAAGGTCTGGGGAGGAAAGCATCCTCCACACGCTCTAAACCAGCCACTGGGTCCTTTGGAAACCCCTCAAAAGAAAGTGCAAATTGAAATCAGAATGTACTGAGCATACAGCAGGCAGTAAACTGCTCCTTAACCCATCCCAATGCAGACCTCAATCCACAAAGTGATTAATCAGATACCTTCTTTTGTTTTCATAAATGATAAGTAAATCCACTTAGTTTATATGAACTGTGCCTGCAGGGATTCCTTCTTCCTCACCCTGCGCTAACGCTGGGATGGCAGCAGGCCAGGAACCAGCAAATGCTGCCATTTGTGAGTTATGTCAACTTGTCTGCTTATTTCTTTTCTTGGGGGGGTTGGGGGTACCAGTCTAGAAGGAATTGCTGGTTTCATTATTTAGTTCTGCTTTTCTTGCACTTAACCACAATATCATTATCAAAGCATCCCTTGATAAGTAAAATACAAACTCTCCCATCCCTAAGTTCAGCCAGTAACAGCACAGACACGTGTAGTAACCATTACTCTCCCCTTTAGTGAATGAAAAGAACAATCTTCAACTCACAGTGGATGTCTAAAAGTAGTTTCAATTACACATTTTTATATGTTTACATACCTAAATAGTATAGAAGCCACTTCAGAGCTTATCAGCTACAATAAGAAGAGCAGAACCTCAGGGCTTTGGTGTTAAAACTTGGATGTTAGCCATTAGAAAGCTGGGATCAGGCTGAGAAATGCCTCTTTGACATCATTACATTAGATGTCACGTTGTTACAGATGGTGGCAAAAGGCTGCAAAGAGCCTGAGAAAAGCCCTTTATGCTTCTTCAAGGTTCCTGGAACTTCTGAACCTGAGTTTTTACTGCCATGGATTATGGAATGAAGACCCACACAGCTTTAGTAACTCCAGTCCTTGCTCCATAAACTCCACGTCCCCACATAACAATTGTAAGAATGATCATCAAGACTTGCTTTCTAATACAGACAGATGAAACACCAGCTCCTCCGGGCTGCATCGAACTCATAGGTGAGAAGTGGCAAACTGCCGCTCACCTGGGACACGGGATAGTAAAATCCATGAAAGTCCCTTTTTCACCTCCAGAACGCTGATACCCATCCAGGTTAACCCAGCCGTGGGGAGAGCGGCAGCCACTGCATCGCATTAGCAATGAAAAACTAATAACCACAAATCCCTGTTGAATCCCGGTCCTCCTCAGATGTGAGCAGTAACGAGCGCTGCAGCGAGCTCAACAATTGAGCAGCTTCCTTAAAATGCAAACCCTGGGAGCAAAGAGGCCATAAATTGCACAATAATCAGAAGAATCCACTTTTTAACAGAGGCCCCTCTGCCAGCCTGGGTGTCTTTGATCAGAAACATTATTGGAGAGGGGAGAAACCCGAACGTGCGAATTAATGACGCTCTGAGCTTCGTGGCCCAGCCAGGAAGCCTGCTATTTAGCTAAAGCCCTGCGATATGTATGGGGAGAGTGTTATCTAAACCACTTGGACGACTATAAAATATCTTAACAGCTTCTGCTGCTTAGCTGGAAGCAGGGCTCCCCTAGTATCTAATATGAACCAAGTGGTCCAGCCTGTGAAAGGCAGCTCTATATTCCGAGGCCGCAGCGGCTGGAAGCTATGGGGTCGTCTCAGAAGCTCTCAATTGTTTTTAAATTCTGTTTTTACAAGGAGCGTGAGATTTATAGGCTCTTGAGGGGAAGAAAATGATGTAACTTGAGTAAATCAACAGGCCATTTATTCCTGGCCCTGTTTCCTCTCTGTCACTGAGCTCTGGAACTAGCCCCCAAGCACTCCCTCTTCAAAACAAGAGGCAGCCCAAGCTGCAGACATCTTGCAGGGACAGTTAAAGGCACCGCTCCGGTTTCTGCTGGTGCATGGGCTGAAGGTGGGGGCAGCCCCTGACCTGGGGCTCTGCACAGACCTCACCTGCGCCCCTGAAATCAGGAACTGCTGCACCCCGTGCATTGGCCTCTGCCTGTGAAGTCAGCACATGCGGCTTGGCTCCATTGCGAGACAAAGGCGCACGCGCCTGCAGCTCTTACAGGGGTAATCCCCACATTCTGGGGTGTCTGATGAGACCCCTTCCCAAAGCATCTTCTAGTTGAAGAGATGGTCTTAAGGTCCTTTCCAACCCTAACTATTCTATGATTCTATGTCCCTGCTCTCTGCAGGGGGCTTGGACCAGATGAGCTCTGAAGGTCCCTTCCAACCCAAACTATTCTATGACTCTCTGTCAGGACACATTCCCTTCCAAGAAGCAATGGAGGACCTCAGAGAGGTGATTCCCACCCTGGGCCTGCTGTGATTTCCTTAGGATGCTTCTCAGATGAAAATGTGACTTCAAGGCCCTTGCAAAGTGAGAAGTGTGGGCATGGGGCAGGTACCCGCTGTGAGCAGAGCACCGTCATGGCAATGAAGACCCTGCGAGAGGGTTCCCCATAGAACCATGTGTTTGATAATGACTTCTTTCACAGCACAGACTCTGCCCAGCTGGAGAGCCTGCTCCTACCCCAGGTATGCCTACAGGCTGCGAATTAGAAGACCATTTTAACCTTTGCACTCTCCAAATTTCAAGCCTTGTTACCATCCCCTCATCTGCTCCCTTAACCTTGACCAGAGGAGGGAATATTTTCCTAAGCACCACTTCGTGGCTCTACACTGTAAAGAGAAGATCTTTAAGACCTTTTCTCCCCATCTCTGCCCTATTCAACAGAGCAAACCACGTCTGTTCCCTGCTGACACGCAGCAAGCGGGGCCATTCCCTCACAGGCCAGGCAGCCAGGCTGACCCCTCACCTCTGACAGTGATCTTTATCTAGACTCCATCTCAATTATTTATCTCAGGAAGGTCACAAAGAAACTGCCTGTCCCAGGACCCCCCGGCCTCAGCCTGCAGAACGTGTCGAAACGCAGCTTCTTTGAGGATGGTGAAAACCAAACCAGCCAAGAGAAGGATGCGTCGCTTCGGAGCCATTAGGAAATGCTGGTGTTTGGAGAACTGCTTTCAGCTCACATCTGCCAGCCTTGAACCCCGCAACGGCGACTCTTCCCTCATCAAACTGGGAGGCTCCGAAGGGCACTGGAGCTAGAAGGGAAGGGATTTGGTGTCATTTTGCTCTCCATCAATGTATTCTTGCCTGAGAGCTTTGAAGCTTTGCAAAAACCTCAGACACACAGAACTTAAAGCCTCTTGGAGAACACAGGTGACACACAGAGAACTCCTCAGAAACTCCAGCAGTATTAAAGAACTCTGCAGTGAGACTAAAGCTGAATGAGTTGTAAGGAAAGTTTTAACAAAGTTATTAACATGGAATGCTCTGTCCTCCTTGCAATGCTATTCCCCAGCATAATTGAAGGAAAGCCACACACACAATAAAGGGAAGAAGAAGGAGGAAAAAAGCTTGCAGTAAAAAACTGGGGTATAATTTTCTTCAATCAACTCCAGCTCATGACTGCAATTACCCCAAATCTCTGCGAACCTTGCTGTGATACAGCAGGGACAGGTCTTGGAGCCTCTGTGGGTGGCAACCTTTCATCTGCCTCTCAAACTGTTCTTTATTGTAAGGTTTCAAATTAGCGCGAGCAGCAATGAGCAAATTTGATAATTCCATCTCAAATTAGTTAATGTAATGTGCCAGGAACCGCTAACTAAGGCTCTGCAAAGATGAAAATGTATCTCTGCAGCGTGGGGATGCAAGGTTAACCAGCCTGACAGCTTGCATCTGAAAAGTTGCTTTTTAATTACAGGGAAATTTTGCTTTAAATGTTCTCCCTTTTCCCTTTCCCGCAGTGTACTTTGCTCATTCCGGGTGGAAAAACACACTCCAAACACGTGAGCACACAAGCTTTGTGACAGCACAGAGGCTGTGTTTGACACAGAGAGCTGGGAATTGGGTGGAAATCATTAGGATCGTATGTACTGATCGAGCCTTTGTAGATAGCAAAGTGAACTGGGGATATGTTTCCATGGCAGCTTTCAATGCAATGAGCCGGTGATCCACATTTCAGATCCTTATCTCCAGTTTACCCAAACTCATTTGTTCTGGAAATCAAGATGAGATATTTAACAAAAAAGACAGAGAGTTCTCCAGTGATGCTTTGGGTTTGACAGGCTGGGACTAGGAGGGCATCTCATCACAGCTGGTGCTTTTCCTGCTCTTTAAAGATGAAGCCAGAGAGACCAGGTTTGATCTTTATGTACTTCTTGGAAGAACAACCTCTCCTCCACTCCTGTACTCACTTTTTCCTTGCAGGGCAACTAAATGAGCTTCACAGCTCACATCATTCCTTCTGCCTTTGCCCCCTTCTGCAACACCCATTTCACACATCATCAGGACAGACCTCCCCAGCCTGGGACCCCGTCAAACAGATGCAGCAGATGCAGCTGGGCAGTTTACTGCACAACCTGCACCCCACAGGACCATGGAGCTGAGATGCCCACCTAACCTCACCTCGAGACGTGCCCTCTACTGGGGGACAGGCTCAAAGGGTCTTTCATGAGGAAAAGGGTGTTTCTGAATACCCATCTCCACCATCCCCCCCCTCGAGGTGCAGTTATAAGGTGCAGTGGGTAAAAGCTCCCTGGCTTCTCCTCCTCTCCGCAGGCTGCCTGCAGCCCTTCTCCTCCATACCCAAGCAGTCATTCCCATTCTACTGTGTAAAAGCTGTTACCCCCTTCAGCCAAATAAAAATACCATTATTCAGGCAGACCAAGATATTCAGCAACGGAGTCTGAGAGAGCCCCAGGTGGGAGTGTCTTAAAGCCACCGGGAAGGGGAAGTATAGTAAGACATCTTCAGTTCTTCCCTAGGCATTGAAAGCACAGGTCACTGTTTATGCTGCATCTGTATTAACTGGCAGATTTACTCCAACACATTTATAGTAATAGCACCAATTATACTTGAATCTAGCTAAAACTCAACACAGACAAGTTGAGGATCCACACAGGAACACTAATCCCCCATACAAAATCTACTTTGTTTGCTGTTGGGTTCATTCCTTTCTGGGTCTGGCTGGGATGAAGGATGCTCGCTGGAGGGAAGAAAGTGAATGGACATAAAACTCACACAGTAGCAGTTCAGTGAGGCACTGGGGAGCAAACGCCTGCTCGGCGTGACCCAGCCTACCCTTTCCCAGGGGAATGCTTGTGTGCAGTGGAATTACCTGCAGCGTTCGGAGGCCGGGCACTGGCTTTTAAACTGCGAGAAGCTGCGAAGCGAGTTCTGGAAGTTAAAATGGAATGAGGGGCTGGAAAGGGTCTGAAAAGCATCACTGTTAAGCCGCAGTCGGAGCTGAGGCCTCCAGCCCGGAGCCGGGTGACAGATGATTCTCCCCTGAAATGCTTTAAAACGAACAGAAGACGTTCTTTATCTGTGTGGTCTGAGCTCATTTACTCCAGGAGGAGTCTCCAGCTCCTGCCCGACTGAAAGCCAGGTCTTGTTCTCCCATCTGATGGATGAATGGGATTCAGAAGTTTGATCCTGTCCCCTGAGATGTCATTTAAATCCGCAGATACATTCAGCGAGCAGGTAAAGCCATAATGTCATTCCAGAGGCTCATCTCTCCGGCTCCCCACCCCCTGCAACTCACACATGAGCCTGTCCTCACTTTTCCTTGTTGTTATAAGTCACCTCTAAAGGAATTATCACATTTTCTTTCCTGGGAGAGGTCTGGTTTTGTGTGTTCTGTATGGAATGGCAGAACAGGAACGCGCGCTCACACACACACAGAGCTTCTTCGCCACCTGCCTGCTAAAACCAGCTGTGGAAAACTCATTTCTGTGTTATTTTTAAGCCATATAAGCGAAGTGAAACTAAGAGTTACTGCCACTTCTTATTGCAAAGTTGTACGGATGCAAGCTGCAGTGTCAGCTTTCCCCTTTACTTCTGCAAGGTGGGAAAAACACAGTTCAGTCAACACTTAACACTTAATTTTGGCATGACAAACTCAGCCACCCTCTTCAAACCCAAACACAAACTCCAAGCTCTAGCCTCATCTTTCGCAAAGCATTCATGGCAGTTGGATTTATTTTGCCTGCTCGGATGCTGCTGTAGATTTGAAACTATTTTGAAAGCAGAAAAAAGCAGCAGCAGAACAGAAGCAAATCCCTCCATTTTTGGGAACAAACGAGTCATCTGCTGCATTGACATCCCCATAGATTCTTCTCCAGAACAGGCTGTGCGCTAGAGTAACTGCTGCTGAACTTGATAGAAAAGGAATCCTTCACAGTATAGCAACATATAGAACACGAGGGGCTCTTGCATCTGATTACCCAGCAAAGTCCTCAGTCAGCCCATCCCAATCAGGCAGCACCACCCCGACATTCCACTGTGCCTGTGGGGATACCTCGGCGTTATCACAACAAGGGCTCCAGGACAGTTGGAGCTGCTACTGCTGCAATCCATCCAAGATGAAGAGTAGAAAAGGCTGAAATAAAAGCCAAGCTTCCTGTCCCATGTGTCTGCCAGACTGCTGGAAAAGGTCAGGGGCATCCTCACTCCAGACTGGTAATTGCAAGAAATGAAGGAGGTGAACCCTAACCAGCAGATCAAAGCGGGAGAGGGAAGGAGAGGATTTTACAGGGAACAGGCTGACTACAGGGGCAAACGTTAGGGGAAAAATTACCTTGTAATAGAAAAAAGGCAGAGTAATGAGCATTGCCTCCATGAATCAGTCAGATACCAGTAAAACTGAGCAGATAACTGACCAGAACAAGCGCTGGCCAACTGTTTATTCCTATTAAAGTAGAACAAGTTGATGTTTTAAGTAATGCTTCTCTATAAGCTGTAATAGTCAGTCGTGAAATTTCCCTTTTCATTTACTGGGCAAGAACAAAACTGCAGCAACATCGGAATCTTCACAGTTCAGAATGTTTAGTGCGCACACGATCAGAGACCAACAACGTGCTGAGACACCCCAGCACTGTGGCAGCCCCGACCCCAGAACTGTCTGATCCCAAGCAGCTTGTTCTCTGCTGTGTGGTGCTGGAAGCCAGGGAAGGGATGGGATCTCTGCTTCATCCACAATGTGCACAGATGCATACACCACAGTTTGAACTTAACAGAAATGATGATGCTAAAAGGGTCCCTCCTGTCTCCAACCAGAGCTGTGGCTCCCGTGGTCCCTCGGATGATGGGCATCCCCATGGGGCATGGCCAGAGGGCTCTGTACCTACCACCCTTGGCTCCAAACTATCTCCTACTTCAATCCTAAGCAGGAAAACGAATGCTGCCTCCCTCTGAAAGCAGGTCCAGTGCGGCTGTAACGCAGCAATCACATGTTCAAAGGAATTCCCTCACTTTCAGGTCTGTGTATTCAATAAACTATTCCATTAGTGACACTTCCTATTTAAAGGACCAAGATTATGCAGCTAAACAATATTTTGCAACCAAAATGCATAATAAATCATGCCTTTGGAAGTGCTAATGGTGCTCACATTTATTCCTGTTAATGCTTCCTGGTTTTGAAAGCTGGGCCAACTCCAGAGATAATGTATTACAAACTTTCCCGCTGAAGGATTTGGGTTCCTCTAGGCTTGAGTCCAGTTACAACTGGCAGCTAATGCTTTCACACATTCACAAATCCCTAACCCCTCCCCAAGAGCAGAGGCGAGTGGAGAGGCTTTGGCTTGGGTCAGCAGATTTCGGAGTGTTACAGCGATGACTGGGAAGTGATGCAGACCTCTTCAAACATCAGGCTCTAACAGCAAGAGCTCTTCATCAGTGTGTGTTCGTTACTCTGTACACTCAGATATAGGTGTCCACATCTGCACACCTATGTCATGCCCTGCAAAAGAAACCAACCCTAAAGCTAATGTACAGAAATGAGCATTACACCTTTTCTTTCAGTCCTACAGAAGCACCGCTATATGACTCTATATAATTTGCTTATGAACAGACTAACCAAGCTGTTCACCAAAATCACAACTGTTTGGCGCTCAAGAGACATACGCAATAGACACAAGCATGAAAGCGAAATGGACACAGAGTGGAATTCCAGTTTTCCTGAGCCCAAACTTCCCGGTTCCAGGCAAGCCCCATCAGAGAAACCCCAAACGTGCGGCACTGGGAGGGGAGCCAAGAGCAAAATGAGAAGTACAGCTCCTGCTTTCAGAGCAGAGGGATGGAGTCAGGCGCTGGGCGCAGTTGGTGGTGTTTTACTGTCTTCTAACAGAACCCCCATCACAAAGGAAGGATCCAGGAGAACGGAACAGACCATAAGAAATGGCTGAGTGCTTTAGCAGCTCGCAGTGCACCCTCACGCCTCAGCATCCTCTGTATACTGCAGAACTGGGAGAGGCAAGAGGAGCTACAGACCGCAACCCAGGAGGAACGCCACAGCTTGGGGCTTTCCCACCAACCTCCTGCCCAGGCCTTCAGCTGCATCTCTCAGAGGTTCAGTTTACCACCAGCAAGAAGTGATGCTCATCACAGAATCGCAGAGCAGTTTGGAATGAAGGACCTTAAAGCTCATCCAGTTCTAACCCCCTGCCATGGGCAGGGACACCGTCCACTAGAGCAGGTTGCTCAGATAGGGTAACATGAGAATTAGCTGCTGTCTCTACAGTCCCTTGGAAATGCAGAGACAAACGCGCGATTAACTCAAAGACAGAAAAGAATTTGTTGATTCCTGCATTGCCACTCAATGAAATATTACACAATACCTAAATTCTAACCCCAAAAGGAACCTTCATAGATGGCACCACCTATACATCACCAAGTATAGTCAACTCCAAACTCTAACCATCAATCAGTGACCATCAGATGCCTCAAGTAAACACTAACATTGGGAATCCATGGAACGACAAGTCTGTGGGGTGCAGGAAAGGATATTGATCCTAACAACTCACCAGGAATGTCTTGAAAGACTGTTTCAGTTTCCCAAATGGACTCCTTGCTTTTCCAGATGCATGTTAGTATACATTGTGCATTGTGCAATACTTCTCCACCGCATCTGACAACACCTCCATCAAGACCCTCCAGCACCTTTCAGAAGTTATTTCTGGAAATGTTGAGTCGCATAACAAAAATAAAAGGAAAATATCGTTGTAGCCAAAATAAATGTCACTTTGGAACACGTTTAAAAAGCCCGGGACTATTTGTGTAAGTTGGAAATCCAAACCCTCCCAGCAGAACAGCGGGTCCTGGCTGCTGGGAGATAACGAGGAGCAGGATCAACGTATAAAGACCTCATAGTTGATTTGTCTATTTAAAGGAAATGCTCAGTCAGATGAAAGCCTGGATCCTGATTCTTCTGTGCTCAAACCCTCTTCTATCCTGCACCAAATCAGTTGCAAAGCCTGACATTGAAACCCACAGCTAAAACCCCCTCAGCACCGCAGGTTTTGGTCAGGCTGCTGAAGACCATGTTGCATTTCTCCTAAAACTGGACTGGGTTTAAACTTGGCTTTTTTCTAAGGAAAAAAAATCATCTCTGTCCCGGCTTTAGTCCCTTTCCATCTGCCCAATAAAACCAAACCCAAGTATTCTCGCATGTGCAAGGGCCACTGAGATCCACCCCAAACTCACATCTTTCACCCCACATCTGACAGCCCAACTGTGCACTATAAAGTAAATACTTCTTTGGTTGAGCCTCCCTTTTGGTGCATAGGTGAAGCTCATGGGCAGGAAGGAGTGGGGCAGACAGCAGGAGAATAACCTTTTGTTTAAGTGAAATGCAGCCCCTCTAAACAGCCCTTATACCTGTTCCCACCCACAAAAAAAGGGCAGCAAGACACAAACTAAGGTCTCTAATTCATGTAATTTCTGTTATTTCATCTGAACTTGTTCACACTCAGATCAGGACCAATGGCACTGCAAACTCCCTTCCTCTTTGCTTTGAGACTCAGACCTGGCAACCCTTTTGACTTTGTTTTTTCCTTTTCCAGAAAGAAAACCAGATGATAAGAGAGATGAACTCTAGAAATACAACGTATGGGTTCAGGGTTGGGGTTTTTTCTAAGAGAAACAACAATAATGCTTCTCTCCAGCCAGGAATGGTATCTAGGAACAGTGGAATGATTGTTGTAGGAGTGAATCTGGTTTTCATTAGAGGGAAGTGATGGGTCCAATTTCTGCTGGGGACTGTTTGCTTGCATCTCTTGTTTGTGCTCCGCGTTGGCAGTTAACCCTTTAGTTGGTGAGCGCTGAGCCTGTACCCACTCTGCTCCCTGCCACCAGGGCTGATGCTGACTGCAGGGCCGATGCTGACTGCAGGGCCTGGCATCTGCATGGACACTGTGGAGCTGCTCCAGGATTTCATGTTGGTAGCCAGTGGATAGGGAAGCTTTTGTCTCTGGTCTCAAGTTGGAAGGAATCTAGAAAGTGATTATTCCTGGTGAATTCCGCCCTTGTGAAAGCCACTATGAAGTGATGCAGCCCCACGATGAAGTTCAGAACCATCACAGTCAAGACAACCTCCAGGGTCCACTGCCTCTGGCCAGGATGGGTGCCCTCTGCACTGCCTTCCCATCCCGAGAAACATTACAACTGCAGAGATACCAACTCAGAGCCAGCAGTGAAACTTCTGAATTGCTACTTCTATTTTAATACATTAATTTACATTACATATTTACACATTTCATACTGGTATATCAGTATATTAGCATATACTAATTTCACCAGTCAACCATTATTCTGTGTTCAGTCCGGGGTTCACATTCTCCAGATACAATAAAACCTCACAGTTACACACGGGAATGAATTACTGGATTAATTCCACTTCTTTTCTATCCACAAGCAAACTCTGTGACCTACTCACCACTCACATTTACTGCCTTTGCACATGTTTGTGAGTACTACTTGATTTCCACATGCTTTGCAAGCAGCCCATCTCAGATCTAGTTCTTATTCCTTACACTGATGAAATCCCCACATCTCACTAGCTAAAAGTGAGTGTCTCCATTAAATTTTCACAGGACAACAATGCAAGTAAGGAAATTTTCTCTATTTATGAGTTAATCCATCAATATCAATACCATCATGTATATTATTTATGAATTAAAGTGGGAGAAATGAATGGGTATTAATGCAGTCAGCAAAAGATATTTAAAAGTACAATTCCACTTGTTACGGTATTTACTCTATATCACAGAATCCTGGTCTGGTTTGGGTTGGAAGGGACCTTAAAGCTCATCCAGTTCCAACCCCCTGCCATGGGCAGGGACACCTTCCACTAGAGCAGCTTGCTCCAAGCCCTGTCCAAGCCCTCCTCACATCAGAACCTCCCAAACAAGACAGTGCAAAAACGGTGTTTGGAAACACAAAACTCAAGGTTTCATTTCCTTCACAGAGCTGGAATCCAGTGCAAATGGCCTGGGAAGGCTGCGAGCTCCAGCAAGGCACTAAGGAATGCGGTGGTGCCGATTTCCTGGGCTCTCCTCTTCCTCAACAAGCCACTGCCCTACCCATCCCAACACCCTGAAGGCACCATTCACAAAATGAAACCACTCACAGACTAGATTTTAGCTATAAAATGCCATGAAAATAAGGAGCCCCCCCAGGGCTCTGACCCCTCCAATGGTACCAGCACCACATCCTTAAAGCACAGATCTTAATAAGTAAATAAAGGGGGAAAACGACTCTGTCAAAGGCTCCTTGATTAGATAAATCCAAAGACACTGTTATCCAGCCACTAAACTAATGCATGCAGAACACAACGAAGATGACAAGAAACTGTCACCACCTATTGCTAAAGCTCTTTTCTACCCTCCTGTTCCAGGCACTCTGCATGTCACCGGTTCTTTGTGAGGAAGGAAAATCCTGCTCTTCCTTTTATCGGAGGGAAACCCCTCAGACACACACACACACCTCTCTTGTATTGAGCATCTTCTTGTAGACCTACACATGGAAGAGGACCAAGACCATAACAAGAGGTTTTCACTGGGGTCCTCACCCTCAGCCAATGTTTAGCATAAGCACAGTATGTCAGGCCATAAAGGGTTTATGGTGGTGTGTATGAGGCATCACTTCCCTCTGTTTGCCCCATGCCAACCCATTTGCGCCTCTGCAAAGCAATGTACTGTGTGCCTTTTTCCTGTTCAGATAATTCCTTGAATTGCTTCAAAGACCTTTTGCTGCACTCCATACATTTATTACAAACTCGGTGTCTTAAGCCAAACCATTAATTGCATCTTCTAGAGAGGAAAAAACCAACTGCATTTAGTAATGTATTCATTAAGGGACTGATTGACACAGCCAGAAACAGGGGTTTAAATTCCAACTGTAGAGGAGGACAGAGTGCTGGGGGTTTCCAGCATTCAGCTTCAGTAATCTCACCTCTCTGTGGTTTATCTCTGCAAGTCGGATAATTTATCCTCCTCAAGGCAAGACAAAAAGGGAACTTGGCAGAGGGGGCAAGACAAAAGTAGACGTTTTGTAACTGCTAAGTGCTAGCGTTTCTGAAGATAATTTTTGCCCAAGGTTTCTAAAGAGCCCCTGTCAGCCAGGCTGTATTTTGTTATTTCAAAGTGACTGTGGGGGTCTAATCCAGTTCAAACCCTTTGGAAATTTTAATGGAAATGTTCATACACAAAGGACAAAACCCCGTTTAGCTGCTGTTAGATATTCAGGCAATGTAAATCTAACTTGCAGCCCTCAGCAGCGCCTGCGGTTCCACTGCTTCCTTACTGCAACTCCAACTGCAGTATCTATCTGATATCAAAACACTGTTCTGCATGCAGCCGTGCATACAATTCTACAGACAGATCAAAATACAGCTTGAATTAATCACGGGGGGGAAAGGGATTTCATTAAAAAAACCCCAAATAGTGGCCTACTGCTCTACCTTGTAAGTGTATGGAAAAGATTACATCCATCCAAATGAATCAAAGATGAAGCGGCCTTTAGTTTTACACTAAGGGAAGATGATAGACATCCTTGTGCATATTAAAGCTGTGGTTTCCCTGAAGCAGATGTGCGAAGTACCTTCTTCAGCTGAAAAGGAGGATGGAGAGCTGAGTGATTCTGCCCAGACAACAGGAGGGCATGGGACCTGTGACAGAGTTGCCCCAGCGCCCAGACCCTTACACAGCATCACACTACCCTGGTCCACACTGTCCCATCAATGGGAAGTCACAGTTCTCACCAGCAGTTAACATAGACCAGAAGAAATCCTAGGAAAGAAACATGAATGCTCGACGCTTAAATGGGATCAGATGCTTAGAGGTATGAATGAGAGACAATTCTGTGCTGAAAGACAGGCAGGAAGCGACTGTACCCATTCTGCAGGTAGTGAACTGAGGGCGCAGAGGAGGACCCCAGCCCAATAGTGGCAGGAAACAGAGTCCTGACCTACAATACCTCGCCCTAACTGCCTGGTTTGAGCCTTCAGAAATATTTGGCCTCCCTAATTATGGATAATCCTACAAAAAATGAAGTTGATCAGGAACAAACAGAGGACCTCCTTCATCGCCCAGCCTGGAAGGGGAAGCAGAGCTCAATATGTACTAGAAGATCACATAATAAGACATTCCTTTCCTATTCAATCTTCTAATACATTACTAGCTGTAGGTTACTACAGTTACTTCGAAAGTTTGCTGCATCTTTGCCAGCAGACTCGAGCAGTAGCTGCAATGCCTCTAAAACTGCAACTTATTAAATAATCCCACAGCAGGAAAGCAATCCAATGGGTAAGGCCTGAACGCGGCCGAATTCAAGCAGCTGCTCAGGGACCCCGAAGTTAGAGCTGAACTTGGACAAAGCCTCTGCTTGATCCGTGAAGCCCTCTTAATATTTCCTCCCTTCTTCTTGTTGCTGTAGGGCTCAGCGCCCCAGAAAGCAGCGCTCTGTTACGCACAGTAAGAAATTCCTACTTACACTGAGCAGTTGAAGCATGCTTTATGGATATCCACTGACTTGAGCTGGAGATTATATAAATTAAGATTAATCTCAGTATTAAAACGTTGGCTTGCTTACATTTTGGAACAAAAATAGGTTTTAAAGCGGGATTTACTTTTTCACTGTGAACAGGGTAAACAGAAATGCATCAATTCTACAACCTTCAAACCACTTGTAAAGTGTAAATCCATTCACATCGTCTCCCCCAGGGATTTACTGTAACAAATTCCTAACAAAACAACGTGGCTTCTTCCAGCATCCTGTGCTGGTCCCAAGCCTCAATACCCTCCTAGGGAGAGCTACAAAGCACAAGCAGGACAGAGCTGGTCTCTATTGCTCCCCATTCCTCAGAGGCAAATGTACACAGACGTGCCTAAACCAAAGCTATCATTTGCAATACAGAGACTGAAGTGCTACAGTATGAAAATGAATATGTATTTTAAATAACTATTTATCTAGAAGCCTATACACAAACCAGATTTCTTCTGCACCATGCTTGCAGCAGATGGAAACATCCCAGGACTTTGTCCTGCTGTGTTTTGGGAAAAGAGCCACATTTCTTAGGGCTACCTAAACAGGCAATGTGTGCAGGGAGCTTATGGTTAAATTGTTGTACACAAAGTGATTTTAGGGATACATCAGCATCTGCTGGTTGGTTCTTGGTGAACCCAGCAGTTGTGCTTCAGGATGGGACAACCCCTGTGGCTGTCGGTGACGACCTGCCCTGAGGAGAAACGGGAACTCAGCCACAAAGGGATTTATTGAGTCACTGCTGGCTCCTCTTGTCTTGTCTTCTGCCTACAGAGCTCTGGAGGAAAAAAAAAAAGCCTGAAACCCAAACACAGCCCAGACTAAACAAAAGGAAAAGGGGGAAAGTCCTCGTGCATTGCTCCAGGAAGCAGCAGTAGTGCTGGCTGGAAGGAAAGGCTTTGCAGGTCTCCAATTGTAGGGAAATCTTTTTCCTGTGAAAATAAAGATCCAAACACTCCAGAAAACCCATGTGGAATGTATGCTATGTTTGGCTCTAATGCACATCAGTATGTAATCTACCCAGAAATACTGAAGAATCTATTAGCTGCGCACCTTGTGCTGGGATCCCGCAGGAACACCGCAAACAGAAAACCTGCTCAGCAGCAGCCCTGAGCTCACTGCTAAGCAGTCACGCACCGAGCCACAAGGCATCACTTCAGACACGGATGGCAAGGTCCCTCCAGGAGTCACTCCCGGATGAGGACAAGGATCCCACAGCTCCTGAGAGCTCGGGCTGTGATCCACAGCTGGATCCCTGTGTAACTGCCTCCTTTTCTCTCCCTGGTCTCTTGGGCAACCCCTGTACAAACAGTGTAAACCAGGATGCTTTATTACACCACTGGTTTCATTATTTTCCCTTCTTTCCCTATTATGAAAGACTCCATTTCAAAATGAGTAGGTTTGCTTTAAAGGTGCCTCGTATGTTCCTCTCCCCTTTCTGGATGCGACACTGTTAGAAAGTAACAGCCGTACTTGCTTGCACATCCCGCAAGGTTGGCTTACAAACACACAGAAGGTGTTAAGAGTAAGCGAGGAACCAAATTTCCTGTCATATGGAACGATCAGACAATAGAACCCCTGATGGAAACGGAAGAGGACCCTGTGCATTATGGAGAAGCAGCACACCCGCTTGAGCCGAGCACAGAGCTAGGGAGGAAATGCCCGGGGAGGTCTCTTCATTGAGGAATAGATTTTATTGTTCAAGTAAGCACAAGTTAGAAGCCACAGCTGAAGATGGGACTGCCTTTGGCTGGGGTTTACCTTGGCTTCATAGTCAAGATTTCCCAGTAAAAAAAGGCCTATGGGAAATAAGCACAACTCTTAAAGAAAGGGAGATAGGTGAGAGATGGATGGGGCATATCAAGCAATCAGTGCTCTGTGTGCCAAGAATTGCTCAAAAACCTATTCCACAAACTCCTCTAAAACAAGCCCTCAATGCCACTCGAGACACACAGTTCCCTAAACCGCAGAGTACTCAGGAATTTACCCCAACTCCATTCCCATGTAATCGCCTGGTCGTGGCCACCATCCCTTAATCTCTTCATTTATGAAGTAATAATGGAATAATATTTAAAGCGTGGAATCAAAGTTCAGTGCCTTTGATACTTCTGTGCTCCAACGCTGCCCCTGGCAATGCTATGCCTCTTATTAATGCCTTGTCCTGGTTCCCAGATGGATAATCACTACACAGGGCTCAAGCTTTACTCAGACACTATTATCAAACCCAGTGTCCACGGCAAGCCTGGAAGGTTTCATTATCATACTGTACGCAGGCATGGGGACGCCAGTGTTCACGCTGATGATGGTATCCTGGATCCTGGACAGCTTCCAGCTGTTGCTGTCATGATACGATGGCAAATTGTTAGCAGAATTAATAGCGCCCACCCATACCTGAGCTCCAGCAGCAGGCACCCAACACACAGTTCCAGGCAGGAGAAATAAACCCACAAACCACACTCGGGAGCTTCCCAAGTGAGGACTCCGCCAAGCATGAATGTTACTGGTGTCTCCTTAATGTGGATTTTTGCAATTCCCTAAATATCGTCCTTCAAAAAGATATTCTTACAAATGCTAAAAATGCATTTCTAAAAGTCTGGACAATTCCCTAAAAAGCTCTGCAATGGGAATACGCAGAAAGAGAACACCCTGAGTGTACTCGCAGCATAAACACAACCATATGCTGGGGATTGCTGGAATTTAAACACAAATGTTTAGAGCACTGAAAAATCTTGAGAAATGCTTTAGAATGAATCTAACAGGATTATGAAATAGTTTCCAAGAGCAAATAACTGATACATTTGGCAAAATGAACCCTATCTCTTGCGTTCATTCAAAGCTATTTCAATACAGGGTGTGCAGCACCTCTCTGAAGTGGGACACTGAGGTTCCAGATGGCACCAAGGTGCCACCTAAGTGATACCAAGCACCCACCCTGCACAGGCTCCCCTCTGCAGCACAGGAACCAAACCCAGTACCAGCAGCCACACAGCAGAAGTGCTGGGCTATAAATCCAACTGTTTGACACAGCAATCTCAGGACAAGTGTGCCGGGAATACTCATTCATTCCTCCGTTCTCTGTTATCATGAGAAAATGTCATATAAAGTAACTCTTGTTCGTGTCCTTTATCCTCAAATTTATAACTGCCTCAGACAGTGCAGTCAAGGGTGAAGGTTATTTGTGTCATACTTGCCAAGAAAGTGCCCCTTTCAACACTTACGGAACACAGTCAAACTACAGATAAAGGAGCAGACAAAAAAGATTCTGTCTTTTTCAAGTATTATTTATCTCCTCTATGTCCTTTGTTCCCCTCATGGTGGAGATACCGGCTGGAGTAAGATTCACAGACTTAAATCCTTGAACCCAAGTGTGTCATTTCATTTCCTTTCATTAGAAACCAACATCAGATGGGAACACCAAGGGTCAAACTCGAAACTAACCCTTGCGAAACACTAAGGAGCTCTTTTTCCAGAGCAATAGGTCTCAAGTCGATACTCAAACAATTGTTTGATAAAAGTAAGGGCAAAGCTTAATGTAAAACTCCATGCTCAGCTCGGTCAAATAGTCCTGGTTTTCCTACTTGGGTAAAAAGTCTGTCAATAAACAAAGAGATGTGATAATGCCCAGTGTATTAAATACAGTATTTACAGACACAGCCTAGGAGTTGAGGGCATTTGCCCATTTACAGCCATGACTATTCCACAGGTTCTCATCCTTTAGGTCGCTTCCATGCCCGCCCTGGCTGGATGGAGGGGCGGGCAAAGGGCCCCGAGGCACCCATGGAGCAGCTCATCCTCAGGACGCAGTCAGATTCTCCAGCACATCAAAGGCGTCGCTTCAGTTTATGTGCAGGTTGGATCCTTTTCCCCCTCCTGCCACTAAACCATTCCCAGCGGGAGCAAGAGGTGGTGCTGGTTCGGGAGAGGCAGCCTCTGCCCCATGCCCCGCTCGGGGGCCGGGCTCTCTCCTAACCGCATCACGAGGCAGTTAATAAGAGTCCCGATGAATGATCAGTATGGATTTCTGCACCGCTAATTTCCGTAACTATCGCTCTTTGAAAGACAGCTCCAGGGATTTTGGGTCCGGGGTGCCTCCGTCTCTCCAAACACAGAGCTGCATTATCTGACCCAGCTCCGACCGGCGGATCCCGTTTCACTGACCTAATGTGCGCTGCACTTGAAAATGATGCAATATTTTGAAACACACAACTGCTTTACTGATACTGTCTGTGCCTAAAAGCCTCAGTGCAGCTCCAACAATGGCTCGGATCTTACTCTTTTCAAAGTAATACAAAGCCTTGGCATGTGCTGGATGCCTTTTTAGCCATCGCTCTGAGACTTCATAGGGAGATCTGCTTCCATAAGGAGAGTAGGCTCTTCCTCCAGCCCCACACGTGTGCTCCTACAGCCCCTGGAGCCGGTTTCTTGGTTGTCGCTGCTGGTTGTGTTCAGTTGTTTTGCTGTTGTGCAAAGCTGAACCTGTTCCTTAGCTTTTCCTTCTGCCAGAAGATCTTTCCTAAACCAGTGACCTCTTTGAAGGACAATTTTCTGTAGCGGCCATCAACCCCGGAATTATCATTAGGAATTTAACCTGGGATTCTGGAGGCGAACCGACAAAAACCACCAAACCCAAAGCCAATAAATGTATTCCCTACTCAAAACCGCTGCTGCTGGGTTTAACCAACCCTCCTGAATCCTAGTAAGGATTCAAGATTCAAGCACAAAGTCAAACTTGAAGGGGCATTTATGAACATAAATTACGCTCCATGCAAACTACTCCTGTATTATATTAAAGTGCATTTCCGTAAATCACTTATTGCCATTTTCATACTGAGCCTCCAGAGTACTCTGTTGGACCACGGCAGTGAAAATACCTGAGAGCTTGAGACAATGTCCAAGTTCCTGTCAGAATGGAATGTAATTAGTGCAAATTAAGCAGCATCCTGAAGAGGAGGAGGTCAGAGGGAACTGGCAGGGTCGAACTGGGTCATTACAAAGCATTTTTATAGCCAGGCAAGCAGGAGGGATCCTGGGTTACCCATTGCCACTCTGGTCTGAACCCCGCTCTGCATCCCAGAGCGGCTTTTCCATTAGAATGGGACTGGGATCCATCAACTCTATCAGTCACCAGTTAAAACTGTAAAAACTCAATGTAGGTGTTCCTGCCTTCTCCTTTTAGATTTACCCTTAAAAATGGAGAAAATAAAATGAACTCAAAGTCCCACGGACTGTTACATGCTCATGCTTGGTTTTGTGACATTAGATGGTTTGGGAGGAAAAGACTTAAAACCTATTTATCCACAAATGGATACGTTCAAGTAAATCTACTACTCTTAAACATCCTAACTCCTAAACTATTTGCCCCGTCTGCAGGCCTAAAAAAGATGCCCTTCCTGGGCCATTTCAGTCTCTTGGGTATTCCTTGATCTGTCTTCAAAGCTTTCCAGAACTTCATTTCACAAAGGACATCAGAATATTACACTAGAATTAACCAAATTTATAGATACACATGCATATGCATACACTTTGGCACTCATGAGATGTTATCTATCAGAAGATGCACAGATCAGTGCTGAATAACCCAGCAGATAGGCACCGCTCGTTGCCATCCCAGTCTTTGGTGTTAGAATTCCCATGAGCACAGGCTCTGCTCTGCTACACTCGTGTAAGAGGGAGTTTTCACAATACACTTTGCACTTGAAACATCTTTAAAATCATTCAGTCTTTAATGACTTACAACCACAAAGTACAAAGTGTTGCAAGATGATCCTCGTGAACATTTACTACCATGGTGAAGTCATTGGCTCTAACGAAACCATTCCAAATCTCTGTTAGTGCAGTGAAACTCAAGAGTTTTGCCTGTTCAGCGATCAGGGAGCTTCCCACTTTCAGGAAGGCACTTTGCATACCTCAGGGTCTGTGGACGATGTGATGGGCCTGCTACAGAAAAAATATCCCAGAAGGAAATGTGCACTGCGCCGAGGTTCTGAAACGGCACAAGGTGTGTTATGCATCTAACTCATAGCGGAAGGCAATGGGATAGGGAGCTACCTTCTCCCGAGGCAATGTGGAATCTCTGGCAAGCTTGCCTCAATGGCTGCACTGGTGGCTGTATGAATGCCACTGAAATGCTTTCGATGTGCCATGCTGAGAAGGGACTTCATGGTGGATGATGTCCCTGGCTGTTTCGGTACAAGCAGCACGAGCACCAGCCTCTCCTCACAGCCCGCAGCTTCTGTAAATTATGGCTTTCTGTCACGCTGGAATTTCCCATCTCGGAAAAGGCTGCGGGGCGTGGGGGATGCAGGTGAGGAAGACAACTCCGAGTAGGTCACCCGCTGGTTTCGGCACGCGCCTCATGCATTTCTACTCAGCGGCTGCACAGAGCAGCACCTCGATGCTATAGACTTCGCCTCGTGTCTGACACAACACCAGAAAGACCCTCCAGCATGACAACGGAAAATAAATATCAAAAGAACATTTGAAGAGCTCAATAAATTGATCATATTCCGCTGAACCTTCACCCCTGTAACGATAGTACCATTTAAATGCTAATGTCATTTTTAAGAAAGTCAATTACAGGAGTTTTAAAGTAATGGAGTCAGCAGTCTCGATGTAAATCTGTTATATTAATCTGCTCTGTACACTGTATCCATGGGCACTGATGCATTCACCCCCTTTTCCCTGGAGGTAATGTTCCCTCGCAGTGGTACCAGTAATTGAATCAAGTTGATACAGACACCAAAAATATTGTAAGTCTTGTAGGTAATGAAAAGCATATGTTGATAAAGCCAGTTGCTGTAATTTTGGATAGAAGAGCACTGACATTTGGGAAGTTCAAAATTAGAATTAACCCCTTGATGATGAAGTGACCTGAGATTGTCTTTACCAACTCTGCTAATTTCACTGAGGAGCACTGCTTGAAATCTGCCATGAGACAGCCAGGGTCCTTCACCTCCCATTTTCCCTGCCTATTTCCATTAAATTCACTTCCAGAAAGCATGATTTTCCCCAAAAATGCTTTCAAATTTGTCCAGACAAAACATAAAAGAATTAGAAAATCAACAGTGTGCAGGCTCAAATTCATTTCTGCACCTTTTCCAGGCCCAACTGAGGCTGGGAAAAGAGATGTTCAGATTGTGCTCCTTGTGTGCAGCTGCAACCAGAGGTCTGTCACCTTTGAAACCGTTACAGGTGCATTGGAATAAAGACAGCCTGAGAATGCCCCATCAATTAATGGAAAGCAAGCTGAAAATGCAAGAAAATGAGAACTTACTCCTTGTGTGACACTGCACTGCATTCACACTGAACTCAACAGAGTCTCTCATGCTGGGAGCCTGTAATCCGTAACTGTCTGCAAAGCACAGTATACACAAATGGTGTTTAGAATAACCAAATAAACCCAAACCAGAACAAACACATACAGAACATCTGAAGAGGGACTTTTTAGTTGGGAACAACCTTGGCTAAAGCCCAACATTTTGCAATTCCTCAGTCCCCGTTGGCCTGCAATGAACCATTCAAGTTATTTAGATTAAACCAGAAGTGGCTCTTTGCACACCAAGTACAGTGACTAAGGGGTTGTAACCCGGATTGGCTAGGCACGCTCAGAACCCTTCACTCATGTAAGGAACCAGGAATGACGCACACCCCCCTGAACTATCCTGGCTTTATGATGCTACTGAGTCACAAGCCACTGCTTAGGAGTGCGGACTGGCAATATGCGTTAGCCATTAGTAACTTCTATGTCACACACAGCTTTCCCTACTCCTACCACTGGTAAAAGCCAAAACGTTCCTCACGTTAAGCAAGACCAGTTTTGGTTGATGAAAACAGGAGAGATGCTGAACTCCCTGACAGGTAACATGGAAGTATTCTAAATACCTACACATACCTGTGCGTCTGCCTACATGCGTGTGTAAAGCAGCAGCATCACCATTTATGACAGACAATAAAGCCTCCTGAGTACTTCCAGGCAGCAAGAGCTATAAAAAATAAAAGCCTAAACAAACATGGTTTTGTAAGCAGCAATAACGAGTGAATTGAGCCTTCGCCACAGCTCTGAAACAGAAAGAGCACTTCCAGCTAAAGAAAACTGTCACTGAATACATTCAACTTGTTACACAAGCATGTGGCTGGGTTTGCTTTGAGAAGGGGGCTGATTAACAGCTCATCAAGATTTCCCTGCTCCTGCCCTTTGTGAATTAATTTTCAAGTGCAGGTCTAATAAAATGTTAGCAAATGTCACACACACGCCACAGAAATACTTCCAGTGCCATTATAAATGGGAGCGATTTGGAACGGGGCGCTCACAGTTATTCTGCTAGCTTAGGGCCTTATTCTGCCACGGTTCAGGGGTTAAAGGGATCCACACAGCATTAAAACAAGGTTCAGGCCTCTCCGAGTTAACCACAAATTCAGAACATGTCTAACAGCATTTCAACATTCTCCAAACCTGGAACATGTCCCAAAATCCTGCAGGCTCTAACATCTCGAGAAATCCATCTAGAATTCCAGAAGAGCCGTGTCACTACCAGAGCCACTCCATATCTGCATCACAGCCTCTTCCCTCCGCACTCCTGCTCCTCGGAGGATGGATGGAGCAGGGGATGCATCCCAGAGCCGGGTGGACCCATGTCACAGTGCCACCTCTCCTCTTGGGAGACACCCCCCACAGTACAATAAATACATAATCAGACAACAAAGCAACAAATTCCACATTCAGGAGGTTGCCAAATTCCTCGCCTTGGTATGCAAAAAGTGGTATTTTTTGTCAATAGCATTTGGAATAATTTAATAAAGGGACTTACAAGGCAATATTTAGCTACTTCCAGAGAAATCTTCCAGTTAAATCTTTGCTGTTTTGGCAAAATGGAAAATCATCACTCTGGCACAAACCTGGATTATTTTAGTAATAAAAGCATCCTCGGGCTCGGGGGTTTTGTTTGCATGTTCGTTTTTAAATGCAGCTAAATGAACTTCTAAGCTGTATCTCATTTCCAACAAACCTTCCCACACAGCTCTGCTCCCAGTGCCCTGGAAGTCACGTATCCAGGCACCGGGCGCTTTAATGGAATAATAATATCCAGAAAAGCGCTGTCATTTTTGATGCAGTGTTCACAGATCCACTATGAGGAACAGAACCACAATCCTTAAGGACTCGATAGAGACATAAACTACTACATGGCTCCTTTGAAACCAAACCCTCCCAGAAGTTGACACTTGGAAACAAAAGGGTGTGTTTGTGGAAGCAAATGATTTTCCCACTCAGACCCATGTAAAAGGGAGCAACTCTTTCGGTAACAGAAATACCTGCATAATCACGACCAGAATTCAGCCACGTCGTCATTTAATAACAGTATCTCTGACCAGACCTGAAAAAGTAAGTAAAAAATACAGGACTTTTTGAAGGGTGGCTCTGAAATCACGGCGCACTGAGGATACCCTTGGGAACTGCAACACTTGTGTTTGTCCAGAGGCGCCGGCCACGTTTCATGATAGTTCTGCTTAAAGCCAAAGGCCAGCAGCTTAAAATAAAAGCTACACACCTGGAGCACAGTGTATTCTGCTGGATGGAGCCCGGCTCTGGAGCAAGACTCATTGTAGGGCCTCTCTCCGTCCCCTTGGGGAACGCTTCTTGGGCAGCTCCCAGCACAGCCCGTATCCAATGACCGCCTCAGCTTCCCAGAGCAGAGAGAAGGATTCAGCTCCCATAGGGAAACACAGATTGGGAGAGGACCATCGGTATTGAAGCCTATGGGTGCCTCTGAGCCTCTGTCTCAGGGATAAGACCCATGTCTAACAAGAGACTAAACTTAAGCAATGCGGTGGGAGCAGGGGACGGCGATGAGACCGGCGGCAGCGGTCACCTCCATGGTCAGTTGTCTATGAGGAGATGCCGCCCGTGCCCGCCACGGTACCACACTGTAACACGGCAATAAACGGTTTCGCTCCGTTTGAATGCCCGAGAACCGCGGGCGTTGCTCGTGCGGAGCGGCTCGGAACGGCGCTCAAGGAGGTTGCTCGATCGGAGGGGTTAAGCGCAACTCCGCGCCCGCCGCTGCAGCGCCCGTCCGCCGCCGAGAGGGGGCGCCCCCGCCCAGGCCGTGCGCCGGTCTCCCCCTCCCGCCGGGAGCCGCTTCCTCATCCCGGCGCCGACGCGATGGGAAACGGGAAGGTGAGAGTCCCGGCCGGCCCAGGGAAGGCGGCGCGATTCCCTGCGGGGTGCTCCCGTCGGGGGGCGGGCACCGCACGCACCGCTGCGGTTCGGCTTCTGTTCCAACGGCGTCTGCCTCGAACGAAGTTTCGTAGATACACAGACTCCCAGCCTGGTTTGGGTGGAAGGGACCTTAACGCTCATCCAGTTCCAACCCCTGCCGCGGGCAGGGACACCTTCCACTAGAGCAGCTTGCTCCAACCTGGCCTTGAACACTGCCAGGGATGGGGCAGCCACAGCTGCTTCCCAAACGTTTCCCCCAAACCGGTTTTAAGCAGGGTTCAAACAAAAGCATCTTTTCTAAGGGACAGTTCACAGACAAAACCAAACCTTTAACACAGCGTTAAGACGCGATGAGTGCTAAACTGCTCCAGCAGAAGAATGAGGGGCAACGGAGGGGTTACACAGAGCTCAGAGCCCTGCAGCGATTCACAGCAACGCTTCCCTGCTGCATGCACACAACAGCAGAACTGAGGATCCCGCTGCCGAAACGCCCCAAAAGTCTGAGGTTTTGAGGGAACGCCGCTGTCCGAGCCCAGGAAACACAACCCGGTGGAAGCCAGCACTCCTGCCTGCCTGCAGTTCTTCCTCTCAAAGTTCAACCCACACAACCCTATAACCTGTGCTTCCCCTGCCTCAGGTCTGTGCTAGCAGGGAATGGTTTTCCAGCTGTTTGCCTGGCAGAGCAACCATTACTTGTGAGCAGAAACCACTTTTAAACTGGGGGTTAAGAAACGATGAACCTGGGTCTGCTTCAATCTGTGTCCTCAAAGTAAACCCAGGAGTCATCCCCAACTTCTGCCACAGCCCAGGTCCAAATCAACTCATTAGCATTTAAGAGGAGGTTACTCTCTGGTGCTTCAATTTGATTTTTGTACCTTCTACTTTCTTGTTCTGACATGAAACCAAGGCCAAAAAAATACACCTACAAAACCTCTGCAGACCTGGGCGCAGCAGAAGGATGAAGCAGGACCGACATACCCAGATCACCACACCACAATCCCAATCCCACTGAAAGCCATCTAAGGACAACTCCTTGCATTGCTTGGGATGCAATTTCGCACCTGAATTTATGGATCCAAGCATAACCAGCCCTTGGTGTCCCTAATGCAGGTGCAGCAGCAGGGTACCAGTGGTTATTTGTCAGCCTACTTCTCGGGGACCGACTGCTCTGAGTTTTGTTGCAAACGTGAGGATTTAACTCCTCTCATCAAAAAAGAGATTTCTCTTCCAATATTTGCTCATAGGAGTGCATTTTACAGTTAGAAAATTCATACAGACAGAAAAGGGAAAGCCAAGCTGGACAGAGGTTTCAGATGCTTTTCATTTGAGAACCAAAAAGGGTTTCATTTATAGATTGAACTTGTACTGGCTGCTAATCCTGAAGGCAGACAAAGGCCTTTGGCTCTACTTGAAGACACAGAAAAAAGGCATTTTTTGAAGGCAAATTCTTTCGTTTGGAAAAACGAGTGCTGTGGTTGGACAGAACCTTCATTTTTTAACAAAACTCATAGAAAGGCCTTTAGATGACACTTCCAGAGCTGCAGTGGCACCGCACTGTACGGACAGTACCGCTTCGCTGGCACCTCACATGGGGCATAACTGTTTATTAATGCCTTAGTATAAGAACTCTATAAACAGGGCCTGTTTTGATACAGCGGGGATGGTATTTCTGGACAAAAGGTACAAAATGGTGAATTGGTTTAAAAGATCAGGTCAGAAGGCAGGGATAAACGGAATGGGACTGAACTACTTACACCTAAGGGAAGCTGGATGCTGGTTTCTCCATGTTTTCCTCACTAAGTTTCCCTCATCCCAATGCGCTCTCTGCAGGACAAGCCTGCTACCTGCTGAGCTCAGCTCGCTCATGCATCACCCTGCAGAGTATGAAAGCGCACAGACACAATGCCAGCGCTGCACCCAGCGATTCACACCACTGTAACTGCTCGTACAATGAGCAGCATCACCACCCAACAGGCCCAGAACATCTTGTTTCTGTCTTCAGCACTTCACGCTTGCCTCACAAAACATCTCTGTATTTCCAGGGATGCTCCTTCAGCATTCCTCAGTCTACTGTCATAGCACCTAGGAGACTCAGCCAAGGACTGGCACCTTGTAGTCAATGCCAAGTAGTAGAGTGATAAAGAAAACAGGTCCTATTTCAAGGAATTGGTACGTCAGGAGTGAAGAAGACATTGTAGTTAGACACAACAAAGAAACAGGAAAGAGCGTGAGGTGGGAAGAGATGAACCGCCTATCCCAGGGTTTGCTGGTCCTGAGCTCATCACAGGATTCACGACAGGGGATCCCACTCAGCAGAGTCTCAGGGATCAAGGCAAACTCACAGATCGAACAGACAAAATGCCAGTGGGCACAAAGTGGTTTGAAACGATGGGCAAACCTTCAGCCCGCATCACATGAAACACACACAAAATACTTGCTCCTATTACTCCGTGTTTCCCAACAAAACACCAAAAGCTCTCACCCGAGTACCAGCCCCATCACTTTAATTCCCTGAAGCAATCACTGCCTCACTCTCTCGCTTCTGGCTTCTCCAATCTCATCCTCCTTCGCCTTCTGTTTAAGTTCTCCTCTCTCTGATGGAAAAGAAAAGAAAGGCCCTGGTGCTGGTGGGCTGTCTCCCCTCCGCTTCCCTCGCTGAGCTCATGGGCTGTTATCGCCCGGCGGCAGCACTGTTTGCTGTCTCCTGGAATTGTTTCTGCTCCAGTCAGAGTTTTTTCTTTCGGGGGTGGTGGTTTGTAATTTATAGCAAAATAAGAACGTTTTCTTACAGCCCAAAGCACTCTGTTATCACACCCTTATTTAGCTGCATTTAAAAAGCTGAGGGAAAGCTGCTCGCTTGCTCATACACAGGAGGGACATCAGATCCAACCATAGAGCTGTTTTGTTTAACACCTTCCATATGCCACGCATCAATCCTTAACTTCCTATAAATGATAAGTAACACTCATTTTGATTATCCACAGCTGTTTGAGGAGTTCACAGGTGAAAGGCTTCTCTCTCCGTCTCTCACCTCCTGCCCCAAACTGTCTGCAGTTACTCTGCACCACCCCTGGGAGCAGCGGGTTTGTGTTCGGGGCAGACCATGCCCTTACACACCACATAGCACAGACATAAAGCTGGTGAGTTCCAAGGGCTCACCCCAATGGTCACCAGTCAGGCATCCCAGACAGCTGTCTGTACAGACCAGGCCTGGGTCTGGAGGCAGCAGCGATGACAGGCAGGTCACCAGCACCCTCTGTGCCAGCTGACAGCACTGCAGAGGCTCACTTGTTTGATTAGTATCCAAAAAGTCATCCTGAAATTTCATCTGCCTGGATGTAAAAGAGCCTCTTCCTACTCCCGTCCCTCCCGGGAACATGGGATTTCAGCCATGCTCCTTAAGCATCAGGTGCCTTGTTGCCATTAAGAGCCTGCTGTTTTCTTCCCTTTTCTCCTCCTTCATGCTGGGAAAGATCCCTGTTCAGGTCCCACTTCCCCGGGACCCTTCACCCCGGGAATGCCGTGCTGCAGAGCATGTGCCAGCTCACACAGCCTGCAGTGCTCCCTGGCCACACAGCCGCCCTGCCTGCCCCAGCGCTGCCTCCCGCAGCCCAGCAGCGCCTGCCCTCCAGCGTGCCCATCACCTCCTGCCATCTGAACGTCTTGTTCTATTGCACCGCTTGGATCTGACCACAGTTACCCCAAATAAAACAACTGCTTCTTGGGGGCCCCGACCTCAGGCTGCATCACAAAGCGATGCTGCATTTGCTTCCAGGTCCGACACAAGTGTGGGAGATCAGCAGCGGTCTCACTGCTCGAGGAGAGCTCTGCTCACCTAAGATCACCATCCACCTGGCCCAGCAGCCTGCGCATCCATGCAGAAACCCTTGATCCCTTCATTGAGGAGCCAAGCACAGAATTCCCCATGCAGTTTGTTTGTTTCTAAACCACTTCAGCGCCTCAGCCACAGGCAGTCTCACCCAGCCAAAACTGTTTTCAGGGGAGGAAAACCTGCATTTTGGTTAAGTTTTTACAACTGAAATTTAGACTCGATCTGCTGCGATGAACAGAGACATGACCAAGCCCCTCTGCCGCAGGGGCTGGGGTACCAAAGGGGATTACCACCCTGCGCCTGGTTTCTCTGTACAAACCTGGAAAAGCAGACCAGGATTTAAACCGCTCGTCTGAGAATTTTCCAGCTTCCAGCCATCTCCAAGGATGCTTGACAAATCCCAGCAAAACAAGGGACCAAAGAACTCTTGACTCAACAGAGGAAAACCTGACCTGTTTTAATTCTCAAAGCCCCAAGTAGTATTTTAATCCTCCAAAGTCCATTAACATGGGCTTAATGGTTTGTTGAAGGTTTTGCTTTTATGCTGTTTTCTCATGACCATATGTAAGTTTCCTATAGACATAAAAGCGCCAAGAAAACCTAAACAACTGGTCCTGAGGTGCTTCTTATTCACGTCCAACTCTGAAGGGATAGTTAACCTAACAGGTTTGGAGCGCTTGCATCCTCTTCGGTTGCAAAACAACCTCAGAGTCCTCAGCACCTTACAGAGGCAGGTTTGGGTGTTAAAAGCGGATGGGGCACCATTTACAACCTGACCTTTAAAGAGATGTGGCTGAACTCTGAGCACTGCCTCGGTGGGAGCCTCTGCTGTCTGTGCCATTTAACAGGACAGCTGTACACATCTGGGCTAAAACACAAAACCCATCGGGTCATTAGTACCTGGGCAGTGCTTTCTTCTCCCTGTAGCAATCACAGCATTTTCCCACTCATGGTCAAGTGTCCAAAGGCACAGAACAAACCATGAATCTCGCAGGATTCTTGCAATGGCTTTTAAACCTTACACTGTGGGCTGTTCATGGCACAGCTGCATTTGCTTTAGAGATTTGTTTTAATGCTGTTGGTGTTATTTAGAGAGACATTAAACTCAAACAGCTTTATGGTTGCTAATAAACATCTATTACCATTACAGACATTCTGATATAAAAGCCTCATACAGGTGCTTTCTCTGAACTATGCAGATTTGATTGATTAGGCCACAGTGGCTTATTTTACACTTCAGTGGTCACTAAATCTATCATTAAGATTAAAAATCACAGTTTGTGCAGTCTGGGAATAACTTCACACTGGCTGTAAAATAAAAGTCACTTCACCAAAATTCTGAGGGAAAAAACCCACAACACAGGTTAAAAGGAGAAAAGTTTTGTAGCACCTCACTCAGTGCTGTTCTGAAGATGAATCTCCCCAACAGGCATCATGCATCCGGTCAAGCCAAACATGTCCCCACCGTTCCTATTCCTGCTTTGCAGACATTCTCTTGCAAGACACAAGAATTTCTCATTAACTAGCACCATCATTTGGTCCATGTCCTGCAGAATAAGGCAAAAAAGAGGAATCTGCAGGATTTTAATGTATCTTTTTTGCAGTGAAATGATCACAGCAAGGCCTGCAACTTTTGCCAACCAAAGGCCCCTTCTGACCAAACTATTCTACGTTTCTGAAGTTCTAATGGAGAGAGTCCTCAACTCCAACAACAAATGCAGTCAAGGCCTGATTACAACACAACACAGGCTGGCAGCTCAGGAACCATATCTTGAAGTGATGGAATTGAATTCAACTGCCTGAAGTTACTGCAAGGCGGGTGCTGAGTCCTCATGGTACCTGCAGTAACAGTTCCAAGAGGAATGACACCCTCAGGACCCTTGGGATCCACAGTTAGCACAGCAGAAGTGTAAAGGTATAAGACATACAAGTCTCCCAATGCCCAGCTCTGAACAGGAAGCCTTCTCTTCCTGATGCAGGGAATGCTGCTGCCTTTGAAGCAACAGGGCAAGGAAGAGCTCAATGACCATACTAGAGTGCATTGGAGACTCTACATCACCTTACTCCCTCGCTGGACTTTAAGTAAATAAAAACATAAGTGATGAATATCTGCAGACCAGTTTTAAGGTGGAGCGTGTCTCTTCTTTTCCTGCACACACAAACAGAACCCATATAACCATGAGGCACACAAAGCTGTAAGATGAGTTTGCTCTAGTCGGTATTCTGGGCAGCACAGAGAGCACCATCACGTGTGCTACAGGACAGGCATCTCCTCATTGCTTGTGACGCTATTCTTTCCTTGCACTGATAGTTTTGACCTGCTCCTGTCTGGAGCAGGACCACTGAGCCGGGGAAGCAGCACAATCTGATGTGCATCCGAAGGAGCAGCTTTCAGAAAAGGAAGCTGCTCGACTTTAAGCGTGACATTTGCACCAATAGCTCTGATTCAAACACAGCATCATTTATTACTGTCTCCTGTATTAGCTGCACCACGGTGCCCACCGGCTCTGGCTCTATCCCCCGCCGCGCCGCAGAGGTCTGGCTTGCCTGCCTGCCTAACAGTGCTCCGACAGTGACCACCAGGGAGAAGGTTGATAAATGGCCAGTTTATAATGCTGTCATGCCAATTTTGTCCTATGGGAAATGTGTGTCTCTCTCAAAACAGCTTATTACCAACCTGTGGCTGAGGCAATGATCAATCAAACTGATCAGATATGGCAAACGTGGTAACTGATATAAAGAAGATTTCTTACTACACAGTTTGAGGTTAACATGACAAATGATAGAGTGAGAAAGAATAACTTACAGGGGGGAAATCAGCCCATTAAACGCTGAACTTAAAAGTAGCTTTGGGAAGCAGAGTTAACAACAATTCCTTTTAACATGCACTCGTATTCCCCGTTCACTGAGGGAACCCTGAATGCATTCCTTGCAAACTCCATGTATAATCCAGAGGAAATGATTTTTAAACATAGGGTTGGATTGTAAAGAGAAATTTAAACCACATCTGCAGCACTCAGCTACGCTGTACTCCCTGCTCAGCCACTGCCTGATCGGTTCAGTCTCAACAAGCCATTTCACACCTCGCACTGCAGTTTCTCCACTGGCCAAATGGAGATGAAGGACCGCATCTTTTACAACAGGCTCTGTCACCTCCACTGATGTTACTGGTACCAGGACTGCAGGGCAGGCCCCAGAACACATCCCACAGCTCGAAGCAACCTGTAAGTCGCATTAGGCAGACCATCTTCCTCAGATTCTCATGTATTTCACATCATAATAGGTTTGGATTGTCACTTATGAAGAATACAGAGTCTGCCTAACATGGTAAAGCAATGAAACGACTGCAGATGAAAAGCCTGGAGCAGAGAGACATCCCATCTTGTCAGAATCCCAAAACACTGAGATGTTCTGTTGTCTGTCAGGGCAGAGCTATCTGAGAATGATACTCCTCCCAGAACTTCATCTGTTGCCTTCAAAACCTTTGTGAGAGAGTGGTGACAGGCTCTGCATTGTCCATGACCCAGCTGTAAAGCAGCGGCTTTTCTATCACACACATAGAAATATACTTTGTGAAACAAGACCTTACCACAGCTTGGGTTTGCCCCTTTTTCATTAGCAGCCTTCCTCTGAATGGTCAGTTATCAAATGCCCTTTTAGCTTCACTGGTCACACAGTTCTGAGACCAAGTCTGGCAGCACTGGGTGTAGAACTGGACCTTCCTGGGTGTGGAAGAGGAAGCATCCCTCGCAGCACCAGCGCGCACATCTGTAGTTCTGGCTCTTGGAGAGCTGTTGCAGAGGCTGTTGAGCCTCTGGCGAACATCTGATATTATTCACTTGACTGAGTTTGTGGAAACGAAGCCTTATTTGCCAGCAAAATTAATGAGAAAAGAGTCTTCAATGAGACAATAATTAATGGCTTCCGCCGCAGCCAGCACGAGCAGCAAAACTCCTCTGACTGCATCCTTCCCAGTAACAGCAAATGTCAGGAAAAAAAGGTGTGGATGTATTTCCACAAACACAGGTATTTCAAAATGGGGTTCTTAGCTGGGTATTTGGTTTTATGAAACCCTTCCAAATGTGATGAAGGTTGAAATAAATGGGCCTTTGTCCCCCTCACCACACCATTTAATGGCAGTGACACAGAATTCGGCTTGGTGGCTACATGCCAGAGATTCGATGATACAGACAACTCACAACACATTCTAAATTTTGTGCTACATGGAAACCTGACACATCCAAAGACCTTTATAAAGGTATTTATCCAGCATTACCAAGCCTTCCCTTATAGAAAAGTGAGAGCTGCAAAACCGCATCCTTTTCCTTGAATCCCAGCTCTAAGCTGGTCATAAACACCAACTCTTTGCCTTTCACACACAGAAAATGGCAAACAGAATAGCCAGAAATGCACCAGACAATAAAACTACGTATAATGGCTACCAAACTCTGTTCTTCTCCCCCCTTCCTTTTTTAACAGATAGGTTTTAGACTCTATAATAATCATGCAGCTAAGATACAAGGTCTCTTGTTGGCAATAACCTACATGACATGACTTAGAAGGCAGGTGTTACTGTAATTAGCTATTGTTTGACTATCAAAAGTCAGAGCTGATTAAAGCCACTAAGTACAAGTGCACTATTTTATTTCAAAGAATATTATGAACTGCATGCTGGGGCTCTTTCACTGCGGACCTACCTTCCGGAGTCTGCTAAGAGCCCATGCCAGCAGTAATCAAAACTGAAATCTGCATAAACCTTCAGGGTTTTAATTCAAGCAGAGCCCTTTCATTAGAAATATGTTACTTTATGAAATCTGGTCGCCAGCAAGGGGAGAAAAATGTGACTTCTTAAGAAAAGTGAATGGCATCTCTTTAGTGATTAACCCAAGATTAATGGAGGCTCCTACTGCTAGGCCTAAGTCCATTTTATTGCTAATTCATTTAGGTACTATTTCAGATGTACTTGATGAAAGTCACCTGCTAAGAAGTCATGTTTTGGCAAGCAAGGATAGCCATTATGGTCAAATCCCAAATAGAATTTTTATTAAAGAAGCTTTGAAAAGTGTCTTGTATTAGTCTTTCAGAGACATACTATTTAATGTACTCAATTAGTTAAAAATTTGGGGCCCAAGTCCCTAATCAAACATTCATAAAGCTGCTTTTTTCCATTTGAGTTTTTTGTCTACATGCATCTCTAATGTTCCAGGTAGGATGAACACTGTACTGAACAGGGACATTTATACACAGACAAAAGCAGCAATGCTGCGACTTACCCAGAAGTGGGTGGGATTTGGGTAAGTGCACGGCTGGAGATGGGAAATGTTGGCTTGGCAGAGCATCTCTTTGTTCCCTGTGAGACCGCGAGGAGTGGGGACTTATGCAAATCCCATGTTCTTAAACTGAACATAATCATTCAGCTTTGGCTCCTGTGTACATTCATAACAGGAGGTTTGATCACCAAACACAAATCATTTGAGTTTTTGCATTTGCTGCATTTTGTTCTTTTTATACATTAGACTTTAGGAGATTTAATGATTGGGGAGCCCAGAAAACTGCTTTTGGCACCTATCCTGTGTATAGGAGATACATTCCATACAGACAAAGCATCTCCATATCCCACCCAAAGCTCAGCCCCTGGCTGCAGGCTGGCTACAGTTTGATTCATGGAGAGGGGGGATGCGCTTTCCTTCCCTATACCCTTTAGATGCGAACACCCGGGCAGCCACACACCCTGCAGAGAACAAAGCAAACTCTAGAGGCAGTTCTGGTGATCAGTTTCGTCTTTACATGGAATTGTTCCCTCCTTCAAAAACAGACATTGGCCTACGGTGGGTAAAGAACAGTCACAGGAAGATGATAGAATAGTTTGGGTCGGAAGGGACCTTCAAAGGTCATCTGGTCCTCACCCCTCTTGCTCGAGGCACTTGCTGGGCATATTCAGTGATAGAACAGTTCCTAAAATCGACAGTTACTGAGTTATTGACAGCCATTACCGTCAGCCATCACATACCTAGGCTGTTCCCACCTTTGTGTGCACGTTACTTGCACATGGATAACGACAGAGGCCTGAGAAATCCCACTCAACAGCCTGCATGGTCCTGCTTCCTAACTGCAGATAGCGAGACTGTTTTGGTGACAGAAAGTGGCAAATCAATCCAACAGCCCCTGGTTTGGGTACTGCAGCTTGTTTGCCTGAGCTAGTTCCATGCTGAGGTGATGGAAAAAGGTGTCTTCACATTACTTTCAGCAGTGAAGGTTTAGCAGAACCCAGGGATGGGCTGATTTTGCCCAAGGCAGGGAAACGATCCTCAATTTCCCTTCAGCACAAGGCTCTAATTGTAAGGAAGATCTCTCAAGATCCCTTTCCTACGAGACTGCAGGGTCATTACCAATATGCTAACTTTAATCCTCACCTGATGCTACAAAGCTGAAGATCTCCTAAAGCACGTCAAGTTGGAGGTGACACAGGATTCCTCTTTGCTGCCTTTAGGAGTGCTCCGTATTTCCAGGAGACAACCTGGGTCACAAACCTCTTTTGGCTTGGTTTTTGTTTAATGTTTCCAAAATATTTACTGGAATTGGCAAGAGCCACAAAGCCAAGGAGACCTGAAACGTGCCGCGGTGAAAGGTGCCACAAACCAGCCTTGCTCAGGCACTTGCTGTGACCTCCCTCAGCCGTTACCACATCCCCACTGCGGATGGGTGGCTGTCCACATTCGCACAGCAAGGAGGTCTCCAACACCCTACTGACAGCATTCACAAATACCAGGAACAGCAGCACAGTCCGTGGCAGGATTCTTCTCCACAGATAATGTACAAAACCCAGCAGAGATCTCTCAAATGCTTCACTGAAGGGAATGTACCATGAAAAGAGCTGCTCCGTGTGATAACAAAGTTAACCTAATCTGTTCCCTCTTGTGTGCTGGGGCACTCATACATGCAAATCTTGTCTTGTTCAACTGTGTTTGTTCACCTCCACAGTCCTTGGGTGATTCAAATCTGTGTCTTACTATCCTCTAATACCCTTGTCTAACAGTTCTTTTTAAATGCATGTGTTAATTATCTTGCCACTGCTGTAATTTCTCCCTGTAGTCCATTAATTAAGAGGTCACAATCTAAGAGCATGTTTACCCAATAAGCTTTCTTTTTTAATTATCCTAATTGCTTGGATCCTGACAAAGCCTCTATCCCTCCCCTTTCTCTGAGTGGATTAGAAACCGACATTTCAAAGCCCCACACAATGATGGGTTTGTAAAACACACACACACACACATATATATGTTTTTATAACTCCACAATGTTCAAACATCAAAGGTCAACAAGACACCAGATATAGTGGTACAGCTATAGAAAATGTAGATACAAACTGCTCCTCGTTCATTTATCTGTTAGTCTAAAATGTGATATTGGTCAGGAAAAATACAGGCAAAACTTTTGACACCCTCAGTACTGGGAATGGCAGCTGGATGGTTACAACTGGTCATGCTCTGGAGGCCATCGGTCTCCTACCAAAGGGCATCTCTCCCTGCACCTACATGGAAGCCTCTGGATAAAAGAAAGTAGGGAGAAGAATTAAAGGAAAGACAAAAAGGGCAATGAGCCTTTCCTGCAGCAAAGATCAATCCTTATGCCCCTCCCCAAATACCAGCTCCCCACAGGTCACATCTTGCCAAGCTGCTCCTAACGCTCTATTTTCTGACCTACCAAAATTCAACAGACAAAATCTCTACCACTTAAAAATGTTAACCCCCTCCTTTTGTCAAGCTTTTAAAAGGGAAAAGCAGCTCTTTGAATTCCAGATGGGATTTGAGCACGACAATTAGTAGAGGTTATGTCCAGAAAAATTACCACTGTGTCAGAATGGGAACCAACATTTGAGATGTCAACTGAAGTACATTTTTTTTGTTTTAATAAAGCCAATGTCTCATTCCGACCAGTCATCTCAGGAACTATATAACACAAGTATAATTACTTAGAAATTGCTTAGGTAAGCGTGATTGATGCATGGTAAATAGATGTTTCCAGCACTTATTGTTTCTTCCTGATGGATTAGGAAGAGTTGTTTAACAGTTCATTTGACCAGTCTCTCCTGGTGTTTCTTGAGTCTGGCTGTGCCAGTCAGCACCAGCAGTTCCTGGTAGTTTAAGTCTCTTTAATAAAGATTAAGATGTCAGAGGTCCTGCATTGCACAAAATCCCAATTTTATTAACTTCTCATTATCAGCTGAAATATGAAGTGCATTTCTTTTCATCTAAAGTAAGGCACTTTCTCAAGGGAAAGAAGAGACAGAGAATATACATTTATGATGATTACGGTTCCAACCCTGGCTGCTCTTGGTGACCATTTTCTCACACGATGGGTACCACATACATTCCAGTATTCCGCAACCATGGACCATCACAAGCTATTAGTGAGCTGGCAGTGGTGAACCTGTGGTTGAATACTTGCACTACAGCACTCAGGTCAATAGTGTTTCCATTAAAAGAGCAGAAACACTGAACCTCCAAAGTCACTCAACCAGGACAAGGCCAACACTGGCACTGGTTATGTTCAGTCCACACTCCCCTCTTCATACCCTGCATGCTGAGGAAGACAGCAGAGGAGCAGCACAAAGACCACAGAGGCATTCAAAGTCCACACTGACCAGAAATGCAGATAAGTTCTAACACCACCTACGTGAACTTAGGCAGCAACTGATAAAGTTAAACTGCTGAAGGCAGCACCCGAATGCCGTCACTTTCAAAAGGCTTCTTATTCATTAATCCCTATGTTTTAATCAGACTCCCTCAGACCAAGTAGCTACAGGTCAGTGATACATGAAGAGATGCTGAGGCAGGTCCTGTCCTCGGAGCTGTATCGTAAGGGGTTTTGAAAGCTGAGGAACTCTGTATCATACATATCCCAGAGAACACCTTGGACACACTTGTTGTTTTCAAGCCTGTCGATGGCAGGAAGGGAAGAGCTGGCCCTGGGTGAGCTTTCCCAGGCCAGAGTGACTCTGGGCTGGAAATGACTCCACAGAAAGAGTTAACGGGTGAAATGGTTTGTGCAGAGTAACGCAGGTCCTGCTCTGAGGATCAGAACTGTACAGAGCCTCACGGGGCGGCTCTTGTGAGGGTTAAGCTCTATTACTTCTGGTCTCTGACACTGCTAATGGCGCGCTCAAACTAATTGCATTTCTATACCTACACGTACGTCCAGGCAACAAATAAGCCCTTTAATCAAACAGCTTCATCTACTTCTAATTAATTCCATTTCTATGCCTTTTTAAGCGTACAGGAACATACAAAGATACTGATGATAGAGCACGTTCTGTGCCACCTGACAGCTTCTACTCCGCTCAAGCCTCCCTCGTGATTAGGACTGGTTCTGTGTGTCACTGTCATACATTTTTAGTGTTTCTGCTGCTTGAGAATGAGCAGGTTCACACCAAGGACCAAAGCAACAAGCGGTGCCCGTGTGGAATCAGTTGCAGTTACCTCAGGGAACTGAACTGGTTTTGCCTTTGCTTAGAGATTTAGACAACTTTTTGTTTCCATCAGAGACTGCATTCATCTTGTCCTCTGAGCACACACAAGGACACAGCGAGGGAAGACTGTGCCATCAGCTGAGCAAACAGGGTGGCTGTTTGCATGTCCAGACCCAACGCAAAGTCTACAACAGGAGGGCCACCAGCTTTGAAGGAAATGCCGATTCCTTTTCCACCTTTCCTTCTGTGATAAAACACGTCAGCGTAGCCGAAATAAAAGCACTCCCTTCGTATTTAGGAAAGAGAAATACATATGCCAGAAGCTGTCCCTTTCAAAGGTATGTATGTACAAAAGGCATGATAAGTGGGTGCTGAATAGTTAGGAGCGGCAATTATCAGTTCCACATATCATTATAGTCCCTCAACTTTTCAATGGCACGGAGTTCCTAATACCGTGTTTACCAGATCAGGTAAAAGGGGACTCTTAATACTGAGCAAATATGACTTACCAAAGGACTTTGCTTTCTCACCTATTCTTGGGCTTTTCAAATCAACATTATTAATTGGCTGCCTTATCGGTAAGTGCTGTCTGGCAGTTAAAGGATGTTTCCACCCATTGCAAAGCTACATAGAAACGAAGCAATGTCAGCCACAAGGACAAAGAGCCTCCATCTTCAAACAGAAAAACGTTTTGACACCTTAAATCTTCTTTATAAAAGCATAATGCATTTCAGCATTCATTTGCTAGCCTTTACTGCACCTGTTATTCCATATCTTGTGATCCTGGTTTTCCCTATTGATTCAGGACTCTGGCACCCAGTTGCAAATACTTCGGGCTTTTTCTTTTTTCTTCTTTCTTTCCTTTTTCTCAGTTTTCTATTACCCAGTGTGCATAAATACATGTTTTAGAATCTGGATCAACTGCTTTCCATAGTAGGAAATGCAGCTACGTAGGAGTTCAGGAGGGAACGCTCAGCCCTTCAGCTCAACTTTCTCTTAACCTGCTAGCTCTCCCAAGCACCGAACCCACTTGTAAATGGAGAAAAGCAAGTGGCTGATAAGGAGTACTGAAGACAAAGGGCACAAAACTTCCCAGGCACCACGAAACAAAAGCAAATCAGCCTAAAAGGAGAAGGAAAGCCCTGACTGTCCCCTCTCATGCTGGTAGTGCGGTTCAGCCTGCACATGGAGCCTGGCCAGGGAAGGGAAGGACCAGCTCAGCTCCCATCTCACTCGCTCCACCATGTGCTTTCACACCGATTACCAAGATAAACTTACAAGCACCATAAAACCCTGCGAGGCTGGAGGGGACCTCGGGAAGTCGTCTCAGCCACCCCTCATTCTAATGCAGGGCTGTGCTTATCTAGTCCAGCCCAGCAGGTATTTGTCTAAACCTCGTCAGAGCCTTCCAGTGGCAGATATTTTGTCTCCTCCATGGAGAGTCTACTCAGGTACTGAACTACTCCAGGTTTCCATTCTTCTTAACATCTACCCCAAACCTTTCTTGCTACAAGACTGGCTTCTTCTCCCCTTATTCTGATGGATGTGTGATAGAGGTGATTGCCCTTTAGGTTACTGCAGAGTATGGATTCTAGCTTCAGCTGTTTGTTTTACCGAATGACATCTGCTTATCCTATTCTCCAGTAGAAGCAAGATCAGACCAAATTTACTTCTATAAAGTATTTCTGTTTAAAGAAGGTTCCCCTCTGCCACCATATTGGCTTTGCTGCTGTGACCTGCGAATTAAGATGCTCAGCAGGGCTTTTTCCTTTCTCTCAAAAAAAAAAGGAAATTGTTATTCTGTTAGGTAGATATTTAAAGAAAAATCAAACAAATATTTGATGTGCTGCATTAGCATGAAAAGGGGGAGCACTGTGCAAGCAGAGTTAATGCAGGTCAACTGGTTTATGTGAGTGAAAACCAGCCAGGGGAAGAAGGGCTACTAACAAAGGTAAATTGCGGCTGTGTCAATACAAAGAGAGCGCTATGGCTGTTCACAAATAGGAAAGATAGTTACCAAACACACAGCTCTTCTAATACAGTGTTTGACACATTTAAGCATTATAGAAAGAGAGTACAAAAGGCACAAGACTCGCCAAACAGGCAGAGATACAGGATGATCCAGTGAATGGGGTCAGCACAATTCTTTTCCTACCCAAAAGGATCCAGCACTTTTTCTCACTGACACCAAGTATTAACTTAACCACATTATCTGAAAAATATATCCTCTGGAAAGCACATCCTCCCTCTTCAAAGCCCAAAAACCAAAGGGTTTTTCTCTGGCACAGCATTCTCACAGTAAAAGCAATTGTTCCCTGTCATTCCAGCAGATCCACACAGGACCGCATCCACCCAGAGGCGCCTTGAGGCACAGGCCAGACCTACCAGTGGTTATCTGCCCTTTTAGTAATGAATCGGTGGTATCTGAGTTTGTTATTCGTAATATTTACTATTCCCTTACTATCCAAGTCCTCTTCTATAATTCGCTCATGATGCCAACCAAATCTCTGTGGTTCTGCTCTGGTATGGAATGATCCATTCAGATATACGACAAGAAAACCTCCTTGAATTCTACTAAACCTCTGCAAGAAGAAAAACACACTCAAAGCCCTGTCCAGCTTGAAAGGATTTGTGAACCTTCAGAGGAAAAAATCCATTAGCTTCTTTTCTCCTTATTTATGCACATAAGTTTCTAACGCTTTGAGACTTTGGCTGGCACTGCAAACGGAACAGAGAAAATACAACAAGGAAACCTATTGCTTGGGCATTTCCAGCCCAGTTACTGCGAGGAATTAGAAGAAATTAATGCAACAAGCAGTCATGTGCAAGGTTTTCATCAGTGTTTTTCAGACCAAAGGGGTTCTGATGAATTTCAGAGATGCATCCAAACTTGGGAGTGAGTTTCCAAACCAAACAAGACTGTGAACTCTGACATTCAGCAGGGACTTGTTTGCCAACCTTCCTATCATACAGCAAAAAGGGCCATTTAAAATCAGCTCAGAATAATCTGCTTTCATGGTCACGGTCATTTTATAGCCTCCGTCTGTAACACTTTTAAGTCACAGGAACACAAATATTCACATAGTAAATGGCTACAGCCTTGGTCCAGGTTCAGAAACAACAGAGACATAGACCAGGAGTAAATAATAAACCTTGTGTTTCTGACTTCATTACTCTGAGAATATCTTGTTATCTGGATAACAATAATTAAAATATCAACTGCTTAATATCCTGACTTCTTTCCTTGGATTTAAGAACCTTTAAAAAGCAAAACTGCTCCTGTAGCCGTGTGAATAGCGACCTGAGCACAAAGGAGTGAAGTGCCTACAGTCATCCCAGCATCAGGAGGAGGATGTAGGCATTAGACAGCTACCAACATAATAACACCTTGGAGAAATGAGTATGACCTTAAAGCCCAGCTTTTCCGGACATGGGGATTCCCAGTTTTTCCCAAGGGTGGACAGACACGCTGCAATTTGATTAGCAGGAGATAGGGTGCTGTCTGCAGCAAGCCTACCAAAGCAGAGAGCAGATAAGCATATGGTGAACATCAGAACTGGAATGGAAGATGGGCTACCATTCAAATGAGAAGTTTTTATTGGCAAAAGGGCCGGCAAATATAAACTGCCAGGAATAAATTTACGTTGGAACTCAGAAGACATGTTCTAGTCATCACAAGACAGAAAGCCTGAAAGAAATTATCTTACCGAAGGGGGAAGGGACACCATTAACTTAGGAAAGATTGCACATCCTTACTGCATGTGACTGCAGGAAATTGGACAAAATAACCCAACAGGGTTGCTCCAGACCTCTGTCCCTAATGGGAGTTATGGTGGAAAAGAAACAACCACCCACACGAAGAGTGTGAGCTAAAGGAAAAGGAATCGTGCCAGAATAAAGCCCAATGTAACTCCAGACTCGGGAGATTGACAGTGTTCATCTTAGTGCACAGATTCACAGGGCAGCCTGGGGTCACCAGACCTGAACTCCTTCCCCAAGTTGTTCAGGAGTTACCTTTTTGGGATTCCCAGGATAAGGAATATTATTAATCTCCATTTCAAGGCAGCAGCAGCTGAGCAAGAGGCTGCCTGAAGCAGCCAGTGTAAGTCAGCAGGTTGCCTGCAAGCTGCTTCTGGGCACAACTACAGGAGTTAACCGGATATAAAGGGAAGGGAACGAACAGTCAAAGTCAATACTTCTCTGGTGTTATATATAAATGTATGTGATTAGAGGGGGAAATATGCAAAATGAAAATTCCTCTGGATTAATTTTCAAGGAAAAAGAACTTTACCACTTTCCCACTACCGTAAGAACTACCTTGATGCAACAGCATTTCCCTAAACTTCTAGAGTTTCTCCCAGACTGCGTATAAGGAAGAACCAGTCATCCTCTGGGTGACACACGCTGAAGTTTAAGGCTGAAATAAAGAGAAACAATTCCTTTAGGACTGGTGATTTATTCTTCTGGAACAGAAGGAATTACTCCGTCAACCAGGGTCTAAAGCGTTCTGACAGCAGATATGCACAACTATCTCTACAGCAATTATTAATGATCTGGAAAACTGCTCAGTAGCAAACCTCACCCTTCCTGAGGCCAGCACTCATTTCAACAAACCCCAACATAATCAGCTAACTCGTAAAGATCAGGAGAGAGGATGCCTCCATACGACAGAAGATTTCTTCATTTCAGTTGCTCATAAGACACATGAAGCCTGAACAGAAGCAGGAGGAAAACTTCCTCTACGGTTTATAAACTATTTTATCATCTATTCCACAGCTTTCCATCCTTTTCTGGACCTCTGAGTTACATTTGCAAATAGGGAGGGAAAAGAGGAAGAAAACAAATCACAGAATCCTACAGGGGAAGGGACCTCCAGGATCCTCTGGTCCAATCTTTCTAGGTAAAGCATGAGCTAGACCAGAGGCCCCAGCACAACCTGCTCAGCCCCTGGGCAGGGTCCCGCATCACTCACGCTCCTTCCTTGCTGGTTACAAATTCCCTAATAAGCTGCTGAATTTAGACACAGGCTGGGCTGGTTGGTCTGGAAACGACGGATGCCAGCACAGAACCCTGCACACATTGCTATTTCCTCAACTGCTGCTTTATCTCCTCCTTGGGAAGGACAAAATCGGCCCTGCAAGCTCTTGTGTCTCTGAGTGAGCACGCGAAGGACTTTGGACTCTGAGCTTGGCAAGTCCCCATCAGTTCAAATACCACATAAATCCTCACTGCTAGCATAGATAGAAATGAAAGCTCAGACTAGAATTGATTGTACACTTCCCAACCCAAAACTGCTGTGTTGAAAAGTTATTGTTTGATTAAAGTATTCACAGAAATTAACATTTGTCAAAAGCTAAAGGAAATAATCTCCAAGTATACAACCCCATCAGGTTTAAATGAAGCATTTCTCACCCCGCTCACTATGAGATCAAAGTTTGAAAACTCATGATGCTGTGAAAAGAAACATCCGTATTGAGTAAAAAAACCCGAGGACAATCATTAAGACATGGAGCTAAATCTTCTCATTACTCCCAAAGAAATCTGGCTTCCTATTGCAGGTCACGGCAGACAGCACTCACTCAGGCAACTACTGTATCTACTAGAAGGGCAAAGAGAATGAACCCCACTTGCTTATGAAGCGCTGCTATTGCATGTGAAATCTCCAGGGGTAAAGACAGACCACCACTGAAGAGCTGACTTTGAGGAATCATTTTTCTCCCAGAACTGCCCTATGAAAAAATGAATCTGGGCTTTTTCAGAACACGCATTTTATAATCTCATCAAACCTCATCTCATCTAAACCCCATCTAACCAGCACCATCAGATACACCGCACTGCCGCAACGCGCGTGGGACAACAGTCACATCTGCTGCTCTGTAAACCCTTGCTGTATTTCGAAAGTAAAATACAGGAAAAGGAAGAATAAAAGCATTTCTGTATTTGCTATGATTTATATATTTAATTATCAGCCACTGACATCCAGGTCCCTGCTTTCTGCCTCTGATTTGTCTTTTTAGAGCAGAACCACAGTGATGGAAGGCAACTTCAAGTCACTCCCCCTGCTATTCCCCCTCTTTCCTTCCTCCCAGTTACTGTCCAGGTTTTTGGTTCTAGCTAGCCAGCTCTAATAGGCTCCGACCTGATGCATATTCTCTTTAATAGCTGCACGGGGTGATTAACCAAATGCTGCACACACCTCAAGATCACAGACTGTATTACTAGAGCCATCTGGCTGCTCTGAGGTACGCAATGTATACAATAAATCCCGAGTCCACATTTCACTCTGGAACAGAATCCTGTCCTGTTCAGCGCAACCCACTCCTACAACACTGAGGGATATTCCCAGGACTGGATAAATAAGTGGTGGCAACACAGGGGCACAGGGGTGCGGCAGCTCCTCCTCTGCCACGGTACTGGATGCAGTCCCGTCCCACTCCATCCCACGTGTGATTCTGAATCCAGCCCTAATTCTGGGAATACCTCTCCTGGCACACTCAGCATCGGAGGAGGACCTGCGGAGCACGGTGGGGGTTACCTTCCAAGTTAACGACAGTTCTGGAATCCCAGGGGCCATCATTCCAAAATTTGTGATGTTTTGTCTACTCTGGTGATTTAAGGTTTGTCAGAAAATGTCAGAAAGGCCACGGGGCCAAGGGCTTCCTGATGACTGAGGATTTTCTTTCACATGACCTTCCTGAAGTTGATTTTGGGCTCCAGACAGTGCTGCCTTCAGCTCTGACAGGGGCCGGCTGGCAGCAGATTCATGGGGATCTCTAGGGCATTCTGGCATTTCCAAACTGAGGAGAGGCTGTAATACCTCCTAATCATCCCGAATATTCTTTCACCAGTAATCGTCTTACAGGCAGCACGTAAATGCCAGCCTTTCAGTGCGCAGCTCCTCTTGCGAGCAGCAAAACGAGTGTGTGCTCAAAGGTATGCAAACAATTAACAGCGTATCTCGATTCCACGGAGCAGACACGCACGTAGAGTGGTTTTCATTTCACATACGATCTCACATGTGGGTTTCAACAAGGAATCGCTGAAATTGACTTCATTTACACACAGAAAGAGAAGATGGATTGTGAGAAAAATGTTAAAGCTGTTCATATGTGCTTGTGAATGCAAAGTACATTGCTCTCCCCTTAGCACATGCGGGTTTCGCACTCTTTAGGAAGCTCTCAGCTATACGAAAGTTTATAAATCTTAACTTTACACACATCATTCACATAACTGATCACTCAGCCAAGATGCCTGAACAAGTCTCCCTTATTTGCTTTGCTCTGCAGAGGGGCTGGGCCCTCCCAGCCATGCCACTGCAGCTGACCGGGCTCTGCTGTGAATACCTATCAGCAGAGCACCAGATACTCCAAACCACTCACCAAAACAGGCATGGAATTAATTACCTGGCCAGGGAGCTAATGAGTTACCGTTTCTGCCCCAATGACACGAAGTTGCCCTGATGCCAAGGTACGACTCTGACACTTCCTATAAATTAGTAGTGGAGCGGGTTTGGCTTTTTCCCTCTCAAGCCAATAGCTAATTGGGCACAGCGGTTAAAGAGGACAGCAGTTTGGACTTAAGTGTTCAAGGCCAGGTTGGATGGGGCTAGGAGCACCCTGCTCTAGTGGAAGGTGTCCCTGCCTGTGGCAGGGGCTGGAACTGGGTGAGTTTAAGGTCCCTTGCGCCCAAACCAGTCTGGGATTCCGTGGTTCTATGACTCTGCCCTCATACTTCCTGCTGAGACACAGCAGATCACCAACGCAAGCGGGTCAGTTTTGTCAAGGGAACAGCCTCCGGGCTCTCACCTCCCACAAAGCATCACTGGTTTTGTAATACCTTGAGGCTCCACGCAACCTGTGTGTTTATGTTTGAGATGCATTACAAGACAAGGTGACCTCTTGTAACTCACTGCCTCAAGTTAAACGGACACTTTTATCTGAAGAGATACTGTTCAACAGAGATGCATGTCATTTGGAGCAATGGGTATAAATAGCTCCGCAGCACATTCGGACACTTCCCTCTCAGCTGCAGCAATCACTTACTCAAGAAAATAAGACAGCAGTTTATGAATTAGGGCTAAAAGAACAAAACAATGTCCTTGCATTCGGTTCACACTGTAGTGATTTAGTATGCACTTGCCTGGAGTGGGAGGGAGGAAAGGAACCAATTTACTTTACACAAAGGTCTTAATTAAAGTCATATGAGGCGCTTACACCGTATCCATATTTACATTAACTTGCAAAGAGAGAACATGGTATATCACCATTAACCACCCTCATCCTCTGTCCTTCTGAAACAAGAGGCCTGCGCTGATGCACACTGTTAACATCACATTGGCTGTACTTGACTTGAACATACTGGAGACATGGAGAGAGCAAACTTAACCACTGCTGCTCCTCTTGGCCTGATTTCTGGGTTCAACCCCCCCAAGACTTCTTTATGGAATCATTTATCACACGCACACACACACAGTATGATCAAGCCCAAACATCTGCATCACAGAGATGAAACGTACAGCGTCGGCCCTGCAGGATGGTTTCACCATCCCTCTCCGCTGGCGCCTCTGTGCCAGCTTACACCTTTCTTTTACTTTACATGCTTCATTTCAGCAAAATCAAGGATGCAAACTTCTTAGAAGTACTTAGTTTCCATGGCAACCTAAGCTGACCGCAACATTATTGTTCTCAAGAGGGAACTGACTTTACTATATGTTCATTCACTGAATTAATGGACTCCTGGTTCTTTTATTAGCAGCTCTCTAACAATAGAAAGAGAGAAATGTTATAAAAAAGACTCTCAGACAACTGTCCACTCTTTTGTCCAGGGCTTATTGGAATGACGCAAGCCTATTCAAGAACAGATTATAAAAATCAACTCAAAGCTGCCTCTGTTTGTGGCAACTAAACATACCTTTAGTTTGGAAAGATACAACCTATAAACCAGGCAAATTAAAGCTCTTTCTGAAACAGTAACTGTAAGGCAACTGGACTTCAACCGTGCCGTCTGGGTATGGTGAGGAACCTCACCGGGGCTTGGGGAGCACCGTTACCCTCCAGGTCTGGCTGCCACCCTCGAGCTCTCAATGTGTTTTACCACCACATTCTCCTTTCTTAAGCACAATCTAAGCACACAAAAGCAGGTGACATTAAAAAGATCAGTCTGGATAATACTGTAAATTGTCATTATGAAATCTGTTTTAACCCCACTACAAGTGGGGGTTTCCTTCTTCAACATACACAGCTGAAAGATGAAGAAATCTCACTGAAAGTTGGATTTTGAAATCCCTACTGACAGTTGTAAAATACTTTTTATTAGACATAGATACTAAATATATCGCTAGTCGCTACCACATGCAAATGCACTGTGTGTAAGTGCTGCAAACCCAGGAACTTTGCAGGCTCCAGTTGAAATCTCTGCATGTCTAATGTTATGACAGGCTGTGCTCAGGCCTGGGGGTGTATGGCCCGGCTGGTAATTGCTCCACAAAAGACAGTTAACAGTTCCCTTGCTCTTCTCTAACTACCTTCCTGACTGCTTATTGAAGTCTGATTTCTTACTCCTCTGGGTCATCATTCATCAGTCGTACAGATCCCGCTGGGACACACCGACCAGACCTCTCCATATCCCCTGTTGCCAGAGGCCATTTCTGACGGCCCATGATATAGAAAATGTCTTCACAGCAATCCCGAGGGACAACCCATGGTTATAATACCCAAATAATCATTTTGCAAATTATCATAATTATCAATCAATCATCTTGTGGGAACAATGTGTTCCTGAAGTATCAGATGGTTCCTGTGACCTGTAGCATTTTGCATATAATAATAAACCTGGAGAGATTTATGGCCCCATCCCGCTTTGCATCTGCAGTGGCAAAACATCGGTTGGTTTCTACTTTTGTTTTTGGAGCAAAAGCTTTCCACCCACCCAGGTTTCTGTTTACAACTCAGTGCTTTCTAAGAGGTCAGGATTTCTGATCTCACTCAGTTTTCTAACAGTAACTTTGTTTTTAAAACCAATCTGTGTGATTTGGGAGCCGAGAATAAATCACTGCTGCCCAAATTACCTCCGCTCAGTGACACCAGCATTATGTTACCAGCTTCTGGTATTTTGCAGTGTGAGTATGAACTCAGCCAAAGCGGGGGGAAAAATGGGTTCTGCCTCCAGTTTTTGTTGTGGAGTTTTGTATAATGCCAGATTGAATCCCACTCTTTCGAAGCTGATAGCATCTCCCGCTCCCTGCGTGCTTCGTTCTTGTTAATGGATAAATTCAAGCTCTGGAGAAAGTCAAAGAATAAATTTAAAGCCTTTTGCCAAATGCCTATCCTATTGGATTTTGATAAGACGGCTATTGAGCTTTAATAATATCTTCTATCCTTTTTCAGCTGGCCCTTAACATGTCTCTTTATTTGTCCCTAAAGCCTCTTCAGCGATGCCTTTTTATTACAAGTCTCTCAGCTTGCTCTCAAGGGAGACAGGGTCGACAAGAGTGATAGATAGATAACTCTATAGATTATCTCCCACAGATGTTTTCTCTCCAGTAGCCCCTCAGGCTATTCCCTCTAAGTAAACAGAAACTAAATAGAGAGTCTACTGAAGAGAAGTCCCTGAGGTCTCTTGTCACCACAGCCAGGAGCTCTGCACAGAGCCTCCTTCAACGGGATTCTCAAACCGTTGGCCAAAGTGACTTTTAGGGGAGAGATAAATACACCCAGCGCTGCTCCCTGGGAAAAAAAGGTGTCTTGTAACGGACACTGGCCTTGCTTCCTGCCGGAGGAAGTCTGAATCTTTCATCTCCTTCTCAAAGTTAAATCAAAATGACAATGGAGATAATGGTAACAAGCCACTGGTATTAAACGCAGTGGAGAAGCGTAGAAAATGCAGAGCAAGGGAGCACGTGAGCTGCTCTCTAAGCAAAATAAACAGGCTGCAGGAAGATGGCCTGGAAAAAGAGAGACATATGGGAGCACAGGCAATATATCCACAGGTATAACTTACAAACCCGTGCACATCTCTGAGTGCACACATTCAGGTCACTAAAAAGAGGGAATCTCCCATTTTAGCACGGCTTCCACAATCGATTCGTTCAAATTCAATAAGCAGGATGAGGAGCCGATGTATATTTGTGCAAGTTAAACTGAGTATCAGCAAGCACAGCAGATAAAAGGAAAACTTATTCAGAGCACACCACGTTTTAGTCTGTGGCATTTCCACATACAGAAAAATGACCCTGGGTACAGGTTCTTTAATAACATTGCTAGAAATCTGAGTTCTTGTGAGACAGCCACTCGCAGATATATCAGCTCCCTGGTGTTAATGGTCCCAGCAGAAATAACAGTAATACAAACTCAAAAATACTGGGCATAGTGGGATAATACTTCTTCTTTTGCTTTGAGCAAAAGAGGATCTGTTTCAGTGTAAAGTAGAACAGTGTCTGCGTCTGCTCTGCTGCATCTTCAGACTTTTCACTGCCTTTCAGCACATGAACAGTTATTTAAGAGCATTGTTTTGCCTGGCAGATGAAGAGCAGAACAAACACCGGGGCAGTTTTCAAGCAGAGATGCTTCCTGAGCACCTTCCTGTGCCTCTCACACCCTCACACTTCCCACCTCCCTCCCCATTTGTTTTTTATTACAGATTTTTCTCTCCATTCTAATTCTTGTTACTGCCCAATTCTGAACCCCGATGCAGCAGCCAAAGGAGCCACTGATCATTTCAGTCCCTCTGCTTGGTTCCAGCATCCTCCTCCCCTGGTTTAAATCAGCCCACCCACTACAGTTACATTTGTCTTCAGTCACCTTCTCAGCACCAACTTATCTCTGAAGGAACAGGAATAAACTGAAGTAAAATCTCAACTATTGTGTCTTCAGGGATACGACAACTGCGGGATTTAGAGAGGCTGGAAACGGAGCTCCTCAGGGTTTTGTGCCACCGGAGCAGAATGCCCGGGTACCTCTTACAAACAACTCCAGACACTACAAAACCTGCATGGAATGACTTTTCCTTCCTTAGTTTTCATTTTCTCCTGACTGAAAAGCTGTCTAGCAGCAGTCTTGTCACAAGCCATAAAGTTTAGACTTGAACTCTTTACCTTACTGCTTTGACCTTTCTTACCCGAGCTGTAAAACCCTACTGCCCATCCTTCAATAAATTTATCACCTCATAAACTCCCACTAGTGCTTCTCTACAATGCATTTAAAAGACACAAGTGGAAGGCCAGTCCTCCCCCCCCCTTGCCAAATACCATAATTGTCCAGTTCTATACCTGCTGTACAGGGGGAGATTTCAGGACGTATGTTTCAAAGACCTGTCGTTACTGCAACATTCTCATCTGAAATAAAACGAGACTTAAATGCAAACCCATGCATTGCACATGTAAAGCTGCCAGTCTAACGCTTCCTTCTACCCTTGTCTCATACAAAGCCTGCTCTCTTCAGGGTCCTGCGAGGTAGGGACACAGAGTTTATTTGTGATATTGTAATTAAAGACTGAGAAAGAGCCAGCTGAGCAGGGGAGAACTCCCCCCATCCTCCTGACAAGCGCGCTGTGATAATACGAACCTGCCACCTTGTCACTGTGTCTGTCCAGACAAAAGGGTCCCACAGAAGCAGAGACCAACACCCCATGAGTTATGGAGATGAACAAGGTAAAAAGTTCAGCAGCGTTGCGACAGGTCCCTCGCAAGGTCATAGGATGGTCAAAGGATGTTTCATGTTGGGAGCCTGGCTTTCCAAAGCAAAGCTGGGGGTTTCCACGTGGTAGAACAGAGGCTCCACACCGGACATGCGTCTGAATGGCTTTTCCCAAACTAACTTTGGAGCCGGACAAGTATTACATTTCACTTTGCTTGGCAGAGTGAAACAAGTGTTTCCTTTTAGCTTTCAGAGTCAAGCAGCAGCACTGATGCTCACCTCAGTGGGGGAATTAAAATGGCAGTTGCTGCAAGTCCCTGTTTAAAATACGTTTCACTTTCAAATACTCCTATTTCACGAGGAGCGCTGTGAATACCTGCTAGGAAACAACTGCAGATGCAAAGGACAGCCGCCTCCTCATCTCGACACGGACACAGACATCTAGAGAGCCCATAATCAAATACGACTTGTAACACTTTACTTCAGTAAAGCTGTTAACCGAAAGAGAGCCACGGAAATAATGTGATTTTAGTGTTACAGAGAATAAACCTCAACCAAAATAGCAACCTGGCTACTGAAGTATGCAGTGTTGAGGCTGCCCCACAGCCACTAGGAAGAGATTTAGACAGCTGGGCTGTATTTGGAACACATTTTTCTCTGGTCAGTATTACAGTTTAAGCATCACAATGTGATGAAAAGCACTGGTAATACATCACATGAGTTAAACTTTATCCCTTGATATATCTATTCCTTTTCCCTTGGACTCCACATAAGCCACATTTACATGCTGAGGCGACCTCTAAAAATTTAGCACTTCTAACAAAGGACCAACATTTTCTTTTACTGGAAAAGAGGCAAATGAGGTTTTTCACTTTGGACTCGGAGCTGTTTATGTTGTAGCTGAATCAAGGAGCACTTCAAACTCCTTCTTCTTTTTCATAAGGACTGGAATCGCAAGAAGACAGAAAAAGATGCCAACAGCAGCACAACACTTCATCCAGAAAAGCAGCAGCAAATATCGGAAACCTTTTACGACGCTGTCACGACACACACCTCTGTTCAGCAGCAGGAGGAGAAAATGAAGTGCTGAGCTGCATCTCAAAGCCAGGCAGTAAAACAGTTTGGATAAGATTGATCCACATCCTACCTTTTTTATGTTGCCCTCTTGGGAGGTCACCTCGGGATCAGTCAGCATTTGCTGAGAAAAAACAAAACAGAAGCGAAATTCAGTTGAATTGCAACTGTTCTAAGAGAATACATTGCTTGTTTCCTTGGTTTTATAGGTCAAAACGCCCAACTGCAACAGAGCAACATGGATGCTTTGGGAGTCAGATGAAAGGATTATACCAGAACTTCCATCATTTTCTCCCAAGTTTTACTGTTTTCTGTAACTCCTATAAGTAATTTCTTTAGATGTGGCCAATGGGAAGACGCGTTTCTTTCCCCAGTGGCAGGTGATGTGGGCTCTGGGCACTCAGAGGATGGAGACCTGTGGGCTCTCCAAAAGCACAATCCCCCAGAGCAGAGTGGGGACCAAATCCAACTGCCAGCACCACACCAGCAGCGTGTCCCAGTGGCAGCGACTGACCATGGGATGCTTCGGTACCTCAGCTGCGCAGGAAGCTCTTTAGTGCCTCCTCCAACAGAGGTGTGGTGACACAAGTCATGAGACCGCTGCCATGCTCTACCTCAGGTTAGATAGAGGTCAGTGGGCATCCAGGGGGGGCCAGTACCTCCACTTTCTATCACACTCCATAGCCCCACCAGGATAAATGTACTCAACAAGGACCTGAATCCTATTAAGTAGCTTCACGGCCCTCAATGGGGACCTCGGGTGTCTCAGGTTAAACATCCACCCAAGCGCTAGGAGGGGGTCAAGGTACTCAGGACTTCCAGACCCAGGCAGTGTATTTTGGCTACCAAACAGCAGAAAAAAGCTCCAGGGAACAGAAATCAAAATGCCAGGAAACCCATGATATGATGACAATGGATATACACTGCATAGGAACCTCACTTAAAATAATCATAGTAATAAATGAAGGCCCAAAGAAGCTCTGTTGTGTTTCTGCAGCTGAGGGTTTGGCACCAGGCTCTTGCAGCCCTTTGACCATGCCCAGGTGAGATGGACCAATTCACGGGTTCCAAACTGCTGGCAAACATCTCTCAGCTCAGCTGCAATAACAACAGGTCATGTTCTACACAGCAAGGATCCTGAACCAGCCCCTGTTTTACAACCTCTCTAATAGATACTGAAACTGCGGTTCAGAAAGTAGCTGAAAGCAAATAGGACCAAGAGGTGAACACCAGAGCAGTTAGAACCTGTGTGTTCCTATGCTGTGTGTGCACATCCATGTGCTGAGATCTCACCCTGAATTACTGGAAGCATCGGAAGCACACGTCTCCAGGTTCTGGGGAATCACTGACTATTCCCAAGCACAGAGCACTTGTGGATCCGGGTGCATTCAACCCCCAAAACCTTTACAATTAGGCCATGAAATTCTTGGAGCTATAATATAAATATGCCTGTGCTCAATGACTTGAAAGCCTTCATGGAAGACTGCTGCTTCCAAATGAAGACACTTTACTGTAATTATTAGATGCAAACCACCATTCAATACAATCGGTTAAGCATGTGCATTCAGAGTGCATGATCCACCCGCTCAACATGGCCATAAACGGGGGGGGGGGGGGGGGGGGGAACCCTAAAATGAAGTGCAAATGGGGCTGTGGTATAGTCCTATATAAACAGGCTTAAGAGTCAGGAATTCCTGAGTCTGAATCTAAATGCCAACACAAGCTTCCTTGTGCTCTTTGGACAGATCTGCGTGCAAGGGGCAAGTTCTGTTGCTCAAACAAGATTTTTCCCCCATTTCATTCAGAGCAAATCCCAAATTTTGTAATTCTTGGGGAACAGAATTTCTGTAAGAAGTATTTCATCTCATTCCAACCTGGTACTTCCATGGGAAAACACCAGGGGCTGGTTACGTACCCGGTCATGAAGAGCACTGCAAACTGGCTGGGTTTTGACAAGGTGAAATATCTGTTCAGTTTCCTTCTGCTATAGAACTTGTGGGCAAACAAACCCCAATGCCAGGATGTATTTTAGATTTGATAGAACCATCTCCCCATGCAAACTATCAGAACAGTTTGTGTGGGAAAAGATATTTTACCAGTAGTGGGAGACCAGGAGCAACTTCAAACGTCATTTCCCATCCTTCCTTTACAGTTTAAAATCCTGGAGTTTAAAAACGAAAAAGGGTTATGTCCAGACTTCAACAGCATGGGACTAAGTCAGCTCTGACATGGCCCATGGCCTGATGTCCTCAGAGACAGAGCTGAGATCACTCCCCACAGCGAAAGAACTGGACGCTGCAGTGCTGTTGATGCAAAAAGCATCTCCTGACTCAATGGGAAAGGGAGAAAGAGGGAAAGTAAGTACCAGACGTGATGTTTATTACTAAGAATAACAAAAGATGCTTTGAAAAGCTACTCATGGGGTAATTTCAACTCAGGCTGGACTTCATCTTATGCAAAATGCCCTAAGACTAAATAGAGGCTTGGTGTGTACAGCGGGCTGCGCTTTGGCAGTTCACACAGATGTTCTTAAATGTTCCCAAATTTACACCAGATGCTTTTTCTATCAACTGATACGTTGATTTTTAGCCAAAAGACAGACAACGTGTCAGCAGCAGCCGCCAGGAAACGCGGGGTGCAGGATCTGCTCCGAGGTGTATCTCCTCCGCCTGCTGATGAATTGCCCTACGTCCCATTTCCTGGGCTCAGCGAACTGATGGCAACAGAATCCTGCCTCGGTTACATCAGTCCGGGATGTGCTATAATTTGTGCAAAGCCTCCTGAATGTATTCTAAACATGTCAAGTAACACCATGCGATTCGTTTTGAAAAACAGTTTACAAGCTGGCATTCTCCAGCTGCAGTTAACCCTAATTTGATTACATTACCCAGACAGATCACAATGAGCTTATGTAAATAGTAACGTTATCCATTCATTCCCTGAGCTCAGATAAACTGTCATTTAAAGGAAAAAACCCACAAAACCCAAACTGAAACCGGCACGGTTGATGCCTTCAGCAGGCTCTGCCGGTGCAGATGACAGACTAGAACCTGCCCCTGCTGTATCCTGGTGAATCCTTGTGAATCCTTCATGGAAGGAATTCCACAGCTGTTCCAAGTTGGAAACAGAAGAGGATGCCCCATAATTCCATAGAAGCAGATAACAGCACTTCTCAGAAACATGTTCTGCATTGTCATCTGTTCCTTTAGTAAGACCTTAATACATCAATGTGGAAGTCAGTGAGACTTGAAGCACATCAATGTTTAAATCAGTGTCCGGGTATATCATTTCAATCATATCATATATCATAATGGAACTGCTAAGAACCTTCTGACAGCAAAGTCACAGAGGTGATGCTCTTTCATAGTAAAGCCAGAGGAAGAAGGAACCCACAGAAACCCATTTCAGCACTTGGGAATTTTTCCTATTGGCTGAAATTTATAAACCCCAGGGATTTTATAGCACTTTCTGGCCACCAATTTACCAGAATTTCACATTTTCTATAGTAAGTGAATTCATGAAGCCGTTAACTTGAGGAAATTTTCAATATCCTGCCTTGGGAATTTGAAACGAATGTGCCTGGAATTAAGAGGAAAGCTCTTGTCTAGGAGGAAGAATTTCCTCTCCTGGCTGGTGAGTGAAGGAGGATGAACAGCACAACTCTGACTGGCAAGCAACAAGCCAAGGGCTGAAAAGAGTATAAAGAATAAACCAACCATTCACTGCTAAGGGCAACCCCAGTACAATTGGGAACACTGTAGAGCAGCCAAACTGTGGTTTGCAGACCAGTAACAGCCTGCAAAGCCATGGTATGCACTCCACAGACCATTTTATAACCATTTATTTCTCAGTTGAAAGTCTGAACAAAAGGGTGGTCCAGTGCAGCAGGAAAAGTGATCAAAATCAGGAGGGAATCAGTGGTGACTTGCCACAGGGAGCACCTCTGCACTTGCTCCTGCCTTGCGTCCGCTGTGGCTTTACAGGAATTCTTCCTGTTTGCCAACTTTCGGGAGAACAAAATGCATCAGCTGAATCATTACAGGTTATTCCAAAGGGTGTTCAAAAGAAAGGAACGGCCAAAGCCGCCTTGTAGTAAGAAATAGCTCCTGATCATCACATGAAACAAACTTGTGCATCCAGAAAGGAGCAAGAAAACGCTGGGGGTCATTAATGTGAAGAAGGAAAATTAATGTCAAGCATTAAGAATAAAACACACACCCCATTTACATACATGGTATGGCAAGTTCTGTATCACCTCTTAAAGACATAACTCCTCCATGACACTGCCATTGAGTTCAACTGCAAATACCAGGAAGTTCCACAGCATCTAATGGAGAGCATTTGTAGTAACTTCAATAAGCTGAGGACTTGAGACTTCCAGCCAAGACAAATAAGAGAGGGTACTGATTAGTAAATGTCACCGTTTCTCTTGCCAAGCACTCAGGGACTGGTGATAGGAGAGTATTAAATATAATCTCAGAGCCTTTAGGGGCTCTTTGATTTTATATTGCATTCTTATCGGGTTCTTAAAGTCCAGCGTTAATGAGCACGAGAAATGCACTTGAGAATTTGGCAGGTTTGCTAAAAGAAAACTTATTCCATTCACTCCACGTGCCCCTGGGATCCAGGCTGGAGATGCTTTTCCCTTTCACGTGGCACCACATCTACCTCTCCCTATTCTTTTTCTCCATTTGAGCAATCCAACGTCACCTTTAGCAACCATCTATTTGCTATGACTGCTGGAAGCAAAGAGGTTTTACCAACTACAGCAAATGAGTTCTTTAAGCCCTGGAGCAGAGACGAGACATTTACACAGTAAGAGCTCACCCAGTGCACCCCGCACTGTGCAACACGCAGGGATTCCTGAGAGAAGAGTAAGTCCCAATTAATAATACAAGTTTTTTGTCCAGTATTTTGCTCACTTAACACCTTGGAGAAAAGAAATGGCCAATAGGACATTATTATCTTTAAAAATCTCTGCTCTTACAAATATTGAGGTTCCTTTTTCCTGAAGGGAAATTTCATTGTAGAACTGGATTTTGAGAAGATGGAAGGCGCACCTCTCTCTGTGCCTAATGCTGAGCAGTCTAAGGATTAAAACACAAGCTCCTAGCATTGAACTGTACCTGTATTCACCCCGTCTGTTCATCTTCAAACCTGGGAACGCTCCTCGCAGACTTCCATGCTGAATAAAATATGACCTGCTCTGACACAATGCGCTTCTGAGCTGCAAACCAGTTACATCTTCACTCCAACCACAAAGAAAACAGTAGGAGAACGGAAGCTCGGGGTCACCAACCCTAGATTCTGCCTGCCACCGAGCACACAATCACTTCATGTAGCAAGAACTATTTCTTATCTGAGCAAAAAATCATCTTGAAGAGTGAAGTGCAATGTTTTGGTTAACAGATAAAGCTCTGCTGTTCACAACCGCGTAAATGGATTGGGTGGCTACCTTCAGTCACATATGATCCATCCATCCATCTTTTGTTCTCGACCCTTTTTAGTTATAAAAATGACCTTGATATTGACAGAATAATATAAATGGACTTCCTCTGTACTTTACCTATTGATAACCTGTTTGTTAAGATGATCAATAATAATCATAAGTAAATAGTGATCATACATCATCTTGCAATGGCAACGCTGACATGTGCTTCATCTGACGTATGGGGACCTCTGGGCTCCGGCCGAAGAGCTCGTACTTCATATTAAATTGCAGCCTCTCTATCCAGGACACACAATGGCATCTATACAAGGCAACGCACGCAAATCTCAGTATCTCATCATACCTGTTGTGATGAGAGTATCTTTGAAAATACCCTCAGAGGGAAGAAGTGCACTGAAACGGATTTAACAAATCCAGCCCCTGGAATAAGTCATTATTGGAACACCAGTCACTCATGCCTTCCTTCGGGCGAGCTTCATACACAGCTATTGACTGATTTGCCCCATCCTTGGTATCTCTGAGGTAACCTTCTTTTCCAGCAAGATTTTCAGAAGCTCCCTGCCCTCCTCCATTCAGCAGCAGAGCTTAAGTACCTTCAAACCACAGCACCATCAACACTATTTCTTTCTTTCCTCACAAAATCCCCTTTATCGTGGTCTTGCCACTGATGCTGAAGCAGACTCGCACCAATATTATAGGAAACAGCACTTTTTATATAGGAACAGCCCCAGCACTTCACTTTCTCCACGTGTACAGCTGCCAAACAGGACTGGAATTAGATGTAAGAAGGTAAAAGATTCTCTTCTGCAGGCCCCCGGACTGCTTGGGCTTCTCCCATCACCCATATTGGAGCACACTGCCTCCATCTTATTTAAACCTAATTACACAGTTCCCAATTTGAGACAGAACAGAGAAAAATGACCTCATTCCATTCTCTTCCTCACAGCCTCAAAAGGCACTGATAACAGTTATGAACTGGTTTACCATGTTTAAGGAGTGTATGACAAATACACTTTTTCACAGCCTTCTTGCCTGTCTTGCTTCAAAAGCCAAGGCTTTTCCTCGCCCAAGCAACACACGACTTTGCTGAGCTGAGTGTTCCACTTCCCCACATGCAAGCATGTCAAATCACAAGCACGACAGAGAAGCCAACTTGCACTTCAGTGCATACAGAACTTGCCAAAACCCCAGCTCAATAAACTGTAGTTGTATGTAGAGCTTATCCTTAGCTCCATCAAAATAATGGCCTTCAGTGTACCCACAGTAGTGCACCAAAGCTAAATAGCTAAGCTGTGACATGTAGATTTTGATCATTAATCACACTTGAAGGAAAATAAAGCCAATATGCAACGTTCCCACCCATTTCAAAAGTCTGAAGAGGGAAATGCACTGTCTCATTGAGCAGCTCAGCTTTGCTGCTCACACTGTGAAAGGAGGGAATGAAAACAGCAGCCTTCCTAATAGCCGGTACTGTCCAGGGGGAGTGCAGGCTGTCTGGGAATGCATCCCTGCCTGGCAGTCCGACAGACAGGATGGGATATGTCAGTTTGATACCCATCAGCAGGATAACCTAGCTGTCACTTTAACATGACAAGGTCGTAGCCAGTCAGTGTGATGCAGTAAGAAAAATGGGCCATTAAAGCCTGAGAAGAACTGGAAGAGAAACATCAGGCTGATGCCGAAATGTTTGAGTCTTATTTATTTTAGGGAAGATGTGGATATTGTGGGCTCCTTTGCTTTTTGATGATCTTTTCTGAAGGGAAAGAAGCTGGAGAGTAGCAGAGCCACTACTGGGGCCTGCCCCAGAGCTCGAGGGAAGAGTACATCCCCCAACACTCATTTCATTTACCAAAATAAGTCTTTGATAAAGTGAAGCTCTGAAGAGCCTTCCACGGGCTCCAGTGAGAGGGTAATCTCCTGTTCCAGTGTGTTTCTTTCATGGGATGATCTGTGCCAACAAGAACACTTTCTGCTATTGTATGTGCCCCTCTTTTCACTGGACCCCAAGGTGCGCCGCTGCTCAAATAGAGGGTAAGTCCTTACTTTGAGTTCATAACTTAACTTGGAGAGGAGTTCCCTGTAGCAATGTACTGTGCAAGGGAAGAAAACAACAGAGGGACAGAAAAGGGCACTTTATCTTCCTCTATTCAGAAGTAACATCAAGCAAATTATACTCTCTATAAAGCAAAGTGAGTACAGAATTATTCTGCAGACTAACTTCAGACATGGGCACAGAGTCTCTTACTTAAAAAGCATATGGAGCTGGTTTATCTGAATTGATAGGGGGTACCAGGTGAGTTCCCTTTGGAGAGCTGGAGAAACAATCTGGGACAGAACTGGATAATATTATGCTTGGAATGATAATATTGTGTTTGGAAAAGGTCAATATTTTATTTAATCAGCCAGACAGAGAGTGGGTGGCAATTTCAATCCAGTTTCTTGAGACAGGAATTCAGGGAGTCCAAAAGGAAGTAAGTTCGTTTTTCCCTTGGGCTCCTGATTCCTTCCACAGGTAGGAATTTGTGTTTGGAGCATTCAAGGGCATAAGGCCGGGAATAGCTCCAGTGCTGCTGTGGAGGGAATGCCATCCCGAGTGTCTACGGCTTCACTTTGATCTGGTTTGTAAGCCAGCTACAGCTCAGGGACTGACATAGCATGATGAAGGCCTCTCTCCACCACTGTTGAACCCCCCTTCAGACACTGGAAGCTGCTCTGAGGTCTCCACAAAGCTTCTCTTCTCCGTGGTTAAACAGCTCCAATTTTCTCAGCCTGTCTATATATACAAGGCAGCATTTGCAATATTACCTCAACACTGGAATTCAAGTTATCGGCATTCCAGTTATAAGCATTTATTTCTCACAGATTTCCTGCAATCTGCTTCAATTATGAATTTGACTGCAGAATATAAAATCCTTCTCCTTGCACCACGTAATTGTGTTCCATGGCAGGCCTGGCATTCATCACTGCCCTGCTGTCCCCTAGCCTAAAAGATAAAACATCCACAGGGTAATAAATGTCAAACTATGATTATTGATGCTTTCAATTAAATTGATTATCTATTTGAGGTGCAGAGCGTGGTGATTTATTGCTGTCTCTTTACGTTGCACTTGGCACAACAGCTTCCCTGGAAGGTGAGCGGGTGAGTGTTTCAATAGATTTTCTATTAGATCTGGGGTTTCAAAAGTGGCTCACAACCACCCCAGTGCCTGGTTAACTGAAATGGTACCTGACTGGGCCTGAGATACGCTGATTTCTGTTCTCTTCCGGAGCAATATGTGGAAACAGAAAAGGAAAACTTCAGTCTAAGTGTTAATGGAAGGATGGATCTATCCCCGAGTTACAGCCCTCATTCACAAACTTCTCTTTACAATGTCTATCAGACAAAAAGTGTGTGTAAGCTTGAGCTTTGCCGAGTGCTGCCCACCTCAGCAGGGAGGTGAGATGACCCTCGGCTTGTCACTGCATTGTGTTTTTATTAGTTTCAGATAACAGGAGCTATAAAAATCAAAGACATTTCCTCACCAATGATAACCAGCAGCTGCTTCACAAACAACACTTCTGTTAGCTGCAGCAGGCTAAGGGGACACAAGTTGACCCTGATCTGATAATTTACCTGAGGAAATCCCTGATGTGGCTGCACAAGCCAGTACTTACCTTGGAGCAGGCAGACTTAAGAGAATCTCAGTAACAAACCCCAGCACCTTCATGGGGAAAAAATCCATTGCCAATAAGCCCCTGACTGTAAAGTGGAGACAGGGACAAGTTTTGCTTTGTGATTCCCCACATTTGATATTTCCAGGTAACGGGGATGCACCAAGCACCGTGTGACTGAACCTCCTGGTACAATGTTATGCCTGAGTTTCCAAGCTGCTTATGATCAGGGGCACAAGGACTTCAGGCTGAAGCCCAACTGTGTCGCTGATACATAAAATAAGAAGATGAGCCTGCCCAAAGGACGCTGCGAAATAAGGAAATGCAATGGAAGAACAGTGAGAACAGAGAAGCAGGATTTTCTGTCCCAATTTTAGACAAGACTGAGGCAAGAAATGAGGCAACGAGCCCGAATCTCAGCCTCTGGCATTTAGAAATTGAGTTTCAAGCTCCTTAGACCTAATCTTAACAATAAGGCTGTGATTCCTCCTCAGATGCAAACACCTTTGACCCCAGTAAGCTCAGAATTATACACACATCTATTCAGACTTTGAAGCCTGCCTTATCTCTCCGTAGTGTAACTGTCCCCTCCACTGTAACAGAGCTGTCTGAGGAAAAGGAGGAGAAAAGCAGAACAAAAGCCCTCCACAGCATAGGTCAGAATTCACTGGTTCACATTTGCTGTGTTTTACGTCCCTCCTGGCAAAGCCCGAAGGGCTCTGTAGATTCTGCATGTATTGGGAATACAACTGACTGAAACATTAACTAATGTATCAGTAATTGAACTGCGACCAACTTGAGAGAGGAGCCACAGCAAGCATCTACCAACCCAAAGCCAACTGCAGAAGAGGTCAGGGGCAATATTCAAGCAGCATTTCCATATGATAGTGTTGGCTGCACTTGAGAACGCAGAATGCAATGGTCAGGCTTACATCCGATTATCGAACAAGAGAAAAAACAACATGGGGAGGACCCACAAGCAAGAGGGAATTAGGACAAATCCTCTCAAAAGGACAAGGCCAACTTGCTGTTTGGGAGCATCAAAGCTACTTCCCTAAGAAGATAAATGAATGCACTGTAGAGTTCATGTGGCCAGCCACCACCCCTGCACCAGAGGTTAGAAAATGTGACATCTGGTTTCCAAAGCATCTCTGTGTGGCCACACACAGCTGCAATTACAGCAACAATTTGTGGAGAACATGGATGTGTTGTTTTGGCCTGAAGGAGGACACTAAAGGCCTGGAAGGAAAAAAAGAAGGAAAAAAAGCAGGAAACTCCATAGGACAGAAGACTCCGACCTCCCTCCCCAGCACACACCACAGGCTCCCAGGTGCAGGGAAACAAGTTCAAAGTGACCCTCTGTGGTGAGGGATGCTGCTGTGCTCCATGCCTGTGGGCTGATTGACAGAATGAGCCCCTTGTGATGCAGCAGCAGCTTGGAGGTGGAGGTGTTTGCATATGTAAAGTGCCTGGACCGCTTCCAGCCCTATGGAGCTGAGGAAAAAGTGCGTGGATGAGGATGCAGGAGGAACACTGTGTCCAGGCTAACTCTGCTGCTGGGTCTGACTCCTGGCATGGGGTGTACATCTGTACACATAGGGAGAAGCTCACCCCATCCATATCAAGCAGCACCCTCTCTGCACCGTTTGACAAAGAAGCAAAAAATGCCAAGAGACTCATGGGGACCTGGTGCTTTTGACTGCATTTGACTTGAGAAATAACCCAAACCCTTCACCCTGGAAACTTCCTGAACCACAAGCACCCCTCCCTCCAGCACACAGGCTAGCCAGCCAGCCTCAGGAGCTCACCCACCGCAGCGCATCCTCTGAGTTCCATAGACAGCATGATAATGACTTTAAAAAGGAACAACTTTGAGTATCTATTGCTGCTTCCCATACACGTCTCCTCTTCATGGAATCCCAGAACGGTTTGCGTTGGAAGGGACCTTAAAGCTCCTCCAGCTCCAACCCCTGCCACAGGCAGGGACACCTTCCACGAGAGCAGCTTGCTCCAAGCCCCTGTGCCCAACCTGGCCTTAAAATTATTCCTCAACTTGCACAGGGCAAAGTCCTGCCCCAGAAAACGTAAAGAAAACAACAACCTAAACGAAGGCAACGGCGGTTGCTCCCCCATTCCATACGGGCTGTGGCACACACATCTTTCCTCCCAACCCCAACAAAACCTTCCCAAATCGGCCCAGAAGTTTGAATCACTCCCTCCTTTCCCTTCCTTCCTGTGCCAGATGCTGGAATGTGCCTCTTCAGAGGAAACTACTTCTTGGATCTGGGCTGCGTTTCATGCACAAAGCGCTGGAGCTCCCTGTTCTGGCACTAAGCGCTGTGAACGGCCCGGCTCCGAAAGGAAACACATACTTGGCCTTCCACGGTGACATTCAAACCTGGAACCCAAAATAAACCACTTTTTCTCTCTCTCCCTCTCTTCATATCAACTCAGTAGTACCGTTTCCATATCAGCTCATACACAGCTGCCTGCTGAGCTCCACATGAATGAAGAAGCTGGGAACTGACTATTAGAATGGCATCTTCAGACAAAAAGAAACCATCGCATTCCTAGCCCAGAGCTGTCTGGCTGAAGGCAAGCTCCTTTCCTGGTTTTTTTAATAAGGACACATTGGAAATGTTACTGTCTTATCGTGGCAGCTGTACACAGCTATCAGTAATAACCGTGATGGCTGGGCTGGCCTGTGCCACAGAGGAACCGAGCAGGCATCTGCTCTGTTTAATGCACAGGAAGCACAGGGCAGGTTTTAAGAAGCAGGCAGAGGGTGTAATGGAGCCTCTAATGTGTTTGGGTTTCTCCAGTGGAATCTAGTTTTATCAGAAAACAAAGGTCCTGATGGGATTATCAGCAGAAAGAAACCCAGAACCTGTCTGGCTGGAGAAGGGGCTCTGAGACTGTTATGTCAAGGTGCACCAGCTTCCTTCCAGGCACAGCTAAAAGCTACTTCTGTAAATGAGAAATGACCGGAATTCTGGGTCTGGTGGAAGGGTTTTAGCACAAATAAAGCAGAGCTTGCTCACGCTGCCTCCCTGCAGAAAGGAGGGGGAAATTCAGGCATCCGTCTGGCACACTGAGGCTGCTCCACAAGAGGCACCAGCACCCCAGCAAAACAATGTTCTTGCCACAGACTTACTGAGAAATGCCCAAAGCCCGCCCCGTTACACACCTGAGCACTGCAACACGCTGCCCATCCCATGAATCCAACAATGTCTGCAGCTTGCAACACTTCACACCTTCAATATAGCGCTGCTGCGCCCTCACAGCACACAGAATCGGAGCAGAAGGTGAGGCGGGCGCAGCAACGGGGAACCAGAAGTGTAATGAACTCTCACACGAGATAAGAAGATTGCCATTTAGAAAGCAGTGATTACTTGGGAACTTGATCTCTGCCTCTTCTTTAATACATGATTAATAGAAAAGTTATAATCATGATGTCAATTCAAATATCAGCCTGTACCACACAAAAATGAGCCGTGGCAATCTGTTAGCCTCAGCTCTGCCCCATGCAGCTGTATAACAGGAAAATAACAAGGTGAAGCCATAAAAATCCAAGCTGGTGCCTACTGAATCTCTCAGGAAAGGTCCAGTGATCACTCTTGAGTGAGTGGGAGGATTCAGATCACTGTAGAATTCCACAAAATCCAGGTCAAGGTACTGCAATACTCAAAACCCTGTTTGGACTCCAGGGCTCTTGATGAGACCATGAAATAAATACAACAAAGGTATTTTAAGCAGAGAACCACAACAGTGCTGAAGAATACTGATGGGTTTTTGCATCTGCTGTGGCCCTGTGGCCCTGCCCTGGTTTCTTCCTGCTCCTTTCTCTTTCCCACCCCTTGGCCATGTCACTGGCATCCTCCAGCAGCTCTCAAGGCTTACACTCTTTACACAGGAATACTACTACAACCGTCACAAAACAACTGCTGCTGCTTGGTTTCGTTAAGGATACAGAGGGGCTGTCCAGCAGCAGCCTGAGCCTTTATCTCCAGCACCACCTTAACCCACCTACCAAACCATGGATAACATTGGTTCCCAAAAGATCAGAGATGGATCACAGGGGTATTCCACCTCACCAGAGGTACCTGGGCTCCCCACCTTCAGCCCGGAGCAGAAGATGGGACCGCTCACTGCAGCTGAGCACAGCCCTCTCCCTTCTCTCATTTGAGCCCCCCTCCTGCTGTCTCTGCCATCCCCTCACCTCCTCCCCAAGCACCAGCTAAAAAAGGGAAAGAATGAGAAAGTGAGTACTCTGGAGCTGGCACCGCAGACAATGTGTGTCTTGTGTGAGTAATTTAGCACGATGGCCAGTCAATCTGGTTTCTGGGCCCAATGCCCTGACCCTCTTTAGAGCGGCTCTCTCTCTCCAGCACAGTGTGAAACATTTCCTTTCACAGCACTGACACTTTGCAGATTGAGACGTCAGGCCTGTCCAACTGCAGCAAATTAGCAATTTTTCTTTTACTAATTGGAAATAAAAATGTTTGCTAAGGGAATAATTTGTAGGAATGCAGTGTTAGGTTTCCGGCTTTTTACAAGGATGCTTTAAACTTTATACATGTGCACTTCTCCTCCGTTTTGATGCCTTGCACTGTAAATTTTAATAGGTTACTCCACTGTTAACTTTACAGTCTCCGCCTTCCAGAGGATTCAATGAAGTTTTTTAATCTATCTTCTTCCCAAAGCAGTGCCCAGCACAGCTGCCCCTGCTCGGGAGCAAAGCACCAAAGTACAGCTTCCAAGGGTTAAACACATACACAGCTACGTGGCATCTGGATGAACCTCGGGCAGGAGATTTGTTTGTGAAGCCTTCACTTCCCAAGCTCCCCATGAGTGCATAGGGGAGAGATGGGGAGCAGATCTGGGAATGCTTTTGGCATTAACCTGCCACAAATGGGCAATTCCATAATTCTGAGCCCATGCATCAGCACAGCAGCTGCCCTCTGAACACACCCGAAGCATAAGCACATCTCTGCTGCTAAGAAGAGGAGCAAAGGGGCCCTTCACTCCCATTTTTCAGCTCCTTTGCCCTTTCACTGATGAAATATTAATAGAGGGTTTGGATGTTTAAACTCCCTTCACATGCAGAAATAAACTAGCTTGATCTATTTGATCCTAAAAATCACTGCAGTTCACAACTGCCATGCAAACAGCAGCCCAGAAAGGCTTCTTCAATAAAAGTTCTTCCAGAGAGCAGGATCAGGAAAGAGCCTCCTATAACCTGGAAAAACCGGCCCAGGAACCAGGCACCAAAACAAAATGCCCTTTTCCCGAAACACAGTATTTTAGTTTAACACGTCCCCGATTCTTATTGCATGTAATGCCTCCCTGCACACTGCACTGGGCAGTGGTACATTAGCTCCTATAACAATGCCAGCACATAAAGAGTTACTGTTCTTTCCCCCTACACTCCCCCCCCCCCCATAAAGCATTTGACAGCCATGCCTAATAATTCTTTCTGGTGTGGTTTTTCTTTTTCTTGATGTCTTTATGTGAATATGAAGCCAGAGTGAAAGGCTTTGGGTGACCCCCGTGAGAGAGAAAAAGTATGAACTACAGAGAAAAAGAGTGAGATATAGACTCCCTGCCGAGACATAGGCATCTTCTCTGGCAGCTCACAACTTGGCTTCAGAGGGCCTTTGTGAAGGAAAAAGGACTCTTCTTCACTCAGGCTGTGACAATAGGTGTTTTGTCAGAGAGGGACAGGATAAAAAGCAGGGGGTGGGAGGCGAGATCATCATCGCAAGGGGCTAGCCTTTGGGGCCTGCAGATGTTGGAAGGAGGATGATTTATTGCTCCAGTGTCCTCAGTGGCATTTGGCTACCTTCCCAGAGCCCGGCATTGGTGGCCGGGCGGGAGGAGGGAGCGCGGCACAACGGGAATCTCCGTACCTTCTACAGGCAAAGCCATGGGGTGCAGGGGGACCCAGGGATGGCCGCGGAGGGAGGGATCACACAGGGATCAGTTCTGAACCACATGAATGCAAGGAAAACGTAGTTTTAATTCCTCAGGCCAGAAAGGGCAGGCAGAAAATGAGGGGCAATGGTTACCCATGAGCTACAGCACTGACAGTCAACAACAGGGAGACTTTGTGCGTGGAAGAAGCAGACCCAATTAAACCATCTTCATCCAGACTCACACCTGAGAACCCCACGGGTGGCTTCGTGGGTGTGAATGCAGAGGAGCTTTTCCCTTCCCATAGCTCCTACTACCAACCCGTACAACTCAGGCGATTTCTGCATGGCCATACCCCTGCCCATTCATTAACTAAAGACTGATGCCCCATCCCTGGCAGTGTTCAAGGCCAGGCTGGACAGGGCTTGGAGCAACCTGCTCTACTGGAAGGTGTCCCTGCCCATGGCTTTAAGGTCCCTCCCAACCCAAACCAGTCTGGGATTCTATAAGTGAGAAGATCCAAAGTGCAAAGCCCTCTGCTGTAGGATGAGCAGGCTCCACATGACTGATCCCAAAAATCCCGGAGTGTGAATGGGAGGGATCTGATCCCCATTTCTTGCTCAGAAACTACAGAAAGCCTTGGAAGCTGTGAAGGAAGATTTATGTAAATCAGCTGAGAAAAGGAACTGATACTTTGGATGCCTCTCCATAGCCCCCAAAAAATCTCAGAACCTCTGAAGTCTTCCCATTGCTCCATATATCCAGTACAGGGAAAAGTATCCCAGATCACCGAGCCAGGAAGTTCTGGATAATTTCCAAGAAAAAGGAATCACAGCCCAGCAAGAAATACACACCAAGACTGAACATCGCCAGCAGTTTGATTTAGGACTTTTGCTCCAGCTTCTTTCCCCTTTTAATACACAGGTTTCCACCACACTTTCTATATAAATACTGTATCCTATGGCTGACAGCCTCTGTTAGTAGATTTATCCATTAGTGGATTTACCAAAAATGTTCTCTGTTGAAACAAGGGCACAGGCTTCACCTCGGCAAAAGGCAAATCCAGAGACAGCATGAAAGGACAAACCCAGTAAATCCTGGACAAGAGGGATGCAAAGAAAAACCCTCAGAGTCACTTTGTACGGAAAGAGCTCAGGAGGGAAACCGAAGATCCTGGAATACAAAATGCAGGAGAGGGAAGTGAAAGAAAACACAAAGTTCCCGAGAGGAGCGCCACCGGGACAACGCTCAACACAACCCCACCACTGAGGAGCTCATCACTTTCAATTGCCAAGACCCAGCAGCACCTGTGAGGAAGGAGATCTCAAAATGCTTTACCAAGACCCAGATACCCTTCCCTGTGTCTGCTCAGCACTGCTGGATCCATCTACAGGAGGAAGTGAAGCATTCAGAGAATAAGTGACATGTCCAAGGTCACACACGGAGAGTCAACAACTGCAGAGTCAACACAAGAGTAACTGGATCTTTGCTTAAAATCCCTTGGCTTTGACTGCTAGACAATGGCTCCCCCTCCCACGTAATCAACCAGTTCTGGAGAGGCAGAAATGCAGAGTTGCAGGACTAAATAAGTTCACTTGAGAATAAAAGACGTTGGGATGATTGTCTATAAATTATATGACATTATCCAGACCTCGCTGGGTTGGAAGTCAGGGAGAAATCTGATGAATTACAAGCAAGGCACAAACGGTACAAGAGAAGCTTTGCTTTGACTATTGCTCTTGGTCTCTGAAATAAGGAAGAACTGTCGAGATACCCCAAAGGAACCACAATCCCCACAGAGCTGAGCTTTCCAAACCCTCTCAACTTATCATTCTGATACTTGATTGTTTATTACTATCGGCATTTAATATCCTGCTTCTCATCTTGCTGCAAACTGAGGTTTTGTGAAGTGCAGTGAGTCTGAGCAAACAAGTTGATCTAAAAGGAAGAAGAAACATCATCAGGACTTTCACAGAGCGTTAGGTCCCAAAAGTCCCACCTTTTCTGATGGAATTATTTATGCTACTCTACAGATAGGCCCATCTATGAGCAGTAATCAAAGTAACCAAGCTGCCTTTTGCACTTCCATTTTTGAGCCTGGGTTTGTACAAGTTCACCTACACAGACTCAAGCACGCATCTGAGAGCGGCAAGTCCCGTGCACTGCGTGGAGTTGAGCTCCCTGGCTCCTGAAGCACATCATGGTACTAGAACAGATGTCAAACGAGGCTGGAAGGGAACCCGCTGGTAAAAGCTGGCTTTGTCTATTTATTATTTCTCTTTACCAGGCAGTGTTGGGACTACAGGCACGGATAATGCTGTATCTTTAATGCTCTGCAACAAATTGCCACATCAGCACTAAGTACCTCCACTTAATTTTTCGTTTGGATACGATGAAACATTTTTTCCCATGGAAGGAAAAGTCTGGTCTTTGTGAGCGTGGCACTGCCAGCCCAAGTTACAGTAAAGGTTAATCACAAACAAGAGACAAGTAAAGTAGACAAAGAGCATCATACACTTCACTTTTCAATGGATGTTTTCATAAATGTATGAATAATTTAAATTATCATTGCCGAGTATTTATTCGAGTGTTTCAGGGGAAAAAAATGCCTCCTCTTTTTTTTTCCCCCCCCTCCTTGATTCTTTTCATTTCTGTCTCATCTCTTTTATGTGCTGCATCGGCTGTTTTCTTGCCATCTGAATCAGTTTTTTGGAACAATGGGATGTATGAGGGCTGAGGGGGCAGTTGAAGAATACAGCCCTTGTTGTACACTCTGTGACTTGACATTGATTAATGAGGGTGCGGACATGGGCAGAATTTGATAGAGAGAGAAGGGGAAATAGGAGGACCTGAGGGCACCAGAAGGAGGAGGGCAAGGAGATGACAGAGGGAAGACGAGAACGGTGCCAGTGACTCCGCGCAGCGTGTGGAAACAGCGGGATGCGGAAGTCGCATCACTCAAGGCCATCAACCACCAGAGATCTGAAATAGCCAGAGAGACTTCTTGTACCATGAGAAACACCCAACAGTGACAGGGGGGCATGTCAGAAGAGATCACATCCCTCTCTAGGCTTATCCTGCACATGAAGGCCCGTTCTGTCTATAGAACCTGTTCTTTGCGTGAGTATTTGCCCCCAAACCATCAGCAGAAAAAGCTTTGTTGCTTCCCCTGTTCTTCCACACACACCTTGGTCTCCAGCCTGCTGTTTTGCTTTCAAACCCTAAATACAACAATGCTTACAGCGTTTCTGCAGGAGGCTTACACACTGTGCTTGAAGAGAATGCTCAGATCAAGGCTTTCTGGACGTTAGGAGAAGGCGGTACAGCTTTGGAGACAGAATAGTTTCCCAAAGCCCATCATTTCAATAGGAATTGACCCTGCATATGTCATTTTGCCATAAAGGTGTGCCCCATCCCTGGCAGTGTTCAAGGCCAGGTTGGACAGGGCTTGGAGCAGCTTGCTCCAAGGTGTTCCTGCCCGTGGCAGGGGTTGGAACTGGATGAGCTTTCAGGTCCCTTCCAACACAAACCAGGCTGGGATTCTGTGAACTGCACTGGGTGAGGCTTTGGATGATCAGGATAAACAAGTTCCAGGCCAAATTGGTTTGCCTTTCTCCACCTCCCCAGATAAATGCGGTGTCTGCCAGACACTGACTGCTCAGGGGCTAATCTCAGAGCTTCATTTACCGCTGCTCTCTTCTGCATAAAACACTATATGTTCATTTAAGGGTTTAGTTGTCCCTGTGCCCCCCGCTGCCAGCCTCGAAGGGTGTCTCCTTCTCCTTTGCATGGGGGAGAGCGAAAGATGCTGGGTTGGATGTGAGGAAAAGGCTCACAGAACAGTTGAGTACAGAATCTCCTCCCTCTTCTCCTCTGCCACAGCCACCTCCAGTCTCCAGCTTTAATGCCTCACCCCATGAACAACAGGAAAACACCACCCACAACAGCAGTTCTCCCCTGGCTGTTGAGTGCACACAACCTGTTTGAGCACCAGTGATTTGTGTGTGCAAAGGCAAAAGCAGCCTCCTCGCCCTGCACATCTGGCTGAGCACAACCTCTTCCATGTTTTTCACTGCGGCAGAGTCCTCCAGCCTTTCCCTTTCTCCCTCCTCTCTGCATCCAAGACAAGCAGCCTAGTGATCACCTGCAATGGCAGCCACAGAGGGTGACCTGAGCCCTAGAGCTATGGCTGGAACAAATGAGAGAGCTTAACTAGAGCAAGACTGGCATAAAAAGGAAAGAGAAAAAAAGAGAGGAACAAAGATTCCGTCCAATTTGCTCTTTTCGGCATTGTAAAAACTGGCCTGTTTCCCAGTATATCACTCTGCCATTGAATAAGGTCAATTGCAGAGCAGTTCTTCAGTCATCCTGATGGGTTTTCATGAGAAAGTGAATGGAGTGCAAATTAGCCAAAGTCGTCACAAGCTTTTTTACTGTCACTCTAAGCCTGACAGTCCAAAGGAAAATGAGGATTAATAAATCTAACGAACTTTCTCCATTATCCAGGCCAGGTTAGGAAACTATTTATTGTCTCTCTTTTTCTGTGTTTCATCCATTTTGCCTACTGTGGTGAAGCATTTCAAGAAGAAAGAAACAACAGACGCATGCACACACACGCTTGCACGCACACACGGAGCTTAAGCTCTCCTCTGTGCCAGAAAGAGCACGGACATACCAGAGAAGAAAGGCACTGGCATCCTGCGAGCAAAGCAAGAGCTTAAAGTGATTCTACCATGTACATACCATGTAGTTTTACATGGATCCTTGCAGCTGCTGATTTCCATTAAAGAATATGTGTTCAATGGGCTAAGCATACAGATTTTATGGGAGAAGGCATAATGACTGCTAGAAAGTCTTAAAAATTACCTCTTTTTTAAGAGGAAAAGATTGGTTTGAAGTTAAAGGGGAATATTTTTAATGACTGTATCCACATGTGTGAAGTACATCCTAGTGTGGTTTCAAAAAGATGATTTCTTTAATTGAATGAGGCACTGCAGTAGCCCCTGGCCCAGAATGCAAATCTTTCCTAATTTATTAACATCATTTGTATTTGGGTAGCTTTTGGAAAACTGGTTTCACTAAGAGAGAACTGTCTGAACCATCCTCAGACGCAGGAGCTCACAGCAAGCCTATCACCAACGCGATGCAAAGGACCTTCCGCATTTTTGTTTGGGAGGTTTAAATATGTGTGTGTGTCCATGTGGACGTATGCAAGTCCAGCATGATGAAAACCTGCCCAACTTCAAGCTGGACAAAATGTTATCCCGTGTAATTTCTAATACGTTGCTATTAGTACAATAGTTTTCATTCAACCATCTCAGAGTCCTTCAAAGCTTTCCAAAATCAGGCCGCGCACTGTCTGAAAATAGATGTATGTATTTTCAGCATCCAAATCTTAAGCACTTTCACATCTGCAGTAAAACAGGTGGGGAAAGGAGTCCCTTGCTGATGCGTTTGGCAATAAATGCCTGGGATGAGCGGCACAGATTTCAGGTCACCACCTCCTGCTGTAACCTTAGCAAAAAGTGATCAAACTCCTGATTCCTGAGGATTAGAAATTCAGTAATGGTGGATGCAAGCAAAATTGGGCACCAGGATCCTAAGAAAAGCCCCCCTCACATTATAGTTAAGGACAAAGATGATGAGATTGAACAGACACAAAAACCCAACAACTCTTTCAGACTAAAATGCTGAACATCAACGCTAGTTACAGCCTAAAATGATGTGATTTTTCATCTTCCTTCGGGTAACCATGAAAACTCACTGCAAACCTTGCTCCTTGCCTTTGTGTTGGTACTGAGGGCAAGCGTATTCCTCTCCTATCACAATCTGCCAAACTTCTTCCATTAATAAGATGGGAAAAGGTCAAAGAGGAAAACACCACGTTCCATTCTGGAAGCCACTAAACCAATATTTGCTTTAATTTCTTCCATATTGCTTTGGGATAATCAAAATTGTACTGAAGAAATTATTAAGTATGTAACTGGACACATTCACGGCTGCAGAGGGGAACAGACCAGTTTAAAGTCAAGCCAAAGAGTCTGGTTTAACACTTTGTTTGTACCTTTCATGTGGAGACACTTCTCAGAATGAATTCCCCCTAAGGAAGCTCATGCCATGGTCTGAGTAACCGAAGAAAAATTGTTTAGCATTCAAAGCAATCTGGGGTTTGTTGAGATTTCCCTTCTCCTGCTTTTACAGTCACTTGTCATTCCATTTAATAAGAGAGAAAACTTTCCTGACCACCTAAATTATGCCATTCAAGATATTAAGGAAAACACACATACCCCGAAGTAAAGGTAAAATTATGCTGCAATCGTCAAATCAGCCTTCTCTTCTTTATCCCATCTGTATATTCTCCTTGTAAATGCTCAAGAATTGGTTAGAAAGCAACACGAGCAGCACAGTCCTACCTGCTCACCACTTCAATTGCTGGCATTTTAATCTCATCAAAGAAGCAGAGTTTTTCTTCCTGCTGTTTTGACTTTGCTGTCTCTCAGTCTTGTCACATTCACTAGTTTTGAATAAGTGCAGAACTTGCATTTACAGAATTTGCAATCTGCAAGATTGTTTAAGTGATTTATCAAATACTTTGATTGAACACTTATTGCTCTTCCAGTTCTGAATCTCATTTAAATTGACTGGGCTTGACATAAGCCTTTAGAGTGAGCACAGAAAGGAGTCTGGGCTGTGGCACAGGGGGAATAATGTTCCACCTCCAGCCACAGCACTTCTGCAGTTGCACACTGATAAAAATCAGCCTTAAGCAGCACCTCCTGTCTGATAAAACCAGAATACCAACGGTCAGGTTTGATCTTACTAATGGTCCAACACAATGTCTCTGCAGGCAGGTTTGTCATACACAGCATCAGCATCACCCAGGCTTCTGAAACAGAAACTCAGTATTATCTGTCCACAGAGGTAAATGCTCCATCACTTTGGTGTGCTCTGCACAGCCACAGTGACCACATTACTTAAGTTACCATCACTTTGCACTCACAGACAACATCCAGACCACATTAATGCAGATCTCAAGAGAGCTTTGAAACACTTGCAAAGTTGAAGAACACTGAATTCTTGTGATCAAATGGATGACGCGCTTCTGCGGATACTGAGCAAACTGAGGACAAAGGAGTTGGAAGGTCCACCTAGAAACCTAACGCCCCAACACCAGTGGGGATGCAGCAAAACCCTTCCTATCCCATCAGAAACGCATCACAGCCAAGCATCATTGGAAGGTATCTTTTATAACATGAAAAACACCTGCAACCACAAACTTCCTTTGCATTTACCACTGATTCTCTACAAAGCTTGCACCCTGCATAAACCTGTAGCATGTTGTTTGTATTTACCCTACTCCAAAGATATTACTCAACAGATGAAATAACCGAAGCTGCCGGAGGTGGCTCAAGTGACTGCACTGGTGATTACACACTTTCAGTGCGCAGAGGCACGAGCCAGCTCTGACAAGGAGAAGGTTCTTCTCGCAGCTGCTCTGAGAAACCCTCAGCTTTGAAACGGTTTCATCCACTGCTGCCAGCCAACTGCTGCTCCCATTCACCCCAGGCTCCTCTGGCTGTGGCGAGGCCACAAGCTGCCCTCAACAGATCCACATCCAGAAGCATCACAGAGGTTTGTAGACTTGGCATCCCCTCAGAACAAGTAAACAAACATTTACTGCCTCTGCTCCCAAGTTTGCTTTTGATTTTCCAGAGCTTCACCCCATCACCTAACAGCTCCCCTCGCCTGTTCAATGCTTGGTGGAGATGCCATCTGCAATTCACTGTTGGCATATTAAGTTCAGGCAAGAGAGGGGCTTCCCTATTGCTCCGTCATTTAAGGTAGAACAAATCCAGCCTCCAAGGACATTTGCTGTTTGCCACATCACTTTCAATCGTACAGCTATTTAGACACAAAACTTAGAAGTTAATGGAAGTATGCAAATACTCTAATAAACCTCTTCAAAAATAACCAGCAGAGGAGGGACAAAGCCAGAGCAGATTTCAAGCACCAGGATTCCGAGGCGACCAGATACAGACTTTTCATCACTAATAACAAGCACCAAAGATAGAACAAATGAAGAGATTAACATTACATGCTCTTGCACCATAACGGTTGTTGAGCCTTTCTTACTAAACCTGTTGTCTTTCAGGCTCATGGCATTTTCAATGCTTCCTCCAAACTCATGTGGGATAATGCACTTCCAAAAAGCAGGCTCTAGGTATGCACATTCTTAAAATCAACCACTCAACACGCATCCAAATAAAAGTGAGCTTTCCTACCCATTTTCCCCAAGAAAGGAAGCTCAGAGCCCTTTTATGCATTGTGAATGGCCCACCTAATTTAGACTGAATTATACCCTAACCTTCATTTCCCCTTTACTTCTTTGCTCCATTCAGCAGTTTCTGACTTCAGCTAATTCACTAACAATCCCAGCTGGTCCTTCCCAGCTCCCAGTTCTTTAGCACATTGTCCAAGGAAACTATGTGCTCCCATCTACACTGGTATTCCACTCTCCAATTAACCTACTGCTGAGAGGCTTTACCCCTTTCCACCATCCACTCCTCTGTACATACATTTGTTTTTAACCTTTTACTTCTTGAACTGAAGTTTGCGAGATCTCTCCCAGGTGAGGTGGTGTTAAACTGCTTTGCTGAACGCGGTGCTGGTTACACAGAACACACAACCCACCATCATGAGGCAATAGCTAGGAAAAAACAACCCGCTTGCTCTAGAATGCGATTCAAAGCAAAGTATTAAGACATGGATGTTAAAGATACAAGTAAGCAAACAGCAAAAGGAGCTTCAACACTTGCTGTATGACAGGCAGATGCTTGCTGCTATTATTGAAGCCATGCAGAGTGGCTAAGGAGGCAGGGTGAGCGTTTGATCCACGCAGCCCTGCACAGCAGCACTCCTTGAGACATACAGATGGATTTTCCATTCTCATTATCTATAAACAATCAACCCTTTTCCCATCGCACAATTATGTCTTGGATGACAATAAAGTGAATGCCTGCACCCAGGCAACCACGTGTCCTTCGTTATGAGAGTTTTACCATGTCTGCAGAGGGAACAGTCTTAAACACGTCTGTATCTCGCATTTGTTTTACCGATTACTTTAGTACACCGTTTTGTCTAAGCAGGACAAAGCTGAGCCTGAGCTCATCTGCTTGCACAAACAGAATAAACCAGGCTAGAAACAGTTCTATCTCAGGATCTAGGCCAGAACTTCAACCTCTTGAAGTCCCCTATCCAACAACTATGTAATTACACACAGCAAACATTACTAAACCTCACTCCATCAGACCAGAGACCTGTCCCGTCTCTGCTATAGCGAGTGTCTGCACATAGCCCCTCCTGATAAAGACGTGTCCTCCTTTTTACTTCAACTATTGCAGTTGCTCCAAGCCCTCTCTTCTAGTGTAGATTAAGACCACATTTTAAAGACCTGAATGTCGATGCATGCTTCTCAAGAGCCATTCAGCATTTAGCTTTCTGACACAGCGCCAAGCGTCTTCTCTCTAGGTAAATGGCACAGGTCTCATTGTTGACAAGATCCCAGATAAAATGAAGATAGTGAAAGTATAATTGATGGCTACTAAACACCCACCTCCCCCCAGCCCTTCCTTCTTGTACATCTGCTCAGAACCAAGTGAGCACAATAGCAGCACAGGGCTCAGAAAGTGGTTTTCAGAATCAGGCAGTGAGAAAGTCAATATGGAGCAGTGTGTCCATTTGTTTTGATTTATCTCACTAACTTCAATTGACAGTTAATTCATCAGAGTAGGAAAATGCCAGTCTAGTGAAAACACAACTCATGAAGGAGAGAGAACCGAGCGGAAAACGTAGAGTGGGGATAATACAGGTAATAAATTAAAGGATACAGTATCAGTATTTTATCATTCACATTCTGAATTCACTATATTTCTGCTCCTGCCAATTACAGTTTATAGTAAGCAGTAAATTTACACATGCTGATATATATCAGCACATATATATGTATATATATACACACACACATTTGCTGATATATATCACACACACACACAAGGCCTTTAAAAACCAGGCAAAGACAGGAAAAGAAATCCCTTTGGCTCCAGTTTCTCAACCTGAAACTTCCAGCAGGAAGTTACCACCAAACCCTGCATAAACTGCAGCAAGATGAGGACTTACACCATGAATGGTGGCGTGGACCTAAACCCCGCAAAACCAGTAAAAAGGCTGAAAATGATATCTGCAACAGCAATACTGGCACAGCGCTGCCCAGAACCTCACGTCACCTGGGGACACCATTGGGTGTTATCAGTTATCACTGTTACCAGGATTTTGGGTATCTACACTTTCTCCTCTCCAAACTCAGCAAATGCAGATGTTCCAGTTCTTCCTCCTAGAACAGTCACTCAATCCTCTTGGAAGATTTAGCTGCCCTCCTATATTCTTTCTCTCATACCTGTTTGTGAGCACCAGCCTGGAGCTCAGCATCACACAGACACAGCTCAGCTCACTCTTCCCTGGACGCACGAAATTACATGACCACACATTTATATAAATGGAGTCAACCTGCAAATGGTTTTGCCTATCCTTGGTGCTGCTGGTCCACTCAGCAGTAAAACCCAGTTCTGCTCCAAAGAAGAGAGGCAACTCGACACGGATCTGAACTTCCTGGCTTGTTTTAATCAAGCTTTATGCTTATTAAAACCCAACACAGCTGCAGTGGTCTATAAGAAATTAAGCTTCTTTCTAATCATTTCCCAGGAAACTGGAAAAGAGCCAAAAATAATCCATCCTGTTTAAAGTATGTGCATTTTGCCTTGCCAACTCCTCTTTATCTCCCTTCACACTGCTGAAATTCATTTTGGAGATGATATAAGCACTTACGAATAGCAAAAGACAACTTCTGAGTTGAAGCGTCTGTAAATCACTACTTAGAACAATACTTTGGTTGGTATTGAAGACATACACACACCTCTTGTTTGAATGCAAGTAAATAGACAAGGTGCAAGCTTCATTACAGTGCAGTCAGTCCTTGCGCATTACTAAGCTTTCTCAATAAGAGATTAAACACAACCACTGCTGGGAGCAAAAATAAGGATCCCATCAACTCCAAAAATCCCCGGAGTTCGTAACACTGGCTAAAAAGCTGCAAGGGCACAAATATGGGTTGGCAACGGAGAAGATACAAAGAAATCACAGCCTGAACTTTCACCCAATCAGTGAAATGAAACCAGAAGTCCTCCCAAGGTTTAGGACTGTCTAGATGGCTCTGATCTAATCACAAACTACTGCGTTTGAGGGCTTTGCCCAGTGGCTCATTTGCCCAATTCCATCCTTTGCCTCTCCCATCTTCTTCACCAAACCCCTGAAACATGCCAAAAATACACCCATTCAAATAATCTACCAAAGGTGCAAAACCTGCTGGTGTTACAGCTTTATATGGAGACACTCCTGCCCCTTGGATTGCCCAGCCATCTACTGTCAGCCTTTGTGCTTCCTCAACTGACAGTAGAAGACACTCATACAGTAAGTAATATAGCAGAAGTAATATCCACCACTACCAATAGCAAAGCCTAAGTCACTGGAGCTGCATTTAATTCTTCTCTTGCAAAAGCTTTCAAATGAACTCCAAGTTATCCACCACAATGGTTCCAGTTGTACAGACAAGGGTTCCCCAATCATCTGAGCAGGTTGTGATTTAACAGGAATGTTTCAAAGTTGTTAAAAACCATTTTTTTGTTACATAAAAGATGAAGAGAGCTGAGAGGTAAAAGCACTAAAAAGATATCTGATGTCTAATGGTATTAGGGGCAGAATTATCCAATTCCACTGAGGCCAACAGCAGCTGCCTGCATGGTACAGGCAGGATATTCACCCAACCTATAGCCAGCAAATCTCCCCTCCTTCAAGAGACAAGCAGCTATTCCCCTCCTCACAGTGAGTCCTTTGGACTATGGCTGTTGCCAGCTAAAAGTGGATCCTTTATTTCATATCAAGCCCTTTGACACTTGTCAAGTTCACTTGAAAAGTATTTCAGCTCTTGCAGCACTAAAACCGCTCCGCTCTGCTGCACAAAACTACCTTCAGCACCCACACATGTAAATCAATACATTGGGTTTAAGTTTGCGAGAACCTCTGGTTAACAGCCCTGAAAAGCTGGAGCCCATCTTGCTGCGAGGCACATCCAGGCACATCCCATGCCTCATCCCCGCATCCTTCAGGGACAGGCTGGACAACCATCACCGAGCCTCTGTGTAACAGCAGCATAGCCAGGGACCTCCTTACAGCTCAGACCTACCACTTTCTGACTTCAAGGAGGTTTATCCAGTTCCCCACATCACTCTTCCAAACATTTGGCTTTGGTGTTGCCCCCCCCCCTTCCCTTACTCCAAGTTTAAGGCAGTTCACCACTTACGGTCATTTACAGCTTACATCTCAGTAAATCCAGAAGGTGTCTGATGAAAAAGAGGGACTAGCCAAGCATCTTAATCCCCCTGTTCATTCATGCTCTCTATAATGTTCTTTCAGGCCTCTGCTGAGAGACTAGGCTGAAATGAAGGCTGATAAATTAGTCTGGAGGGAAACAAGGCAGATTCTGCTTGTAAAAGGTCATTCCAACTTTGTTCTGGGTGAGGGTTTATCTTGACTGCAGCTGCGACAGACAATGGCCGGGGCCTAAACGGCAGAAATCCTAGCTCTGCTCATGAAATTACGGTGCTGATAAGGCAGAATGGACTTCAGTGAGATCTAAATGGGAAAAGGGAGGCGGGGGACAAGGGTGAAATGTAGGTATTTTTGAACATGATTGAACAGGGATGACACAATAAGATGTACAATTAAAGCAAGGACTTGCCCCGGCGTTATCTGAAAGTGAAGAAACATAGTGCTCGCTAATCAGATCCAAAGGAAGAAAATACCCACTTCTGTGTGCTGAACAAACTGCCTCGGCACAAACGCAGGCACCAGTGGGCTGAACACTGCAGTTTCTATACCAGAAAAGGAATAAAACACATTAAACACAAAGGTGGTTCTTAAAAATCAGGGCTTCGGACTACAGCAGCATTTTACTACACACAACACTGCCTCCAGGGCACACTGGGGATTCACTTCACTGGCACCGTGTTGCCAGGAGCAGCCTGTGCTTTACCGGGGCAAAGAGAGTAAGTTCTGATGTGTACACAGACTGGTTCTCCTTGGGAGGGAAAGGCCTCTCCCTTATTTACACATCCCATTTGAAGGTGCATGTCCCCGATCAGTGCAAACACATTAAATGGTCAGTGTACTGTCAACCGTCTGGAACCCCGTTACACCAACCAGATCCCACTCCTGTGCCTCAGAGCATCCCGTTACCCCTTTGCTTTCAGAGAGGACAGAGAGAAGCAGGAAATAGAGAGAGATGCACAAAGAAGTGGAGGTGGTCATTTTACAGGGATGCTTCCCAAAGCAGCTGACCGTAGCCACAGCTTGAGAAACAAAGCACACGGGTACTAAGATTCCCTATGCATGGAAATGCTCCTTCCACTCTACGCTTCCCCACTTTCCTGACCACCAGACCTCCTGCACATGTACTCCTTCCACTAAGGCTTCTAAAGGTGACTCAAGCTTAGCTTCACACCTTCCTTGGATAAACAGCCCATGTTTTTCAAAGTAGTAAACTCTGAGTACAAGGATTCTCTCCTTTCGTACAGGTCCCAGTGCTTCGCTTCGAAATGCTTCAAAATGCTTCGAAATACACAAAAAGAAGAAAGAATGAGTAATTAAGTGGTATGTTAACAAGTGAAGAACAAGGACCCACGTATGTCCCACTACTTCAGAAAGAGTGACAGACCCAACTTCTCATTTTCACCTCTCCATACAACAACGTAACTCCCTCATCTCCAGCACCAGATTGGAAGCAACCGAGGCATCAAAATGTGTAAAGGGCTAAACTGCACAAAGTAAGAGTTGCTGCATGTAGTTCTCCACATATTTGGTGCTGCTCCATATTTGCTATGGGAAGAGGAGGATGGCACCAAATTACGCAGAGAACGTGAGTTCCCTACAAGTAATTAACATGACATTTTCCTCTGAAATTTCACTGTTGTTACTTCCTGTATCGTACAGATTGAGGTGAAGGAACTGAATTTACAACCTTCAGACTTTATGAATAACCAGGAACTCAAATGAGGTTCATTGAAAGGTTTGCTCATGGCGCAAGCCTTTGGAGTTTAAACACAGCTCTAAGCATTTAAGCCTTGACTCCGAGTTGCATAATGACTTCCTCTAATGTCTTAGCACAAGGTTACTTGAACTCGGGGGCTAGGGATAAGATATACAGTAGAAAGACCCTGGAAAATAAAGGGCTGAACACCTGAAACACAGAGTACAGGACAGTACAAGTGCAAGCAGCCTACCTGTAAGCAGGAAAGGTCAGCAGCTCTGACCCCAGCTGCTGGCTTCCCAAGCTCACCAGAGAACATGGGGACGTTCCTGCACTGCCAGCTTGTGCTGGAGCCCTCACTCCCATACTATCACATGTACTAGTAAACAGCATAAGAACCGTCTTCTCAAACAGCAAACACAACCCCATCGCCATACAGAGGCAGCCCAGGAACTGCAAAGCAAGTTATTTCCCACCAAAAGAGTCCACCGAGCAGGGCCTCCTTTAAGGCCCCCCATATATCTACAGTTTAACTTATTGATCACCTCCTCTACAAAAGCCACTGTGTTCCAATGCTCCATCAGCCAGGCTTTTCTGGGAAGGCACAAAATAAAGGTTGGATTCCTGTGTAGGTTAACGTTCCAGGGAAAGAAGTAATGCCCTGTGTTCTGCAAGGCTTTCAACAACAAAACGGGCTATTTTTCAAACCCTGCGGCCACCACTGAGCTTTTTGTGGGATTTTCTTTTCCTGCCTTTTTTCCCCGTCCCCCTTCTTTCCCCCTTTCAGCTCTATGATAAACGCTGCTCCAGAAGTTGGGATTCATGGACGTCTCGCGAAGACGAAAAGAAAATATTTATTTCCTTTTTCTGCTTGTGAACCAGAACGTTCTATTTAAAGAAAGTGCCCTCTGCCGGATTGCTCATGAGTTATTACCCCTTATGGAAATAAAGGGGAACTATCAGGAGGTATTCTTAGTCATTCCCTTCCCCTGCCTCTTCTGGGTGGTTTTTTTCCTAATTCCTTATATACCCATGTTTTAGAGACGCGCCTAAGATAGAGCAAGAGATCTTGGCATTCCTGGGCCTAAAAAAGACTTCCTCTTTTAACCCTGACATTGAGGCATCTGATGAAACATCAAAAAATGGTACAAATCTCTGCTGCTTCACTTGGATGTCAAAAGGCGCATTTTTCATTTCTATCCAGGGTTGAAATCAATAAATTAACCCCCCGAATGGATGTAGTTGTAGTGAATGGACTTTGCCTTTGATACAACAAGCAGCTTCCCCTGATCCCTCCTCCCCTGCTTTACCTTTGTTGCTTCTTTTCTGAATCAAAAGCCAGTAGCATGGGCCTACTGGCACATTTTTAACACCAGGCATAGGACTGACAGACCTGGAAGCTGCCACTTCCCCTTCCTCATGATGATCCCTGACACCAGAACAAAGGCATATACCATGGAGAAAGTGGAAGTGTTGATGCTCTCACCACCGTTGTTCTGTGGAAAGGGGACAGTATGTACCATGTGCAAAGCTGAGCAACTTCACTGGCCTGTAATCACAGCGTATTTAAAATACTCCAGGTTCAGTGGGTTCTTTTTCCTCTTTCAGATTACTTTTTGTCTCGCTTAAGTGCCAGGTTTCAGTCTAAAGCAAAGTCTATCTGGAGTTTCATGCCACATGTATATATAGCTTCTGACTGCTGGTGGCTCAAGGCATATCAGGGAAGCCCCAGAGTGCTCTTAGGTTCTGCTTACCTTATGAACCCACAGATCCTTTCTCTCTCAGAATTATTCCAGCCAAGCAAAACTCTGAGGAACTGTGGAGTAACCTTGCATGGGAAATGTCTTCTGCATAAGTAACACGCTCCAGCTAGGGAATGGCCATGCCCACCATTCCTCAGCCCCTTCCAGGACTCCTCATTCCCTGCAAGAGCATTAGATGTGCTTTTGGAAACAGCAATTCATAAGCTCTTTCTCCCTGAGTGATAGAGGCTGTTCTAGTAACATTACTCTCCAGCCAAAGGGAAAGGCAGGGGCCAGAGAAAAGGCATGAATCAGAAGACACATGAAGAGAAGCTACAAGGAAATATCATCACATCCTTTCAGTCAAAGTTGAAAGAACGTCAGCAAAAGATGAGTGCAAACAGGGTTGGGGATTTCTTTGCTCATTTAAAGGACTCTTACTTCTTTTAGCATCTGTTGTTAAGAAACAGGACAGCCAAGAACATGCTGCTTTAAAACACTGAATCAGCTTTTAAAGTGAAACAAGGGAATTCGGGCTGCGTGTTCTTTTAACTGGGAAGCATGACAAAAGCAGAACAGTTAGAAGAATGCTTGGAGTCTCATTCCTAATATTTTTTAGGCTTGAGGAAACACAAGATCATCCTTCCCTCAGCAACCAAGACCCATTGTGTGAAGTAAATTTTCCTTGGTACTTATGAGTCTAAAATCAAACAAACCAAGCCCAAAATCTCCCCCCTTTTCCCCAGTTTAAATATTCTATTTCTTGGGAGTGGGCACGTTGAACTGCTCTGAATCACTGTCACTATAAAGCCGAGTTTTCCACTGGCACAGCTGGGAAGCCAGGAACGCCTGCTGCATCCTCAGCTGCCGGCTCTTATTTTTCCACAGTTGTTTGTCTTTCATGGGACCGCTTCTATCTTCACCCAAAAGTATTAAATCAAAGCACTGATTTTTCCCGTGCGAAGCAGCAGCCTTCCCTTACGCATCACTCTCATGCTTCAGCAAATCATCTCTCTTAAAATATAAAACAAAGGAATTAATAACTGTATTTTATTAATGGCATTTACCCTGTGAAGCAGACTGAACTGAAAGCTTAATTCCAAATTCCCTAGAATTCAGCTGCTAGATTTCCCTCCGGGATGTGATTCCCATTCTTCTCTCAATTAGCAAAATAAACTGTGCTATGACAAATATCATTATTTACTCAACAAAGTGATCAAAATCATTACCGATTCCTTTTTCTCTTTAGGTCCCTGAGGCAGTAAAGGGAAAAGACGCTGTGATTTATCTGGGGGCTCAGAATGGTGTGTTCTGTGTCAGCAGGCAAGGAAGTAATAGGATCAGGAGAGCAGAAATGCAATCACAACACGCTAAATAATCACGAGGCTTTAGGTTTGGGTGGTGTCTTTTGGGGGAAAAAAGGTAGATAAACATGAGGAGCACAGCAGTGTCAGGAGTGAGGCACAGAGGGAAAACCCACCCCACCATCCTATACAGGCACTCAGTGAATCAGCTCCGGAACACCGACACATCTCATTCCTTTTTATGAAACGAGCATGAATCACTCCCTGCCATCCCCTGGTAAAACCCTTCAATAATGGGTGTGGTTTAATAGAAAGAGTATTTTTAAATACATATTCCACAAAGCGAATGTTGGAGGAAAAACAGGACAGTGAAAGACTTGAGTTCAAGTAGGACATGTATTCAGGCAGTCGCAATCCTCCTGTCTGGCTAAAAGAAAAAGCATCTATTACACATCTCTTTCTTTGAAGATATGGCAAGTCAGACACAGCAGTCCCTATTCCCCGAGACGATTTAGGCTGTGAGGGGAAATAACGAGCAAAGCCAAAAGTTTCAGCAAATCACATTCTTCTCCCACCTCCTGGAGCTCAATGTCTTACATCGGAGCCAGGTCTGGATCAAACAATTCAGACGGAAAAAGAGCTGGCCCCTACCTCCAAACAGCAGCCGTGTTTCATAAGGACTTCAGAGCAATACACTTAACTGCTTTGTGTCATTTTGATCTTCACAAACCTGCTCTGACTGAAGTCTGAAAAGAGAAAGCGGTTTCTGCAGTGTTACTGCCTTCGGTAGAAGAGAGAAATCCATTTTCAACTCAAAGCCCTTAACAGCACATTCTCCAGCCCCTCCCAAATGTTTGGGGTGGTTTTGTTTGTTGGGCTTTAATTACAGAAACCAAAAGAAACAGATCTAAACTGTGAAGTGCAAACAGAAGCGTTCTGAAATTGGTATTGTGTTTTAATACACTGAATTATCAAGCTTAAACTACAAAAATCCACGGAACAACAATAAACACATGATTCCTGCACGCCTCCCCATAGTCTCCTCCAGCACAGTTCCGCTCTCTATACTACCCATAGCAGACAGGCACAAAGATGCGTTCCCTTCAACGGCATAAAGAACAGTCTCTAACAAAACTGAGATGTTGCTTAAGATCTTAGGCAGAAGCTCTTCCCTGTGAGGGTGCTGAGGCACTGGCACAGGGTGCCCAGAGAAGCTGTGGCTGCCCCATCCCTGGCAGTGTCCAAGGCCAGGTTGGACACAGGGGCTTGGAGCAGCCTGCTCTAGTGGAAGGTGTCCCTGCCTGTGGCAGGGGTTGGAGCTGGAGGAGCTTTAAGGTCCCTTCCAACCCAAACCAGTCTGGGATTCTGTGAAACTCCTCCCCTTCTCTTCCCTTGCTGCCCACGGTCTGCCTACTCAATTCTATTAACAGAGGATAGAAACACAACCCCAGTTACAATTTCCTCACACAAGCAATATCATACAGAGCTGCTGAGAACACCTCCTTAAGGCTTTTCCAACCTTACACTCATAGGAGACAGCTCAGAAACCAACATGGAGGCAGACAGTATTTATCACACGAATTCCCATTTAGCACAAGATGGTATCCATGTATGTTGCTCCCAAGTAAAATGACAAAGGCACTGAGTGACTGAGAATGGGTTTCTACACTGCCTTTAAACATAGCAGGAAGTGGAAAACTTCAGCAGGCATCTGTGAGTACAAGGAAAGTCAGAAAAGATAGTGGCAGGGTGGGCCTAAGACAGCATCTGAGGACATCTGATGGAGGACAAACAGTCCTTCCTTTCAGGTAAGAAATGTACCTGCCAAACCCAAGAACAAAGGAACGCTGCTGCAATGGGAGCAGTACCCAGAGAGTTTGTCCAATGACACTATGAAAATAAGCAGTATCACAAAGTCAACGTGGAGTGAAGTGAACAGACAGGGCTTCTATCAGGGCTGGCATTCAGGGCAGTGGATATGGGGAATGTTTCTTAAAACACGAATGTAAATACAGACTCTTATCAGAAACATAAAAAAGGACAAAGTTTTGCCAAGGTCAGAGAAGAAAAATAGATTTGCATTACTCAAATTTAGTCTGACTTCTAGCAGCCAAGGAGGACAGCGCCGGGCTGCAAAATCAGGCCGTAAACCAACACAACACCAACAATGCCACCTATAAGAACAGAATTCACCTTTCTGTAGGAGCCACTTCCACACCGCAGCCTACAAATAATCAATATTGCCTATTCCCCGAGGAGAATTGTGCTTAGTTCCAGAGACACCTCAAAGTGATCAATACAAGAGGAAATCTCAAGCTGCCTCATACCTGCATCCTTCCCACAACAGGCAACTATTTCCAGTATATGAACAGGAATAAAAAACTCCAGCATATAACAGCTCTTAGTGAAAAACGACTTTCACATTTCTTTATCTTTGCTGCAGAACAAGAACTCCAGAACATCTAAGGTGTTAATGGGTACATGCTATTTCTCTATGGGCAGGTAATAACGGCAGCACAGCTAACATGGACGGGAAGTCAAAGGTAACACACCCAACTACAGAACATGATGCGACTCATCAGATTCCTTCCACTGTGACAAGTCCTGAACACAGCCTGAAAATGACCAGCTCTTTAAGAAGTGACCCAACAGCATTTAAAACCACCCTTCCAAATGGGGCTGGAGCAGCATCTGCAGCCCAAGAAGCTATCTTAGAAAGGATTTCTGCTGCTTTGTAAATACCGCATGTAATGGGGGATGTAAAATAACGCAGGGAAATAATGGCATTAGCAAAGTCACTGCTTCTGTCCTCAGCCAGTCAGGGCTCAGTCTCGCTTCATGAACAGTTTGCACAGAAGACAAATGAATGTGATTGTCACATTCAAGGCGCTTACCTCCCATCCAAAGTTTGTCTCCTTTAATGTGCTCCTCTGTACTGCCATATAGGGTCCAAATCTTTCCCCAACTTCAATCTTCTTTTTGGCCCAAATCCCTAGCCCTGCCCCTGGAATCGAAGATTCTCTGAGTTCAAAATCTGGTGGGATTGGAATGTCATCAGGAATGTAGACGGGAGCTTCATAAGGTGAGCCCTCCTTGGGAGTGAAGTCCTCACTGGTGGGAAAGGGTGACGGAGGTCCGACAGGAATGGGGGACATAATACTGTCCTCTGTTTCCTCCTCTGCGCTTTCGCCAGCAAGGAGATCAGGGTCGGTCTCGTACATATTATTTACAATCTCGCTGTCACCTAAAAGGGGAAACAGCAGAACAAAACACACTGAAATACTCACGTGAACATTTGTTAATCTCTTCCTGGGACAACGTTTCACAAAGCCGAGCTCGCACGCTTTAAGGATAACCCTCACCTACAGCACTCAGGTAGGACCGAGGTGAGAGCCTTCGCACTGGTGGCACAACCTGCTCTGCTGCTGAAGGATGAGATGGAAGCTAACCGCTGGCCTGCCACATTATACGGGGCTGGGGCTACTGCAGCCGATGGCTTTTAGTAAAGGAAAGAGAGAAGAAAACACGGAAGAGCTGCTCCAGGTTCCCTGTAACCATTTATGGTTTAAACTGGCTCAGTGTATTTTGTAGAGAAAATAAAGAGTAATTAAGGTAAAACCTGACTGAAGAACTGTTTGCCCAGTGTTTGCGTTTCCTGAGGTCAAGGCATCACACAACAGAAGCTGCGGCTGGTAGCTGCCCCTCAGCAATGCACCATTCCAAGTGCAACAAAAGCATCACTAGTCTGTAATACTACTTTCAGACCACCATGTCCTCCAGTGAGCACTTTAAGCTACCACAGCACAGACACTGTTCCAGTGAGCTCCACAGGCTGAGGATCTCATTTGCAACAGCTACAAGGGTCAAAGAGAAAGCTCTGGGAAAGCTACACACCTTCTATTCCTCACGACATCTCAAACTAGAAAGAAACAGATTAAGCCAAGCAAAACCAAAAGGTAATTCTCCAGCACTCCCATCGGGAAGTGGGGATGATCTGGAAGCATCTTTCAATAGACCCCAGCACTTCATAACATGAAGTTTTACTGAGAAGAGTCACCAGAGCCCTGGTAGATAAAGAGGAATTCAGGGTAAATAAACTGAGAACCAGGCCTCTAACTGCCCCACACTAACAGAAACAGAGAGTTCTGAAGGGCCTTTCTCTGGACATGGCCTGTCTCACCTCTGGACGCTGACCAGGTCCTACAGAACCCACCTCTGACCATGCCAAACGCCAGTGGGAACATGAAACAAGCTCGAGAAGCACATAACACAATCGTATCTGAACCTGCTAAAGTGAAAAGAAAAGGGGTAGAACAAACTCAAGTTCAAGGCAGCCTGAAATACAGAAGAGAGAGGAAGCTGAAGAGTGAGAATGGTAGACTCAGAGGGTAATAATGTTTGGGGACTTTTCCAAGAGGAGTCAATTGCTAAGCTGCAACATTCGTATGTAATGAAAACTGAGCTTTATTTCATCCAAAAAGGAAAAAAAAAAGGGGGGGGGGGGGAAGGGAAACAGAAGAAGGGGAAAAGAAAAACACATTTGTCATACAATACAAGTAGTTGAAGTATTTTGGGAACAGATTTGCCATCTCTCAATTAAACATGAGGCAGCATGACTGTGCTTTCATTGCACAGTAGTTTCCACTATGATAACAAGTCCAACAACCGCCTCATTGTGGGCCCTGCAGCAGCGAGCGGACTCCCACAGCGCATGTTAATGCCTGACCCTGATGCCATCAGGGGGAAGCAGCACCCAACCAAACTTACAGCTCGCACTGCACCGTGCGAGGCACCTCCTGCTGCCAAACAGGAACCCCCAGGGACCAGAGCCGAGAGGCTCTGCTCGAGGTGTATGTACCACATACACGCACACGTCGCTTCTCCACCCTCAGAACACACCTTCTGTGGGGAAGGCATCCCCTCCTGTATGTTTCATTTCCCTTCTGCCCAATAAAGATTTGCCTGAGTTCATGCCCAAGGAACCCGGGGGCAGAATTGACTGACGAGGAGGATTTGGATTCCTTTGCCAACATTTTCCTGCTCCAGCTTTTAGAGCAGTACAGAGAGCTGCCTGCTGCAGCTTACATCTGTCTTCCCTGGTAAAAAGTGCAGCCCTCCCTACCCAACCATGTCGCCAGAAACAAGCTCTCCGAAGTATGATCTACTCCACAGTCCTGAAAATACTTGTGGCTGCTGTAAATGTTTTCTCTCTCCGTATTAGCAAGTCAAATTATTTTGCACTCTATGATTAGGCTCTCTTGCACTTAAGGAACAGGAATTCCAACTGAGCGGAGAAGCAAAACCAGGTTCATTGGAGCGTGACCTGTGGAAACTTCTGAATGATACAAGAACAGAGGCACCTCGCTACTGAACACTGCAGATGTCATGCCTCCTATGGGACAATTGGGCCAGCTCTGATCAGATTCTGATGTGAAGCTGAATCCACATCAGACTGACCTCACAGGTAATCTCCTCCTTCTGCCTTTTCAGTTGCTAAAATCAGTCATCAGGGACTGACGACAGATATAAACCAACAGTGAAACAGAGCATTTTCAGGTAACTGATACAAGACATGCCCCGTACGGCATCTGTGCGAGCAGAATCACCAAATGCGCATGTATCTACACATACGTGCATGCATGTTGGGTTTGTCACCACAATCATTCAGGTCAATACTTTTTACATAGTGGAAGGTGTCCCTGCCTGTGGCAGGGGGCTGGATGCAGATGAGCTTTAAGTCCCAAACCAGTCTGATTCTATGATAGTATTTATTAGCAGAGCCATTCTTGTAACCAGATGTAACACAAGTGGTTAAAAACCCAGAGAACATCTTGCTGTTCAGGAACAACCTCTAGCTCTACTGAGTTCCATCACAAGTCGGCTGGCTGCTCTTCGAGAGCTCTGTGTGGGATGTGGCCATTCACTGGTGACAACCATGTTGTCCTGCATCTGCCCCTCTTCTAACAGCAAGTGCTGCAACGCTCTGGAATGTCTGGTGATGTGAAAAGCAGTACAGAAATACAACTTGACCTTATTGTTATTGTCATGAAACTAAAATTAGTCCTTCGAAGCTCACTAGGAAAATCACTCAATAAAAAGACCCATTGAAAAGTTGCTTCCACAGATAATCAGATATGGGCTTAGGCTTAAAATCTGTGTGACACCAATGAGGTTCTGGCAACAGTGAGAGTGGTGCTTTAGTATTGGTGAGAGACCTCATGAATAATCTATTTAGCAGCTGCAATAAAGGAAAAAGAAAGTCTGATGTTAAAGGAAATGGTGGTAGAAGAAACATGATGTGAGATTCTTGGGGGGGGGGGTAGGTTTTGTATTTAGTTTTTAAGATGTTTATTAATATTATATAAAATTCTGCTAAGGAAATGCCCACTATCTGAAATGACTAAACTTCACCTACACTCCCAGACTTCCCAAAGAGCATCTGACTCCAGAAAGGCTCCGACAGCCTAATTCAGCTCAGAGTGCAAATACTTACATCAAGCAAGTACTTGCTTCACTACCACCACCAACTGAATGGCTTCATTACCTCTGAATACAGTGCTGCCCATCTACAGTTTACTGCAGGTAAGTTACAGGTACCCGTCCTATATCCCGTACTCCGTATGGAATTCTGCACGAGCCTGGCTGCCTGCTCACACTGTCCTGAACCAGGCAGAAAGCTGACAGCCAGGCACGGCCCATGGCTCAGCAGACCCACCTATAAATCACAAAGGACACCAGAAAGCACCAAACGGCACCCACCCAAGCAGTGACTTCAGACCAGTGAATGATCCCAGTGATCAGATTGCCACCTGATGGCCACAGCTGAAATACAATAGAAAATCAGAAACCCAGTCCCTTCTTGGGCTCATGCCTGACATGGGTTACCAAGCCCGTCTGCCATATGTTTCAAGCCCTTTGCAGCACCAGGAGCCAGCACCTCGGCTCACACAGGCTCACAGGCTTCAGGAGGCAGCAAAACAGAGAAGTAAAGGCACCTAACACAATGCTCAGTGAGGCTCCGCTATTCAGTTCATCCAGGAATGGTTTCCCAGTCACTACTGGTGACTATAACCAAGTGTTGGCAGGACAGGTCACCTACAAAGGCACATTTCTCTCAATACATTGGTAACACCCTTCCCTCAATGGTATCAGTAACACTTGACAGGGTTTGTATCTGTAAGCCAAAGACCCAAAATTCAGTGTGAGACCATCTATGGAATATTTGGGTTTCCTTCTGGCAGAAAGGATGCAAATCCGTGCTCAACCTGTGGTGACAGGAATTATTGCTCTTTCATTGAGGATGGGGCTGAAGCGCTAAATGCTTCACAGCCATACAAAAATGGCTTTTCCTCCCTCCATAGACAATATTAAATTTAACTGCAACGGTTGTAGAGAAAGGACAATAAGGAATAAGCTACTCGGGATTCTTGAGCATGTCACACAATTTCTTCCTTCCATCCATTGCAAGATCCTGTCTCCTCCACCTGAGCTGTCCTGGTAAGTACCTACAGCATCACTGGCAGATGCTGGCTGGAAAGCAGCACGTTCAGCAGGCACGGGGGCCAGTGCTCCACACGCTGCTCACACTGTGGAGCGAGGCTGTGAATGGTGCTTCACGCAACTCCCACTGCCGCAGGAGGAAAAGTAAATGCAGCTTTAGGTGAACACTTGGAAACGTCTTTTTTCTCTTCCGTTCATTCATGCAAACCTTCCGCCTTTACAGGGTTTACAGTTGGAAAAAGGCTCAGTGCAATAAGCGTGCAGGGAGGGAAGTGGTCACAAATGGGAAGTGGTTTTGCCAACATGTCGCTGTGCCAGAGGAGCGCAGCACGATCTGCTCTGACCCTCGAGAAATCACACTGCCAGCGCGACCCTCTATTTAACGTGTATTTAATGGGCACCTCTGCCACAACTTGCTGTGATTTTGCCTGGTTTTTCCTCCATGGATGCTGAACATATCTAGAAATATCCAGCTTGAAATTGTGTTTTTCTTCCCTTTCAGTTATTGCTGATTCACACACCCCCCCCAAATCCTGGGCCTTGAATAACAGATGACAGTAATACACAAGCACATTAGATGTGTTTCTCAGTCAAGTAAGCCTGTTTCTTCCTTAGAACATACCCACAGGCTTTCACAGGCTCCCCAACTTTATTATTTGAAAGCCCCCCAAAATGCTACAGTTGTTGTTAACTGACAAACAAAATGGTTCTAGGGGAAGATCTGGTATTCCATACTCCCTGCTCACACAGCTACAACAGGCACGAGGCACTGGCTTTGTTCTGAAAAACCAACCAGCTAAACCCCACTGAATAGGTGTGCATGTGAAACTCAAGACTCTGCTATCCTCAACTCATTTAAACACATCTAAAAAAGACCCGAGCTGATGCCATAACAAACCCTGCTCAGCTCTAGCTGACACCCAGCTCTCTGCTTGCTGGCCTCTATTTCCCCTGCACACTCTGAAGCACAGGATTTCAGGAATCCTCGAGAAGCAGAAGATGCTGATTTTGTCAACAGGACCCTGGCAACGAGCGGTCAGGAATCTGACAACCCCGCAGTGCTCCCACCAGCCCGAAACCCTCACAGCGGCAGGGCTGCTCACAGAAATCTTTATTTAGACATGTCACTGAAATTAAACCCAAAGAGACACAGTTTAACACATCTCCTGTGTAAAAATTCAGCAGAGACCAAGCTACGCGACCCTCGCACAACAGGAAAGCTTCGCCGTTACTGCTGTACTGGAGTGACCCAGTCTAGCGCCCAAATTATCCATCCTGGAAACTAGGGTTTAAGGACATATTCCATGAAACCCCCGCAAACCTCTATATGATGCAGAACTGCTGCCGAATGCATTAAAAACCAGTTTAGTCCCAGAGAATACCAAAAACTGCAGAGTTATTCAGAGATGGAGACATTGAGGAATAAGTGAGGAGGAGATAGGATGAGTGAAAAGGAAAAGGACTGTGACAGCTAAACATGCCCAAACCTAACACCCTTTCCATGTTTATCTTGTAGAGTCCTTTTTCTAGTTTCACATTCATGGTCTGTTTTCTCCCGGTTGTAACTACAGCTCTCAAAGCAAAATTCTTCTATTAAAAGGAAACAGAAACCACCTTACACCGGAGTGAGCTGCGAGCACAGATAACGACTCACTATGGAGCAGAGAGTTTACCACACGTATTATTTGCTAAACACCCTAAAAACCCAGTTGCTTCCGAACTTGGCTGTAAGAAGAACAGGTACAAAGAATTTAAAGTGCCTTTAGTTTTAGAGTGAAAAAATTCAGTCTTTTCTTTTATTAAGGGATTTCTGCTGGCAGAACTGAGGAAAGAAAGCTTGAAACAGTATTTCAATGTGTTCCTTAATACGCGTTTTCCTCTAGTAAAACCAGCAGGGAAAGTGTCCAAATTACTCTCCCCTAAATGCCAGGGTTATGTTTCCAGTAAAAGTCAGGTTCCACCAGGCATCAAAAACATTTCCACATAGGATCCTTTTAGAATCAAACTCCTCAGAGAGCGCTCCTGTCCAAAACGACGCTTCACCGGATGCCCCTGTGCTCTGCAGTTTGGTTTATATTTGAATTCAAGATGACACTGCCACAAATTACACTGCCTTAAAAAAATGAATGCGGTGCATATTTGGATGCAGAAGATAAAGTGGGTTCTTTTAAGCAAAAAAAAACCCCACCCCTCTATTGTCATATTATTAAAGCCACTGGAAAAAATATTAGCCTTTGGGATTTCTGCCTCTAAACTATTTACAACATAATAGCTCCAACGAAGCGTCACAAGAAATGTACAGTGTATTACACCGAGTTGTAACAAACATTTGTGAAGAATCTATAGAAATAAAGCCACAAAGAAATGGAAAGGGAGAGATGAAAGCCTAAAGAAAATGCTCCAATTTGGAAAGAAAAATCATCATTGCTTCTCGGTGGTTTGCTTATGGTGGGATTTTTTTTTTGCTACAAAATACCTCCCCTTTAAAAATCTATAAAACTACAGAAATGGTCCAATTCTACAGAAATTTCTTTGCTGGAAATGCAGTAAAGTGGAACTTTATAAATGAGCGCGAGATAAATTCGCCGGTAAGAGAAATGCTACCTATTTAGAATAAATAAATCCATGCAGCCAGACTAGCTCTCCAAAAACTAACAAACGGTGCTGGATATTTCTCTCAGTCCTGGATGTCAAACCATAGAACGAGAATAAAGCATTTGCAAGTCTCCAAAAGGAGACCTCGCAATTGGAATTCACATCTTTGCCAAGCGAAAGCTTTTCGGCTGTTGTCACCGTCTCATTGTCATTCCACTCACTGTGGGTTCCCCAGGGTCCAGAACAGGAGTCCTGGCATTATTAACATAGCAGATTAATAGCAGTGGGAAAAGACATTTTCACAAACATGCTAAATATTAATATTAATCGATAACAATTTCTAGTTCCTAACGTGAGCCACACAAACATACCCCAGGCACAGAGCAGAGGAGGGAGGGCAGAGAAGGAAAGGGACGGTGTCAACAGACTCTACAGAATGAAAGGGAATCAGTGAATCAATGCAGGACAGAGGAGTGAGCCGTGAGGTGGGTGTCAAAAGCAGGGCTCTGTTTTCAGAGGCACAGGGGCACATTTTAATGCCACAAGATAAGTTGCATTTTCCATCCCTGGCCAAACACAGCTCCAGCACCGCTCAACCAATTTGATACCACACCGAGAACAGCAGAGCAAGAACAGGGAAAAATTGCTTCTCACTGTTTTTACCACCCTCTGTAACGCTGGACTCTGCACATTGTATTTTCTGTAACACTCATAACACTACATAGGTATTTGTTAAACGCAGATATGCACAAATTCACCCAATTTCTGGATTTGCATTTCACGCTATTTCCTACCACCGACCTCTTCTATTCCAAAGCCGATCTGTAAAACTTGTTGCATTTTTGCTGATGGATCAGCCCAGACAAGGTTTTAAAATTCAGGCTTTGAAAGTCCCGCTCATTCTCTCACATACTTTCTAATTGTGAGCAGCAGAAGGAGAATGCCCAGCCCGATTGCTAAAGGGGCTCCCAAATTACCCACCCCTCAGTGTCTGTGTGGGTTAACCCAGATCAGGGCATTTCGGCTCACAAGCTCTCAGCAGAACACAAATCCCCTTCGGCCACCGAGCTCTGTGATGGAGCTCTTCATCCCCAAATTCAGACACATTTCTGCAGCAGCTTCAGTGTGACCCAAGAAGGTTTTTTTCCCAGCCCTGAAATCAAGGGGAATCGGTACGAAAATGCCTCTTTGCACAGAGGAGGCTGCCTGAGTCCTGCCCCGAACAGGAAACACAAAGGGTGTCACACATGAGGCTGGAACTTTTCTTTCTGGAGGTTTTACACGACTGCATCAAGGGGCACGCTGTGGGGACACACACACTGCCGCTGCGCACGGATGACAGCAAACCTCCTGATCACCGCATCAGAGGACAGATGAGGATACAGCACTGCACCACCACTGCTCCCAAACTCCTCCGGGATGCTTCTGCCTCCGTGCATGAAGGCTCTGAGCTGGGCTGCCCATTCCCAGGCACCACCTAAATCCCAGGTTTGGGGGGGGGGGGGGGGGGGGGTGTCACAGGGCTTTACCTGTTATCAGAAAGCACCCTGGCTCTAGAGAGAGGGACCTCTGGTTAAACAGTGAAGAGTTCCCTCCTAGAGAGGCATTAACCACAGAGACAAGTTCTCCTATTAGACAGCAGCTGGGAGCAGAGGATTGTGTTCAAAAACCAATTGGAAATGGCTTTCCTGCTTTCCATGGATTTGCTTCCAAAGCACAGGGAATGCTGTAGGGTTTTACAGCCAGCCCCTGAATGGCTTTGAGTTTTATTTCAGTACTCCCACGCACCCTTAACCTGCCTCTAGAGCCCACAAGGCCCAATAGTGGCCCCAAAATTAAAGTCACAAGTAATTATGTTTTCTCTGTGTCCTGGGCATCCTCTGGGCATCCAGAAAGCCCCATAATCCTCCTCTCAATCCTTCCTTCATCACCATTAACACCAGGGATTACCAACTGATTTTTCTCACCAGTAATTGCCCATAAACCGACGCAGCAGCTTTATGGAAGGAGAAACATTGCAAAAATCAAACACTATGACAGCAACTGAGCCTCACACCTGAACCTGACCCTCGTGGCCGAGACGCACCTCTAGCAACTCCATTCAGCCAACTTCCAGCTCACGTTTAACCTGTCAGATTCCAAACACGCCAATAAGGAAAATTCAGCACAGACTGACACAGATCTACCAGGGATTTCCCACCGTTAGGCTGAGGAGTCAAGTTACTGACACTATGGGAACAAAATCAAACTGCTTTCCTGGGCCAAGCACCTTTCCTCCGGCTACCAGCGCTGTGCTGCATCACAGACATGTTCAACCACTATGGAAAAGTGGAATTTTGATGGGAGAAGCGATGACAATCAGAAACACAAGTGGGTTTTTTTTCAAGCCCCCTTCTCTGCAGAGATCTGTCTCTATTCCCCCCACAATGTTTCCTATCCTGGTGTCAATAACTTGGCATTGAGAGCACCTCCGCTGTTCGGGGCCCTTTTTCCTGATCACTCAAGTGCTCTTTCCAGACAGGCTTTCCTCTGTAAGTAAAACAAAAGTACCTGACAAAGAACGACACCTATGCTTAATCCCAGAGCTTTTTTCCACCGAGGTCTGTTTACAAGTCCCTTCTAACAGTGAAAAGTGCTCCTAGACTTTTCCTGCAAAACACGGGACAGGAACGACGGCAAGTTCAACAAATGACAGCGAGATGTAACACTGCATATAATCCTTGCCCAGTGCTTTGGGAACAAACGCCACTAAGCAGGCGGGTTTCTGCAGATGGGTTACAGGACTGGCCCAAGGAGCTGATAACAACCAGCAAGCAGCAACGGACACGTCGGCAGGAATCTCATGAGCTCCGATCGAAATTCGCCTGATGCCAGGGAACCCCACGGTAGTTTCAGAGCCATTCAGTTCACTATCAGGCCACAGTATTCTTACAGATTAGCATGACAGATCCATGAACATTATTTTTCAGCTGATTGTATTGGATTCTACCGTAAGTCAGGACCCGGGAAGATGTGGAAGTGTGAGGAAGACAGGGCACATCCCACATCCAGAGAGAGGTTCTCTACCCTGCTCCCCTCTGCTCTTTTCCAAAGCCATCTTGGGTGTTGCACCCACCACCTGGCCCTATTTAAAGCCACTCCATTATTCTAAAAAGGATTATTTATACTAAAAACACTCCTGGGACTACTGTATTTGTATTTCAGGGCTGCTGCATCCCCTATTTCCTCACTGCTTTAATATAGCCTGAGGCAGAGCGGGTGAAATGACTTGCGATGCCACTGTAATTTTTATCAAGGCTTGTTCCTGGTAAAAAGCCTCTTTGTTTCAAAGAAATGTGATTTGGCCTTTTTCCTCCTCTGCTCTATTCCTTGGTTAATATACCACTTCCACTTGCCCTGGGGCTGAGAAAGGTATTCCATGGAATTGGTCAAATCTCACTGTTTTTCTTCTAAATCACAACTGGCTTTTTTTCCTCGACCCTTGCTAAGCACTATCTAAGCTGACAGGCTGAACTTGAGGTTTTATTTGTGCCTTAACTCTTCAGCTCCTGGATTTTAGCAGTCACATGGCCACGTTAAAGAGATGCGTGTCAGGACTGGTCAATCTGCTATGGCAAAGGAGGCTGCTGTGATTTAGAGGGAGACGGGAAGGAGAAGCTCTGGCTACTGTTATTTACTGTTTGAGGCAAGTCTCTCTAAGAGGCAGGTACTCACTGACTATAAATTTGAGAACAAATATATTCTGCCCAACTGGCAGCGTCTAAAAAAGCATTTTCAAGGATAATTGCAGAATAGAGTCAAATAGAATACACATGGAAAAAAACTCATAAAGAAGCAAACCAGAATCCAGAGGTGGAAGCTCCAGCTCCACACTGAAAACAATTCTCTCCGAGACACGTACTGGAACAGCCTGATGTAAGGTAAAAACCAGCGTGGATGCTTTCAAAAAATGCATCGCTATTGTTCTCTTCAAATATAAAGTCCAAACTAATGAACAAAGTGAAAGGAAAAAGAAAGAAAACAGAAATGGAAAGAAAGAAAACAGTGGTACAGAGACGTTAATAATGCTTCAAAATACTTCAGTTCAACACTGCCAAATCACTTCAAGATATTTCAGCATAACTTTACGGAACGACCTTTTCTTGTTGGGAGTTAAATAACACTGATAAACCCCCCCACAGCAGTTCAGATTCATTCCACACACACTGCCCAGCTCATCAGGAAACTTCTTACTACTGAACACATGTGGCTCTTGGTCTGAGTGCCCATGGCCAGGTACCCGTGTGCAAGCTCACAGCTATGTTATTAAAACATGAATGGATCTACAATGTATTTTATGTAATACAGTATTCTTATGTAAGTACCACTGTACTTTTACCTAAGTCACTAAGCTTATATTTGTATCAAAGTTTTCAAAGTATTTTCAAAACACAGGCTCTTCCTTTCCTATGCACCACGAAGAATTTGTTTTTAAACACAGTAACACTTACCCCAGATTTGGGATTGCTTCATTGAGTCTTAATTTGCACTGTTTCACTGACAAATAGGGTAGACCTTGCAATGAAATACATGTCAAACCCAGTGTCCAAGCACACTAACAAAACACGCTTTGAAAGCGGATGCTGTTTGCTGTCCTCCTGCATTTATACAATCCCCATGGTCTCCAATACAATGAATAAATTATAAACTAGGTATTCCAATATTTTTGTAGGCATCCCTGAACTGGTCACATTTGGAATGAAATCCCTCATTTACCAGTGCTCAGAAGCACTGCACATGGTTGGAAGCACAAAAGAAGAACACTTCCCCCCAAAGGAAAACACTGAACCTGGACAATACATCATTATCCCATATATTACTGCATTTTCACATAGGAAACAGGAGTCAACATGCTAATGGGATCTTTAACAGTCAAACCCAGGCAAGATTTTGCTCAATGTTTAGTCTGAAAGAGAGCATCTCCATCCTGAATAATATGACAATTCATAACCCTGGATGCAGGAAGTTTTCACCCCTGTTCAGTGATTTAAACACATCGCTAAACTTTGCTACCCATAGAGTTGTATCCACATTAAGTGGATTAAAATCACAGTAATGGCATTTTGCTTCCCTGTGGTTCTTCCCCTGTGATCACTCTCCTGGATGCAGCAAACAGGCTTACATTAAACCTAAAATCAGACAGGAAAAAGAGTTCATTAAGGGAAACACAGCCCAAAAGTACAGAAAGCCTTTACATCTCCCTAGACAGCATCTACACCTGGTTGTGAAAAGCAATGCATTTTAAAGTAGCATAAAGACTTCTCCTTGCGCTCACTGAGATAGACTCTGTCAGAGCATCTCTGCAGAACACAGAGCCCCCATGGCATGGAAAGCAGCCTTTGGCAGCAGACACACCAAAAAACACCAGACCAAAAGCTGCAGGACTGATGCTGAGCCCTGGCCTGTGAAGTGAACCTGACCACTGAACACCCATTCCAGTAACACTGAGGTCTTCTGTTTGTTTTAAAGCTTCCTTCTCTAATCCCTCCATTTTCCTGCTCCCTAGATAGCCAAATGTATGATAACTTGGAGGCTGTTAAAATTCTCTGACAGGTCAAGTGGTATTTTTCTTCATATACATGACTTCTGAATGGAGAAACTGCTTGAAGAAGATTTCCCGTAAGTATTTGATACAATAGTGTCACTTCATCCTCTCCCACCCTAGGCTTGAAAGCCTCTAAAGAAAAGAGCATCCTCTTCCTACCATGGGCTTGGTAGCCAGTGCCAACAGCTACCTGAACGCTAGCGTAACTGTAGGCCTGGATGGGCAAGGGGTTGGAACTGGATGAGCTTGAAGGTCCCTTCCAATCCAAACCATCCAGTAATTCTATGATCATGACTGTACCAGGTTAAACCCCATTTTGTTTACTCTCTCTTCTCCCTCCCAGTGCGAACCCAGACACTAACTTCCACAAAGCCTCCGTGCACCTGAACAAACCTCTCTGCAACACAAACAAAAGCCCCACCGACACTTGCCACATCCTATCCCAACCCTAATAAAGATGTTTATAGTTTTAACCATCAAATAAAGTGCTTAATTCCACCGAGCTTGTCCCCTCCACTCAGTCACTCCACAGCTTCATTTAGCAGGCCAGTGGTAAAAAAAATTCATTAATTTTTATTAACAGGGAGAGCCATTTGTTCCCTGTGACAATATTTGACTTGTCGAAATGATTTTCACCTCTGCCATGAGGTGCGCGCTCCCCACATACATCACCCGATTACTCCAGGAGCGGCCAGAGTTGCAGTCATTAGCCAGTGAATTAACGACAATCCACAGCGCTATTAATCACGCTGACAAAAGCGTTAGCTTGCTGCTGACCCGAGCAGGGCTCTGGGACACGAGCAGGGGAAGGAGAGCACAGCCACAGGGCTGGGGGAGAAAGGCGGCTTTTTGTATTATTCTTTTTCTTTAAGCTGCTGAGGCAGGAAAAAGGGAAAGAGAAAGAGAAATTAGAGAGCAGCAGTGGAGCAAAGTGTGAGAAGGGAGGAAGGTGCAAAAGTGCTGCTGAGAGGAGAAACACAACCCCAGGCTGGTTTGGGTTGGAAGGGAACTTAAAGCCCATCCAGTTCCAACCCCGACCATAGGCAGGGACACCTTCCACTGGAGCAGCTTGCTCCAAGCCCCTGTGTCCAACCTGGCCTTGAGCACTGCCAGGGATGGGGCAGCCACAGCTTCTCTGGGCACCCTCTGCCAGCGCCTCAGCACCCTCACAGGGAACAGCTTCTGCCTGAGAGCTCATCTCAGTCTCCCCTCTGGCAGGTTAAAGCCATTCCCCTTGGCCTGTCCCTGCAGGCCCTTGCCCAAAGCCCCTCTCCAGGTTTCCTGCAGCCCTTTTAGGTACCAAGTCATCTTCTGTACGTAACTAGAAAGAACTTCCATTAAGCACCATGTGTTATTTTCTATTTCATTATCCCCTCCCCTGCTCCTCCTGCAAATGAAGAGGAACACCACCTCTCACAGATCCTGCATCCCTCCCGTAGCTTCCCAGAGAAGGCAGGAATGGCAACCTCCATCAGCAGCACCTTTCGGGAGCCAGGTTTGGAAATGCTCGGAAACACAGTTGGGCTGATCAAAGCTCATTCCAAAGGCCTCTCCTCGAAGACTTCAAGTAACCACATCTCACAGGGAACCGAATGAATCCTCCTTCCCTACTTCCAAAATCACACTCTCCGAGAGCTCCTGGCTTCCAGACCACTGGCCACTTGTGCCTGGAAACCCTTTGAAAGAAGCTGTCAGTGCAACACACGGCGCTTTCTGGCACTCAGCCCCTTCTTTTTGCTTTAATGTGGCTTCTAATTTCAACTTTCTAACACTGCAAAGTATTCAGGGAAGATACGCACCAAACCCAACCACCACAATTCCTTGAGTATTACATTTCTTTCCGATGGCAGAGCCTCTGTGCAATTTGTGACCGTGCTGCAGTCATCAGGAACAATACATGCATTTGACGGTCATTTTTAAAGTGAAAACCAGTGTCAGCAGGAACAGGCAAAGGGGGGGATGTGAGGAAACGCAGCTCCCATCGGCCCGCACGAGGAAGGACTTACGCACGCTCTGCGGTAGTGGAAGAACAGGGCAAAGAATGAATCTTTGCAGTCGTTTTGAATGCTCCGGCTGTATTGTACAAGCAGTGGCAAAGCAGCTGCATTCTTTGAGTCCTGCCCTGTCCCACCACTTCGTAACTCCCACTACAGCAGCTCCAACAGTGAGGCCATTGAGAGTTACGAAGATAATAAAACCATGGGGAGAATTCCAAAAATCTCTTTCGAATGTTTTTACTGATCCTTACTTTTTTTCCTCCATTCATGACCCAATGAGGGATTTAATGGGCAATTTTCAGATGTGCTCAATGGATTCCTCCCTCCCCAGTTGTGAAAACATGGACACCAAAACCACTGCAACAGGGGCTGCTGGGCTACCAACAGCAAGAACCAGAGCAGTCATCAGGATGCTCAGTGTACTGCCACCTCTAATAGACATTATGCCTCCAGTGCACCCCACCACCTACTAATCAATTCTCTGCACTCTCCATTCCCTCAGTCCCAGTTTATCTGTCTCTAACCCCCTTTTTTGGAGAGCTGCTGCTGAACAGGTTGATGCTGTTTCACTCTTACCCTACAGAATCATTTTAGAACCTGTTTCTTGTTACTCCCTTTCACCGGTTTAATTCTCCTTTTGCAGCGAGGAATGTCGTAAGGAAAGCTGGGTTCGGAAATCCATGATTTCCTGTCCGTTAATTCATTTCAGCAAAACAGAAGGCAAGGTGATATTCCTGTTTAATGTTGCAACTCAGGTACAGTAATAACCAGGGGCTCTAAGGGATTCCATCTGCTGCCATTTGCCCTGCGCTACTGACAGCACCAAGCACCCACCTTGTCCCACTTACAACTTCTAGGAATTTCAACATCAAAGCAGGAACAAGAACCGGTCTAGGTGCAAACCACTAACCCTGGTTCTACAGAGACACTTGCATTCACAAAGGTTCCTATGGCCTTATGCACGATACAATCATAAAGTCATTGAACAGTTTGGGTTGGAAGGGCCCTTCAAAGCTCATCCAGTTCAACTCCCTGCAATGAGCAGGGACATCTTCAACTAGACCAGGCTGCTCAGAACCACATCCAGCCTGGCCTTGAGTGTCCCCAGGTATGGAGCATCCACCACCTCTCTAGACAACAATGGTTGGTTGCCTCCCCATTCCACCACCTTCCCAACACACTGGCAACGCAGGCCAGTGACACTCTCCACTATTGATTATGAAGATGCTCACTCAGACTTGAAGCTAAATCTGGAAGAATTGATTCTAAAACTGAACACATTAGTCCTGGAGAGTTCTCTACGCATACATCTACACAGCACATTCCTTCCTCCTCTACTGCTCCGGCTAGAAATACTTTTGTTGGGCCATAGGCCATGGCAAAATGATTCACATTCCAGGCTGCCCAGTAACACCATCAGAAGGCAAGGTCTCCTCTCCTCTGCAGCTTGGGCTTTGCCAGGCCGCAGCACACAAGTCAACTGCAGTCGAAGGAGCGATTTTTCTGCCTTTGAAGGTATTATTAAGAAAAATATTACAAGATAAAGATATTTTTACATTTTGCTTCTGCCTGCCCAGAACAGTCCCACATGCTTTGAAATATTAACTGCGACCAAAAGGAACTCAAAGCTTTCTCTTTAAGAGGAAAAATTCTTACGCTCTCCACCAGGTATCTAAATGGCTGTGAGTTTTCACTGATTATTTTTCAGGGAAAAATGCAGATGCACTCAAAATACATCAAAATCAGCGTTTTCTTTCTGTTTAAAACTAAACGCAGCTACTGTCCACTCATAGCATCATCACCCAGAGCAATAAAACCAAACCCACCTCTTCCCAGATGCTCAAGAAAGCTCCATGCCCTGTAGAGTTTGATAATACATGAATTCATTTCAGTATTTTTATCTTCTCTATACTCCTGTCATTTAAACAGAGGTTGCAGGGCACCAGCCTTCAAACTCCACCTCTGTGCCTAATTTGGTGCTCAGCCTTTCCCTTCCCTGTCCTTTCATATCCATTCCCATTCTATCCCCCTTTCCAGAGGTCATTTTGCATCTCGCCTGTCAATCTGTTTCGTACCTGGCTTTGCGTTCAGCGCTTTTCTTTCCAAGTTACCCATTATTTAACCCTGCAGCCCATCTGCAACACTCCGCATGGAGGTTATTAACAGAAAGTTCTCTTTCTGAAATACTGTTCTAGAAAATTACTCTCCTGAAATCAGTGGCAGGTTCTTTAACTCTGCTTTAATTTGTAGGAGGTTTTTCCCTGAGAAAACAGATGCCTGGCTTCGAAAGAGAGGAAGACCATCTTCGATGTGCCTGGGACAAGGTGGGGAACCAGTGTCCCCAGCTTTACTGCTCCTGTCAGATCCACCAGGAAGATAGAAAGCAAAGTTACTTTAAAAAACCCACCCACACCCAAGCTAAACCAAACCTCCCAAACCTCGTTGGCTATCGAGATGCCAGGTATGATGCATGACTGGCAGCCAGAGCAGCTCAGACGCTGAGCAAGGAGACGAGCTTCTCTCTGGTTGTTCCGCCAGCTCTCAGTCATTCCTGACAGGCCTTCAGTAGAGCTCAGCTCACTGGTTTACTTACAGCCCCTCTGTGCTTCTGTGCCCTGGACCCCACTAAACTGAAAAACTGAGGAGCAAAACCGAGGATGCTCATGTGCGGTAAAATGACAGAAGCTGTGAGAGCACCCTGCTGCTGCCCTGCCAGCAGGAAACCTTTTCCATCCAGACCCTGGATATGACCCTTGCTGTCCCACACTGATCTTTTTTGGTTAATTCTCAAAGCAAAATTAACTTAAAGAGTTCTGTGCACATTAAATGCCTGCAGATTTTTTTCAAGGTTCTCAATGAACTTAAAATAATTGACACCAACTCAATTCACAATGGAAACTTTTTCTAAACCTGGGACATCTCAGCCCTTTCCTGCTTTCCCTTTTTTAAACACAGGCCATTTCAGGTCAGAGCTTATGTTTTCAGCTCTTCTGAAATCAAACCCTATGAAAATATTCAAGTCTGTTTGGACATTTTCAGGATTTTCCATTTTTCTGATCAAAGCTGCTTTCCAAATTCTACCTCCAATATTTTTTTGCCGCCTTTTTTAAATCAATTATTTGGTTAAAACCCAAAACAGCACTATTTAAACCTGGGCAGACGCCCTACACAGACATGCCACTTATCATTCATGTTCTTTTCTGGAATTCTAAGACTCATCCAGGCGTTTATGCCATGATGGGTAAACTGGGCACACGAATCTGAACTCGGGCATCCCCACGTTGTCCACAGCAGCATCGTGTCAAGTTCTGCCCTGCTTTTGTCAACACAGATTCAGAGATCTCAGAAAGGAAAATCTGGTGCTTAATGCTTTTTCCGTACCACTTTCTGGCTGCTTTATATCTTCTTCTGAAATGCATGGTGAATGAAAACATTAAATGTTTCACAGACTTTTTAACTTAGGGTCTTCATCCCCACATATTTTTCATATTACTCATATTCCCCTGCTTGAGTTAAACTCAAACAGGCCTGGAACAACTTCATTAACATAAAACCACATGATAATAGGAAACAGAGCCTTTTAATGGTTTATTTTCTTATTATCTTGTGATATATTTCATCTTCCCCCCCCCCCCCCCCCCCCCTTTTCATAGCGCTACTACATTCTGTTTTCACTCTGCTTGATGGTTCTAACTGAGCCCTGGCTTGGCAGCAGGGAGCAATCACACACAGAACAACAGATTCCATTAAGTCCAGGCACTTCCAAGCTCACAGGCTACAAAACACCATGTCACTACCTTAGTATACACATTAGCCCCAAACTTTTCACGCCCTGAAACATATCCCACTGCCATACACCAGTTGCAGTGTTGCTGCTGTGTAATCACCAAATGAAGTCAGTGAAAACTTCCTCTGTGGCTCACTGCTCTGGATGCTGGGAACGCTGCTGAAGCTGATTTGGGTTCAATCAAACTGTCCAGGCTGGTACCATAAAGGCTCCAGTAAAAGGTATTACAAGGCTTCTCTTTGGTTTTAACTTCATGTATAAGCCTACATGGGAGCTGCTATATATATATATAGGCAGTGTTCAAGGCCAGGTTGGACACAGGGGCTTGGAGCAAGCTGCTCTAGCGGAAGGTGTCCCTGCCCGTGGCAGGGGGGTGCAGCTGGAAGAGCTTTAAGGTCCCTTCCAACCCACACCATTGTATGTATGACCCTGGCATTACCCAAATGATCCCCCAACAGTGCCACACACCAGTTTTGCAATACCCCATAGGCTCAGGCGGTCGGGGCCTGTGACAAGGGAACCTCTTTTGCAATCACATTTTCTTTTCTCCCAAGACCGTAATTTCAAAATCCTGGAGTTGCAACATCTTTGATGAAGGTTAAAGGAGTCTGAGCTCCATGAGAAGCTGTGTCTGCCTCAGGATGGCTCTGCGACTTATTCCAGTCCTTCTTGCTTTAATATTGACTGTAGAAAAATCTCTGCAGGATCTCTGCTTTAAAGTATGTGCTTGTATTTTCTCACCTTTTAAAAAAGGCCTGAGAAGGCTCCACAACAGCTTAAATGCTCAAGAATTGCTACAACTTCCGTACTATTTTGTACGCGGTAACAGAAACCCTAATTAATCAACACACACCGGGTAAGTGTATTAGGTCTGACTATAAAGTACACTAACTTAGTATTCATTGACTATATTTAATCTGTTGCTCGAGAGGCTCAGTAGCAGCCTGAGAGTCGTCTCTAAAAAGGAATGGCAATTCCTAGGATTCCCATTCTATCATAGCTCAAAGTAGGTGCTCTGAATAAACGGGAGATGGAAATCAGTGAGATATATTAGCACCAGGATATATTTTTCATTTCCCTCTGTCTCTGCTTCCAAAAGAATATTGGTGATGAATTTGCAAATGGCTCTGGATTATGACAGAGTTTTTTACCCTTCATTATTTATCCCCCCCACTGAACACCTCTATTAGAGATTACAGTGACAAATGCATGAATAAAAGGCAAAGACAATATTTGAGCACTGCGGTGTAAATCTCCTTTTACGCATTATTAATTTAAAGAAATCCATTACGCCGTACAGCTCTGAGGGGAAGACAAGGTTACATGAGACCTGTGATAGGCAGCTGGGGGTCAGGCACAGACAGAGCCCCACTGCCATCACCCGGGATGCTCAGTCTCCCTCCTGGGAAATCTGCCTTCCTTTCGCGTTCTTCTCCCTCTCCATTTCTTTCTTTGCTTTTATTTAACACAGGCAAGAGGTGGCTGATGGCCTGGATGAGCTCTGCCTATCTCAGAGTGGATGGAGCATGGGCAGGAAGATGACCACTGTGCCTCCAACGTGGCTTATTCTCCATTTCCCACAGGAGGGCATGGCAGGAACCACGTACCAAGGACAAGAGAAGAATAAGCACCACTTTGCCAACCCAGCACGTCTGACCCTTAGCTAGAACTGCAGAGAAGTGTGCGTGTGATGAGAGAGAAGGAAGGAGAAACGAGCACTGGCTGAAGGAGGTTTTTCCTGTTGTGGACCCTTAATTCACCATGACCTGGACCAGGGCCCAAACTTGTATTGCACAGGCCACCCACAAGCTTGAGGTAGCAAAGCTGGTGATACTGCACTATCCAGGCTCCCTTTCTGTGAAGCCTTTGGAACAAACCAACCAAATTACTCCTCCTCCCCTCTTTCCTTTTTTTTTTTACCCCCCAAAATAAGGCTTAAATCTTAGGCAATATCCTATATCAAAGAGCTGAACAAGGCTTTGCAAAGAATATCCCTCTCCGCCCCTTCAAGGAGCCAGAAGGGGAGGAAACGCTGCTCCTATCGAGAGGAAGGAAATAGGAAAACAGATGGAAAGTACTCAGAATTGGAACAAGTGCTTTTTAAACAATGCAACAGGTCCCTTTTACTCCAAAATAACAGAACCCTTCTGTGGAAATCTACATACAATCGTGCCATCGACAACAAAGATAACAGGGAAATAATTCTGTGAACCTGAACCGAGAGTACTTTTTGTGAGAGATGCTAATCTCCGGCACAATCTCCGTATAGCTCCCATCATGCAAACTAAGCCTTTGATTTCACTTCATTTCTGTAGTTAGTTTAAATCTTGCAACAAAAGACCCAGGACTACAATGCCCTTCGCTTACACCTACCAAGTGCTTAAAAATACCCACGGCTTGCAGGGGTCTGTCACCAGCTTGTTTCTTATGCTGCAATGGACTGTATCTGAGTTTATCTACACAACAAATCCAGTCTTGTTCAGTACTTTTTCACTGACAGTCTTCTAAGAGATGTTATGTTCCTCTGATTAAACTCAGTTCTACACTTACGAAACACAAGGTCACAAAGCATCACTGGGATGCTCTCTCTGTGTGCTTTAAGGAAGGCATGAGCCCCTCCAGAGACAAAGGATGGGCAGTGCTGGAACAAACACAACTGGAATGTCTAAACTGACAGCCTTCAGCTCTCTCCTGCATGGCTACAGGTACTTGAGACCCTGTGTTTGAAAATGGAGGCTTTAAGCATACAGCCATTTAAGCATTACAACAATATACATTAAGTGCCTACTCCTGCTCCCATTGACAAACACATTAATCTCCCAGTTTTAAAAGGATTAGCATCACACTCATAATGGAAAGGTTCTCACACTTCAGGCCTTTGTCCTGCGGAAGAGGAACAGCATCTGTTCCACACGTTGTCACCTGAGCCCCGCTTCTGTTTCTCTACCTGGTGCTTCTTACAAGGGGTCAGAGTGTTCTGCTGAGGTTCTACATCAGAAATCCAGGCTTTCTAATGCCCGCAGTACAAAGGACCAAAGAAGGACCCACGCACTTGGTGCAGAGCAGCCCCCAGAACAGTGGGAATTTTGTTCTGAAAGGTCAGATAAGGTTTGCATGGTAATTTGTGAAATTCTTTGATTTCATGCACAAGACATACTCGCTATACCCCATCTGAGCACACAATAGTTCTGCTTCTGCTCCTGATGACACAGCTCCGGGTCAGAAGAATCCAAATACACACAAAGGAGGAGGAAGAACATCAAATGCTAAGCTTCTCGACTGGTGAGGGCTCAATTCTGACTTACCTCCTTGTTCACTCAGCAGCGTTGGTAACTTCTGCCACTCAGGAACATTTAAAGAGTTTTGGGGGAAATAGTTAAATTGGATTTTGTTTTAGCTCATCCATTATGAAGTACAACAAATTCTCTTCACAGCTGAAAGGATACTGGGAAATCAATGCTTCTCAGACACACTGTTTTAAGCTTCCAATACTGAGTTTGGGTGTCCCAGCGTCTGCTACTGCACTGTAAACATCAAAAGGGAAATGGCTGTGGAGAACGGTACTTGCAGCTTTCGGAAAAATTGGGTTCTTTAAGATGCTCACTATTGGTAACTTAAGCTCACTAGTTCTCTTTCAAAATGTAGACTATGGCTCATTGATTTCTTTCCTTCTGAACTGAGGATCTCAGTCAAGGGGGTTGAAAATAAGATACTTAATAGTAATTTTAAACCCTTAATTTGTTTGCCCTCCCCCATGCTCCCTACACCTTCACAATAAATCCTTTGAAAAACTGGAAAAGCTTTAGTAAAAAGACTGATGGGGAACGTTAAAAAATATCATGCAAGCAACATGGAGTTATCTCTGTTATTTTAGGCAAAACATATTTCCTGCTTTGTTTCCCTTCAGACTTACTTAAAGCCTGCTGTAGAGCTCAGCCTTCAGACTACTCTGTCAGTGGGGAGACAGGTCACCGACGTTGGGGTTTTACCAGGGCACAGACCTCCCTCTATAGAGGCACCTCCACCTGCACAAAGCCCTGGTGTCAGCGCCCGCAGCGCAGGCTGCGGCTCAGGCTGGGGCAGCAGGTCTGTGTGGGAAGAGCTGAACCTGGTTCAGTCAGCAGCACACAAACCAGCTGCACGTTCCATCCCCGGGGTAAGGCCACAGCACTGCTGGAGCAGCTCTGCTCTGGAGCCCAGCGGGGTCAGCCTGGAGAAGGCTCCTTAAGGGGAGACCTTAGAGCAGCTCCAGTGCCTAAAGAGGCTGCAGGAAACCTGGAGAGGGGCTTCGGACAAGGGCCTGTAGGGATAGGACAAGGGGAATGGCTTTAACCTGCCAGAGGGGAGACTGAGATGAGCTCTCAGGCAGAAGCTCTTCCCTGGGAGGGTGCTGAGGCGCTGGCACAGGGTGCCCAGAGAAGCTGTGGCTGCCCCATCCCTGGCAGTGTTCAAGGCCAGGTTGGACACAGGGGCTTGGAGCAAGCTGCTCTAGTGGAAGGTGTTCCTGCCTGTGGCAGGGGGTTGGAGCTGGAGGAGCTTTAAGGTCCCTTCCAACCCAGCCCAGTCTGGGATTCTAAGCAACCAGATGATTTCAGTATTTCTGGGACAGGGGATACTTGCATAAAGACTTTAAATCACTCATATTTTATAAAGTTCAACACTGAAAGCCCACAGTGTCACCCTCCCCATCACCAATACCTCAAAAACCACTACGGGAACTACCACAATATACAAAAAATCATGTAAAAATCACAGAAACACTTCCATAACCCCTCACTGGAGTCAATGAAAAGGGTCATTATTGCACCTCAGTGATCCTGTCCTACTGAAAAGAAATTAGTCTGTTTAATAACAGTGCATAATGAAGACTGCAGAATGAAGCAGTGGATAATTTGTCAGTGATTAGAAGGTCAATGGGTCAACTTATGAACAACTGAGTTGCTTTACCTGAGGGGAGCCGCTTCTGTAACAGAAGAAAGCCCCTGCTTTGTCCACTTATCTCCCCACTGGTGCACTACCAAAATAAAGCTCTAACTTATCAGTCACGAGGGAGGCTCAGGCAGGTAACTCCAGTGTCCACCAGCAGAGCCTGGAATGCTCGCCGCTGGCTGGGAATGCCTTTAAAAAACAAGACTTATTTTTCCAAATGCAAGTAATTTCCCTTTTCGTGAACTGCACTTTCATCACACACTTCCCAGGGATTACATCACTGCTGCAGGAGTGGGTTTTTAGCACAGTCATCTCACATGGGAAAGTCGGTCCAAACAACAAAGATTCTGCTGGATTTGGTTTGTCATCTCTACACCACTCACTTCTGATCCCACCCTGGGTTATTTCAAGATCTATTACGTACAATGCCACAACGCTTTCATTGCTGAATGATCCACTGCAAAAAATGCTTCTTGAGAAACCTATAAAGGTGAATTATGATAAATTCCGTATTTTTCTGCAAACATTTGCAATATCACAGCCACAAGAGGAAGAGCCACATTCAGCTCACTGGGCACTGGTAGCAGTGAAAATTCAGAGCCAGAACTGCAGGCTCATTAGATTTTCCAGGTATCCTGCACCTATTTGCACCTGCATGTTAGAGACCAGGTTTTGTCCTCAGATGCCTGCACCTAGCCCCAGGTCAAACTCCAGCCTGTGCATAGTAATGTCATGTACGCAGCTTTCAGCTGAGATTCAGACCATCCTGCGGTAGATGCCACAAAGGCAAAAACAACGCAAGAGCTGTGCTCAGACAACTTCAGCCCTGAACAAACAGAAAAACACAGACCTTTTATCCCAGTGGTAGAGATGAGGAACTAAACCCTCGAGATATGAGGTGATCTGGCCAAGGTGACAAAGCCAGGGCTAGGAAACCATCTTTGCTTTTACTAAAGCCCGTCTTAAAGCCTTTGCCGCAAAATCATCTTTGCTTTTCACTGCTGGGGCTCACACTGGGCTACACAAACCGCTGGATCCTACTGCCAGGAATGTCCATGGTGGGCTCTCAGGTTGCCTTCAGCACAGGCACAACCCAGTCCTTGTCCTGATCCCTGTAGCACTCCCAACACAGGAGGAAGGAGCCCACAAAGGGCAGAGCACGTTCCCTGGCAGCATCCCATCCCAATGGCGAGTTCAACAGAAGTTCCCTTCTCTCAGCACTGAGCTTTCAAGTTCCTTAAGGATCATGGGTATCACCTTGGCAAAGGTTTGCGCTAACAATGTGTTTAAGTGTGTGGCATAGTGTGACCTGATATCCCCATGTTCCTTTTGAAAACCTTATTCACAAGCAGACAACAAAGACCATCTCTGATCTTTGGAAAGGCTGAAAGCTCGCTCTGAACCTACATAAATGCAAATTCTTATTATTTTCATGTCAAATAATAAAAAATAGATTACTCCATTTCTAACCAAGATTAAAGAAGGATAAAAACATCAGCAGCGATTTGCAGTGCATAAACACACACAGAACCAGGTAAAGCATCTCTGTTTCGTAAGATCAGGTTCCCTCCAGAGTCAAGGGAGAGAAAAGCTCACTGAACTTGAATTGATAATAATGTTGTGACTTGAGCTCCAAGGAATTCCCTCCCCACCCCCACCCTTTTTTTCCCCCCTCTTTTTTGCTTAAAATAATTAAGTTGGATGAGGCAAGATACCTGATCAGTTCGCTTTTCCATTCCTCCATTTCCAACGAAACAAAATCCAGCACCAACTTTGTGCAACAGATTCTGTTCTACGCCAGTGGGTCAGTGGCCAACTTAACCATAACAAATAATAGTCTAGGCTTTCAAAGTTTCAGCCTTCTTTATTTAAGGGGAAAAAAAGGGCTCCGAGTGCTAGAAGACAGTTTGGATTTCCTCTGCCTTTTTACACTGCCAAGTCCCCAGCACATGTTCCCTCTGGCTGGCTCACGCATCTCCCGGGTGAACACGTGCAAACCACAGCTTCACAGTCCCACTGCAGCAGCGTCGGGGACAGGAACCGCAGGCAGATCTGCTCTGAAAGAACATCATTCTCCAACAGCACTGAATCCAGGTACCAGCCACATCCCCTTCTTGGCTTTGCTTTTTGCATTCTGCAACTTCAATGGCTCTGGCGGCCGAGGAGTTAAAATATTTCAGATCTGAGTTAAGGAACAGTAAAAGTTTTAGTCCAGAGACACTTTTTCCTCCTTTCCAATGGTGATTGGCTTTCCCGGCACCTCTTTTGTTTTGAGAATTTTGGAGTATGCAGACTTGTGTAATGCAGAGATTGCTTCCAATTTAATTTAGTTGTTTTGTCTTTTATCATAATGGAAACAAGCACAGGATCCTTCTCAGGCATTTTGCCATGTAAAAGGATGCAGACTTTGCTCATGTGGTTCCTCAGAATGATGGGGGGAGGGAGAGCTGGGGGAGCAGGATTAAATAAATGCGGGTCATACAGAACTTCTGCACAGCGAGCAACACCCAAAAAGCTACTCTTGGACTCTATGAATTAACATTTGCCTAAGCATTACACATAATCTGCTGGATGTCAACCCCCAGTAACGCAGAAGAGCCCTCGCTAGGGCTGCCAGAGGGGAGACTGGGATAAGCTCTTAGGCAGAAGCTCTTCCCTGGGAGGGTACTGAGGCGCTGGCACAGGGTGCCCAGAGAAGCTGTGGCTGCCCCATCCCGGGCAGTGTTCAAGGCCAGGTTGGACACAGGGGCTTGGAGCAAGCTGCTCTGGTGGAAGGTGTCCCTGCCCGTGGCAGCGGTTGGAGCTGGAGGAGCTTTAAGGTCCCTTGAATCCATCCAGTCCGGAATTCTGTAATTTCCAAGAGAAGAGCAACCCGACAAGCAGGTATTCTACTTTTTGGATCCGAAAGCCACTGTGGATTCAAGTGGGGAGCGATTACATTCATTCCACACTCAGCCGCTCTCTACACTAACAGATTGTGTTTTCTCTGAACATGTTTGATTTCTGACGCATCTGCTAAACGCTTGGAGTACTCACACTCTGTTCACTGGTCTCCTAAACAGCTCACGTTAGCTTTTTGCTGCCAAGGCTTCCTCCTGCAAGTCAGTGGTAAAGGTGCTTCCAAACGGACCTGCGGACATGGACCTGCAGATATTCCCTGTGGGAACTGGAGGTCGGTCACTGCAGACGCTGCCACCCAATAGTGTTGCAGCCGGACAGCCACCCTTTCCAAACAAGAGCATAACAAACAAGGACTGTTGTCTTTCCACAGTCCAAATATTTGAACTAATCATCATTCAGAAGAAATATGTGAGGCTTTGGGGATTTCTGAACATTTTTCCAAATTCCTGGCATTCAGCCAAGCACTTAACAGACTATTATGCTACAAAGCACAAATCAAAGTACAGGTGCAGAGAACACAATCATTTTGGGTTTTCATTCCAGGTACACTCCAATCCCAACACCCCCACAATCTTCCAGTGTCCAGGATAGATGGAGGTGACAAATCCCTACGGAATGGCATGTTGAGACATTAGGGCACCTCATTTAGGTGTCAAAGGTATTTCAGCCTGGGAAAAGAGATTTGGACTTCATCAAATTCCCAGAATACAACGAGCCATCCTTCTACTTAGCACAGAAAAAGTTCCAAGCACTATCACACTGAAGGGATGAAAGGATGAAGCCAACGCTGAGCAGCAGAAGATGTATGACCGCTTGTGATTTGTAAGCCTGCTTCTAGTCTTACACACACTAGGCAAATTCATGATTTCTGGCACCAACTGCAAGGGATTATAAACCCAACAAGAAGGTTTTATCCTGCTGGACAAAGTGTGTGTCAGGACCAAACCTCCTAACCCCATTCTTCACACACGAATAAAGATCTCTTAGTCAATATTACTGGGGTGATTTCCACTGTAGTGCTTTGTCTTGCCTTTAGTGCTCTACATTTTACAGTAAACTAACTGATATTTCTCTTGGAACAGATGAATTGGTGCAGGGGCTGTAGGACCTGCAACATCCTTCCCAGCTCGTGGAAGGAATGCAACTGAACTGTTAACAGCAGCAATGCTCAGGGAAGACCAGGCAGACCAGGCCACTATCTGGGCATTCTGTAGTGACCACAGGACACCGGGGACGTTACATTCAATTTGCAGCCATGTGAACATTCACTCCTGAGTATTGGGTGTAGAATGAATCGGCGCTCCCTGGATTAACAAGCCTTATGGATGGAAACCTGCTTCAGAGATGAGGTCAGCAGCAGAAGAGGAAGCTCTGCCCTCTTGCTGGATCCTTGGAGGCACTGCCTAATCAGAAAAGCACACACCCCCAGCAAGGCCTGAGAACTGCCCAAAGATGTTCCAAGTAAGAACTGGGATACATCTGCAAAACTCCAGACACAGGCGCCGCTTGCTGCACAGAAAGCAACATCCTCTTGATGGGCATCTTGAAAAAGGCCACATTTCAAGAGACTAACAAAGAACAGCTTAATTTTAAAAGCCATTGAAATTGTCACAAATCCTCATTTATTGCTCAATCTGACAACAGACTTTTGAAGCACACATACCAAACAAGGCTTTCAATACAATCACCTTTGTATCTGCACAAACCCACGACAGACACAGCTGTGCATCAGCCTGTGTAACAGAGCAGCTACGTGATTCTACCTTTGTGGATAAGATGGGTTATCCATGCACTACAATCGTTATTTCCACAATATGCCAACGCCCCAGCACTTGAGAACATGCAACACAAGCTCAGCACATTCTGAAACTGAAACTTTTCAGAAGCTGCTTCCTAATACATTGTGTGAACTGTGTGGTGTGTTAATCCCTGATAAACAGAGAAAGCAGATTACACGGCATCATACCACGCAATTATGCTGAATTGCAACATGCTACAAACATGGCCTGAGATGCTCAATTCTCAGTGCATCAGATAAACTCAGCTCCTGCTTGCTCCTTTGGCTAACGCGTTATCCCAAGTGCTCAGTGACTCGCTGGAAACACGCAGAGCACCAAGCTCCTGATTACACTGTTCAACTCTCCTCTAAACACTATCCAGCAAGACAAAACACGCACCCCAGAAGGGCAAGAGTGCTTCTGCTACAGGGGTAGAGAGACAAGAAGAAGAAAGCCATACACACAACACAACCCAAACAAAGCCAAACCCTTCTTAGGCATTTGTCCACCTGCTTGGGCTGCACAGGACTGTGGCAAAGCAAACAAAAGCTCCCTGCTATCAGCAGATAGCACAGTTCATGGTTAACTTCAAGTAGCACAGAACACACCTCTTCAGAAATAGCAGCAGCTCAGGCAACTGCAGAGAGAAAGGAAACCCACATAACACACCCACAACCTTAGGAAGGGTGGACGGCCCTGGCTTCCAAATCAAACCCCAGTGTAAACCAGATCACTGCTCTATACTTACAAGTCAACACAACAACAGGGAAGACGTGAAACATTCCCTAATCGCCACAAAGTGGAATGCTTCATGTAGCTCACACCTTCACTGCACTGAGCCCCAAAGCCCCCGAAGATGGCTTTCTGGGCCAGCAGCCTTCACTCCAACCAGCCTATGAGTCTCTGAGGTGGTGATTTTCTCTAAGTGTTTGCAGTTGTTGTACCCAGCACAACATTGATGGGTGGGCCCTCCAAAGGGGGCTCAACCACAGCGAGCAGGCACTACAGCAGCTGCACTGCTCCACAGGAGTAGAAGGGCATGGTGATGTTACTCCTGCTACTGTTACATCTTTCACACTTGAAATGTGAATTAAGTCACAAAAACGCTATCTGAATGAAGATGAACCGCCCGTTCTGAAAGGTAAATGTCCCTGCCAGGCTCTCTCCCCCTAAAACACCTATTACCATTAGACGCAAGATGCAGATCAGCTGAACCACAGGGCTAACATTGATTCCCAAGCACCAGCACCAATTTGTCAGGTGGATTAACTGAGGACATCATTGCCACTCTTACAGGGAGTTGGAGCACAAGCACCTCTAAAACACTGCACCACCTGAGTAAGTGCCTAAGAAGTGGAACCTGGTGTCCCAAGCCAGAGAAGCAAAACAAAAACCCCGAGTCCAAACCACAGGGTTGCACCAAGAGCGTTAAGTTTACTGAACACGTTTCTAGGAATGAGATCCCTAAATCTGTGAACTGAACACTGCAAATGAGAAAGCTCTGGGTAAAATGACAGGGCAGCAAGGAATCCAAAGCACACCATGAGACATCCTCCTGCAGTTTAGCTCCCAATTTGTACAGGTTGAGAAGGTTGAAGGTCATGGGCTGTTCGCCTGAAATGATTCCTCTGCTTCAGACAGGTGTCTCCAGACTGCATTTGGCAGCAGTGACAATCACAGCAAAGACAGCATTTATAAACACAAGAGACATTAGAGCATGTTAGTAACAGTGATACACAGGTATTAATAATTTCTCCATAGGATATTAATGCTGTGGGTTTGACCCTTTGCTGTGGAACATCCGCATTGACAAAATCTCCGCACACACAAACCTTTTTTTCAAGCCATCCTTAGTTTTAAATGGAAGACTATAAAATACCTTTATTAAAGTTTGGTTTGAGATTAGCAAGAGGGCAATAGCACTGTGCCTCTCAATCTAGCGCACACATTTCCCCCCTCATGATAAAGTAAGGGAAAGCAATGTGATGGCTCTTTCCACCTTCCTGATTTATAACTGTCTATGACTATAGGTCAAATGAATGAAAAGCACCTGGGGAGCAGGCAGCAGGAGCAGGTCCTCAGCCTGATAGAACCCTGGAGTGCAGGGGAGATAGCTCGTGCGACTGCTCAGACAAATCAGGTAATTAAATGGAAACAGGCGAGATAAATTGCACTTTCTTAATTGGGTTATCAAGAAACAATAGTGACTATGAATGACCTCACTGTCTGTGTAGTCTAACACTTCTCTCTGTAGGAACTAGGAGGGAGTTACTCGTCTAGGCTGGGGTTATTGTTGGCCTAGAAAATGAATGCTTAAGAACAACTTACTTTTTTTTCCCTCTTCTCACCAGAAGCCATTACAGATACAAATCTAGGTCTGCTGATTTGGGGGTGGGAGTGTGCATGGGATGCAAAGGAAAGAAGGACTGCATTAAAAATGAATAGCTCTCTCGCCAAAGTTAACGGATGTGCAGCAGATCATGGGTGCTAAAGCCTGGGCTTGCTCACACCCACAGGACTGTCATCACTTGGACGGGCCAAACTAAATGGTGTGTGCTCTGCGTGTATGCTGGAGAGAAACAAAACATGGCAGCACGTCCGAGATGCTGCAGAGAACACAGGGGTCAGAAGGCAAGAGACTGGGAATTGGTCACCTCTTCAGCAAAAAGTGCGTTATACATCCACTTCTTACCGCTTTGCCCCAGAACTGGGTCTAAACTGTCTGAGTTCAGTATTTCACTGTTTAATAACATCAGGATCTTGATCTTATCTATGGAGCTATCACTCCATCATGCTCAGATCCTGCTGGGAAAAAAAAATCCTAACCAGAAGTGCTTTGGAGAAAACCACACCAAACAACTGCCATGCCCCCTGTGCATAGCACAGAATGACCAAGCACAGGGGTGGAAAACCAAACATGCACTTTCAAAGAATATTTGAAAGAAAGAACAAGCATATGGCTTATGTTTAGAAACCTCTCTTGACTCAACAACCCCGAGGCTAGAGGCTGTGTTGAAGCCCAAGCTTAACTTGGTCTTGGTTGCCTGTCTGCTGTTTGTTAGAACAGCCCCTTTACCCTTCCATTGAGTTAATGAATATTATGATCTTGCTTGTGCTCAATTATTAACATCCCCAAATTGATTCTAATTCCACACACACTTCCATTTACTTCTGTTCCCTATTTACAATGCAGAAAGTAGCTGTACCCAACAAACTAATAGTAAAAACACATTACAGGATGTTTGCAGCTTGTTAGCTTAAATTTTTAGCACTTCCTCAAAGACAGTGCTACCTAAAGCTACTTTTATGACATTCTCTATCCTTATTTTTATTCAAAATGACAGGAAACCAAAAACAACAAGTGTAGACTTCTATTTAAGCCTCCCAGAGATCTAATGAAAAACATAACTAGGGGCTGTATCCAAGAACATGTTTAAGATTCTCTGTCTAGGCAAAGGCTACCACCATTCTCCAGCACGAGACACTGGTGAGTTTGGGTATTTTGAGACCCAAACACTAATTGGAAGAAAAAGAAAGGCAGACTCTTCCATTTCTTCTGCACCTTTTATTCAAAGGTCTCAAGCACTTGGGCAAATGTCTATCACCTCACTGAGGCAGTATTGACATGCTCTTTGTTAGCAATACGCAACCTAAGGCACACAGAACTCAGGTCCAAGAAAGCATCCTACGCAGTGGATGCTTGGGGGGAAAATGGACATGAACAAAAAGGCCCTAAACTGGTTGACCAGTTCCAGGCAGTCACACGCTGCTTTGTGAGTGGCTCTGCTCGCACCCCTGGTCCCTGCCCATTAAATTTTAACAGCCTGGCTGAAAACTGAACGCCTTCAGGAGGAAAAGATGGCAAGGGTCTCCACCTTGAGAAATGTACTCCGTCAGGTACCAGGTGCCTTGAACCCCTCCGATCCTGCCCAGATCTCCTGCAGTGCACAGGCGAGGGCAGAACATCCCTGATGGGTTTCTCTTGCTCCCACAGGCAGAGCAACCTCCCCCCTTTTTTGCTTTCCAAGAAATTCTTACATGAAAATCGTTCTCTTCACTTTGATAATCAATGGATTCTTCTGTGTCTGTGGATGGATTCTACCCTCACACAGGGGGGAAAAAAAGGGAGACTGAAAAGAGCTGTATTAAATTAAACATCTCTATAGGGTGAGGTTTAACAAGCCTGACTTCAGCATGGCGAAGTCTTCTCATTTTATCTTGCTAAGATCAGGCATCCAAATAAACCTTTAATTATTTACAACTCTGGATTTCCGGTGAATGACCATGTCTCTGGATTCAAGCTAATAATTCCAGCCAGTTTCAGCTGAAGTCAGGTCGCTTTTCTCAAACTTCTTTTAAGAAATGAATGAAATAATTCCCCAGCTGCTGCCAGGGAACTAAAATCTGCTTCTGAATTCACTCCCTCAGCTCTTCTAAAAGGAAGGAAGCCATGAACGTTACCTCAAAAGCAGCATCGGTGATGGATAATTTGCCTCTATGTATTAGATCGATGTGTACCGGTTCAACATAAAAACACCAGTTACCATCGGGGAGATTTACATGAACCTTCTGCAGTCCCGCTTTCCAGGCAAGCAGGGGAGAGTTATTTTTTCTCCAGAATTTGTCTTCTGAATGGCTATTCACTGGGTTCGCTATTCACTCTACTTTGCAATGAACTCTGCACTTCCCTACTTTTCTCCCAGGAAGTCACAATCGAAGACAAAAGCCTGCAAATGATAGACAAGGGCAGAGGCCATGTCCAACTTTGATATCTTGTTGATAACGTATTGTACAATTAGATCAATTTGACAATTTCCATTATGGCTGATAAAATATTTATTGAGCCTTGGAGATGATGTCTGATCCCTGTGCCATTTGTTTTACTAATGGGGGAGATATTTACCAAATCAGTAAAAAGCATTCAAATTTCAGATCCTCATAGCCTCCCCAACATTAGATTTGCAAATTACTGGCTGAAGCCATAAATTACAGCACAGCACAGCCAGACTGATGCCAAGCTGACAAGGTAGGTAGATGGCTTGCGATGACATTGTTTCATAGAAGCATTAATCATAGCAGGAAAGAAAATACTCTCAAATTGGTCCATAAGTCTAAATATTAAGGAATGAGAAGCAGGTTGCCGGGAGATAGCTTTAGCTGCAGCTGGAAAATTAGGAAATGAAAAACCCTTTCTATTATTTAACAAATCATCTTAATAATGTTTTACACTGTAGTGCCAGCAAGCAAACGAAATTCCTATTCTCTTCCATTTGCTCTTTATCCTCATTGCTCTTTAATAGGAACATTAATAACCTGAGGATTGGCGCAGATGCAGCCCAAGTGGCATTTTTCTCCTGCCATAGGTTAACTAAAAAAAGCAGAAACACTGAAAGAAAATAAAATCTTAATTCCCGTGTTTAAATGTTTGCGCTGTCAGCAACATGAACATGAAGGCGCTGTAGCTCCTCTGCTACTGTTGTGCTCAAGGTCAAGCGCACAGTTACTCATGTGCAGGCCAAACTTATTCAAATCCCACAAATCAGATAAAGTGCAGAATCCAGCTTACCATGGAACTGAGACAGAGGTCTGTAATCTGAGGAAAAAATATACATGTATCATTGTTGATTAAGTACAAGCCCTGCTGATTAATTTAGAGAAAAACACCACCTTACAGGGATGATTATACAATGAACAGCTTAAAATGCCTCCCCGCTAATAGCATTGTCAAAACCCAGAACCTTACAGTACATTGGCCAAGGGAGATTCATAGCATGCCAGGACTAAAGTAAGTTGAAGGTGACATATTTGTCTAGCAGACATAATTAAAGGTATAATATTGGTGCTAAAGGTCAGAGTTGTAGAGTCCTAAGGCAAAAGCAGTTTGAAAGAAAAAGCTCTGAAATAAGGGAATGAAGAATGATGCTGGTCAAGAGTCTGACACCTCTCTAACTAAACGTGCACAGGTTTGTCTCAGCAGGACGGATGCTCACATCTTCCTACCTCGTACCAGCAAACCAGCAGGTCACGCAGGGTTCACAAGTCCCGAGCACTAAAGCGCTGTGCCTCGGTAGTTCCCATTGGAACATGCTGATGATTTCCAACAGAACTCGACACCCGCTGCACATCCCAGTCTGCAGAAAGCGTCAGCTATTGTTCAGTGCTGAAATGGAATTTGGGCATCACAACACATCACAACCCCAAGCTTCTAGACACCCTAATGGTATCAGGCATCTACTCTCCCTTTAGAAATTGATGGGAAAGCTGGATGAGGATTCATAAAGGACCATGATACTGAGCAGGAAGCATGTATAGAGTTAGTAAAAAATGCTAAAGAATGGGTCTGACTTAAGCTTTGTCTCTGTCAAGAGCTTAAGCATGATCTCTGTCATCAGGATTTGTGGGTTCCATCAAAACGAGCAGCAGAAGATGACCGTAATGGTCTTCTGTTGAAAAACTCCTCCTCCTGTTCCCAAGGGAAGACGTCATTTCCTTCTTTCACTGGGGAAAAATGCCTTAATCACTCGGGCCTGCACACTGTCAGCCCGCCCCCGGCAGAAAGGGACCCCACAAGAAAACGTCCCCATCAGCTCCACTACTGCCTAAGGGTTTACAGACACTCTCCCCATCAACTGCCCGTGCAAGTAACGTCGTAACTGCACCTTCTCAGAACATTTTCTGAACTCTAAAGAACCCTTATTCAGTATTGTCAAAAGGAACAAGCAGAGGTGTCCCAGGTCTCAGGCGAGTACCTGGTAGGGTTATTGGATAGAAGAGTTACGAGCAGCATATCTCAAAATAGAGTTAACGTTTGTTACAATGAACATTCTGAGGATGCACATCACCAGCCACACACCTGAAACACTGAGCTGGATGATACTTCTTAACCTCCACACTTGATACAAGTTCCCACTTCTCCTACATGAGAATTCAAACTGCTGCATTTTAGCATTTGACAAGTGATGACATGAGGTGAAGGGGGAGAAAATTCACCTCCATGCTCTTAGGAAAGCCCTTGTTACCCTTGTAGATAGAAATAGTTTGGTATGTGTAAAACAAGAAGCATTGGAACCCTCACTCAGGATGCTCTGGGGTTCAGAAAAAGGTTGAACCCTTTATTGCTATCAACATCTTAAAATCTCACACAACTTTCCAAAGGCACCTTTATGCTCATGTGGTCCCTTACACATTTTGCCAGACCACCACAGATTTGAAAGCTATAAAACCCTCTTCACTCCCTGACACCCTCGCTTAGCAATCCACAATGGCCAAGGGAGAAGGTTACTACACCTTTAAGAGTGAAATCTCAAAGCAGCGCTGTCTGTTTTGTTTGAGATAGCAAAGTTATTGTCCTTTGTGCTGTCTGGCAAGCCCTTATGTCCCTTGGATTTATCTCACACACATGATGCAGCTTTGTGGAGGGGATCGGGAGAGACTTTGCATTCCTCTGGTAGGATGATATGAGTTTGTATCTAAATCTGTTCCATATGACCCACCTCACATGGTTAGTGTCTCGCCGATTCACTTGTAAAGGTCAAGAAGTATTTCAGCTGAGGCTTCAAAGTCAAAGGGTTTGCTAATAAAAAAAATCCTCCTGATATAACCAGGACTTCATAAAGACACTGAGAACACTCCTTATTCTATTGTACACTTATTTAAGGACCACCAGAGACAGAGGTGCAAGGGTGAGGCTTTATGTGTGGGACTGCAAGTGCGGTGTTCAGGGTCTCACAACCTTTCCACCTTTGATATCTGAGCCTTAAAACAATCTGGGATAACTAAAATCCTTCCAAGCCCAACAAAATCTGCTAAGTCAAGAGAAGAGGGTTGGAGGTAGATAATCACATTGCTAATAAACTACCAAAAAGGCAGATGAAGCTGCTTTGTTTTGCTGTGCTCCACATGCTTTAGAGAGACTAAAATACCTACACACAACTAAGACGAACTGCTTTGTCTGATGGCAGCTCTCTCAATGTCTCCAGGGGCAAGCAGAACTGGTCCCTCTATAGCTGAATCCACAATTCTAAGCCTTACAGCTAGAAAGGCAGAAAATGAAAGGCAAGATAAAATGACAATACAATTTATCCTCCATAGCCAGCGCAATCACTAAAATATGGAAGCCGATTACTGCACATCAAGTCGATGGGGCTGTAATATACAGTTATGTTTATCAAGAACTAGTTTAGAGTCACAAACTCATTTCACACAGACCACCAGCCAAGGGCAGAAGGGCTGGGACAATGCCATGTATATAACCTACATGGACTAAAGAACTACCATCACCATTTGAAATCCCCACATTGCATATTCACAAGTAGCTTTTATCCTTTTAAATGAAACAGTAAAATATTAACATCTGAATACACCCTGTTTCCATACCGGGCAGCAGCAGAGAGCTAGTACCTCACACAAAACCAGCACCCTGACTTCCTAACCTATAGCTGCTTAAAACATGTGCCATCTGCCTGCGCGTATCATGAAGGTCTCAAAGCTACCTATGGGAAAGGTTTAGGAACCTGTATTCGTTTTCAGAGGTCACACGAACATGCAGAAGCCTAAGTGCTATTTACAAGCAGTGGCATTTGTTATCCATACCTTAACACCAGGTAAGTATAAATATAATGAATCCAAGGCTCATTTACACTAGCACCGGGAAGATCATTGCCCCAGTTTTTTCCTCTCATTTACAGCAAGCTTTCACAAACCTGTCTCTCCAACAGACCTTGTGGGTGGCCAGTGTTTTCCCTGATGCACTGGCAACTTCGACTTTTAATCCCCCTGCTAATACCCAGCCTGATTCGCTTTCCTGGCGATAGATAAGTCATGTTTCTGGGTCCTGCACACAGTGACCGGACACCACCTCTCAGTGGCTTGCAAGCAAGCTCCGCTGCAGAACAAAAGGCAGTCTGTTTGGTCACCCTTCCTTCAGAGAGGCTTAAGGACATTTTTGTCATTTTTGAACAGCTAATATCTTGCAGAGGAAAGAAAAAAATGAAAGTTGTCTAATCTCTTTAAATTTAATCTTTACTTTTTGAAAAATCTGAGCCCAGATGCTTAGTGCTGGACTATGTTCCATTAGACTAATTAGGTCAAGATTACCTACACCGGTATGACTCCACCAACTCCATTCAAATTCCCTCCCTCCTGTCCTTAAACTTGCATGAGTTGGAATGTTTTATTCCCTTTTTCCTTCTGCTCCCCCAGAGAGCACAAAGTGTGTGGGCAGCTATGATTAACTAATCAACAAAGTAAAACCTGAATGACTACTGCAGGGAAGTCCAAGGGATCCTTCTCCTGGTCTTCAGTATCAGTCCACACCAGACAAAAGCGTGCTAGCATTACCTGACTTCAGGACAACCATGCCCAATGGCACTGCTAAAAACACCTGCTTAGATCCTGGTATTTTGCTTCACTTATAACACGGGGCTGACTTTGCACTCTCATTAGTCAACAGTTGCCTGTTCATGGAAAAAGACAGATGGTATTTTTATTTCTTTTCTCGCTTTTTTTAGGCTTTCACAAAGTTTTAAATATTTTATACCCACTAAAGCCAATAACAATGAGCTAAAAGCCCTGCAAAATGTAAAATAGTTTGTGCTTTTAAACCCAAACTTCTAACTGATGTGCAAAGCTGCTTATCTATAGAACACCCACCGCTATCTGCTGCATCAGCTCATCCACCTGCCCCTCGACCAACCTCTGTGGATGGGTTCAGTCCCTGTACTTTTCCAATCAGAATTTCTCATTTCCTTCACAACCGTGGCTGTTTGCTTCACTGGTTCAAGATTAACACAAATACTTGAGAAAACACAGGACACATGAACACCCCCCACCCAAAAAACAAGGGGTTCCCAACTCACCTCAGTACCTAACCCTCACAGACAGCAAGTTCCTTCTGACAGGCTCCTTTAAACCACTATGGAAAAGGTCCCTCAAGTTTCATGCTACCCAAGCCTTGGAACTAACTACTCCAAGCGATCAAACAAAACAAAGATATTCACTTTCATGTGGGATCCTTCAGAACATGAATGAGCAATCTTAATCTGCTCTTTCCCCATGTGCTTATTATATAACCCTTCACAGATTGACAGCATTTTGGTGAAAAGCGTGAGCCTGGGTTGAGTCAGGTATCATGGGCTGAGTGTCTGCTTCTCCTTCCCACAATCGATTTGATGCCAACGACCAGACCCATCCTTTAGGAAAGGCTTTACCAAAATTTCAACTTAGCTTCAGGGTAAAGGCTTTGAGAAAGTCCAAAGTGCCACTGGATTTCAGACGAGCAAGCCTAAAGCAATTCATTTTTCACCCTACAATCATTTAAACACAAGCATAACTTTACACACTTATTAACCCAGCGATGTGTAGCAACTTCTTTCCTTTTCTGAAAAATCTGTTTTATCCAACTTAATATGGAATTTATTTAAGACACAGGATCAGTTATTAATATGTTCTTTCAAATTTTGGAAGATATGAATATCTTCTTTGGCTGAACAGCGTAATAGTCCATTTATCATCAAGGAGAGCCTCCAGAGGAATGAGATTTTTATTTCAAATACACTTTCACAGTTATTGGAAAAGATTCAGCATTTTTCTTGGAGAAATATGTCATTAAAGTAGAAAGATGAGGGAAATGCTTGTATGCAACACAGGCTTTTCTCCGATAGCAGACTGGTGCCCGTCTGGACAGATCCCTGAAGACATAAGCAATCCCAATTAAATCAAGAGCATAGAGCTCTGCCGACATAGAGCTGATGTCTAGATCAAGACCTTGGAATGTCAGCTTCGAAATTTCCCTGGCAATCGCATCACACATCCTAGTGATACGCAAAGGCTCGAGTGCAGGCAGGCACTTCCCTCTTCCTTCTATTTTAGTGACTGGTACCTCTAGGGGGAAAAAAACAACTGAAAACATAAAACCCCAACTTTAAACCCCCCCCAACTGCTGCACTCAGTATAGGAAAGCGTGAAAGGAGCAAATCTGAGATGTGCTGTGAGTGAGCTGCAGATTAGCTCAGTTTAGCCTCACTGTATTCTGTAACATTTCAGTGAATTCTATGGCATGAAATACAATACATATTTGATCTCACACAAACCGTAGTGAAGTAATAAATATTTCCCTACAGAATAATTTTCCTGTAAGCAGAGATTTACTGTAACCCAAATCACAATTTACTCATTTCAAAGCATTAAAAACTAATCAGACTCTCACTAGAACTTGGATCACTGGAAGAGGCGTCCACAGTACAAATGCTCTCCCAAACAGCATCCGCAGTGAGAAAACGGCTATAGATGTTTTTCAATCGCTAAGCTGGGGGGCGGGGAGGGATTTTTGTTCTCTTTCTAGCCATCTAGAAGACAGGAAAAAATAAGATTATTAAAAGGAAAACAATAAACAATGGTGCTCCTTTAGAGACCGGGCGGTTATGTTTAGAACTAACATTGCCAACATAAAACTGTCAGGAACTGAAGACAATCACGCTTGGGTCAAAGAAAACTTTCGCAAGTGAAACAATGCGAACTGCACCGGGTGCAGCAGAATTCCCCGGCCTGGTAAAGGTTAATTCTCTTTCCTCACCCTCACAAACCCGGAAAAAAAGGGATGCATATGCTGCATCGAGAAGTGTTAAACAAGATTACCCCAATAACCCAAAGTTATGGGGAGCAAAAAGAGCGCTATTCAAGAAAAACCTGTGTAAAAACGCAGTATTTGGGGAAGGTGGCTTCTGGCAAGCACAAACACAACCCTTAATGGATTTTTTAATAACTCTGTGCCACGCAGTAATAGGGAACCACCTGCCAAAAGCACAGCAAGGTCAAGCAACCGCCACATCCGTGTTACAGCCAAAGGAATTCTGAGATCCTCTACTCTGACCTTCCACAGCAACCACTGCCGAAAGCCTCTCCTGAGGCAGCATGGTGGCTTTGCAGCTCCCTTTTTTGTCAGGTCTGCTTTTCTTTTTCCTTTACTTCAACATGTTTATGTTGTTGCACATACCACCTAAAATAAACACCAGCATTTTATGATGCCCACACTTCTCCCCTTCCCCAGCAGCACTCTTCGCTCCCGCCCCAACTGCGATTCCACCATTATTTGATGAGGGAGGTGTCATAACACACTCGGAGTGACTCAAACCCAACGGCAGCAGAACAAACGATACCGTGTGTGCGCCTGTTTGTGTAAAAATCAATCACTTCGCTGGCGCTCGGCTGCCAGCAGAGGAGCGGAGATGCCGAGAGCACACGTGTCTGCGCGGGGCAGAGCAGGAGTGCGCCTGCAGCAGGGGCGAAGCGCTTGTGCGTGCTGCAGGATCCAACCAGCGCTATCCGGACCCGCCATCCCCACAGCGCTTGTGCGTGCTGCAGGATCCAACCAGCGCTATCCGGACCCGCCATCCCCACGTGCACCTTCTCCCAGCTCAGCCCCGCGCCGGATGCTGGAACTCGCTCTCTCCACCCCGTTCCCTGCGCAAGCTGCGCCCCTCCGCCAGCCACGGGCACGGCTTCCCCCTTCCCCTTGCCCCACAACAGCCCCTTCTGCCTGCCGTGGGCAGCCAGACGCAGGCCCTGGGCTCCAGAGCCAGCAGCAGGGCCCAGAGGGCACCTCGGGGTGGCCCCGCATGTGGCCCACGCCATGCCCCGTCCCTAGGCCGGGCCCCATCCCCTCGGGCCAAGCCTGGCCCCCGGGCCGGGGCCCTCCGGGGGCCGAGGCGCGGGGTCCCCGCTGCCGCCCGGCCCCGCGGGCGCAGCGCCCCTCCGGTTTCTCGGGGCAGGTCAGCATATTTAAACAGTTGTATATTCAAAGACCACAATGGAGGGAAGAGAATTACCTAAGGACAGGGTTAGCCTGTTTGATCAATGCATAATCAGATAACTGCTCCAGCTTTTTTACAAGTCTTTAAGCAAAGATCAGCCACTCAAATTCTAATTCCTTTTGCTAATTAAGCAGCCTGTTAATTGCTCTCGGGGTCTCTAATGCCATGTCATTATGCTTTTTAACAGCCTGCTTGACATCAATAGGGCTGCAAGCTCCACACAAACAAAGCGGGCATCTAGCACTTACTGAATTAGGCTAATGCCGGCATTGGAGCCGGGCACTGGCACGTCGCCTCCAGCGGGCGGCATTTCATTATCATTTCATCATCCCTCGCGGGGGGGAAAAACACCCAAAATCAGATAATCGCAAAAGGCAAGTTGCGAACGTTCGACAGTTACGGGGCGGGCGGCAGAGAGCGGAACCGGAGCGCGGAGTCCCGCCTCGCCCGCTCACCTGAGCCCCCCGCGGCAGCCCGGCCCCATCCTCCGGCCTGGGGCTGACAGCACAACGCGGCTGCGGCTGAGGGACTCCGGTTTCCGCGCTCCGTCAGTGCGGCAGAAATTCCACCGGTGAAGCGCTGAGTGAGGGGCTGCGCCCGCCGGCACGGAGCAGCCCCGCGGCACCCCAGGGCACGGAGCCGCGCTGGGGCCGGAGGAAAGGCCGCCTCCAGCCGTGGGAAACGCACAGGGAGGGCCCCTTCCGAGCACAGCGAGGGAGGAAACGGGGTGTGAGGGGTTCCTGGGGTGCCACGGGGGACACCGAGCACCGGGGCCTGAGCCCACCCGGAGGGCGAAACGCTCCCTGCAGCGAGGGAGCATTCAGGGTGGGTCCAGCGCTCATTGGCAGAGCGAACACACGGCTTTGAGGTGCCTCACACCCCAGAGACACCTCCGCAACAGCCCCGAAGCATTATGTTGCTCAGCCATCACGCACCGCAACCCTGGCCCCAGGGCACTTCAACTGTGCACTCCTACCCCTGCTCGCACCATCGCACAAGCTGCTTTTATCGCTACTTTTGAAGCAGGCTACTCCAACTGAATGCATCTTCCCCGTTAGTGACCGGCCACCATTCCTGTCGACAAACAAGCTCGAAAACAGCCTCAATTTCTCTGCCTCTCAGGAACAGTGTTCACAGACAGCCCAGAGATCTTGGCATCCCTCGTGTTAGTATCCGCATGACCCATACTGCAGTTGAAGAGTCGCTGTTATAATACATGGAAAATACTTTCAGCAATACTAATACATAAATCGTGTTAAGTTGCTGGACAGGCCACGCTCGGGGAAAGTAAAAACCCAGGGACAAGTTGCAAGACCAGACTGAGATCTCCACTGAAGCAGTCAAAACAAAGTAAGGAAACCAAAGTGCCAGCTGTGCTGGATACACCCTTAAGCTCTCGTTTCAGGCTTTATTTTGACATGGCTTAAAGATACTGCCGGTAACCTGAGTGAAGAATTCTGCATACAAAGATGCATCGAAAAACACAGCAAGAATAACTCATAGCCTACGTTCCATGGGGTGCAACAGGTAGCAGATTTTATAAACGCTGAGCGTCAATTAACAGCACAAGGAACAGTTATAATTAAAAGATGAATTAGGGAACACACCTCCTTTCTCTTGAGGACCAGATGTTTGGTTTCCACTATCAGGCCTTTTACTGGCTCTCGATGCAGAAATTTGGTGGCTGGACAAAACATTCTAGATCCCAGTGCTTCGGTTCCCATCAAACAGCAGCAGTCCTGCTTCCCCCTTACTGCTTTTAGCACAGACTCACACTCCCCTGGGTTGCATTTTAAAGTAATTGGTCTCCCAAGCTCTCTGTAAGCTTAAGTAACGCTTGATCGCATCCAGAGATACATCTTTGGTAGACAAACTGACTTGACTTCTTAGTAGGTGCCTGCTTGGGACTGCATTTCATTCCTGAGCTCCAAGAAAAAAAGCTGTGGGTAAGCCTGGCAGGAACTTTTGTCTGAGTTTTCTCAGTTTCTCAACCAAACCACAGCTCCAGCTGAAAACAGCTGAAACTGTGCTGGGTCAGGAACCTTGCCTGAGAGAGAATGGGAATTTCAACCAACATTCCTCTCACGGCAGGTGAATGCTGTACTGTCAGGCTGGAAAGCACAAATCCCTGCAACTGGTGGAACAGAAGCATTACAACTGCCCACCTGGGGTGGTTCTCAGGAAGGTGACAGGAGGAGGGAGATCCAGACTTTATTTCCAGCTCCAGGTCAAGCAGACAGGAATCCGAACCTGCACCTTCATCCCAAGCAACTGCCCTATTCACTAAGTATTTAGGAGAGCAAATCTCTCTGGAATTTAATGCAAACACTGAAAGATCTTTGTTTTGCCCTTGGGTAAATTTTAAACAAAATCTGTAAAGTGGGTTCTTTTTCAGTAACAAGGTTCCTGTGCGTTAGCACACTGTGGAGCCAGGCTCCTCTAACCCAGTACTCACACACCCCTTCCCCGCTTCATTTTCATTATCTCCTCTTCTGCTCCCCAGTGCAATCCATCTTTCACTCGGCCTCTTCCCCCTCTTTCCCTTCATTCCTTACTCTGTCCATTTTCAAACAGCAGTAGCAATACCCTCACTATTGCTGACAGCTTCCATCTGGTTGCTATCTCCCCGTGCTAGCTGTAGTCTGGGAAACTCTCCACGCTGTCCTCTTCCCCTCACCATTTCCTCTGCGGCTCTGGCAGGGCTGGCTCGTGCTCTTCAAACAACTGATGGAATAATGAGACGGGACGAGCAGGCTCTGCCCAGATATCTGCACTGAGCTGTACCCACAGCCTGGAATGTTTCTGTTCCAGTGGCACCAGAGCTCATTTCAGACTGCTTCCCTTTAAGCTTTATTTGCTCTGATCAATCCCTGCAGTTCAGACTGTAGCTTGTATCAAATGTGCCTAGTTACTAACTCAGTTAAAAGACCCATTTCAGCTTCATTTTGTTTCTCAAGTAAATGTTGGCACATCAGAATGAGACACAGAAATATACAGTTTATGACCTGCATGGTGGGGTTGACTGAGGAACAGCTATTGCTGATATTGTACAGAATTAACCCTCTGGCTACTATTTAATCTATAAATGAGAAAAGCATCTGTGATCTCCAAATATGCTGCTGTCCTTACGTGGAAATAAACTGCAGTCCCTACATGTGCCCATTTAGGTATAGATATTTATGTGCATGCATGTGACAGGTAAAAATGCATACACACAGGATTTTATGCATCTCCTATGTCTGCTGCAGGATAGCAACACAATTAAGTCACCGTGACCGAGACAGTTATCCATACAGTAAGTAAAATGAGATGTCCACAGTATGCTGCCGAGTTTCTAAACATGTGGGAATAGAGCACAGAAACTCCGTAGAGTCATGCAGCTAATGAGCAATAAATACACACTGGCACACCCTCATCAATTTTAAAGTCTTGGTATGAAAAGAATGTAATTAATTAAGATATGTTGATTTATAAGAGGTGACATAACAAGATGGATAGAGAAATCTTTTCCCTCCAATCTGTCATGGTTTCTTTTTAGAAGACGGCCCATCGTGTGACGATGCCCTCCTTGGACAGCCATAAGGGAATCGGCTTGGGGTTTGTTCTGGTCTTCCCCACTATTGTAAGGAACACGAACTTCCTTTTCAACACTTATTTGCATTTGGCACAATTATGTTTAAAGTGAAACAGTTCTAAAGATAGAAAAGAAAAAAAAAAGAGCTGAAAAATTTATATTTAGAAAAATCCTTTCCCCTTTTTTACTGTATTACATTTCTGCACATCGAAACATAAGCCCTGCTTCCCCTTCTCCCCCCCTTAGGTCAGATGACTTCTCTGTAACTTGGCACACAGACAGTCTGGTATAAGACAGGACTGGAGCATTTGTTGAGTCAAGATGTTTAATTTTTTTCCCCTCACATAATGATCCCTTTTTCCCTCCAGCCACTTGAGTTTTGTTTATGTTGCTTGAGCCCTAAACTAATACATGAATTCTCCTCACTGCCAAGATGACGACTTCGGCACCAGGCGAGATGAGCCGGAGAGGCTACGTTCACTTCTAAGGGTAGAGGTATCTTAAAAGACTTCTTTCCAGTTGTGACAAATTAAATGCATTAAGGGAAACGACTGCTATTGTGAGAGCTACCGGACTCCAAGGAGGAACTGCCAGAGTTTGATTTTCTTTGCAAGCACTTGACTTTTGCTAGGGGGCACCTTGCTCCTGTGCCAGCTCTGCCTTATATTTTATTATTCTTAGAACAAAAGGTTGCAGTAATTAGAAGTGGGGAAGTTGTGCCCAAAGAAACTGCGTCGTGAGATAAATCCGATACCATTAAGTGGTTCTAAAAGGTGGGATTTTTAAAAAGCAGAATAACGGCTTCAATATCTTGGGTTTATCCTGTCAAGAAAAGATGAATGGGAAGTACAGCTACTTTCACTCAGGCTAGACATGTAAACCTTGTACTTAATGACTGATGAGCAAAATCTTTTCCCTTCCAAGTGCAGATGGGCAAATCCCTCGTAATTACAAAACCCAAGAAAATCTAATTTTACCAACAGAAAGCAGCACACTGGCCAAATGTTTCCCAAGCAAGAGCTTTAGGTGCTCGTGGAAGGCAACAGAAAAAGGCAAACAACATTCCCTATAATGTGATCCATATTCTACCACATGCACATTTAATGTAAAAGTTATGTTTGATATATACCGCCTTAGCATTTTTCTATTTTAACTGAAAGCCTTTTGTTCTGTCAAGATTGTAGTAGGATTTGCTTTCATTTTTCATGATGTTTCACTCAATACATCACTAACATTAGCAGGACTTAATAAGCATCCACCTTCTCCTTCCCCCCGCCCTGCCCGAGGTCTTTTGATGCATATTCCTCAAGAATCTTCAGATGTTCGACACTGTTTGAAAAGCAGCCTCTCTGCAACCTGGTATCAGAGATAACGAAGAGGACCAGCCTGCAAAACGCTGCGTGGCGCGAGCAACACAGTAAGCAAAAACGTTGTGCAGCTTTAAATCCTGCCCTTGGTATGGTCTCTGTAATGGGCTTCCCTTCCTCCTTTTCTCTGTTGCAGATTCACATCTGTTTCTCTGCATTTTGAAACTGTGTTCATTTTTCACTGCTGCCCTTTGTCCCACACTTACTAGCTCTCGCCAAGGGCTTCATTTCACTTATTCAATAAGTGAGAGGCACTGCAGACTGGAGAGAGCTTTAGGACAAAGCTCAAACTTCTATTAGGCCTCAACAAAAATGTTTTTGTTCCCTATCAAGGAACTTTTTCCTATTGCTTCTTGTTGGTTTGTTTTGGGTTTAATTAACGTTTGTCGCTTGTAATTGCCCAAACAGCTGCAATTTCAGAGCTTTAAACAAAACTAAAAAAATAGATGCAACAAAAATCTATATTGTCTATTAGCAGAAAAACTTCGTACTAGAAAATCCCATTTGTCCTTCATCCTTTGTGGCCGCAACGCTTGGCTCTATCTGCACACAGAGGGCATCCGTACTGCCGAGATCCTGGTCTCTTTTGCATGTCTACACTTGCGTAAGCACTCTGTTAACATACATTTTGATGTCTCACTGGTTTAATACACATTATACTGGAAACCAGGCGGGACTTCCTGGGAATGCTGTGCCAAGTCAGCCCTGGCTACGCCTGGCTGCTGCCTCCAGCCTGTCCCCCAGTCACAGCACTAATTGCTGCGTTTCACCGCACAACAAAGCTAAAGAGGAGAGACCAGCCATGTAGGTTTTCCCAACACAAGATTTCTGACATGTTAACGAGTTTATTATATCCTGTTGCTAATCTAAATACCAAAGAGCTCCTCACTGGAGGAGAAACAGCAAGGATGAAACTTTTAATGCTTAACCATTGTACTAACAGCTTAATGTCTGCATGTGAAATTATCTCACTCTTGTGGCTATGTTCATTGTGCCGCAAGCGCAAGTCAGATAGAGTTTTTTCTCTTATTAAATCATCATCCCACTATGGTGCCAGCATTATAAACCCTCCTGTAAAACTGTGAGGTTCAGGAAATATTTCTAAGCGCGTGTTGCTCTGACAGTCTCTATGCACAACCCCTCTCCCCCCTTGCTGCATTTCTTTAAAAGCACTCGGCCTCCCCCTGCTTGAAGCTCATCTGATGCTTCAGTCTGGAGCATGCCTGTTACTTGCCTGTGTTTCATTAGTAATTACATTCTATTTTACAGCTTGAAGCTTTAACACAGAAGTTGACAACACATGTACTTCTCTAGCTACTGCAGCTAAGGAGGGAGTTTGGAATGACAGCAAGTTATCGGCGTGTTGGTTCAGTGCCTCTCCCAGCTCCTAATTGAATGTCCCATGGGCTGACAAAGCGTCCATGAGAAACCCATGGTGCTGCACTCTCAGCCCTGGGTGGGCTCTGATGGTGATTCCCCTGCAGGGGAAAACAGTCCAGAGCACAGGACAAGGGTGTCTTGCATCCCTCACCATCCCCAGTTAATCCATGATTTCTCTGTCACTGACATGAACCTTACATCCCAGCTCCCCTGCTAACCCTTGCTTTGTGTAATTAAGCACAGACACCTGTGTGCCTTGTCAGCAGCAACACAGTGAGGAATGAACAGCCATCAGGTATTTAGCGTTACATTTCCTATGTCCAGTACCTGTGCATCATCTGTTCTTGCCGGTTTATTCCAACTGCTATTGTTCCATTGTTTGGTTTAGGTTCTGTCCACCATCAGGGAGCTTTTGAGGGAGTTATCCTAATGCCCCAACCCCACTTGTAGCCTCCTGACTTTCCCAGCTCTTGTTTACTGCAGAAGTTTTAAGGGTGGATGGGCTTTTCGGGGGCTGCCCCACTGTATTTACACTTGTTCCAGTCGCTGGTAATTTAAGCCCATAAGTCAAAGTGAACAACTGGTGACATTAATGAGGCTTCAGAAGAATGAAATTGGTGGTAACTTGCATCCCATGGGACGGGTGTTGATGATGGAAGAGGGAAACTTAATATTTGTGAAATTAAATAATACTGAATAAACAGGAGAGCTAAACCAGACTGTATCCATCTCTTTAATTATTTAGGGGTTGGTGTGCTCATTGTTTTAAACTAGACCCTGACTGTTAAAAGTATTTCTATTTTCCCCAGCCTCCTATGGGACCCAGAAACCATGATATTAAAAGCCTTAACACTGCTCTTAGAGGGTTGGGAGGGGTTTGATTGCACAAAGCATCTTTCTCCAGGGAGTAAAATTAATGCCTTGGTCTTCAGACACTACCCAGCACAAACTTGCCAAGTTACCATCTCAAGAGGATTCAGCATCCCTTATGATGGGGATCAGCAGCATCTGGTGGAGGGAAGCACTGGGGCTGCCTTAGGTCTGTACTCAGAAAGGACCACCCGGATTCAAGCAGGAGATGGGTGAACTGGGAGAGAGAAAGGAAAGGGTTAAGCAGAATGCGAGAGGGAAAACCTGCACCTTGGTTCAGGTGTCTCCAACGCTAGAAGAATTCCCAAACCTTAAGGAGCCACGTGTCGGGTCCTTCAGTACAGTGTAAAACAATTGGACTTCTACTGGAAGACAGGAAGAAAAGAGGCTGAGGAGTGAGGTAGAAAACGGGGAAACAGCACAGATAATTTTTGTTCACAAGTAAGTTTTTATCATTTGGCTGCCCCCCCAGAGATCTTCCCAGCCCTTGCACTTGTGGAATTTGGTCAAAGAAGAGCTGCACTTCACCTTAGGTTGCACTGAAAAAGCTAAAGGGAAGGGAAAGCTAAAAGAAACACAGCCCTAAACCACGTTATTTGAAAGCAGAGAGCTTGCAGTTTCAGTGCTACTCCATCCAGCCTTGATTTTTACACTTTAAATGGTCAGATCCTTCCCGTCCCCACTTCCTACCCCGCTCCCCATCCGAACAAATCAGCGCATGAATATTTACAAAGACGCGGAAGAAGGTAATTGTCCCCTGAGTTCTGTTCAATTGAAATATCACTTCAAGCTGGAATCATGTTAAAGATAATTAAAAAGGATTCCAAAGGGACAAACCCATCCCCAGCTCACCCGTACGGCAGCACAATGGGCTACCACTGTGCGAGCGAGCAGGCCTGATGGCACTTTATTTAACACGTCTGTCTTGCCTTGATGAGCAGCTCGTATTGTGGAGCCCAAGGAAGACGTACTCCGGGACAAGCAGAGCTGACAGACACAGGCTGTGCCTGCTCATGAAAGGGAAACAGCGAGAGCTCTCTGCAGAGCAGGGCACTGTCCCACTCCGGCGCAGCATGGAATCGATATGTTTCTAGATGAATTCACCAGGGAAGTTTGGAGGGGGCGGGGGAACGGGAAGGATTAAGGTTCCAATGGAGCTGCAGCAGGAACCGGCATCGCCACGCTGGCAAACTTTGCAGGAGCAAAGATAACCAGCGCTGTTGAATCACACCACGAGTTTCCCCCTCCTGAGGTGGGGTTTGCCCATGTGCAGAGTTTTCTCAGACCGTGTCCTCCATTAGCACTTGCTTTCATTCAAATTAGGGCCACAATAAAGACAAATGACTGTGGCAGAGCCAATGCATTTTTACTTGTCAAATACAAGGCACATACTTTCCCTCATGCGCAGCTGGCTGTTAAGGTAGGGAGCTGCAGGAGCCGGATACACTGCAGATAGCTCAGAACGTGCATCCAGGCTCTTCCCAGAGTTCCCTTTTATGGACAAAATGCCTCTGAAAAAGCAAAGTGTCCTCATTCCGTGCACCACACGCAGGGGCACGCAAACCCCTCCTGCTGCCCAGGTGAGGAGGCCTCTGGCCACTGCCTTTGGGCACAGGCACGTCCAAGCGTTCCAGTTTTCTTCAAGAAAACAGAATTAGTGGATTCCTTTGAGATACCCGAGTGGGGAATCCGCTTTCATTTAATACATACATCAACTGATTCCAATTAATGCCTCAGCAAAGCAATGCATTTACTGTTACAGCTAAGCAGAAGAGGGATGTGTTCCTTGGGATGCTCACAGCTTGCCCCCGCACTGCCACCCGTAGGACGTGCAGCTTCTCTGGCCCAAGCAACCGCGTTACAAGGGAGGACAAGCCAAAATAAATGCAAACCCCTCCTTTTCCCTCCAGCTTCTCCAAGCACACGTTATGCATAAATTACAGAAAAAAAGAGAAAAGACAGTAAGAGAGGAGTTTTCTGCCTGTTACTTGCCTTGAGCTGCTGCTGCTCAAGGAAATGCAGGAAGGCAAAGGCAACGCTCAAGTACACGTAAAATAGCCTCAATTTCTTACTCTCAGCATATCTTTGCTATTATTTATTACAGTTGCACTGTCTGACAAGCAGGAGCAGTGAGATCGCGTCAGTAACCGAGCCAGCCAGGCAATACTGAGACTAAGCTTATCCTTCCCTGCCTGCCCCCCCTCCCCAGTACACCCCAACGCTTATTGCAAGCCAGGGCTGCTCCCATGCAGGAGATCCTGAGCTGGCAGCTCTCTTCTCTGACCTCCTTCCCTCCCGCCATAGAAGCAAAGCACATGAGAGCATTCCCTCCCCTCCAGCAGTCCTGGTGGCACCATGTTTCCATTTAAGCTCCATCAGGTTCATCATCTCTTCATGTGCATTGCAGGAGCCTCTATGGGACAAGGAAAGCAGGGGATACGCACGGCCCTTCAGAGGCCAAAACGCACATATCTGTAAGTTGTTCTCTTTTACAAAGTGTCCATATGGGTTATTGCAACTCATTCTGGTACCTCTGTGCAAACCACGAGTACTTGACTTTCTTTAAATACTAGACCATTAACAATATTCACACTGCTCACAGTTGCATTGCTTGCAATTTAATTAGGGTTTTTTTTGGTTGAATGGCCTTCACGTAACCCCCACCTTTCCATAGCACAGCTCCGTAGATATCATTTCTAAAAGAGCAGCTTGTTAGGCTCTAATAAAAAATACTTGCCGCCTTCCAAAGGGCTCCTTCAGATGAGATAATGCCTATTTATCTAAAATATCAAATGGGTAGAGAGAAAAACCAACAGAGAAGCCGATGGGCACACGAGGGGCTTTCCTTCCTTCTCTTTCCAAAGAGACTTTAAAGCTGAATAAACACCTTGGAAAAGCACAAGCAATGGAGGGATCTCCTGGGCTCTGAACCTGACCTTTCCAAGTTAAAACCACACATTTCCAAGGCTGCTCCTACAAACCCTTGTGCACACGAGCGATGGTCCCGATCGCTCCCTGCGAGCCCTCCGATGGGAGCTGTAGGATGGGATCTATCAGGTCTTAGTTCTTTCTGGTTTCCTGACTAGGCAAAAGCAGTCCTGCAACGGCTCCTCAGCGCCAATTTCCTGCTCCTGACGATGAGCACATAAATCTAAATGCACATGTGGGTCTGTCCAAGGGGCTTTTAATTCATATTCATTATGACATTAATCTTATTAGCTCAGGTAAACAACTAATAGCTATTAAAGACAGCGCAATGTATCAGAACTCAGTTAACCCTTCCGAGCATGCCAGCTGAAGGGCGAAAGCTCTCAGAACGATGGGAGTGGTTATTTTGAGTAGGACCTACTCAAACACAGCAAACCCGGTGTGTGTTATGGGATGGTGCCCAGGGCCTCGTGCTGGTCTGAAGGGGTTGACCCTTCCTTCCCTGGCAGGGTGCAGCTCAGAGCCCCAGGGACTTACAGAGCCCTGCGCAGTCACCTCCATCGCTCTTCCCAAAGCCTTCGGAGGCTTCTGAGCCACAAAGACAGCCAGGACTGAGCATGAGCACACGAGGGCATAAGGAGCCCATCAGCCAACTCTGAGCTTTGCAAAGCTGTAGGATTAAACCCCCGTGCTGTTGGTGGGACCGACGGCATCGCATCCCTGTGCCATGGGGCAGCCCCACCGCGCCGCTGCGCACTCCTTACAGGGGCAGGGGAAGGAGCTGTCTCGCAGTCCCTGGAAAAGGAAGGAAGGGCAGGGAGGGAAGGGTGCAGCCCGGGTGCAATCAGCAGGACTCTGGACTCAGCGGCGGGAGCTGCCTCAGGGCCCTGCTTAAGGACAAACCAAAACCCAACCGGCCCTGGCAGAACAGGGCTCAGCGGTGGGTGGCAAACTCAGGAGCTCCTCACTTCATAACTGCTCAATCCCACATCCCTGCCCCAAGAAGCAAAGGGAAGGCTTGAAAACAAGAAGGGAGGTGAGCCCCAGGCCTGGCAGCCCCAGAGCTTTGCAGACACACAGACAGCCACATCCCTGCTTCCAGCATTGAGGAATGGGCTCCCAGGAGAAAAGGCTCCCCCCAGGCTGCACAAAGCGAGCTGTGCAGAATTCCCTTTCCAGCTTCCCCGTGCGCTGGACCCGGTGCTGTGAGCTCAAAACACGCACCCGCTATCAGCAGATCTCTGCCTCCTGTCCATACAAACGCTATTCACAAGGTCTCGAGCTCTCTTGCCTGATAGAGTATCGATCCCCCGGAGTGCAAAGTCCAGCATGCCATTAGTCCAATCTGTCTTCAAGCTGACACAATCCCGTCATTTGTCATTTTCTCCTGTCCTGCTGTGTTTGTTTAGGAGCAGGATATTTGCTTTATCTGTCACTTCCCAATCCTCACTGTATTCTTTACCTGACACAGAGTTTATTGGGTCCACAGTTTTCTCAGAGTCATTAACAAGGGAGATCCTGACATGCTGGTGAGATCACTGGAAAATGATGATGTCGATGGCTTGGACAGCGTTCACGGATTGGGCTCAGAGTGTGTTTTGAACGAGGAAGGGGTTTGTGTTTCAGACTGGATTTCAGTGGAGACATTTCTAAAGAACACTGAATTTTCCATAGGAAGCACTTGAAAAGAGCCCGGCCAGCAGAAGACACAGACGGCTGAAAGAGAATACCTGAGAACAGCAGTCAGCTCAGTAGCTGCCTTCAAGAGGTCTTTAAAGGCAGGATGGCAATACCTGCACTAGCATCAGCTATGAGAGCGGAGCACACAGCCTGCAGAAAGCACCAAAGACGTGAGCCGTGGAAGCACGCTGGTGCTCGTGGCATCCCAGACTGGCAGCTTTCTGTTTGACTTTCCATATTTAAGAGATGTTTGAGTCTCACAGCACAGCTCACAAGATGTGATGAAAGTTCATTTGATCATTTTCATCATCCACCACCAGCTGTGCACACGGTGCTGAGCCTGCACAGAGATCCTCATCGCAGCCATTGGTATTTCGGCACCTCCAGGCATGCAAAGCACCCTGAGAACATTTGTTTAGCACCTGATGGCCAGCAACTATACCCATTTTACGGTTTGTATTTCTAAAGCAGGTAACCCAGCAGCAGAGTCTCTTGTGGCTCAAGTGCCCAGCGACACGGGGATGGCAGGAGCGCCTCACCAGGCAGGTATCTCATTCCACAGAACACCAAACTCTACACGTTGGCTCACACTTATGTGAAACAGGGAATACACATCTAGAAATCTGCCTCGGTGCACAGGGAATTGACAAGTGGAAAGATAAGGATCAACTTTTCAGCTCTCGCTCCTACAAAGCCTCTGTTTGTGTGGAGTGGAACACGCACTACTTAAACCCACAGTTCCCATCAGAACTTCACAAGTTTTGTTACCGCAGGATCTTAAACTAAACACAAGCAAGACCCTCCCCAGGCTAAGAAAGCAACAGCGCAGCCACACACTTAAGTAAGCGTTTAATTACAAAGAGGGCTGCAGGCGTCTCGGAGTGGAAGCTGCAGTTAAGGCTCCTTGTGGGCAGCATTCCTGGTGAAGCTCTTGTAAAGCCTCACAACATTGGTTATCCTTTCCCTTTCCCAAGCTTTGGAGTTCTGGCCGCTGCCTTGGGTGGGACAGGATCGGGCTCCCCCATCCAGTACCTGCAATTGGGCAGGTTTAATGTTCTAGTTCGCCAACGGAAGCACAGTGTGCACCCCACTGCCCTCTGCATGCACATTAAACTCTATCTGCGCCGAAGACCAGCTCCAACCAAGCTCTGGGAACTCCTTATTTGCTGTGGAAACGTCCCCATCACACCAAAGCTTCCTCCTTGATGCAGCTGCTGCCCTGCGCACACAATAACGGCACTGTGCAATGGCAGGTTCTGCTTTTGTCCTTCACGACTGTAGAATAATCTACTCAACAGTGTTTCTGAAAGAGAAACAGCTCGTAACTACTTGCTTTTCTTGCCTCTTCCCATTTGGTTTTGGAACAGCAGGAAGAGAACCCTGACATACAAAGGGATTGGAGGCACACTGGTATCTTTTCCTGTCTCCAAACTCGATTTGCTCAAGCCTAGGTAACAACACAGAGCCCCTGGATCCTCCCATTTCCTCTCTCGTTGCCCTTATCTGTTCTTTTTTTGCAGTATTTAAATTCATTTTTAAGTACATCACTCAGTTTTCCTATCAAAATACCTTCTGCATGCTGGGGAAAGTAGTAAAAATATATGGAGGAAGTAAATAAGAAGCCTGGGTAATTTAGGAGGTGGCATTTCAAGGGTTCTGGAAAGCTCGAGCAGCTCCGTATCCCTCAGAGATCCGGATTAGGGAGGTTGTAGATCACAGGATACACTCCTCAATAAAATCCTAAGCATTCTCATTAGCTAACAGGGGTCCCTGCACAGAAAACAGCTGTACAGCTGCTGCGACGGCCCGTGCTGCTCCGCGTTGTAAAGGCAGCGCACGCACTACGGCCAGCCAAGTCCCCAGAGGGAGGAGGGGAATGCTCCCGCCCCTCCAGCGGCGGGGAATCGCGCCGGGCTCCGGATCCCCGTCACTCAGTCCCGCAGATGTTAAACCCAGTTTACTACCGCTTGCAGGTTGCTGGAGTAATTGGTTGGACCAGAAAAAACCCAGGGCAAACTACTGCTAATAATACAATAAAAGCAAATTCTGGCCAGTACAATAAAAACAGGAGGCAGTTTATGCTCTCTGAGCGAACAGAATGTGAATTTATGGACAAACAGGCCTCTGCGTTCTCTCCCTTACACATATTGGGGATAAGGTTACATTTTATTTGTAGGGAATTTTATGGCAGTAAAGCCCATTCATTAAAGAAAGAAAAAAGAGAAGAGGAAAAACAGATGATTGTTACCCAGAAGCCTCCATCAGCTCCCCCCAGTTGTTTATCCTTTAACTTTATAGAGGAATTTTCAGACAAAGATGCTTTCTTTCTCCTCTGGAAAAGAAAAGGGAGCGGGGGGAAGACGCACAGATCCACCCGGGCGCTCTGCAAATCTCGGTCGGCAGCACCCGGAAAACAACTTTCCCTTTAATGAAGGGACCTTCCCGGTGCTCTCCTCAATATTCACCGCACAAAAAATTGAAACTTCCCAAGTTCATAAGGACGGATCCCTGGGAAGGACTTTTATTAAGTCTTTTCTATTTACTTCCTACCTAGATAAGATCTTAATCACAGCCCCCAAATTATCCGCAATGACATTTATCAACTCTAGTCATCTTTTCTTTAGCATGCTCCGCCTGACCAGTCGGCTTTTCTTCCACCCCTTCCTTTCAATGGAAGTTAATTTCGAGTACATGATTTATCTTGCTGGGCTAACAGCACTGAGGCAGCCCACCTTTTCAAAGGGCTGGCCAGGGAGTGAATTATAGCAGAGTTGTCCAGTGATTGCGTTCCATAGGGAAGGAGAATAGGCAGCCAGTATGTTGCCCCGATGTGGCGCTGGGACCTTTTCAGCAACTGAAGAAAAAAAGATTGGGCCTCTGACCGTGGGGCTGACAGGCAAGCGTTATATCAGCAGACAAAGGCTCGAATACCTGAAAGGATCAGAACTCCATGTACTCTGAGATGTGATGTTGTTTACAACACCATACGCTGACCCTATCCTGAATTTACATGATATCAGTGCAGCGGGCTTTTAACCTTCCCTCATTCTTCTTCCTGCATCTTCACACAGCCATTAGCATACGGAGAATTAGCAACGACCACATTAAATCCACCAACACTTTGAAATCCTTTGCAAGCATTCTGCAGCAAGCGCCGCTGAAATGTATAATTTCCCTGCATGCCCTGTATATATCCAGGGGCTCTGTTTGGTTTGGCAATGGGCTTCATTCAGTATCTATTAACATTCAACTTCTATTTGTAAAGGGCATGTACAACCCACTCAAGTACATATTTGGCACAAGCCACAGTCATTTAGTATTGGTCCAGGAGTACAGCTGGTGCCATCTGGGGCAGGATAATAAGAATCTTTCACAGAGATCTCAGAAGCTGTGTTTTCATATTCCTTGTTCCTTCCTTGCGTTATACAAATGGGGGTGGTTTCTGAATACACTCCAGTTCGGAGTCAGCTCTAAACAGCTCATCCAGAGCCACAAGCTCCAACTGTATTAGGAGGGGATAGCTCTGAAAGCCTTGGAGGTGCCATTCAAACAAACACCCCAAATCTCCAGGGTCCTGGCTACCAGCAACTAAAAACACCCTGAAACCCCACAAACTCCAAGCAGCAGGGAAGATTTCCAGCACTTTCCGGTTATTTCTAGACAATGAGGCACCTCCTTGCTAAAACTTCCACTTTCCTTACCAACAGAGCGGGGAAATGCATCAGTTCTCACTTGTCTGAGGAAGAGGGAGAGAATTTCTCCAACATCACAAGGACTGATTCTGTGATTCTGCAGGGGTTCAGTGCAAGTTTCAGTTGGTTCTTCACACATACCACGGAAACCTCTCAGATACAAAAATCACTTGGCACTGTTGGAAAACCTGGGGCCAGAGGACCTGAAGTCTTCTGCATCCACTTCGCTGTTTATTTTCCCGCTCACAACTCTAACACTTCACACTGAGCTGGAAGAAGTAAAAGCCCTTCATGTTCCAGTTGGTAACTCAGCTCCAGCCCTGCACCGGCAGTGGTTTTCCCAGCACAACCCCAACCAGCCCATGTGCAACATGCGTGAGCATCAATGCCAAGTCTAAGGGAGAACAGAACAACTGCAGCCACGAGAAAGGCACTAACCAACAGCAGAACTGTCCTCAGCATCAAATTAATGCCTCCATGGGGTGGGAAATGGGGAAATAATCGTGTTTCTGTCTGTGCAGATAGGAATTTAAGTTCTCTTACAACAGGCACACACTACTCCCAAACACTGCTCCACCTGCAGAAAAGGCCTGCTAGTAGGGTCAGGAACAAGGAAAACCAAAGGGCTAAACACAGTCAGCATCCACGCAGAAGTTTGTGACAATGACCACTAGCATGTACTTCTCTAGGTATACAGCCAAGATAAAGATATACGTGGCCTGCTATATATAATTATTACACTGGAGAAAAGTAAGTTGACAAACAAATAGGTATTCATCCCTTAATCATTCTATCTCTGTCTGGCACCATCCTGGCACTGCTATTTTCTGGTTCAAGCCATTGCTTATGGGAACAGTAAAATCACTGGGCACCCCCAGGCTTATTAAAAGATGTCTGACTTCTGGAAACTGCAAATCCTGATCCTTCTAACATCTGCCCACAAAGCTGCACACACCTCTCTCCCAACCTCCCCTTTACAAAGGGCATGAATCAGTGATTGAATAAATCAACACATACACACATGGGGACAAAAACCATTTCCAGGTTTTACTGACATGAAGTTCGCCAACATTTTATGAAGAGGAAGAGAGATAACATATTTTGCTCTAAAACATCTGCATTTCCATTCCGCTGATAAACAGCATTAGATAAACAGGAAGTCACTGCTGTTATTAAGAGAAGTATGGATTTTAAGAGGTTACAACTGTATGTGCCTATACTTAAGTATAAAATCGCCTCGCGTTGCACTTGAGACCATCTTGTGACAAACACATCAGACAGACTGCAAATGCAGCCCCTTTCTTCCCTGGAAGTTTGTACTCTGTGGCCTGTGGTTCTCCGTGAGCATACACAAGAAGGAAACTGTGTTCTGTCGGAGGCAGCGTGCTCAGCTTTGTTTCATTATTCATACGGTCAGGTTTCAACAATGTAAGAATCAACTGCAGAGGTGAAGAGGGGGGAAAATAATTAGGAGTGCAACAAAATGCAAGAGCACATTAAGGTGTTAAAAGGGTTGGAAGTGTGAAACCCAAAAATAAACATTCTGCTTCATCTAGGAAGGTAATGTTTTGATGTATGCTAACTGAATCAATAGTTGAAATCATGGGAAGAGAGCTGCATTTCCAGCTGGTGCAAGGGCAGAAGAAGTGAACAGATTGTATTTAGAGCAAACCTTACCATTGCAGCGCTCTGCGCTATCACAAGCCTGAATTTAGTGGCATATAAATAGTGTTATGCTTTGTTTATATTGGGATTAACTTTGTGGATTGACACTGAAGAACTGTAAAAAGAGTTTTAAAGCCCCCCACTTTTGTGATCTGTTCTTAACCACATTAGCTACTGTGAGCTAACCTGACGGGCCATAAAGACAACTGGGCTTTGAGGGGGGGTTCTTCAAGCAGGAGCCTCCCAAACACACTCCTATTTGCAAAGTGCCTTTGCAAGGGCTTTCCCCATCTCCGGTGTTAACATTAAGAAAAGACAAACAAACCCCCCCCATAAGCCCCACCACACACTTTGCCAGAGGGAGCGAGCAAAGTGCCGTGCCCCTCCTTCTGCAGAGATCACTGCAATGGACCAGCAGCAACGTAAACGCTTTGTGAGAAAGCGGTGAAAGCAAACGCAGCAAACACAGCTGATGAAACACAAGGTGAGGCCCAGAGCAGCTCCCTTCTGACCAGAGACACTGACACAGAAAGCAAAGGTGCACGATGGCAGCGTATTCCAGTGATGGGGCTCATTCTGCCCTGGAGACATTCCAGGCCAGGCTGGATGTGGTTCTGAGCAACCTGGTCTAGTTGAAGATGCCCCTGCTCATTGCAGGGAGTTGGACTGGATGAGCTTTGAAGGGCCCTTCCAACCCAAACCATTCTGTGAGTCTATGATTCCATCATCTGGAGGCAGTGGCGGAGATCCCAAAACCTGGAAAATCCTCAAAGAACAAACCCCACTGGTACAGAATGAAGGCGCCTGATGGACCGCGGCTGTCAGGAGCCACGGACAGGCAGATCCCAGTTCCCAATGGGACAACCATTCTGTGCTTCAGAAACGTGGGAAGCTCAGCTTCCTTCAGTACATGCCCCTCGTGCTAAGGCACCACTTATTCAAAGTCCAAGTTTAATCAGCTAACCTACGTTAAGCTGAGCTAAACCAAGCCAGGCCTGCTTTAACCTGAAAGAGCGATGTCAGTTCAAACAGATCTCCAAAACCCCCACTTTGATGAGAGCAGATCACTGCAAATCCCCGGGTGAAACCAGCCCCCAGGAAACGCTTTCTCTACATGTTAGTATTAGAAATGCACTCAACCAAATCTCGTGATCCTTCAGGCAGTAAGATGACCTCCGGAGATCCCTTCCAACCAATGCTCCTGTGATCCAGCAAACACAACCCTGGTCTGCACAACAGATCCGGAAGACATTTGCTTCCATTTGAGAGTATCTTTGCTTTGTTGAACCATGCAGGGTGCTGGGCCGGAGCCCCAGGGAAAGCAGGTTTCTTGCAGAGATAAACAGGAAGGAGCTCACCAGCACAAAGCATTGAATTATCACACAACTCGCCTGGATTTCCTTGGTGCGGAGGTGGAGAGAGCTCAGCCAGGACAGCAAGGGCCAGCCACCACTGGGGTGCACCAGGCTTGCTCCGGAGCAAGATAACTGCTCACTCACAAGGATCCCTCCAAACCTGGGCCAACCCCTGACAACACTTTGGCAGCGCACTGTAAAGACCCACAGATGCCAACCCATAGAGGAGATGCAGCCCAGGAAGCACAGCTCAGAGGAAGCAGAAACGTGCTGCTGAGGGGATGCTGGTTTCCAAAAGGCCAATCCCCACACAAGGGGAGCCCTGTCGCTGTGGAGGAGGTCCATCTTCATGGCAAATCTGACAAAAGTCTTCTTATTACTATTATTTTTCTAAGTGGGCTTGTTCTCTCTGGGTCACTTTCCTCCAGCCTGCCCAAGCCTGGCAATAATGAGCTGGGGCTGGTTAAGCAGCTCATTAGCATGCCGTTTGTTAGACGAGTTAAGAACGTAATTATTGGGAGTAGGCAGAGCCTGCGGATGGAATGCATTTTGAAGGTTACCATAGGAATCTTTCCTTGGTCTATTCATTCCGAGTGTAATACTAATCACTATCATAAGGAAAGGATTGCTTGGATATAGACTGTAGGTTAACATCTGATTAGATTTCCAGTGAACAAAGCGATTCAGGCAGTTTGTTTGTTAACCCTTTTGGGTCCTGCCAAAGTGTCCTGACCTGTGTGAAGAGCTCCACGCTGCTGGGTCCCCCTCCCCTGCCCCGGGTTTGAAGTCCCAGCATCCTGCCACCAGGCTCGGGGCTCTAATTGCAGAGGGCAGGCTGAATGCTGTCCTCCGAATGTGCTGAAATTAGAGAGGTATTCACCAAAACTGGCATGGCAAGCCACCTATTACAGCTTTTCCCCCCCCACTTGTAGATCAGTCAGGTTCAAATTGTGCTGGAGAATTCAAAGATCTGATTAAAACAGTAACTGGGAAAAACTAAAGGGCAGAACTGCACCGTTGTTCTTTTATGGATTTGAAAGACAGGGTTCCTCTCGCATTCTGTGTGGAATCCTGCAAACAAACATCCTGGGCATGAGCCCATCCTAGTGTTATGCCAGCAGCACCGTGCAGCACCTACATGGGAGGTCACTTTGCTCTTCAGATGAAAAGCTGACCACCAGCCTTTGCTACATCATCTCCGAAAACACTGATGTACCACGCTACATGGAGAGCATGGACAGAGACCCCTGGGAAGCCTGTGCAGATACAGATGCCACCAAAGGATGCTCTCATTTGGTAGCTCTCTGGTGCCTGAGGGACAAGAATGGGTGCTCTGCAGTTCATGTCTCCTTCAACCACATCACTAGAAGAGTCCCAAGATGCCCAAACCCCAGACTTGTTTTTCCCCTTCAGAAGAGCTCCCCCCGGAGCAGAAGCTTTGGCCGAGTATCCATAAGCAGTACCTGCTCAATACAGTGCTTCTGCGGAAGAGGAGCAGCTCTGTTTAAAGAGTGCAAATGTGCTAGTGCTTGTCAGAAAGGAAATGCATGTACATTTATCCTTTGTTCCCCTGCCCCCAAAAGTCACAGTCAGCAGAGATCACATTTACCCCAGTTCAGCTCTAAAGAGCCGTGGACGTTCACTACATCGCCTCTGCATATTTTGCTCCTTTTCTCCCCTCAAGGCTGCCTACCAAAATCCCCCAGTGGTGTTCCTTAGCTCTTATCCTAAAAGTATTACAAAAAATGAAGCCGTGAATGCCACAATCTGAATGCATTCTGTGTCCAGCATCACGCTGTTCGCAGCTCACTTGCGAGGCCCAAGTCTCGGTGGGAATTTACAATTCATCGGCGACCGAACTATTTTAATGTTATCAACACATCTTTACCCTGGCATACGAGTGTGTGACTTACGAAGAGAGAAGCAATTTGCTTCGTGAATTTCATCCTTTGTTATTGAAAGCTGCTGGATTTGGATGTATAAAGACCTGTGCCATTAAGCCACGGGGCAGAAGCATCCTATGGGCTAACAAGTTTGTTTGCTTGTTATTACTATTTTTTAAATACAAATTACTTTAAAAGTAGCATTATGTAGGACTCGGAAGGTGCTTTACTTAAATCTTGTGCCTCTTCCAAAAGATTGTACAACATGAAGAAAAACGCATGGAACAGTCCACGACCTCAATTCAACAGGAGAATACCAGCTGATTTCTAACCAAATTAATGTATGTAATTCAGTGCCTTTACAATTGTCCAATCCGGTGTACCTGTAAATAACTGTATTTAATAGAAAATGTGGATTTATTAAAACAGGAATTTGTCTGGTCTCTTTTTAAGAAAATTGAGAGAGGTAAAAGGAGGATTAGTGTGAAAAGACAGTCGGACATTTACTGTACAGCTCCTGCGCTGCAAAACGCTGTCTGCTTAAAACGAGACACCTATTTGGAAAGAAAAGAGTCTGAAAAGTCAGGGTGAAATTGAAAGGAAACATTTAAGGTTACTGAAATGAAACTTTTCTATTGACAAAATCCATTCTTTCCACTAATTAATGATTTGTGATTTTAACAAAAACACTCAAACCCAATTCCAAGTGCTTGACTCAGCAGCAGTTCTCATGAACAGAACTCCCCGGCTGTGGCAAGGCCCAGCACTAGCCAACGGCTGTATTTATTTAGTTATATATGTATATATAAATCTATGGCTAACTACAGGCTGACCAGGCACTTGACTGCAAGGTGGATGCTGCAAGTTTGCCCCAGGGCTCCATTTCCTTTGGTCAGCGTTGGCCGATGTTGCACGAGCGTGTGATGGGTAGAAGGGAGTAGGTCAGCTCTGTTGTACGGAGGGTGGAAAACACAGGAAAAGTTCTCTTTGTGCTGTTTCATATACTAAAACCTCAAAAAAAATCATTTTGATCATTTATTTTCTCAGTTTAGCATCTAAACCCAAGAAGGCAGGAAACGAAGAGGAATAACATCTCAATCCAGCTTCCACTAGATTACCAGATTCAACAAAAAATAGGGGGAAAGAGTGTTCTTTGTGAACTATTGTTCACAAGCCAGTTCTTTCACTCTATTTTCGGCTAATTAAATTAATCTGGTAAGCAGGTGTAAACCCACTTGTTTAAGCAATGATTTGGGTTCCTAAAAGGAGAGCTTGGAGGTATTTGCACAGTAAGAGATTTGTACACGAGAGCATTAAACCCTATCAACAAGAGGAAACTCCACTCAGGATGTAGAAAATCCTGTTTAGCACTTCCCAAATCGTACCAAATGCGAAATGCAGTGTGCTGGATTAGAAGCAGACTAACAGGGAGGTGAAGTGTAATCATCTGCTTTCTTACACTGGAAAGTCTGATCACTACGTGGAGCATGTTTTACATATACGGTTAACAGAAACACAGAAACACTGCTGTCCTTTGACATCTGCATTGTACATGCAATCAGTGGGACACTCAGTTACTATGCAGCCTCTAATTGCAATGGAGAAACTTTTCCATATGCACTTTATTTTGCAGGAACATAAACTGACCAGGCTAGCAATGGAGACTGCAGACAAGCACCGCACCGCGCACCCGAGTCACCACCGAAGGCAAAGGAGTAGCCAATAAAAACAAATACCAGCCAGATAAAAAAAAGACTATGAACAAAGAGCCAGAACTCAGCCTCACCTACACACAGTCATGGATCACCCTCCATTTGCAAATACGAACACTTGGCTTGGTGTGATTATTATAAGGAACAGCAGCCAACATGGAAAATGCTTGATTTCTGTTTGCACGTCTGTTAGCCCTTTCTCTGGGCTGTGTGCTGGAGGAGAATGGCAGCTCAGCACTGGAGTGCCAAGGGGGCTGTGCTGAACCTTCAGCCTGTAGGGTCCCATAGGCAGCAGCCCCCCACGTGATGCCTTATTTCGGAACACACCAAGCTCATGACCTGACACTTGGTCCAACAACCAGGCACGTCCCCGTTTGCTGCACTTCAAAAGTACTTCTGTGAACCAAGAGCGAAGGGACAACATTCACTCCCATGGAGGCATCTACAGGTGGGATGGAAGAGCACGCTGGCTGGTGGTGAGCATGAGGGGAGCACGGAGGAGGGGAGGATCGCAGTGATCCGAGCTGTGCCTGTATGTGTCCCGTGTCCTCACAGCGCTGGGCCCTTGCCAAGGAGCAGAGGAAGCGTTCAGAGGAGAAGCAGCAGTGGTGTTGCCTGTGGGCTCCTTGAGACGCTGCATCTGCTCCAGACATTCCCGCCAGAGCCCAGCCCCTCGGCTGCAGGCAGCCAGCTCCAGCAGCTGAGCAAATGTGTTCCAAACCCCTGCAAGCGCCCGTGCCGCAGCATCCCTCCCTCCCGGACAGCCTGGGTGGCAGAGGGTCCCTGGCAGCGCACCTAGCCCGCGCCTTGGCATCACCAACAGGTTCCTCCCTTAGGGACCCCGCGAGAGGATCCCGCTGTCATTCCAGGACTCCCTGAACCACACAAGGATGTCCCTTTGCCAGAACCACCCTTCCACTGAAGGATGCTCATCCCTAATAGTCCACTGCATGCTTATTTCAATGGGGAGGAAGCTGGACAGTCAAGCAAAGTGGCCACTGCATTTACCTCGCTCAGTAATAACGACCTGCAACAACAATTAACATCCCTCCTCTTCCCCCAGTCCAAAGCACTTCTGCTCTTCCCCCTCCCACCCTCCCCTTCCAGATTTGCTCCTGTTTTTCGTCTATTTGTGAAGGTGCCCAAGACAGGAGCTCACTTAATACGTTCCCTTACGCTTGTGGCGCAACAGCCTATTCAGTACAGATAAGCCCCTTTAGAAATGAAGGGGAATTTAATTCAGTGCTTGAGTGACAGCAGGAAGATTTATCCCCTCAGTAGACAATACGGCTTTTGGGGCTTTAATCTTGCCCAGACAATGGGCTGTTTCTCGGCCCTCATCTTGTGCTTTTCCCACGATGTTCGGTGATTAACCAGGGCTCCATTGGATGGAAGCCACTATCTCTCATTTAGGAGTGTTTGCGCCTCTGTCAAGGACCAGGGAGGGAGGGAGGGAGGTGGGAAGAAGAGAAAGGAAGGGGAGGGGGGGAAAAGTTTAACTCATCTAGGAGCAATGCTGCAAGGCTGCAGACTGGGCACAGACAGATGCCAGCACTATCTGCAGTAGGCAGGGCTGGTTGACAAAGCAGATGGATATTGGCATTGTCACCTCTGCGAGAGCAGTGGGCAGGGCCCTACTGATTTATTTCAACAAACAGAAGCTCCTCCTTTATTTCGTTATGGTCTGTATTTAGAAAAGCCCTTGGCGCAGCCTGAAATCCACTGGTCCCTCCAAACGTGCTGCCTGAATGCAAGCACAAGTGCTTTTCTCAAAAGGAAGGAACTGAAGGACACTGAAGCCTGCTCCTCAATCAACCACTGTGCTCGCAGCTGAGAGCAAGAAGCACTCGCCTAGCAAAGGTACTCAGATACCACAGCAGGGGACAACCACAGAGCTGGTACACCAGGAGCACCTGTAAAATACAGGAGGTCCTCTCCACACCTTGCAACAGGCATCTATCACCATGCATGCACAGCCCAACGTGTTATGGATCACTTCACTGGTGAAGACTGTTACATCATTAGAAAGTTCACCATCAGGAAGTTTCCTCATCCTTAGTGAGGGGCAACCATAACGCTACTCCAATTTATAAATGAGACTTGACGGCAAAAAGAGAGGTTTAGGTCCTTCTTACTAAGAGACAGCATCATGGACACCAATGCTTCAACTTTGGTAATGAGCTGAAATACAGATTTAGCCTCAAAATAACATCACACTATCCTGAGCAGATGCTCATTACAGGAACTCCATGCCAATTCCGTTGCAGTGGTCAAGATTAAGGCACTGCAGCATCAAGATCTTTTTTTCATGGAAAAAGTTGCCACCAAACTAATGTCATTTTTCACTGTTTGGGTTTAAGAGTTCTGTTTATTACAGGAATTACATTGCTCTGTGCACCTTCCATCACAGAGCTTCCTGACTCCCACATAAACTGACAGTACCTGTTTGGCACAGAGAGGGGACATGAGACTGAAAAGAGCTTCAGTCTTTCATGTCTCAAAGGGCACTGGACCACACCAAGAAGACTCCTGCAGGCTCATGCAGTTGTGGTTGCTAAATACTTCAGCAATCCTCATTTGGTGTCTAGCACCCAAACCACCAAATGGAACAGAACCACTGCTCACAAATACTGCAAATTGAAAAGTTTGCTTTTGTAAGAGGAATAATTTCCTTCACTCCAGACCTGCCCATCTCACAATCATCAAGGAAAGGAAGATGCGTAAGGGCGGAGAGCTCCTCTCTCCTTCCAACACCAAAGCATCAGATCACATCACTTACACTTAAGTACCTGCAGCATCAGCTACAGCACAACAGCATCAGGTACCACGCTTACACGGCCCAACCAGCCTGAGCTCTAAGGCATCAGCTGGTTCTGACCCCTCCTGCCATACACATCAACATGGAGCTGCTTTCCTACAGCCAGCAGAGCGGCTCAAAGATGCTTTGTTTGAGCTATCACACATCCTCCATTCTCTGATCCTACAACTGCATTTTTGGATGACTCAGTCAGCTGAAAAACATAAAAATCAGAAATGTTGCAGTGTTCTCTTTTGTTGATGTGAATGTTTGGGAGCAGCTGAGCCAAAAGGCAGAGCATATGTTTCTGCCTGCGCTGAGGCTGGAGTGTGTAATCCAATAGACACAGCTGAGGCAAGGCCACCAACAGACTGACGTGCCCATTGAGGAACAGGCACTCGTTGCACACCCGAGGGGTGGCACAAACCCTGCCCTGAAGAGAGCACTCTCAGTCCACCGAGAGGATGGTGGCTCCTATGGGAATTAACCTGGAATTAATAAGTGCCCGGGTGGCTTTTGCCTTGCAAAGAGGAAGGGGGGGGATCACTAGATGGAGCTGTTTCACGCAAGCACTCCCCATCATTGGGCTTGCAGCAGTGCCTGCTTTCGGGGGGCTGTTGCACACAGCAAGGAGAGGCCTCCTCCACCATATTCCCTCCTGCTGGAATCTGTTCGGCTAGAAAACCAGGGAAAGCAAATGATGCGAGTGGGCTGCTGTGCATGAAGGGGCAGGACAAACAGCCCAAGCAAGCAGAGATGCTCAGCCTCATCCCCAGTCTCTATATGAACTACTACCTCCATTATCCACTAGCACAATTAATTTGCCTCCATTTTTCCATCTTTTCTACCCCCAAATTTCTTAATTGCCATGTTTCAGTTATGAAGAAAAAGAAGCCTACACTAATACAGGGCTCTTAGAGGGTGTAGTTTAAGATTTCCTTAACATCGCATTTGGGACTTCCCAGTTCCTTCAACCACAAGTTCAAGTCCCTGAGGAGTCACTGATGTTCTTCAGTCTCTTTAATGGCATCAGCTGAGTGAACGGGTTTGGGTTTTTTGAGTGGCCTTTACATGTAAATGGGTTGAAAAGAAAAGGTTTTATAGAACATTTTCAGGTTTGGGGGTTGTTTTGCTTTAATTTGACCACAAGCGCACTGCACGGACACGCAGGGGCTACCAGCCCACTGCTGCTCACCTGCCTTCAGGAGGCTTCAGGATGGGAATCCTGAGCTTGGGGAATAAAAAGCAAATGCCATCGGGAGGCGTTCAAAGAGCTAAAACAGCGCAGCTAACACAGCCCCACTATCTCGCACCAGGGACCCTGTCTGCACTCTCTGCCCTCTTCCTTTTGTCTTTGACTCCTGTGAACTCAGTCAAGACTCCCTCGAGGGCTCACTCGAGTTCCTGGGAACCTTTTCAACACCTTGATGCTGAGCTGAAACGGGCCTTTAACATGACGAGCTGGAAGCACGGCTGCGCATCCCCTAGCACGCTCTATGTGCAGAAGGGTTTTGGTTTGCTTTTGCTGCACCTCTGTCTTAAAGGATAAAGGCCTCGTCTTCTACATCACTCCATGTAAATGAGGCACGTATGAGACCAGCGTCTTCTAGCCAGTGATTAATGCTGCCTACAGCCAGGCAAGCCAGGGCCCTTTCTCCTCCCTTGCAAGGCATCAGAGCCCACCAGCAACCCCAGACCCACTGCAAATGAGCGCGCAGGCATCCTGGAACACTTTCTGCACCTCCAAGCTCCTTCAAGCAGTGTTTTTCTGTTCTATTTTAACTGGAGAACGCAGGGAAGAGGGAGGGGAGGGAGGAAAGAACATGAGAGGAACAAAAATAAGATTAAAATAAAAGACCATATAGGGAGCCCACAGAAAAACAAATGTCAAGGCCCAATTCCCGTGTCGCCTCTATCACTGTGAGCCCAGAGACCCTCCATTTAACTTAGAGAGATCAAACTGTGGGCTGTAACTCTTACAGCACCTTTGTCTGGCCCAGCATTTAGAGGAAGTGGGGAAAGTAGAAGGAAAATTACTCTGTACAGGCTTCCTGAAAACCAGGAGGGACTTCTGTGCAGCAGCAGTAGGGCAGAGCAGAGCTGTCTTCAGAAGAAACACACCATAAGAATCAAATTCGTTTTGCTCTTGTCTCCACTCCCACGCCAGCACCAGCCATACCCATCACTGTCATCCTTTCATGGTGGGGAGAGGATGCATCCGTGGCTAACAGAGTTGTAGGAGCTCCTTAACCCTGCAGAGACCCTCCGGTTCATTCAAAGATCTTTGCAGCAGGTATCAAAAGCAAAGGCTTTTGCATCACTCACTTGAAGCCACACGGAGACAGGCTGAGACCCTTCCAAACATGAAGTAAGTCCTGCAGCAAGGCTCTTACACAGGGCACTGGAGTCCCCTGCTTCAAGATGGGTGATCTCAGCCCCAAAAGGCTGCAACCCTAATGAGTTAGACATCACAACACCTTCGACCCCCAATTAGGAGTCAGCCATTAATAACAGAGAGACTGCTGGTCATTACCATGTGCTCCCATTGCCAGTTCAGCATCACAAGAGCCGCATCTCAGTGCTCCCTCAACTCCATCTATTCCCTGGGGAGTCCAAGTGATGATTACTCAGGTTGAACTCAGCTGAACCCTGGGAGGCCGAGGTTGCTGAACAATAACGAGTGGCATTACAGGAGCGCTGAGCCAAGCTGGCAGCGTGGCACAGCCTGGCAGGGCACGTGCCTCTGGTCACCGCCTCCGAGCGAGCAACTCAGCTTTTCCACTTGCACGTGCCAGAACACCCTGTGACAATGGAACATGCAAACAGGAGCTCACCACCGGACCTAAGGTGCCCAAAGCAACACTCATCTCAGTTACCAGTGTCCCTTCACCCTCTTGGCTTTAAAATACAGTATTTCTAATGGCTGCTTTCAGGTCACTGAGGCTGCTGCTTCGTGAGAAGCTGCTGACAGCGGAGATCAGGAACATATCAGACCCACCTCTCCACTCACACTTCAGGAGGTCTCCTCTCTCCAGGCTCTGCACACCCTCTGCAGTTCCCAAGGTGGATCTGTGGGACTCACTCAGCACTGCACAGCACCACATTTCCAGTTGGTCTCCAGTTCGTTCTCAGCACGCTTACACAGAGCAGTTCCATAGCTACGGAGCCAAAAGCAAACCAGCAATTCGGGTGATCCCAGATGGGATACAAGACCCAAAGGGGAAAAACCACCTTGCACTGCTTGCAGGTGTTTGGTGTTTGGGTTTCTGCTCAAGGGGAGCCCTGCCCACGGGCAGATTAACACACACTGCTCACCCAGGCTGAACTTGCCTCAACTCATCTACGGTCATTATTTGTGCTGTAGTAATCCCCAGAGGCCTCAAGCTGGCACTGGACGTGGTAGCCCTTGTTAGTAAGAGCGAGTCCTTTCCCTAAAGAGCTAACAAATCCTTATGCTGCTTGTAAAGGGTGCAGAGCAAAGAGAAGAAATGGCCAAGCAAAGGTTATCCTGCAGGGTAGTGGCAGGGACATAAGCCTTGCCTTCCTGAACCCAAGTCCTGTATCCGCAAAGCTAGCCTAGCTAGGAACAGATTAGTCCAAACCACGCAGGCCTGCCCCAAGTGCAAACAAAACCCTGTAAATAGAATTAAACACAATCTCAGCATCCACTACTTGCATTATAGCTACATTCAATATTAAACTCATTTAGCAGTGTGTTTGCTGCCTCTGAGTTCAGCAGCACAAAGCACTTCAACAAGAAGTATAAACCCCTTTGCCCTTCACCAGTCTTTGCCCAAAGCCACGAAGTGACACAATAGCTATTATACATAGAAACTCACCTTGTTTTTCTAATAGGTTTTTGTTTCAAGCATCCTTAACTTCCCGAGCCCCAGGTCAGGCTAACATAAAAGTACAAGTATTCAGGAAGCTTCTTTGCTTTGAAACCGCTGCATTTTGGCAGCAGCCCTAACTCTTGGTTAAATTACTCCTTTTTCCTCAATAATCCACTTAAATATATATAGGAAAAACTTGTCTGTATAAGCTGCAGTCACTGCAGTAACACAAATCCTAACTGAGATGGTGTCAGGTGCTCTATTTATAAAGCCTCTCAGTTAAATATGCAGGTGTGTGTGTTTGCTTCTACATACCTACAGAGTCTCTACAAAGAGCTGGTTTCCCATCATCAGCTGCATGGCAATCCACATTAACCGGGTCAGCATTAGATGTCCTGACCCAGCCCTTCACCAAGGATTTGCCCCACACACATCTCTCACAACACAATCCTGCCAGCTCACTACCGACTGTTACACAGATGCGATGCTTCAGAGGCAGTGTAAGCCATTTGTTAAGGGAAATACACTTAGACTTTTGTCCTGACCCAGCACAGATGAGGCACAACTGACAGGCACAGGAACAAAGTCTCCCCTTTATCAACATGCACTTGGCAGAAGTGTAAACTTCCCCATATATGGCTTCAGAAATTGGTTTGAACTTACTGAAGAACCAGCTAAAGACGTCTTAGAGAGAAAACTCACTGCCCCTCCAGCCCCAGAGCCCAGACTGGAACAGCAACCCCAGGATGTTCCACTGCGGAAGTATGTTCTTTCTTCCATGTTTTCACATTTTCAGGAGAGAACAGCTCTTAAGATGAGAGAATTTGGTACCTTTTGGTAACAAGAGAGAGGAAAAAAGTATCTAATGATTCTATTTGTTCACGTAACTGTGACTGGTTTGACAGCGAACTGCTTATTTATCTGCAGGAATAACCAAATGGTGCAAATCCAGATCAAAAGATCAGGCATCATCTGAACTGCCCACCAGGGGCTGGCCCAGCTGCAGAAGGGAGATGAGGAAAGAGAAGACAGGCAAGAAAACACACACATACATAAAGCAACCTTATCGGAAGGACTGACTGACAGCCAGACAGACAACCAGCAGTGCCAACATTCCTAAGCGTGCATCACTCCAAGCTGAGCAGACCCTGGAGAGAACTCCTGCCCTCACAGCTCTGCAGCTCCTGCAGCTCTTTACAAGATGTTTTCTAAAGGAAAATCAGTCCAAAAGTTTGATTTTGAAGTTTCCTTGCAACATAAAACCCAGTGAGGGTTCTGGTGAAAGAAAAATATCAATTCTTTCATGGTATATTTTGCATTATTTCTTTCTCCCCTATTCCTGCAGCCATCCCTGCCCTAGAGCAAAGCATCACCCTGTAACACAGCAGGACAACTGCTGAAGGAGCTGGAACTACCCAGTGGGCAACAGTGATTGCTTAGAAAAGGATGCCCCAAAGTGAAGCTCAGCGGCTGCCAGGCTGGTGTTCCATCTGGAGAGCAGAGAAGCCAAATTCAGACCGTTCAGCTCCAAAAGCCAAAGTGGGCTGTCACAGGTTGAAATCCTAATTGAGACTAAAGACAAAATGAAGGATTGCCAAGGGCCGTAAAGCACCAAAGCCAACAGCAACAAGTGAGGTGTGCATTCAGATTTCATACCTGCAGGGAAGTGGGTTTTATTTGGCAAGAAAAATACCTGGAGCAGTAGGATATTAAAGGCTATCAAGCAGATACACTCAAAGACAAATATGCCAGTACTGACCAGAACACCACAAGTGAAAGGAAAGCATAAGAAAGTTTAAAGACGTGGCCAGTAACATCCCAGTGATGTGACACATTCAGGGAAGAGTTTAGGATCATTTTAAGCAGATTCATGTACAAAAACACCTACTTTTTTTGGTAAATAAAGGGACTTTTAAAACCAAATCATCAGTAAAACAAATAGAAACACATACCAGAAGTCTGCCAGGCTGATCCAGTGCTCTTCACATTTTATTGCCCTGGAAATCCTGTGTGTATGGGTCTGATGCAGTGCAGAAACCTACACTGCTCCTCACAAGTCAGATCCACATCCCTTGGGTGAAGAAAACACCCAAGGCTCTTTCCTAAGGGACCAATGAATCTGCTTTACCTGACCAGCATGGCTTTCAAAGAGGAGGAATTTGAGATGTGGGGTTTGTCTTCAAGACAACGGCTGGAGACAGAAAGAGGAAGGAAAGAGTGGGAAGAAGAAAGCACCAGTCCTTTGACACCTTTCTGATGGAGTTAGATTTGCAAAGCAGAACATACCCCCTTTCACTACTCTAATCTGATTTTACGAGAAGTCCCTCAAATGAATCATCACCCCATGCCACATGTGCTGCAACAGCTTTGCCTTTGAGGAGTTCTGTGTGTTCACCTTGGGGCTGAGCTCTAGATACACCTCCCCAGCACTGCGCACAGTGTAGCAAGAGCAATCGTGGCCATAAACCCCACCGAGTCTGGGATGGAGGTGCTTAAAGCGCCATCACACATGGCACACATGGCAGCTGCCCTTCAGCACGGCGTTTGCAGGATATGGTGAGATGGCCCCTGGAGACCAATGATTCCAAACCAGGCCAGAGTCCAGGTCTGAAATCCCCTCTAATGGGTATGTAAATGCCTTGGGTTTTGCCTTCACTGCTACTAACAATTTGCCAGCAAACTTATCTTGTTCCTTGAGCCCAGCTTCTCTCTCATTTATCCCCCCAAAACCCACAAGGGCTTCATTTTTATGAGGTGCTGAGCAACCACAGCTCCTGTTCCTTACATTGCGGTTGGAAGTGGGAGGGCAGGGATGCTCAGCTCAGCACCTCTGAGGAGCAGACCCTGAGGAAGGATGCCGTGCACATCCTTAAGGAATACACAAATGGGGTGGGCAACTGGGATCTGTAGTGGGACCTTCAGCTTCACACAACCCGAGGAGTAGGCAGCCACCCAGACCTGTGCATTTGAGTTGCCACCTGGCTCTTTACCAATGAGAGAGGGAAGGAACAAGTTTCGGAGAAAGGTTTCTCTTGGCATGCAGCTCATATGAACAGAAGAGTTGCCTGCTCTGAACTCCATGTGGTAACACAAGTTAATTCAAGGGCTAAAGACATTAGAAGTTGTACTCAGCAAACGGAGCTTCTCTTACTTGCTCTGACAACATGATGCTGGCAAGATGGCAGAGACGTCCAGTTCCTGCGTTTCCCTGTGTTTGAAAGCACAGTAAGACATATTTCCCTTTTTGTGGGATCAGCAGTTGTTTGTAAACTGCTGATCTGGGTTTACTACTACACAAGTAGTAAAAGAGAGCACAGGAGCTGCCACCGTCACTCCATCCCCACTCTCCAGTTTACAGCTCTGCATTGACAATAGCCAGCACTTGATGAGCATCTCCTGCACCTTTCAGTGTCACTGGTCAGGACAGACATGCTCCTTGCCAGCTGACAGTCTGGCGATGGAAACAGTAGGCATTTCCATGTTCCAAAGGACAAGGAAAAAAAGATTCGACAGCTAGATCTGAGTAGCAGCCACCCCTCCTTGGAGTGACATATCTAACCACTTTTCCAACAGCATCCTGAGCTTTCCAATGAAGACATTAAATAAGCCACTTACAGTTTGATCTACCAGTGCATGTGCAACCACAGCGGCACACAGGCCAGCAGGCTTGCCTGCACTAGTATTAGACTGTTCTCTGTGTTGCTAATCATTCAGTTTTCCTCACTCTTAGTGCTGTTCAGAAGAACTGCACTCACCCTAACAGTCAGCAGACAGAGGAAGGTGTGATTTAGTGAACAGGGCACTGATGGAAACTCTCCCCTTATCTGAGCCACAGACCAATGTATGACCACAGGCAAGTTACTTCTCTCTTCACCGCTGTTCCTTCTTTCACCTTTTTCTTCCTAGGTTAGGCTAATGATGGGATCTTTGACCTCCTGATCTGACAGATCTTGCACATCGAAGCTCTTCTTAAAGCAGACCAAACGCTTCTGTACGGCAGCATTTATTTCCCTGTGCATCTATAGAGCACCTTGCATGCTGGGACACTGGCTTCAGCTGAGACTGGCACAGGACCCATGATACCAATCTGTATAATTAGGAAATCCCTATCAAATCATGATTTCCCTTCACTTCTGTGTCCTCATTAAAAAGTAACAGGGTAAACCGGTTCCAAATGCGGATTACAAAACCAAAGCAGGAGTGCTCAGTAACACCAGTAAGAGAAAACCTCCCCTGTGCCAAAATTTCCATCAAAATAAACTAAATTCCGTTGTTTACCCTGGCGACTCCACAACTTTCCTCTCTGAACTTTGTAAAACTTCATCCCCAAATGGATTGACTTCTACACTATCTGACAGTTCCTCATTAGCTTCTTTCCTTTCTCTCTTTTCCTCGCCTTTGAGTCCCACCGTGTCAGAAGCCTCTGAAACTCGACAGATCTTACATTTCCAGCTCATTTTCTAATGAGTTTGTACAGCAGGACTGATTAGTGTAATAAAGAATTCATGAAGCAAAGAAATGTAACATGAAGACACCTTGAAGAGAGGAAAGAAAGAGCAAGTCAAATATGTTGAGAAAAGGTCTGGCCTCTTCAACCTTCATTTAATCGTTCTGACAAAGACACTTCATCAGAGAGACTTGGCAGGTATTTGGACTTTGTGCACAGAATTACCAGGCTTTGAACTCTTCCTCCCCTGCCTTCCCCAGGAGAACCCATCATCACCCTAATTTAGGCAACTTCTTATCAAACCAAGCTTTTGGTAGCCATCTTCTGACCTGCTAAACACGGCTTAAGTACTGCAAAGGATGAAATGAATCCTCGGTGACCCGCTGGCACGGGCAGCCTCCTTGTTGCAGGGATTGGATTTCACAGCCAGTTCACTGTACACGCTTGGTCTGGTTGTGAATCAGCAGGTAAACCCCCTGACAGACAACAACCACCCAACAACACCCTGACTTATCCATACATTAGCATTGTCTCTGTGAGGTAAATCTCAAGTACTGCTGCCAAGCAGAAGTTCTGCAGGGTTTCCACCACTGGCACTGCTTCCCCACGTGTAAAAAAGGGAAGAACAGCAAGGTCACAAGATTCACATCTCTGGGTTCACTCACACTTGATTGTCACCATACTCGGTACCACTCTTCTGTCACCTTTCACTCAGCTTTCAATAGAGCTTCATCTGAGCTAAGTAAGTTTGCGTAAAGACAACCCCCTTCTGGATACAAGCTTTATCAGGGAAGAACTGGCAAAGAACAACCTCCCAGATGTCCAGCTCCTGTGGGAAGCAAATACCACTGCATTTTATTGATTTTCATCTACGGAATTGAAAATAGGGCTTGGTTTTTTTTTAATAGAAGTGGATTTAATATTTTTGCTGAGGAAACTATAAATTGGAGACATTTGCATGGAAAACACGCCAGGGGGTTTTGACCAGCTTTACCTTGGAACCTCTTCCACACTGGACACAACTCTGGGCATCAGAGGCCTCAGATTCAGGAGGAAGCTGCACACACCATTATAATAGAAAGCACGCCACCAATACTGACAATGAATAATTCTATTACACATGTTCAGATGAATAAACTACAATTCACGAGAATCTCACTATTCAGATCTATTTCACTGCTGGACAACAGCAAATAAGGCTCTATGAAGGCAGAGCAAAGCTGCCACTTCCATTCAGGAATTCCCTCAGTGTTGGTTGTAGTCACTGTTGTCCTCATGAAAGAGGCTTGCTCTGTCTTTACCCAAGTGTAATACTGCCGGGGCTCCTTAGGAAGCTGCGAGAAGACTCTTTTGAATAGGGACTGTATGTCAAATAGTTCAAAAGGGTCCTTGTCCCGCGCAGGCTGGATCTGCATGGGAAGTTCCTGGTTTGTTCTTTGGAAGAAAGCAAAAACCCACAAGGAAAAAAAAAAAAAAAGAAGGGAGAAAAAGAAAGAAACCAAAGAAAGCTCAAAGAGTTCAAAGAGCGTTTCATCAGCATCGCAGCCCTCCAGAGCAAGGACCCTTTGTCATCCCTGGGTGACTGACTTCTCCCATGAACTGGATACCACAGAGCATCTGATGGGTAGTTACAGCAAAACTGCTCTTCCTGGGGCACACTGAATATTCACCACCCTCTGCACAGTCCCCACCTTCCCCGCCCCCAATTCTCCTTTTGCATCTGATTATATTCTGCATCCTCTTTATTCTTATCTTCCATCGCTTCAGCTCTTCTCTCTCCAAGTTCTGCAATGCTCTGGCCCGACCTCCCCCACCATTTGCCTTCCACTTTCAAAGACATTTATCTACTTCTTCACTATCACAAAGAAAGTTATCTCCTTCGTTGTGCAGCTGCTCTAGATACAATGCTGCCCTTTGCAAAGTCCTCGTGGGCAGTATAAAAGGGAAAATACATCCTACAGGTCCATACCATGTGCACGTAAGGCACAGACTGATACACCACAGGGTGTATCGCACTTCAACCTTCTTTTCTTCCTTTCTTACACACTTTCAGAGCATTTGAATAAGCAGCGTTGCTGTGGGAGCAGGTAACAAACTGGTCTCCAGAAAGCTACAGGAGAAATCAATACAAGAGAGAAGATGGTCAGAAACCTAAATGAGTAATAGGATACTGCGGAAAGCGTGCAGCCATTTTGGCATAAGAAATCATTTATAATACGTATGATAAAAACAAGACACAATATAATTAGTGCAGACTTGGCACACTCCCAGCACACTGAACTCCAGAAATGATTCTGTATTTGTTTTATAGCACAGAGAACTATTTATATTGTCATCGCAGCGCCCCAGGGATAACTCTTTCCTGCAGTAACTCTACATACGGCAGTAGTGCGATACTGGCCCTTCCTTTTTAACTCCAGCTTTCCAACCATGGCTTGAATCCCGCTCATTTCCCGGCTTTTGCACCTCTCTCTTCTGCAACATCCCAGAAATGCTGCAGAGGCACCCGGGTGAGATTGGATCTCCCATTCCCAGCTCCCTGCAGAGCTGGGCTCCGACATGGCAGAACTGGGCAGAGGCCTCCAGCAAGAACCTTCATGGAAAAAGACACTTCCCAGCTTTTCTCTTTTGACCAAATTGGCCAGCAAACAACCGGAGTCTTTTTCCATCTCCCCCCTCCCCACATTTCCAGTAGCCAAATGGAAAAGGGAAACTCCATAACATGTATTAAAACAAAAGTTTCCATATGTTTTCCTGAATAGTGTCCAACTACTCGCCCTCCCCAAAGACACAAAACCTCCTTTTCAAGACCTCGGCTTCGAAGCCTCATTTTGGGGAGAAAAGCCTTTCTTAACTCACCATTTCCATCCCCAGCCCACCCAGACCCCGGTGCTGCTCAATGCCCTTCTCTGGGCTTCAGCAGCTCCCGCAGGTCTGCACACCGTGTGACACCAGCCAAGGTAAACTTCCAGGTAATTCCACCACCTCACCACTTCTGTTAATGAACTTCTTGATTTGTTCTAACCACATGAAGCAGTTTCACCGCAGCAGCAGCAACTTTCATTGTCACACAGAGAGCGGCTCTTCAGGGACTCCTCTTTTCCCACAGAGGAGCGGGTTTGTCTGCATGAAGCTCTGGCCATCACACATCAGTCACCCGAAAACAGAGAGCAATGGCTGTAAAATCACTGTAAAGCTGCTGGGGGCAAAGGCTAAAACCACCAAAGAGAGCAGACCCCCATCATCCACAGAGTTCCTTGCTCTGCCCTCAGTGTGATAATCAATTCCCATCTAAAAGCACCCTGAAAACTCCACCAAGATGCAGGCTGGCAGGTTTTGCATTTAAATACAGGGGGTGTGGACAATCCTTTACAGAACAAACCTGAGACTTCTGGTACAGTGCACTGCCATGAAGTGTAAGACAGAAATAGATGCACCCGCCCTCTTTCAGGGCGCTCTGATTTTAGCTCTGATTTCCGGAAGAGCAAAAGGACTCTTTTACCCTTTAAAATCCAAAATATTTATGCAAACTTGCTAAACCGAATCCCAGCTTGAAGACAGAAGCTGCCAGTCCAAAACAACCCTGGCTCTAACCTCATAAAAGGCAAGGTCAAAAGGACCGTGTTGTGGTTTGCCAGGCTGACCTCCCGTACAGCAAGACTTCCTCAAACTAATTCCTGTTTGGTACATGCAGACCATTTAGGAGGCATCAAGCCTCAGTGTTTAAGTTGTCAGCAATAGGGTTCAAGTCAGTGACAAAGCAGAAGCACTGTCCTGAGGAGGTTTAAGAACACAGTTAACAAACATCTAGCAGCAAGATAGGCAACATTTAGCTTGCTGTTGTCCAGGAGGAGGGACAAGCTGAGCTTTCAGACCCCTCCTCCAATCCATGTTTCCTTAATTCCTACTGCATATATACATAAATATAAATAAAAGGCCTGGATTAAATTCGGGGTTGTCACACCTTTACTCTGTTGAATCAAATTCTGTTGTGAGCACTTTAAGATGGCATTTGCGGCACCCTTTCACTTTCTCTTCATTAAACTAAACAGATTAAGCTTCTGGAATAACAGCCAAACTGTTTATTTCCAGGTTTATAGCTGCACATTTTCTTTAGAAATTATGCATGAAGGCTTATGTTACAAGGCAACAAAATGTGTTCTGCATTATTGTGCTTTTAAAACCTCATTTCATGAGGAAGTCCAAGGGAGAAGAGCAAAACAAGATGCATTCTAATCCTCTTTATTTAAATGTTTTAATGCAAAGATCCTACAGTACCGTCTTACCCACTGCTCTCAACTGAAAGAAGGAAGAAATGAACTGACTTTAAAATGAAACAGGTTTCTCTTCTGACTGACTGAGAGTTACAGGATGTTGGTAGTGAACCAATTAAAACACATCTTAAAACGATAAATACAAACCAAATGTACATTATCAGCATGTTCAGCCTTTTGTTTCTTGGTTCTATTTGGTATCTGCTTATTGCAATCATATGTGTTGTGAAGGGGGGGAAAATCAAATCATTTTAGGAAATAATAAATAAAGAATTCAGCGGAGCAAACAAAGGAGGACTGCATTGATTCAAACATAAAATAAACCATGCTTCAGAGGGGATGTGGAAGAGAAGCCACAACATCCATGGATCAGTGGAGCTCAGAAATATCTGAAAATGTCTAAATATCTGCCTCAATTGAAGACAGTCCCGTGGCATCTCTAGAACATTCCGCAGAGAGGAAGGAATCTGCTGCACATGTTCTGCGTGTCCAGACATGCTCGACAAGGATCTACCCTTCAGCCCCCCAGTTTGCTGGCAAAGAGAGATCAGACCTAAAATGCAGTAGGTTCATGTAAGCAAGCAATGAGCTTCCTCTTTTCCTTCCACAGCTGAGCAGCCCTTTGCCTTTCTGTTCTATGCTTCCTTGCCTCCTCCACGATTCTACACCAAGAAGAGCTGCCCATCGAGAAGGGTTGTGTGAAGTGACTGGTCTGAACGTCACCACTGCTTCCACGAGGATGCTGACGCTTTCAAACACTTGTAGATTGGTGCTAGAAGGAAACTTATTTCTGTCACGGAGCAGTTTTCTACAGTTGCAGTGAGCAGAATTAAGTGTCTGTGCATATAAATATGAACGCAAACACACAACTGCAGACGTGGCGAGTGAACATGTTTCACTTTTTGTAAGTCCAAGGCTGAATTTTTCCCCACATTTTTCCTTCCCCATTTTGCTCTCCTGGGCCAGGATGGTTCTTCCAACTGCTCTGTCCCCAATCCCAAACCCCAAGTGGATTCTCCATGAAAAACCGGAGAAAGCTCTCACCATGTACTCATTACTGGAGGCTGCAGGTAAGCAGCTGCCTCATCCTGTGCTCAGTGGAAGGAAGTACCGAAAGCCTCCTTTGCTATTGCTCGCATCACGGCTTCTATCGCGTCACTTACAAACACTTTGGTAGCAGATCGAGCTCCAGAGAAACGAAAACATTTAAGAAAGAGCACAAAGCCTGGAAATGCCAAATGAGGGACCAGGAACTCTGCTTTCAGCTCCAGGAGGGGTCAGGAGATGTAGTGCCGTGTGCCATACACTACAAGATAAACATCTGCTGTTATTTCAGTAAACCTGAATCAGATGTTAAGCTTTTTCTTCAGGGGGACAGTGGCACAAAGAAAGATCTTATTGTTTCTTCCCTCTCTCCTTACCAAGGTGGCCATATTCTATGCCAGGAAGACCAGGAAAAGATTCTGGAGGAGACTTAAGCACTGTTGAAGCAATAGAGTGGTGATAAAGTGACCTTTTGTAACCTTCATTGTACCCTAGGCCTTCAACCTTGGATTCCTGCCCAGAAAGACATTATTAATACTACTGTGAGCACTCAGGATGAGTTTCTACATTCATTGGAGAACAAACGCAATGGGAAGATGACCTTCTGCAGCGCTGGAGGCTCCACCACCTCAGCCACCTGCTTTGACCACTGGGCAACAAAGGGCTGTGATGATGAAGTGTGTGCGCTGCTTTGGTTCCAAAAGGCATGATGGAGGTCACACACTTGCTTACATGGAGGATAAAATAAGGTAGCACTGATTTGCCATTGTAAGCCCATGATGGTTTGCCATGCTTTGATTAAGCAATATAGAATCACAGACTGGTTTGGGTAGAAGGGACCTTAAAGCTCATCCAGTCCCAACCCCGTGCCACGGGCAGGGATACCTTCCACGAGAGCAGGTTGTTCACATCAAACAGTTCAGATTTATATGTGATATTCCTCATTTTAAATTGCAAAGGATCAGTCTTAATTGCTAAGTTTGACAGCTTGTCTACTTTTCTCATTACACACTGTAAGCTGTAAGGTCCAGCTCAGTTAATATGCCAAGCTGTTTCTGGTTTGAACATATTAAAAGGGACCCTACATCCAAAGCACCAGACAGCATATGGAGCTCAGCTCTCAGCCTTGGGGTAAAACTGCCAGGGGCTGTGCTGGACCACTGGAGATGTTGTAAAAGGTCCAGTTTCAGGAGCTGAGCTTGCTGCTGTTTCCCTGCACAGTGGTTCCCAGCAGTGCAAATGAACCATAGGCCAAATGCAGAAGTCCAGATCCAGTAACACTAATCTGCCTTTGTGTCCAATTCCAGATGGATTTCTGGTCAGCTTTTAATTCGGAAATTTTGTGGCAGAAAGCGATTTAACAATGCACTTTTAATGACCCAATATATATATACACATATATCTCTTTTGTTTCAGTTTTATTTACCTTAGCAGCATACTAAAACATAACCAGCATGTTGCAGGTTTTTACATTATATTTTAATTAGTGGGTTTTATATATGAAAGACAAAGGCACTACTCAGTACAAACACACATTGACTGCGCTGCATTTCCCAAGGCATATCATTTAATACCCAGAACACTACGTCTCTCTCCATCAAAATTAATATTCCCTTGCTGGGTGCAGGCCTTGGTCCATCTGGTAGCTGGGGTTTAGGATCTGTGCTGAGGAGAGAACAATGTTTGTTGTTCTTTTCCAAGTAGTTAATGTTTTATAAACTCGTGGAACTTCACAGAAGTGGAGTCCCTGTGAAAGCAAGGCAGGGCAAGCAGATGTGCCCCACAATTAGTTCATTCTAAGTGGGGTTTTTTGCTGTCTTTTTAATAGCCACATATTCAACAAGGACAATGTAAGAGATGAAATGAAAGCTGAATACAGTCCTTCTTAGCATTCTCTGTTGCTTATTCAACTCCATTTAGGTGTTTCCCCATGTATTTTGATGGTGAAAACCCTTCCCAACATCAGAAGCAGACAATCCCAGCAGCAAAGTGAAGATGACCATTTCATCTGAGCACAAGCCCCCTGTGCAGAGGAGAATGATTGATTCTGCACGAAATTTGGACTGGGAAAGGCAAGAAACATCCAGCACAGATTGCTCCACAAAGGAAAAGCAGTTCACAGATCCTCCAGGCTGCAGGGTCAGGCTTTCAGTCCCCATCCACGATGGTTTGGCCATCTACAGTTTTAATCCTGTGCAACATTTATGGCACATTCCTTTCCTCCTCCTCTGAAGCAAGTGCAAATACTATTTGGCAAAGAGGAACTACCCAGAAGGAAAGAGTTCCTCGCTGCAGTCGCACTAGGACTTGAACTAAGCATAACATAACACGTCTGAATAATGCTGTGAAAAATATAAACTACATTACGGCATTAAAAGTTTAAACACCATAAATCTTGGGTGTGCTATTTACTAGGCTGAAAAGGTGATAGAAACAACATTCTGAAGTGGAATGAGGAAAGAAAAGAAAACGTGGCATGGAGGCCAGAGTGCAGTGAAACCCCCCGGGACCTGGTTAAAACACAGCTTAAGGAAACGTCAGCCTAAGCTTTGCAGGGCCATGGCTGGTAGAAGCCACCCCCGTGCTGCAAACATCCACCTTCACAGCAAACTCCTGACTTAACAGCCTGTGAGGAGACTGGAAAGAAACTCACTGAAAGAGATGAGAATTCAGAAGAGGAAGCTTCAGGTAAAAGCAGTGGTAAAAGAAGAGAAGAGCCTACAAATGAATCAGTGCCAATGGAGAGACCCTGTTTCCCTGCGCTACCAGAGGTCTCCATCACAAACCAGAGCTTCTGAGGGAGAGATTATACAGAAACCCAGAAATTAAAACTGCCGGCTCCAGGATCTGCTCCAGCATTTGCCTGGTTTCAACATAAATGCCGAGTTCAAGCTTAAATCCAACCCAAGATTTTGCCAGTGTTCAAGTTGGAACCTTGCTGAAGAATCAGATGGGTTTGAGCTTCTTTCCACACACACGCCTACTGATTGATGGCTCTCAGGCTCTGCATCTCACTGCAGCAAATAGAATATTTAAGTAGTTACTGTGAAATACATTTAAACAAGCAAGTACAGTTTTTGCAAACTGTCAGTCCAAGTGATGGAGAAGTTATCTGGGGCTCTGGCTGCAGGGAAACGGGGCTGCTTGCTTTCGGTTTCCTTTTCTCTCTTGTGGATGGTTGCATATGCAAGCTTTCAACAAGAAATCAGCAGGAACCTGACTTCTTTGCTCCTTGGAGCTGGTAACTCATAGGAAGCTTTGTAGAACTCTAAAATTGTTCTCTTCACACAACTCCTGTTCCCTTCACTCTCTCTGCAAACACTGCTTACCACTGGAGCACATTACAATCTATACAGCGATGCTGCTATGGATCAAAGCCACACATCCAAAACCTAGAGACAGCCCTGAGCAGTTCTGCTACCCTGACATTTATTTTGCCATCCCGTACACATGGCCAGAGCCTGGGCTGGGACCGCAGGCTGCTCCTCCTGCAAACGAACTTCAGTTCAGTTCTAATTCAGAACAAATTCAATTTTCATCTGTAACTGAACTTTTCGAGCTTTCGTAGCTTCAAGTCAGCTCATTAACATTACTTAGACATCGGTTTTATAGTTGAATTATACTATGTTTATACTGTGGAATTCCATTACTTAATTGCTTCACTACTGGAAATTTCAGTGGGGTTCTCATTTTTCGCATAAATCTTGAGAATAAACATGTTTCTGTATTTCTCTTACTTAATTAAGTGCATATTTCATAAAAAATAGCCAACACAGACAAATTAAGCAAAGCATCATTTGTTTAATCAAATGGGAAACTCATGCCGCACGTAAATGGGGAGACTTCAAAAGCTCCGGCATTCACCTCCATCCAATGCCAGAGATCAGGGAATCCTCTGGATTATCCAAACCTGGGCAGGACCAGTCCCCCCACCTCAGGCCAAGGGCGATGCTATCAGCATATTATAGCACATCAAGCAACCCTAATGTGGAAAATATCTGCAGCTCCTCACCGGCGCATCTCCCATTCTCAGGGAATCTGCTCTGGATTCAGCCTGGGTCTTTTTTCCTTAAGGCTTTTATCTACATGAAGTGTAGAAGATGCATTTGGTTCACTGCAGTGGTGGGGTCTGGGGTTGTGGTTGGTTTCCCTGTATGTAGCAAATCAGCTGGTAGCCAAGTGACTGGTCACAGGGCTCTAATAAAAATCAATCAGTAGCACATAGGGACAACATTACAGCACTTTCCCTCTCCTATTGTGAAAACAGCAAATAGAAGACAAGGTCCTTGCAATGAAGCAAAGAAGCAAGAAATGGAACTGAGAAATAACAGGAATAAGTATCTTTTAGGTCAACAGTGGGCTTATTTTTTCTTTTAACACATTTCTTCCTCTCCTGTGAGGTTCTCACAACTGAATGTGCTTGGTTTCAAGTTTAACATGGGATAAGATAATGCTTTCAAATTAGTAATTATTAGAACTAAAGTACTTGCAATTTTAACAGCTATTTTGGAGCTAAGGCAAAAAGCAATATACACACACAAAGACAGAGTGGTTCCCACCAAAGTGAGAAAGATCTCATCTCATTTTAGCCAGGCATTCATTTCAATCCTAACTTCTCTTGCCCATCTTTATGATAGGTCAAGGATTAGGAATAGAATTTGGGGTTTTTCTGCAGCTGCAAAGTAACTCTCCGAACTCTCTTCCCTTGCAGACCAAGAGTTTTGCCTTTTAAAGCTGGTACCTCGTCATCCCAGCTGCCCCCTCCCACAAAGCCAGTTTGATGCTATTCATCACAGTGCAAACTGGCTCTAGAGCAGCCCAAGAGACTGTATCTAAAAGTCCAACACTTGACTCACAAGATCTCCTTTTGCCAGGAACAGCTCCTGCACTAATTGTGTAGACAGAATCCATTCAGATGTAACCCTTAACATAAAGATGTTTTCCATGAACAAGTAGTGAGCACTGAACTGGGAGACTTCTGTGGGTCATTATCCTCTCAGAGGTGATATTAGCACTAACACAACTGCCCTGTCCTTAGAGGAGCCATCCCTTGGGAGTCAGCGCTGTGTGTTTCAGGCTTGTTTACTGAAAGGCCCTATTTTGAGCAGCCCTGTACTCGAACGTCACAACTGCTCAGGAATTATCACCTGCCTTGGCAGAGAGGCAGCAGCTGAACCATGCAAGCATCTGGATTCTGCATTTGTGTCAGCCCTCATGGTTGGCATCGATCATCAGCCTCACTCATCGTGCTCTGAAACACAGCCAGGGTATTACTCCCTAAATGAAACCTGCCTGCACTGTGCCACTCTGCTCCGCTGCAGTGCTGGGGGTGATTTATGAACACCACTTACTCACATCTGAGGCCTGGGCTAAATAATTAATCAATAATTTATCATACTGTTAATATGATGCTCTGGACTCCGACTGTTCTTCCATCAAGACACCAGTAACACCATAAATAACCTCCCTGCTGCATGGGAGAAAGTTCTGTGCACAGGACTGACAAATACCCTGTTTTGACTGCGATGGCATCAGGAAGGACTCAATCCTACAGGTAGGTGCCTCGAACAACATTTGGTCATGCCTTTTAACATCTAAGGTGCTACAAAGCCTGTAGCAGAGGACCCACGCGCTCCTATTTCACCACAGCAGAGAAAGATGAAGAGGAATAATAATATTCTTGAAGAGTTTCTCTAACAGTTCTTGGTACCAAGGGACAAAGCTAAAAGGAAATCTGACGCACCCAAGCAATGGCTGTAGTCCAAAGGGAATCCAAAGCCTAACATCTCCCTCACACAGGTACACAAAATGCTGGTGATTATCCCTTTCCCGAATGCAGAGAGCAAGGCCCAGTACAAACCATGAGATCACGCTTACTTCCAACACGTTTCCATTGCAAACTTGAGTCTGACAACCAGAATTATTGCAATTCTGAAGGGATTAGAAATGAAAATATCAATTCTAGAGGGCAGGAAAAATGGTTTCATTCCGAGCGACCCAGCTCAAAAACCATGTTTGGTTTTCAGATGTGTATTTGCTTAGTTTTAAGACAGCAGCTACCAGGGAGAACAACCAACCCTGAATCTCCCAGCCTGGGTTTGGAGGGTCCAAGCTCACAGCAACTTCAGCTGCATTTAGAAATGGCCAATGCTTCCCAGCACAACTTTACATTGTTTAAAACAAACCAGCAATAGATTTTGGAAGCCAGATAAGGAAAGGGAGTGAGAAAGATTTGGCAAAACAAGAGCCCATGTAATGCAAAAGAAAATATGTACATAAAACAGCTACTTTGAGAGCAGTGTTTTTTTCTCCATTCCCTCCCTTATCTTTATTCTACCTGCTCTCTTGAGAGCGAGAAATAGGCAGGTGGCAAAACAGGGCCATGAGCTTGGGCTCCATTACACAAATGTTTCACCGCAAGCATAACTCTACCCTTGTAAATAACACCCCTCTCTCCAACATACACATTTGCTGAAGAGCCCAGGACGAGAATTAGCCTGCAGTCACTAAAACATTTGTTCTAGTTCATCCAGTGGGTATTCCGCTATAGATGTTGTCCCAGCAGGTCCCATTCCATAGGAAAACAGGGATTCCTTATTTCAAACAAGTCCAGTTATCCGTATTCACCATCATTAAACTACCCACAAGGCACTGAAGGCAGAAAACCTGATTTGAAGTGCCTCATTGTCTATTTCTGATACTAAAACTCTCTTCCTTTGGCTCTGACACCTTGCATAACAGATTTAGCTCTCCATCAGCTGTAAGCATAAAATGTAATACACTGATTAACCTAACAGCATAGCAAATTTTTGGCCTGCAGTACTGAAAATAGCAAAAGGCAATACAATGAACCAGCAGATGCCCTGGTGAGTTTTCCTGTTCTTACCAAAACAGAAACTAGACAAAATCAAATCCAATACAGTTCCCAGATGTGAAAATCCAGACCAGGAATGGACTGTGCTGTCTCTTGACTCTTCTGCCCCTGCCATGATCCACTAAAGCTCTGGTCAGAGGGCTTGGCTCAGCAAGGGAGCATCTGCTCCTCACAGCACATCTCAGCTCAGCCACCACCTCCTTCCAGCAGCTCCGGGTCTATAACGACCATTGTACAAGCACCATTCCAAATGGGAACAAAACCAGAGAGTACAGGATTTCAAGCTAGATGCAATAGGCCAACTCCGATATCACACTCCTATTAATAGAGAGGTTTGCACCTTGCTGTAGTGGTGTATTTCTACTTGTAATGTGCATTTTGTCTCACTGAGATACAACTTGAAACGAAGGCATCAGAAGTCGAGATGCAAAAACTACAGTGCTTTCCCATTAAGCTCTTGTGCTCTCGCGAGGACACTACTTAGATGAGAGTGGCTTTTGTACAGCTAAGAGTGCTGCAATACCTGGAGCAGTCCCTCACCTACCCTTACCAAAAGAACAGTACTACATGGTGCATTTTAAAGGGAACATGACATACCATAAAACTTACTTCCAGCAGGCCAGGCTGCTTCCTACACATCTGTGTGGTGAGCGGTGCTGCACAGCAGCGCAGCAGGGGCTTTACTGCTGCCTGGCACGTGAATGCAATGAAACATTGGCTCTTCTAGTAAACCCCAAAATGTTTAACGTGTTGGCACAGAGATGCCTTTAATCTCGTGTCAGGTGTAAAGCCCTCTCCCCTTGAGAAAAGCTCGTCCCCGCACAGAAACCATCCACAGCGCGTAAAGTAGCCGGTGGCTGGGGCTTTCAAAGCAAACCCACAAGTATTATTCCATTTTCCGCTGAATAAAAGTATTGAGGTTTCTTTGTCAGAGAAAAGCGAGGCTGGATTCCTTTATCCCCCTGCCCTTTCCGCTCACAATGCCATACTCTGTTTGGTGGGCCAAGGAGGGGTGTCTCCCGAGAGATCCCAACAGGATTCAGTCCTCTGGTAATGGACTCCTAATACTTGCTAGAACCGTCAACCTCCTCCACATTTCTCTTTGAACGAGGGTAGTCTGTCAGGAGTGGAGAGCAATTTAAAACCACTGGTAAAGAGAGAGCTTAGGCAGAGAAGAAAGAATGACTTCTTATTCCAGCTGCCCATAGAGGAGACCCAGGTGGTATGGCAGAGGGGGATCCCCAACACCTACCTCCAGCCCCGAATTAGCAGATGAGATTCAGTAACAAACAGAGGCTTTTAGCAGCTCAAGGCAGCCTTCAGAGGGTGATGATTAACGCCTCTGCTGGGGGGAGAGGAGAGCAGGAGGGAAGGCAAGAACCTCCCATCCTGCAAAACCAGAGATGCTCAGGTCAGCGGGAGGACCCGCAGCTCCAGGAGGGGCATCAGCTCCAAGGGTCTCTTTAGAGACATCCTATATACCTGTGAGAAGACCCAGAGAGAGGAAGCCACAAGAACACGTGGCATGCTCAGGCTTTAGGCATGATCACTGGAGGAGCTTCAGAGACCCTGCTGGGGCTGATGCCCAGGCACAGAGGATAAGCAGAGCAGAGGGGCTCTTGGAATGCCTTTTCAGCCTGGCTGTATCAGGGGTGGGTCACCTCACACCCTCCATTCTATTTCATTTCTCACCTTCAGAGAAACTGAATTCCTATTTCCCTGTTTTCCCTGTGTAGAAGCAGTTTGTGTAGGCAACAGCAAAGCTGTAGAAATAAGTATCTTCTCATGCAAAGAAATGAAAGGCTCCAATTACTTTCACCAAACAACCTCAATCTAAAAACATGGACATGCAGAGATGCTTTAGCATTATCTTTGAACAGGAAACAGCCCAGACTTTAGTACATACAGTTTAGAGTTCTTGTAATACCTTTAAGCGTGTGTGTGGGGAAGGGGGGACGTAATCTGTTTTGATAACTCTTGACATTAAACAGTGATAAATAATTAAATCTGTTTAACTGTTTCATTAACTAAAGATAGATCGAGAGCGCTCCAGAGATAGAACACAGATCAAAAAGACAGACTGCCTGTAAATTCCCCTGATGTTTTATGACACCATTTGTATTCTGTCACTCACTAGCTTTATGTATAGTCCAAGCTGTGAACTGAATACCCCATTCAGAAAGCCACTCACTCTGCATGTTATTGCAATTTAATATTTTCACACACAGACACATCATTATCTTGGAACCCGACACTGCAAGGAGAATTCCGTCATTTTTCAAGAGTGCTTTTTTCTGTTGTTCCAAAGGGAGCACTGAGGCACAAGAATGCTCTAAATGACCACTCTTCCAATATTTAGTCTCTGGATAGATAAACCTGCAGCTCGAGCTTTGTGTTTTAGGGCTTCTTCTCCTTTCAGACGTGTGTGATGTAATTCCACTGAAAGAACTAAAGAGAATCCGTCATTCTCGACAAGAGCAGCAGCCCGTACATGGTTACAGCTTGCCACCCCGAACTAGACATACGCAGCATCTACTGCCAGGGAAGTCCTCAGAGCTGGCTCTTCAGTCTTCAATTACTGAAATGTGACTACGGAATGGGATTATTCCCCTTATGGCAGGATTCTGAAGAGGCAGCAAATACACATTCCTCAGGCTGGGGAAGGATCAGGAATGTGGCTCTTCAAATTACAGGTTAAAACAACAACATTTGTTGATCAATATTTTAAAAGCCAGGTCACATCAGTAAAAGGACTTTAGAAGCAGAGACAAAGGCAGGGCTGATTTCATCTCTGGAAATAGGGATATCTTATACCAGACCCTTGGTAGCTAATCATTAACAAGTGTTACCTACAAACTCAGATATAAGGAAAAATCTTTATATGCAAATAGTGGATGTCCTGAAGAGTTCAGTGCCTGAGGGCCTGCTCCAAAGTCCAGCAATGTCAATGGAAAGACTACCTTAACTTCAGCAGGCCCCAGGTTCTGAGCAGTGAGGCCATGCAGGCCTTTAAAGGTAAATGTCTGGCTATGAGGAAGGTGCCCTGAATGCAGCCATCAGCTATACAAGGTTAAAGGCAAACTTCCACTGCGGAATTCCTGTTTCCTGGTCTTGAGTTAGACCTGAGCCTCAATTTGCCCTGTTATGCCCTTGGTATTTTCATGAGGAAAGAAAGGAGGGTTCCAAAGCAAAGCAATGCTCGAGCAATCTTATACAGGTTCGTGTTTCACCTCATTTATTAGAGTACTGGCTTCTCCAGGGAATGATGGGGAGGTCTCTAGGTACAGAGGACACGGAGCACCATTGCTCCCAGCCGTGTGTTCAGTCTCCAGGCATGTGATTTAGGCTGAATTACTGACCTACAAGAACTCAGCTTCCCCGGACCAGCCAGGCAGGTTCTGCATGCACAACTGTAATGCCGAGAAGCAAAATTCACCAGTATGATGGAGTCACGCAGATACATGCCACGGACACACAGAAGAGACACTGGATAGAATGAATCCTGCAGCAGGGTATTTCTCTGGTTCACACCTCAAGAATCGGGTCACAAAGTGCTCAACAACAATGCTTTGAAACCAGACCACTAAATCCCACAGTTACTGTCATGGGGTACAAACAGATTTATGGATGGGTGGCAAATGCTCTTTTCCTGATCTGCTGGAACAGGCAGTGCTATTCCAACTGTCAATGCTTCACCACGGTATCGGCTCCTGGGTCATACAAGAAACTTCATGGAGACGGCTGGATGCTGCATGTGTGACTTTGCACCAAGCCTCTGCCCTCCTCCAGGACTCTGAGATCTGCACATTGACTGAAGCACCACACACAAACACCCGTTTATCTGGTGTGCGAGTTAAGAAGTAGTACATAAGTTTAGAGAGGAAATGGAATACACTTTGAACCAGGTAGGTCTTTAACATCATCCACCTGCTTGTGTGAGAGGCCAGAACGGAGCTTTGGGAGGCTTGGTTTAACAGGGACAGTGGCTGCGCTTCAGGTGCATCAGGGTTTTGTTTTCCAATAAGTAATCACAACCCAAACAACAAAATAGTTGAGGAAGTGGCAGGATTTACCTGAGGGGCCTCAGCTGCCCGGATACTGTACTGGGAAAACACACGTCTCCAAGAGTCTGAGGAAGCACCAGTAGCTCTTCAGGAATCTCCTTAAGGAGCAGCCATGAGGTTAACCTGGATTTTCTGCAGCTCACCTTCAGCTGCTGCTACAAAGCAGCTGTTAAAAGCCCTCATTAACAGATATTATCATGAACAGGAGACAAAGACCCAAATCCTGTCCTGAGCTGTATCTGGATAAATACTTGCAGAGTATTCTAGCAGGAAGAGTTCAAGAACTCCCAAAGTAACAACGATCTGGTTTTTATTCATTAACTATGGGATATATGAGCAGAACTGTTTCTGAGCAGAGGGCTTTTCAAAGTTCTCCATGAGGTATCAACTGCTCCCTAAATACGACTATTGTGCCATGTAGGGATTGCAATTTGTTTTATTCCAATGTGATAATTCTAAACTAAAATATATACTCATGTGCGAGCCCCGCGTGTTCCTCAGGTCACATTTCTGCAGTAAAATACAAAATGAAAGCAGCCCTTTCCCATAAACAGGAAAAAAAAAAAGCTAAAGCCATTTTATACATTGTGAACGTGAAGCACAGCCGTTTAAAAATTAATTACATGATTGGGCCCAAAAGGTCCGTTCAGTGGGAAATAACCCCCCCCAAATGCTCTCCTGCACGGGAAGAGCATGCCAGGCTGTGTGTAAACAAGAGCAGTTTTCATCAGCATCTGAGATGGAAGAGAAGATTTTCAGCCAAATCTGAAACTTGCAAAACAAGAAGAAAAATACCTGATCCAGGAAACTCAGCAAACCCATCCCACTGACCTCAGCGGGAGCTGGAACTACACCGGGATCACTGACAAGGCGTTTATCCAGGGATCAAAGGCAGGTAGGGATATCCCTCCCCTTTCACAGGTGAAGTAACCAAGGGTAAAGCTGGTAAAGTGAGTTCATTAGCTTAGCAAAAACCCCCTAACTCCTGCATTTGCTGCACCTCAGCTGAATCTCTGATTCAATGCTCCAAAAGCTTGGTGGGGTTTCTGTTGTAACCCCAGTTCCAGTGCTGTGCAGGGATACAGCTTTCCATGCCCCGAGCAGAACTTCACATCCAACTTCCCTGATTCCTTATGGGCAGCAAAGCCGGTGCTCAAAGCACAAGAGTGCTGGCCTGAGAATAAATACATGAGATAGCCCTTAAAGCTGGATGCATACAACTGGTGTAGAGCTGGCCAGAGCCTCATCCTGCACTTCACTCAGGTAACGCTGCCCTGTGAGGAAGGTGTGGCAGCAACGAGGGAAAAGCCTCTTTCTTCCTTCGTCCTATGGCTTCCCCTTGCACCCCACGTCGCCCAGGAGCAGGGCTGGGCTCTCTGGAGCAAGGCAGGAGAACCCACACAGTCACATCCCCTTCCCTTGCTATATGCTTCACTGCACCATCTCCACCTACCCCCAGCCCCCCTTGCTCCCTCAGCCTGATGAGGAAAACTGCATTGAGGTTCTTTAGCCCCCCCTGAAGTGATTTTATATCAAGTAGGAAATAGAGCTGATTCTTTTCCCCTGCAATGCCAATAAAACAATAACTCGATATCACATCTACCAAAACACCGCTGCTATAAAGTTAAAGATAGGGAAAAGAAAATTAACTACTGTTTATGATAGCAGTGGGGGGGGGGGGGAAGGAAAGAAAAAGAGCACAGAACACGCAAGGGAACAGATGGCTTACATCCAGAATGGCCCATCTTCTGCATACGACTTCTTTGGAAAGGAAGTCCATGCCACTCCAGAAAATAGCAATCTGTCTAAAATATGCTGAGGTTATATCATTGATCATTCCATAAATTAAGGAAAAAACCCAACACAAACCTCAGCTACATTCCTCCATCGGATACTGATCTGCAGATGCTAAAAGTGAATCCCCTGAAACCAGCCATACACCAATTTTTGTACATGTTATGCACATACACACAGAATCTCTTGGGCCATGTCCTCAGCTGGTGAAAATGAGTTTCGTTGATGTCGATGCCGATTTACAGGAGTTGAGGATCTGGCCCCTCAGTTTTAAAAACAAGTCCCAAGTTTTGGCCGTTTAACCTTGGTTTTCACAGCAGAGAACGTGTTGTGCCCTGATTATACATGCCAATACCGTGTGCACTTACACGTGAGACACACACACGTTAACCAGCCTGGTCCAGAACAGTTCTGGGGCTGAATCACAGTGTGTGGAAAACCACCCTTCCTAATGAAGCGCAGGACATGCCGCGGGGAGCCAGCTCAGGCCCCAAGTTCTGCCCCCCACCCAGCCTCGGCTGAAGCCCCGCTGAGCCCCGCATTGCCGGGGACACGCTGTGCTTGGACCCTGCTACCACCTCCCGCAGCCACACCAGGAATCTGCAGGAGCAAAGCAGGAGAGGGATGCACCCACCCTCCTCGTCGGGGGAATACTCAGAACTACTTCGAGACGTTGCCCACCGGGAAGGACGGAAAGGAAGGACAGTGTGTGGGGGGGTGATGGCTAGAACAGTCAATTTAATAACGTTCTTAGGCTGCACTGCTAGCAAAAGCTGCTCCTTGCACTTGCCTTACCCAGAGCCAGGCTTGCAAAGCAGCACAGGGAAATGCAGTTGAATACACACACGGGAAGCATGCTCCTCTCAAACAGCCCGTCCCCAAACTGGGGAGCTTCAGACAGACAGGCGAGGAGTTTCCACAGGGGAAGCAACCCCCGGATCCTTCCGTAAAGCATCCCCAGGATAACGACCAGCCAACCCTCCTTGGTGGCGATAAGATGTTTTAACTGAAAACATCAGGGCATGTTTAAAAAATGATTACAAATTATTTTAAGTGTATCTGCAGAGGGTTATAAACCCAGCTATAATATTTTTGCCTTGGATTCTAGAATTACCAGGGTGACAGCTAATGCAGTAATGATTTGTTTCAAATGCCAGTGTTTAAGCTGTATAAAGCTGATTTTATACAGTTTTCCAGTAGGCCGCATTGTAGTTAATGAAATTAAACACACCAATCGCATTTGTCCCCAGGGGATGAGGAACTGAACACGCCGCTGGTTTATTTTTTTATTAAAATAAATTGCAGCCAGCAAGATGGACTAATTGCACGCAGAATTGAAAAAGAAACATTCCATTGATATAATTAAGCCAATTTTCATGGGCAAAAATAGTTATAGTGGATATAAAATAAGCAGAGCATTCACTGCAGTTTGACTTCTCCCCACCCCCGATATTTTGTGCAGAACATTAACTATTAAACAAATACGAATCTCAAACGGGCTGACAGCGTTATCTAGTAATGATGGCTAAATTGATCCCAATAACTGACGCCGGGGCATTGTGTGTGTCTCAGCCTTGGCAAGAGGGCTCACGAGCCAAAGAAAACAGAGCAGCCAAAAACCTACCACATCAAAATAGCACCTTAAAGCAAAACACCTGAAAGATGTAAAACCATCGAGACAGAAATGAATCACTATCCGGTCTGTTTGAGCCTGACACCGTGCTCGCACAGTCGCTTCTTTCTGGAGGTCCAGCAGCCCCCAGTGCTGTCCATCGTGCTACAACAAGCGGGTGGTATGGGGAAGGTGAAGTCCTTCCACGCCGGCTCAACACAGCCCAACCTTTCCCGTGATAGCAGCATTATTCTGTGGCCTACTGGAAATCATTCGGCTGTCTCAGTCCATTTTCACCTGGAAAATGTCTCCCCAAGAGGACCAGTGGCCTCGTTTGCAGCACAAAAGTGGGTTCAGTGGTACAGCAAAAAACGCCCTATTAACTTTGTGTCGTAAATCTGGGCAAAGCACATCACTGGGGTGAAAGCTCATCCACCCCCTGAATGGAAACTTTCATTTCTCCCACTGCCCTACACACCAAGCGCTGCTGAACAGAGACAGGGAGTGGGAACCTCTGCACAGACACACTTTACCCCGTGGAAAAGGAGTTCAGATTCCAGCCCTACCAACCAATGTCAGCACACATGATCCTTATTGCAGGGAAATTTCTTCCCAGTTATAAAAAGAAGGAGAAAAAAAGCAGCTCGCTCAGGGTATGAGCACTCAGAAGCACCAAGAAGTACCCTTATTCCACGGACAAAAGTCATATTTCATTTTTATTAGCAAACAGGACCACATCATTCACCGAATGAAGAGAAAGGGGAAAAAAAACCTCCTGAGGACAGGGACGCCCCGTTACAGATTCGGACGCTGCCTAATGCAGAACCTACTGCAATAAAAATGAAAACAAACAGCCCGTGAGGAGGTAGCGGTGAGGCATGAAAATCCATTAGGAAAATAAAAGAAGGAATAAGGTCGTAGATCTTTCCCACTACGACATCCCTGACCTGAAATTCCTCCAGAAAAAAAAGGGGGGGGGGGCATATTTAAGCACAGAAAGCAGCAGTAATTTTGGTGTGGAATGCTGCGGAGTAGTGACATATCAACAGGCTGTTAACCAGAGAATGGAAACAAATGTGTTTGCAGGGATCCTTCCCGTGCCTTCATTCCGCGCTGCAGACAGACACTGTGTATGTATTTATTGGTATTATTTACCTCTACAGGATTACAAATATCTATGGGGAAACGGGCATGAGAAAAGCATGGCTGAGCTCAGAGCCCGGTCCCTGCAGCCAGCACGCAGAACCACACGAGTTTATCATTTAAATCATCTCCAACTGGAAAAAAATAAACACATCCAGGAATAACCGGAGAGCCATCAAGTTGTGGAAACAAAGCAGGAGCTCGCCCCGGCCCGCAGCGAGCACAGGCAGCTGTGCACGCTGTCAGCGCTGCAAAGGCCTGGATGGTAAGTGTGGGGCTTGCTTGCACTAAGCAATCTCACACACCACAAGTTTACTGCAACGGGGGGGAGGAAAAAAGAAAGAAAGAACAAAGATAAACAGAGAACGCAGATTTGACAGTTCGAAAGGCAAAGGCAAGTCTGAAGCTGTGGGCTCTTTCCCTGATCCTGCCACAGGCAGCCTCCACGTCCCAGCTATGCCGGGGCACTCACAACACATTCCCCACAGTCAAGGTGGCTCCTGAGCTTTGCCTCCTTAATGTTTGCAAACTTCTCCAGGCCTTTGTCTTTGAAGCACTGAATTAAATAGTACAGAGCTTTGCTGAAATATTGGAGCTATAATAATCAGAGCCATAATAACAATAATAATACTTTTCACTCAGTAGGGCCTTTCCCTCCGAGGATCTCAGAGTGCTCTACAAGCAGCAATGACACAGCCGTGCCACGGAGCCTACAGCCCTCTCCAGAACATCCCCTTGTCCTTCCCCTCCGGTGCTTGCGCTCACAACTGGGATGTGTGCGCAGGCACGGTGTGGTTGGTGCGGGCAGGTGTAAACCCGGAGCAGGCAGGAGCAGTCCTGCAGCACCGGCAGTGGAACGGCCACCTCCAACTCAGGGGCTGGGTATTATTACAGTGACCAACAGCGATGCATTACGCTGCTCCCGTGCTGTGAAATCCAAGCTCTGCATTTTGCCTGGAAGCAAGTGAAAATTGCGTGTGTGCTGGGTGCATTTGGCTGTCTCCTGTTAGATAGCTCCAAGCCCTGCCCGCTTCCAAGTCATCTCATGCCAATAACATACAACCGAACACAGGACAATGTCTGTGGGGGATCAGAAGAGCGATGCTTTGCTCTTTCTGACCTCAGTGTCTTCACCTGGTATTTTTAATGGGACCCTTTAGAAACAGACTTGGTTTAATTCCCCCCCCTTAGCTCATTAAAGGCCTAATTTTCTATTGCTGAACTTGAACTCGTACTACAACTCCAATACAACATCTAAAAATAAAGCAGTTTTAGCTGTCGCTGCACAAAGTTTTTAGAACACAAGCCACAATTTCAGCACACAATGCACGGGTTTGTGATCACACAGTGCCTGCGATTTTACCATGGGTTATGAGACCTTTGTACGCACGCTGTTGGTTCGATAAATGCATCTGCACAAAACAGAGATGTTTTGTATCAGTATGGGGGGTTTATAGGACACGGGAATTCGGTGACATCGGAGTAACGGACCAATCTTCAATGCACTTCATAAACTTACATTTATAGATGCACATGCAAACGCCCCGTGATGTAAACACACGTGGATAAGCATCACCCACGCTCACACGCCGGCTGCACGGACACCCGCAAGCACTGCCTGCGCTGCAGGCCAAAATTCAACCCCTCATTCCTGCATCTCCTCCAGTGTTGGCACCTTAACCCTGTTACTCTGCAGGCAGGTCCAGGGAGAACTCCACGATAAAAACCACTCTGTTCATCCCATTAGCCAAGCTTTTTCCTGGGACAGGGACACGGAAGCGCTTTGAAGTTATTCTCTCTGTGCTTTCTCCAATAAATCAGGTGGGAAGGATGGGGATTTGATTCATTCTATTTGTAGGATTTGGCTATATATATTTTTAAGAGTAAACTCCTCGGTAATTTTTGTTGAAGCACTAATTACACATCCCCTTAATTAGCGGATCCCCCCCCCCCCCCCATCCGCCCAGCATCCCTAATTGCCTAATTGAACAGATCCGGGGCAGGGCAGGGGACGGCGAAGGCACTGCCGCGGCAGCGGAGGGGACCCACCGGCCTCCGCACCTGCACCGGGAGCCCCGCACCAGAAGCCGCCGCCGGGCCGGGTGGCAGCGCGGGTCCCGGCTCCCGGTAGCGGCTGCGGGGCCATGCAGTTGCAATCGCGCTGCTGCTGCCGGCCCCGGGATCGGGGCAGACGCGGCGGCGGCGGAGCTGGGGATGTAAAACCCCCCCCCGAACACCCCAAATCGCTGCACGTTTTCGCCCTCGGTGTGTTCCAACGCTCAGCACCGGCGCAGCCGCCCGCAGAGAGCTCCGGTCCCGGGTGCGCTCGTCTCCGGCTCCCTTCCCTCCGCCGCTTCGACAGCCTTAATTAGAACAACCGTAGCCGGGAATCCCGCACTCCCCGCGGATCCCAACCCGAGGAGCAGGTACCCGGGACCACGTTCCCGTCGCAGCAGCTCTGCCCGAGCCCTCATCTATGAAACTTTTAACTCCCTAATAATGGGAAGCAAAGGCGCCGGTAGAAATTCGGGGCACCATTTGCTCCAGCACGGACATATATTTAGCGTTTGAGATCCAACGCGTCCGCGCGCGTTTTGCAGCTGTGTTTGTTATCCTGCAAACGCAATTCGGAGAATTCGAAAGGAAACGAATTTGCTTTAAACGGGAGCGCCAAACCCGCGTGTTCGCCACCTTTCCCCCGGCTCACGGGTAGGGACAGAGGCCGACGGCTTCTCTCCGGCCACCGGCGCTTCCTCCTCCCGCCGTGGGACGAGGCAGTCGGCCCGGCAGAGCCCTGGGGGATCCCCATTACCCCCGGGGGCACCGGTGCAGTGGGAGGCCCGAGGGCTGGGGGATGCCGGTCTCCCCCTCGCACCCCGGCCGGGCCTCAGTTGCTGGGGACTCCTACCCGGGGCTGAGCGAAACCAGCTCCTGCCACCGATACCTCCCTCTCGCCCGGTGAAAACTACCGAGATGTCCCTGAGAGCCGCAGTCCGGCGCACACACGCGTTCATCCCTTTCCAAGCCAGGTAATAGAGTCGAATTCCCGGGGGAGCCTCACATCTGCTTAAAATATTGCCCAATGAAACGGAATTCTGCAGCGGCCCGTGTTTCTAATGCACCCCTCGACGGCCGGGCGGGCACCGGGGGAGGCCAGAGCACCCCTGGTGCGTGTAGGGACCGCAGTTCTCGCTGCCCTGCCAGTGTGACACACCGACATCCGTACCCTGTGTCCGAGTTTAATCTGCTCTGCAAATACATACTCCTGGGATACTGAAACCTTAGCTCTGAACTACTGTTTTGAACTGTGATCCCGAAAAAAATCCTCAGCTGAAACCCCATAAACCGCTGGGCCTTGTATTGTGTTAAACACCTGATTTTAATCAGGGCTCAGCATTCCCAACCCGCCTTCCCGCAGCACCGCGCAGCCGGCGGCCGCTGCTCCCGCTCGGCAGCTCCCGGGACAGGGGCTCTCACAGCTCCCCCCCAAGTGCCTCGGCTGCCCCGGTACCGGAGAGCTCTTGGTCCCTAAGCTGCGGGAGCCTTTTACGGCAGGGAAGCTGATGGGAAGAGGGCAGGCGGTGCACACCAGCAAAGCCCCCGTGCGTTTTACGGAGCGAAAAGAAAGAGAACGAAGAAGAAAAATGGGGGGAAAAAATAAAGGGTTAAAAAACGAAAATAAATAAAAAGGAGAAAATGAAAAATATTCCGCTCTATTCAACCTCGCCTTCCCAGCCAGGAGAGCGCTGAAAATTGCTTTTCTCTTTAAGAGCCTAAACCAGTAAGCGATGACTTAAAAAAACCCAAAAGTTATTTGAACGGGGCCGTTTGAAGCGTGTTTACCTAAAAAATGATAAAAAACAATAAAGAAAAAAAAGGGATTAACTGGAAGAAAACCTCCGGAATCGCGCCGCAGCGCTGCGCTGACCGCAGGACACCCCGGCCCCGAGCACCCGTTCTGCCGGCGGTGCCCGGTGTCACTTGGGGCCGGCGCCGGGCCGTGCAGCCGCACGAAGGCAAAGTGAGCCTCGGGGTTGCCTTGCGGAGGGGGGGATAAAGCGGGTTTTTAAAGCGAGCAAAGCCGCGGAGCCGCGCCGGGCTCTGACACCGCGTCTCGATTTCGCCCCAAAACAGTGTTTCTGGCGACGGGGCACCCCCCGGGTCGGGACCGGCGGGGGGACAGCGGGGACCCCCCCCCATACCCATACCGACAGGGGAGTCGCGGAGAACGCACCCGCGGGTTAACCGGAGCGGGGCCGCGGCTCCGCCGAGCTCAGGCTGCGCTGGAACTTGTGCAGCCTCTGGATTATTTCGTATAGAGCCAGAGCGAAACAGAAACTAACTAATAACGATAATAATAACAACGATAAATAGAGCGCGGGCAGGA